>OX578155.1:51815511-52453868 GCA_951213105.1 Amaurobius ferox | reverse complement strand
GCCAAAACTGCCGCCGTGTTTACGTGGAATACGATCACGTTAAATATGTGGGGTCCGTAAGTCCTTCCGAGAGGTTGGTGGTAGGGGAAGGAGGATACGGCCCCTGTGGATGCCTCCCCCACTGGGTTCCCGTCTAAATTGGGTGAATATGTAGAAAGTTATGGAGATTGTCGCGGAGGGCGCGGCAGCCCAGTGATTAGCGCGCGGGAATTGCACTCAGTAGGCCCGGGTTCGATTCCCGCCACTGCCAAAACTTACGCCACGTTCACGCAGAGTACGATCACGTTAAACATGTGGGTTCGTGAGTCCTTCCGAGAGGTTGGTGGTAGGGGGAAGGAGGGTACGGTCTAAATTGGGTGAATAAAAAGAAAGTTATGGAGATTGTCGCGGAGGGCGAAGTAGCCCAGTGGTTAGCGCGCGGGAATTGCACGCGGTAGGCCCGGGTTCGATTTCCGCCACTGACATGGAGTACGATCACGTTAAACATATGGGTCCGTATGTTTTTCCGAGAGGTTGGTGGTAGGGGAAGGAGGGTACGTTCCCTGTGGATGCCTCCCCCACTGGGTTCCGGTCTAAATTGGGTGGCACATCCTGGCCGTCCAACCAGTTACCTTACACCTTTCTGGTAGGTCACGCCAACGAGTTTGCCACAGTTGGAATTTGCCACGATCAGCATTTTCAAGGGTTGCGAACAGGCTGGTCGCCAAAGGCGGCTAGCGGAGGGTGAAGTACCCCAGTGGTTAGTGCGCGGGATTTGCACTTGGTAGGCCCGGGTTCGATTCCCAAAATTGCCGAATAAAAATAAAGTTATGGAGATTGTCGCGGATGGCACGGTAGCCCAGTGGTTAGCGCGCGGGAATTTCACTCGGTAGGCCCGGGTTCGATTCCCGCCATTGCCAAAACTGCAGCCGTGTTCACGCGGAGTACGATCACGTTAAACGTGTGGGACTGCAAGTCCTTCCGAGAGGTTTGTGGTAGGGGAAGGAGGGTACGGTCTCTTTGGATGCCTCCCCCATTGGGTTCCGGTCTAAATTGTGTGGCACTTCCTGGCCTTCCAAGCAGTTACCTTACACCTTTCTGGTAGGTCGCGCCAACGAGTTTGCCACGGTCAGAATTTTCAAGGGTAGCGAACAGGCTGGTCGCCAAAGGCGGCTAGTTTTAAATGAAAAGTACGCATAACATTAAAAAGTCTTGAAAAGTGTGTGTGTGTGTGTGTGTGGGGGGGCAACTGTTTAACATTTGCTTATGCCAGGGTTATTTTAAATGAAAAGTACGCATAACATTAAAAAGTCTTGAAAAGTGTGTGTGTGTGTGGGGGGGGGGGCAACTGTTTAACATTTGCTTATGCCAGTGTTATTTTAAATGAAAAATACGCATAACATTAAAAAGTCTTGAAAAGTGTGTGTGTGTGTGGAGGGGGGGGGGGGGGCAACTGTTTAACATTTGCTTATGCCAGGGTTATTTTAAATGAAAAATACGCATAACATTAAAAAGTCTTGAAAAGTGTGTGTGGGGGGGGGGGCAACTGTTTAACATTTGCTTATGCCAAGGTTATTTTAAATGAAAAGTACGCATAACATTAACAAGTCTTGAAAAGTGTGTGTGTGTGTGGGGGGAGGGGGCAACTGTTTAACATTTGCTTATGCCAGGGTTATTTTAAATGAAAAGTACGCATAACATTAAAAAGTCTTGAAAAGTGTGTGTGTGTGTGGAGGGGGGGGGGCAACTGTTTAACATTTGCTTATGCCAGGGTTATTTTAAATGAAAAGTACGCATAACATTAAAAAGTCTTGAAAAGTGTGTGTGTGTGTGTGGGGGGGGGGGGCAACTGTTTAACATTTGCTTATGCCAGGGTTATTTTAAATGAAAAATACGCATAACATTAAAAAGTCTTGAAAAGTGTGTGTGTGTGTGTGGGGGGGGGGGCAACTGTTTAACATTTGCTTATGCCAGGGTTATTTTAAATGAAAAATACGCATAACATTAAAAAGTCTTGAAAAGTGTGTGTGTGGGGGGGGGCAACTGTTTAACATTTGCTTATGCCAGGGTTATTTTAAATGAAAAATACGCATAACATTAAAAAGTCTTGAAAAGTGTGTGTGTGTGTGTGGGGGGGGGGGCAACTGTTTAACATTTGCTTATGCCAGGGTTATTTTAAATGAAAAATACGCATAACATTAAAAAGTCTTGAAAAGTGTGTGTGTGTGTGGAGGGGGGGGGCAACTGTTTAACATTTGCTTATGCCAGGGTTATTTTAAATGAAAAGTTAACATTAAAAAGTCTTGAAAAGTGTGTGTGTGTGTGTGGGGGGGGGCAACTGTTTAACATTTGCTTATGCCAGGGTTATTTTAAATGAAAAATACGCATAACATTAACAAGTCTTGAAAAGTGTGTGTGTGTGTGTGTGGGGGAGGGGGCAACTGTTTAACATTTGCTTATGCCAGGGTTATTTTAAATGAAAAATACGCATAACACATTAAAAAGTCTTGAAAAGTGTGTGTGTGTGTGTGGGGGGGGGGGGGGGGGTCACTGCAAACTTTCCTGTGCTTCAAATTTTCAGTATTCCAATCTTCTCTGTTGATTCTTAAAGGCCATTCTTTGCTTCTTTTAACAGACAAGTCCTTGACTTTATTCCCTTCATTTTCAATTATTCGAGGTAATGAAAAAAAATGATACAATTACATTACCGCATAAATCGCCATTATCAAATTCAATTACTTTATCTTAAAGAAATTATGATTATATATGATATCGGCTGGATATAGTTTTAATAAAACGACTTTTTAAAAAAAAATTCACACCAAAACGTATCCCGGCACTCTTCACTAAGACGTCTTTTTGACTCATTTCCTCTAATTAATACAGCAGGGAGTCTAAAAAAAGATTTGCTGTCTCGATCAGAACGATTTCCGCATTTGAAAACACCACAAGCGATAGGCATATGACAAATATAAAATATTGTAACACTATACACGCCAGTATATCTACAATTGATTCAAACGCAAAGCATGCAATATATGACTACCAGCAACGGTTGCTAGGTGGAAGCTTGGCGATGTGACGTCAGGTGAAAAAGCTCTATTTAAAAAATATTAGTTTGTATCGCTAAAACCATAGGCCGTTTTATTGAATTACTCGAATTTTCCAATCAACGGGGTGGAATTTTGCTTTAGAGGATTTTTTTTAGAGGAATTACATTTGAAATTTTGCTTTAGAGGATTTGCATCAACATTTCTTACAGAAGTTAGTCAATTATGTAGTAGTAATACAAGTAACTAATGCACAAATCAATAAGCATTATATTACATTATATATATATATATATATACTTTTTTTTACATACTTCCATTTATAATAAACCATTCAAAATCAGGTAATGTTATTGAACTTTGATACATTTTATTGTGCATGCTGATTTTTTTTTCTTCAATGCAGTGTCTCTTGTCCTGCAACACGTTTTTATATTTAGAAAAGGATTGTTAGGAATAGTTTAAATGAAGAGTGTTTATCAAATCTCCACAATATACAAAATATATGCAAACTTTTAGGAACATAGTATAGATAAAACTGAAACATCTGCAACTTATTTTTATTGTTTTACTAGCCGCCTTTGGCGACCAGCCTGTTCGCTACCCTTGAAAATTCTGACCGTGGCAAACTCGTTGGCGCGACCTACCAGAAAGGTGTAAGGTAACTGCTTGGAAGGCCAGGAAGTGCCACACAATTTAGACCGGAACCCAATGGGGGAGGCATCCAAAGAGACCGTACCCTCCTTCCCCTACCACAAACCTCTCGGAAGGACTTGCAGTCCCACACGTTTAACGTGATCGTACTCCGCGTGAACACGGCTGCAGTTTTGGCAATGGCGGGAATCGAACCCGGGCCTACCGAGTGAAATTCCCGCGCGCTAACCACTGGGCTACCGTGCCATCCGCGACAATCTCCATAACTTTATTTTTATTCGGCAAATTTGGGAATCGAACCCGGGCCTACCAAGTGCAAATCCCGCGCACTAACCACTGGGGTACTTCACCCTCCGCGATATTCTTCATAACTTTCTTTTTATTCACCCAATTTAGACCGGAACCAAGTGGGAGAAGCATCCACAGGGACCGTACCCTTCTTCCCCTACCACCAACCTCTCGGAAGGACTTACAGACCCACATGTTTAACGTGATCGTACTCCGCGTAAACACGGCGGCAATTTTGGGAATCGAACCCGGGCCTACCGAGTGCAATTTCCGCGCGCTAACCATTGGGCTACTTTGCCCTACGCGACAATCTCCATAACTTTCTTTTTATTCATCCAATTTAGACCGTACCCTCCTTCCCCTACCACCAACTTCTCGGAAGGACTCACGGACCCACATGTTTAACGTGCTCGTACTCCGCGTAAACACGGCGGCAATTTTGGGAATCGAACCCGGGCCTGGTAACTGGTTGGACGGCCAGGATGTGCCACCCAATTTAGACCGGAACCCAGTGGGGGAGGCATCCACAGGGAACGTACCCTTCTTCCCCTACCACCAACCTCTCGGAAAAACATACGGACCCATATGTTTAACGTGATCGTACTCCATGTCAGTGGCGGAAATCGAACCCGGGCCTACCGCGTGCAATTCCCGCGCGCTAACCACTGGGCTACTTCGCCCTCCGCGACAATCTCCATAACTTTCTTTTTATTCACCCAATTTAGACCGTACCCTCCTTCCCCTACCACCAACCTCTCGGAAGGACTCACGAACCCACATGTTTAACGTGATCGTACTCTGCGTGAACGTGGCGTAAGTTTTGGCAGTGGCGGGAATCGAACCCGGGCCTACTGAGTGCAATTCCCGCGCGCTAACCACTGGGCTGCCGCGCCCTCCGCGACAATCTCCATAACTTTCTACATATTCACCCAATTTAGACGGGAACCCAGTGGGGGAGGCATCCACAGGGGCCGTATCCTCCTTCCCCTACCACCAACCTCTCGGAAGGACTTACGGACCCACATATTTAACGTGATCGTATTCCACGTAAACACGGCGGCAGTTTTGGCAGTGGCGGGAATCGAACCCGGGCCTACCGCTAACTTCCCGCGCGCTAATTTGCAATTTAAAATGACCATATGCTTAATTCCATCATCCTCATTCCATTGTTTCATTGTTCCATCATTTAAAATATCCATAAAATTAAAATATCCATTTAAAATATCCAAAAGTTAAAATATACATTTAAAAAATCCAGATCGTCCCATCAATTAAAATATAAATATAATAATTTATATAGAGCAAAGGAGCTCTATTCAGAACCGTGACGTCACCTCCACCTTGACGTCCCCACCCACCACCTTCCCTGCTTCAGCGGGGGAGAAACGAAGCGGCACGCCGAGCGGAACGCCGAGAAATTTAAAATCATGACTACTTTAAAATTGCGATCCTGAAGGCAATTTTCATTATTTCTGGACCAGATTAGACTTGTAAGAATGCCAGATATTTCAGCTTTCTAAAAATGTAAATTATTAGTCGAAATTATGAGTACTTTTTACTATGCGAGAATTTAGAAACCAAAAATCGTTTTTTTGAGCCAAAAGTGACTTTTGTTTTAAAATCTTCAAAAAATATTAGAAATCGAAATGGAGATTTGAGATTGATATATTTTTACTCGCAATTGTCTGCTCTTTCCGATGGTGTGAGTTGTTTTTTTCTACGACGTCTGGATCGTGGAGAAGAAAGGGCAAAAAGGGCAAAAAAAGGTCGAAATCGCATAAAACATTAAATAAATAAAAAAATAATTAGAATTTTGAAAATCGGTTTTCACGTGTCCCCTTCCCTCCCCCCAGGTCTCCGATTGCCAAATTTCGTAGCTCTCCGACGCGCGGTCGCGAAACGTATAGTGTATAAGACAGACACACACACACACAGACATTTGCCTTTTATTATTTACTAGCCGCCTTTGGCGACCAGCCTGTTAGCAACCCTTGAAAATGCTGATCGTGGCAAATTCCAACTGTGGCAAACTCGTTGGCGCGACCTACCAGAAAGGTGTAAGGTAACTGGTTGGACGGCCAGGATGTGCCACCCAATTTAGACCGGAACCCAGTGGAGGAGGCATCCACAGGGAACGTACCCTCCTTCCCCTACCACCAACCTCTCGGAAAAACATACGGACCCATATGTTTAACGTGATCGTACTCCATGTCAGTGGCGGAAATCGAACCCGGGCCTACCGCGTGCAATTCCCGCGCGCTAACCACTGGGCTACTTCGCCCTCCGCGACAATCTCCATAACTTTCTTTTTATTCACCCAATTTAGACCGTACCCTCCTTCCCCTACCACCAACCTCTCGGAAGGACTCACGAACCCACATGTTTAACGTGATCGTACTCTGCGTGAACGTGGCGTAAGTTTTGGCAGTGGCGGGAATCGAACCCGGGCCTACTGAGTGCAATTCCCGCGCGCTAATCACTGGGCTGCCGCGCCCTCCGCGATAATCTCCATAACTTTCTACATATTCACCCAATTTAGACGGGAACCCAGTGGGGGAGGCATCCACAGGGGCCGTATCCTCCTTCCCCTACCACCAACCTCTCGGAAGGACTTACGGACCCACATATTTAACGTGATCGTATTCCACGTAAACACGGCGGCAGTTTTGGCAGTGGCGGGAATCGAACCCGGGCCTACCGCTAACTTCCCGCGCGCTAATTTGCAATTTAAAATGACCATATGCTTAATTCCATCATCCTCATTCCATTGTTTCATTGTTCCATCATTTAAAATATCCATAAAATTAAAATATCCATTTAAAATATCCAAAAGTTAAAATATACATTTAAAAAATCCAGATCGTCCCATCATATAAAATATAAATATAATAATTTATATAGAGCAAAGGAGCTCTATTCAGAACCGTGACGTCACCTCCACCTTGGCGTCCCCACCCACCACCTTCCCTACTTCAGCGGGGGAGAAACGAAGCGGCACGCCGAGAAATTGAAATTCGGAAACTTTTAAAATCCCGATCCTGTGGGCAATACGGAATATTTCCTGACCAGATTGGACTTGTAAGAATGCCAGATGTTTGACCTTTCTAAAAATGTAAATTATTAGTCGAAATTATGAGTACTTTTTACTATGCGAGAATTTAAAAACCAAAAATCGTTTTTTTGAGTCAAAAGTGACTTTTGCTTTAAAATCATAAAAAAATATTAGAATTTATCTCTGAGATTTGAAATTGATATATTTTTACTCGAAATTCTCTGCTCTTTCCGATGGTGTGATTTGTTTTTTCCTACGACGTCCGGATCGTGGAGAAAAAAGGACAAAAAGGGCAAAAAACGGTCGAAATCGCATAAAACATTAAATAAATAAAAAAAAATTAAAATTTTAAAAATCGGTTTTCACGTGTCCCCTTCCCTCCCCCCCAGGTCTCCGATTGCCAAATTTCGTAGCTCTCCGACGCGCGGTGGCGAAACGTATAGTGTATAAGACAGACACACACACAGACAGACATTGCCTTTTATTATATACTAGCCGCCTTTGGCGACCAGCCTGTTCGCTACCCTTGAAAATTCTGACCGTGGCAAACTCGTTGGCGCGACCTACCAGAAAGGTGTAAGGTAACTGCTTGGAAGGCCAGGAAGTGCCACACAATTTAGACCGGAACCCAATGGGGGAGGCATCCAAAGAGACCGTACCCTCCTTCCCCTACCACAAACCTCTCGGAAGGACTTGCAGTCCCACACGTTTAACGTGATCGTACTCCGCGTGAACACGGCTGCAGTTTTGGCAATGGCGGGAATCGAACCCGGGCCTACCGAGTGAAATTCCCGCGCGCTAACCACTGGGCTACCGTGCCATCCGCGACAATCTCCATAACTTTATTTTTATTCGGCAATTTTGGGAATCGAACCCGGGCCTACCAAGTGCAAATCCCGCGCACTAACCACTGGGGTACTTCACCCTCCGCTAGCCGCCTTTGGCGACCAGCCTGTTCGCAACCCTTGAAAATGCTGATCGTGGCAAATTCCAACTGTGGCAAACTCGTTGGCGTGACCTACCAGAAAGGTGTAAGGTAACTGGTTGGACGGCCAGGATGTGCCACCCAATTTAGACCGGAACCCAGTGGGGGAGGCATCCACAGGGAACGTACCCTCCTTCCCCTACCACCAACCTCTCGGAAAAACATACGGACCCATATGTTTAACGTGATCGTACTCCATGTCAGTGGCGGAAATCGAACCCGGGCCTACCGCGTGCAATTCCCGCGCGCTAACCACTGGGCTACTTCGCCCTCCGCGACAATCTCCATAACTTTCTTTTTATTCACCCAATTTAGACCGTACCCTCCTTCCCCTACCACCAACCTCTCGGAAGGACTCACGAACCCACATGTTTAACGTGATCGTACTCTGCGTGAACGTGGCGTAAGTTTTGGCAGTGGCGGGAATCGAACCCGGGCCTACTGAGTGCAATTCCCGCGCGCTAATCACTGGGCTGCCGCGCCCTCCGCGACAATCTCCATAACTTTCTACATATTCACCCAATTTAGACGGGAACCCAGTGGGGGAGGCATCCACAGGGGCCGTATCCTCCTTCCCCTACCACCAACCTCTCGGAAGGACTTACGGACCCACATATTTAACGTGATCGTATTCCACGTAAACACGGCGGCAGTTTTGGCAGTGGCGGGAATCGAACCCGGGCCTACCGCTAACTTCCCGCGCGCTAATTTGCAATTTAAAATGACCATATGCTTAATTCCATCATCCTCATTCCATTGTTTCATTGTTCCATCATTTAAAATATCCATAAAATTAAAATATCCATTTAAAATATCCAAAAGTTAAAATATACATTTAAAAAATCCAGATCGTCCCATCATATAAAATATAAATATAATAATTTATATAGAGCAAAGGAGCTCTATTCAGAACCGTGACGTCACCTCCACCTTGACGTCCCCACCCACCACCTTCACCGGAAGGACTTCCGGACCCACATGTTTATCGTGATCGTACTCCGCGTGAACACGGCGGCAGTTTTGGAAGTGGCGGGAATCGAACCCGGGCCTACCGAGTGCAATTCCTGAGCGCTAACCACTGGGCTGCCTCGCTCCCTGCAACTTTCTTTATATTCACCCAATTTAGACGGGAACCCTGTGAAGGAGGCATCCACAGGGACCGTACCCTCCTTCCCCTACCACCAACCTCTCGGAAGGACTTACGGGCCCACATGTTTAACGTGATCGTATTCCGCGTGAACACTTCGGCAGTTTTGGCAGTGGCGGGAATCGTACCCGGGCCTACCGCTAACTTCCCGCGCGCTAATTTACAATTTAAAATGACCCTATGCTCTCTAAGCTCTTAATTCCATCATCCTCATTCCATTGTTCCATCATTTAAAATATCCATAAAATTTAAATATCCATCGTTCCATCATTTGAAATATCCATAAAATTAAAATATCCATCGTTCCATCATTTAAAATATCCATAAAATTAAAATATCCATTTAAAAAATCCATATCGTTCCATCATTTAAAATATAAATATAATAATTTCTACAGTGCATATGTTAAGCTCTTATTTCATTTAAAATCGGAAGCGCGGGAAACGGAAAGTAAAAACTAATTCGGTTTCTTATTGTCCCACCCATCGCTATGCATATACAGAACCGTGACGTCACCTCCACCTTGACGTCCCCACCCACCACCTTCCCCACTTCAGCGGGGGAGAAATTAAGCGGCACGCCGAGCGGAACGCCAAGAAATTGAAATTCGGAAACTTTTAAAATCCCGATCCTGTGGGCAATACGGAATATTTCCTGACCAGATTGGACTTGTAAGAATGCCAGATGTTTGACCTTTCTAAAAATGTAAATTATTAGTCGAAATTATGAGTACTTTTTACTATGCGAGAATTTAAAAACCAAAAATCGTTTTTTTGAGCCAAAAGTGAGTTTTGTTTTAAAATCTTTAAAAAATATTAGAAATCGAAATTCAGATTTGAAATTGATATATTTTTACTCCCAATTGTCTGCTCTTTCCGATGGTGTGAGTTGTTTTTTTCTACGACGTCTGGATCGTGGAGAAAAAAGGGCAAAAAGGGCAAAAAAAGGTCGAAATCGCATAAAACATTAAATAAATAAAAAAATAATTAAAATATTAAAAATCGGTTTTCACGTGTCCCCTTCCCTCCCCCCCGGGTCTCCGATTGCCAAATTTCGTAGCTCTCCGACGCGCGGTCGCGAAACGTATAGTGTATAAGACAGACAGACAGACAGACAGACAGACACACACACACACACACAGACATTGCCTTTTATTATTTAAGACTAGCCGCCTTTGGCGACCAGCCTGTTCGCTACCCTTAAAAATTCTGACCGTGGCAAATTCTGATCCTTGCAAACTCGCTGACTCGACCTACCAGAAAGGTGTAAGGTAACTGTTTGGACGGCCAGGAAGTACCACCCAATTTAGACCGGAACTCAGTGGGGGAGGTATCCACAGGGACCGTACCCTTCTTCCCCTACCAACAACCTCTCGGAAGGACTTACGGCCCCACATGTTTAACGTGATCGTACTCCGGGTGAACACGGCGGCAGTTTCGGCAGTGGCGGGAATCGAACCCGGGCTTACCGAGTGCAATTTCTGCGCGTAACCACTTGGCTACCGCGCCCTTCGCGACAATCTTCATAACTTTCTTTTTTTCCAGTCCAATGTAAATTTGTTTTGGTCCTTCCGGACGTGAACATGGCGGAAATTTTGGGAATCGAACCCGGCCTACCAAGTGCAAATCCCGCGCTCTAACCACTGGGGTACTTCGCCCTCCGCGACATTCTCCACAACTTTCTTTTTATTCACCCAATTTAGACCGGAACCCAGTGGGAGAGGCATCCACAGGGACCGTACCCTCCTTCCCCTACCAACAACCTCTCGGAAGGACTTACGGACCCACATTTTTAATGTGATCGTACACCGCCTGAACACGGAGGCAGTTTAGGCAGTGGCGGGAATCGAACCCGGAGCAACCGAGTGCGATTCCCGTGCGCTAACTTCCCGCGCGCTAATTTTAATTTTATAATGACCATATGGTATTTAAAATACCCATAAAATTAAAATATCCATCGTTTCATCACTTAAAATATCCATAAAATTGAAATGTCCATTTAAAATATCCATAAATTCAAATATCCATTTAAAATAACCATAAATTAAAATATCCATTTAAAAAATCCATATCATTCTATGAATCATCCATATCGTTCCGCCAATCCATAAATATAATAATTTCAAATACATCACCAGAATTCAATCCACCATAATTCAATCATTTAAATAATTTAAAATATCCATTTAAAATATCATATAAATATAATAATTTCACCCGATGTATCTATCCAATACATATGCTAAGCTCTTAATACATTTAAAACCCGAAGCGTGGTCTCCATGGAGACGGGGGAAAAACTACTGTGGGGGGAAATGTCGGGGAAGAATCGGTTCTTCGCCGAGTATTGGGCAAGAAATATAAAATCATGACGTCTTTAAAATTGCGATCCTGCAGGCAATTTTCATTATTTCTTGACCAGACAATCTCCATAACTTTCTTTTTATTCACCCAATTTAGACCGGAACCCAGTGGGGGAGGCATCCACAGGGACCGTACCCTCCTTCCCCTACCACCAACCTCTCGGAAGGACTTACGGACCCACATGTTTAACGTGATCGTATTCCGCGTGAACACTTCGGCAGTTTTGGCAGTGGCGGGAATCGAACCCGGGCCTACTGCTAACTTCCCGCGCTCTAATTTACAATTTAAAATGACCATAAGCTAAGCTCTTAATTCCATCAACCTCATTCCATCGTTTCATCATTTAAAATACCCATAAAATTAAAATATCCATCGTTCCATCATTTAAAATATCCATAAAATTAAAATAACGTGATCGTATTCCGCCTGAACACGGCGGCTGTTTAGGTAGTGGCGAGAATCGAACCCGGGCCTACTGCTAACTTCCCGCGCTCTAATTTACAATTTAAAATGACCATAAGCTAAGCTCTTAATTCCATCAACCTCATTCCATCATTTAAAATACCCATAAAATTAAAATATCCATCGTTCCATCATTTAAAATATCCATAAAATTAAAATATACATTTACAATATCCACAAATTAAAATATCTATTTAAAATATCCATTTAAAAATCCATATCGTTCCATCATTTAAAATATAGATATAATAATTTCTACAATACATATGCTAAGCTCTTAACTCATTTAAAACCGGAAGCACGGGAAACGGAAAACAAACTCTAATTCGGTGTTTTATTGTCCCATCCATCGCTATGCATATTCAGAACCGTGACGTCACCTCCACCTAGACACAAACCGGCGCCATTGAAACGCCTGCTTGGGGGGAAACCGGTGATGGGAAATGGGAACTTCTTTCGCCCGCCGATAAATTTTAAAATCATGACTTCTTTAAAATTCCGATCCAGGGGCCAATTTTAGTTATTTCTTGACCAGATTGGACTTGTAAGAATGCCAGATCTTTGGCCTTTCTAAAAATGTAAATTATTAGTCGAAATTATGAGTAGTTTTTACGATGGCAGGATTTAAAAACGAAAGTTGGTTTTTTTGAACCGAAAGTGACTTTTGTTTTAAAATCTTTAAAAAATATTAGAAATCGAAATTGAAATTGATATATTTTTACTCGCAATTGTCTGCTCTTTCCGATGGTGTGATTTGTTTATTTCTACGATGTCTGGATCGTGGAGAAAAAAGAGCAAAAAGGTCAAAAAACGGTCGAAATCGCATAAAACATTAAATAACAAAAAAAATAATTAAAATTTTAAAAATCGGTTTTCACGTGTCCCCTTCCCACCCCCCAGGGTCTCCGATTGCCAAATTTCATAGCTCTCCGACGCGCGGTCGCGAAACGTATAGTGTATAAGACAGACAGACGCACAGACACACAGACATTGCCTTTTATTATATAGAAAGACAGTGAATGGATGTCACCCTCCTACAATGTTACAAACAATTTAAAACAAAAGAAAAAGATTTTGCTATTTTTATCAAAACAGCAATTATTAAATTTTTCAATATGCTAAGATGACTTGTGATAGTTTTTATGCTACACTTGAGTTATCTTTAGATCATGTGAACAGTGAAATTAAATAATTCTTACCTGTTATCATAAATTTGTCATTTACAACAGCTTTTCTTTTATTACAAGTTAAAAATTTCTTATTTTCATGAAATTATTGCATCTGTTTAATAAATTGAATGTTTTCCTTATCTTCAATTTTTAGCACATCTGTTAGTACATTTTATCATCTGTACAAATTTCTTATTTTCATGAAATTATTACATTTGTTTAATAAATTGAATGTTTTCCTTGTCTTCAATTTTTAGTACAGATGATATTATAATATCTTGAACGTAATTATGTATCACATATTCTTTATAGGTATAATGACTTGCACGCCAGAATTCGACAAGTAGATGTCTATAGTTGCAATCAATGGAATAAAAATAAAGCTTAGAAGCAATTGTTTGAAACACCTTATAATAAGCTTCAAAAGTATATATGGATATATGAATTCCATTAGAAAATATAGACTTTGCTACCCCCATAAAGAAAGTTTGCCTGGGCCAGATCAATAAAAATATTAGCACACAAGGAAGGCATTCATATAATATCAATGTTTGTTGGTCTTTATCAAGTGCAGGAAAAAGGATACTGAAGACATCTGCAAAATATTCTTCATTAAAATAATATTTTCCTGGATCAGTATACATTAATGTTGAACTTTTTGTCGTATTCCATAACATATTTTTCACCTCTTCATCAGTTAACTTAAGAAAGAAATACTCAACTGCTGTCTCATTTGCCTCCTCTGCAGAAATTTTAAACATATACTCATATGTGGTAAGATAAGGCAAGTTTTTATCTTTACAGTACTTTGCGACTGTTTTACGTATATCACGTAATTTTCCTCTCATGCAATGGGACCAAAATAATACAAAAGGTGATGTTGATGGTGAAAAGATTGCTTCTCTAAGCTGTCGAATTTCTTCTCGAGTTTTACCCTCATTCAGTTGTTTCCATAAGCTGTGAATATAACCTTCTAAGCAATGCCTACACGCAAATTCATAACGTAATTTAAGATCTATGCTTTCATCTTTTACATACAGCTCAGCTGTTTTTTTTTTATCAATGGTTATTCGGGTTGTCCAGTAGAAATTCTTGTAGTGCTTTTTGAAAAAGTCTGTACACTGATAATATTCTCTCCACTTGAATAACTGCCAACATACAACTTGAATAGCACCTGAATTAATCAATTTCCGCATTAATAAATTAGGTAATGGCAGCTTGAATGCATTATCTTTTACTTCAAACTCAATTATTGCCAATCTTTCTTTTGCTCCTTCAATTATTACTCCTTTATCCACCTTTGGGCCACCACAAGGAAGTCTAGGATGTTCTGACATTAATTCCCGAATATCATTGTGATTGAACAAAGCAATTGCTATTTTGCCAAGAGCTATGTGATGAAGAGACGGTAAAGTGTAATCCATTATCTTTTTCATCATTAACGAACGTCGATTAGATGGTAGATATTTTGCAATAAAAAAGAAAATCAATAACACGTACAACTTATTTTCGTACTACTAAATTAACAATTAGACACCCTAAAGTACGAGGCATGTTTTTTAAGTAAGTACCGTTTTGGAATTAAAAAAAGACGTGCAAAGATATCGCAATAATTTTATTTCTACATGAAAGCCTGTACCTTAATCTACTTTTCTACATAATTTCCGTGAATATTGAGGCACTTGTCATAACGTGGCACCAGTTTTTGAATACCCTCCTCATAAAATTCTGCCGCCTGACTTGTTAACCACTGTATCACAACTGTTTTGACTTCGTTATCGTCTTGAAGACGCTGACCACCCAGGTGTTTCTTCAAGTGCAGGAACAAATGGTAGTCGCTGGGCGCCAGATCAGGGCTGTATGGAGGATGATCTAGAGTTTCCCATTTAAAAGATTTGATGAGATCTTTGGTCCGATTAGCCACATGTGGACGGGCATTGTCATGCAGCAAAACGATACCCTTACTCAACTTGCCACGTCTTTTGTTCTGGATTGCACGACGCAGATTGTTCAATGTCTCACAATAAGACGCTGCATTGATTGTCTCATTACGAGGCAGAAACTCCACTAGCAATACTCCTTTTTTGTCCCAAAAAACTGTGCACATGATTTTCCGGGCAGAAATTGTTTGCTTAAACTTCACTCTTTTGGGTGATGATGAATGTCGCCATTCCATGGATTGTTGTTTTGATTCTGGTGTGACGTAGGCCACCCATGTTTCGTCACTAGTAACAATTTGGTCTAAAAAATCTTCACCTTCATTGTGGTACCGCTCAAGGAAAGTCAATGCACTGCCTAAACGTTGGGTTTTGTGCAAATCCGTCAACATTTTTGGAACCCAACGTGAACACAATTTCCGGTAATTCAAGTTCTCGGTCACAATGCGATACAAAACACTACGAGAATATTGAGGAAACCAGTCGCACATTGATGAAATTGTAAAGCGTCTGTTTTCTCTCACCTTTTCTTCCACTTTCTGCACCAAATCTTCATTAAAGACCGAAGGACGCCCACTCCGTTCTTCATCATGCACATTTGTGCGGCCATCTTTAAATGCTCTCACCCATTTCCTTACCATTCCATCACTCATAATGTTTTGTCCGTAAACTTCACAGATCTCACGATGAATATCGATCGGTTTTACGCCTTTAGCACTAAGAAATCGTATAATAGCCCGTACTTCACAATCGGCGGGACTCACGATTGTCGGAGGCATCTTAAACACTCAGTAAACAACGTATACAATGAAGAATCAGAGTGTAATGGCGTCAGTGCGTAGACAAGAGATGTAGGTAACCAGCGCGCATGCGCGGAACGCCGACCGTAGCGCTGCGGCGGCGGAATCGCAAAACGGTACTTACATAAAAAACATGCCTCGTAACTTAGTAACTACCATGCTTAGACTACCTTGCCGTGCATGCTTATTCAATGCAATTATCTATTTTTCTGTCCTTATCCTTTGCACGTGTAAAGCAGCTACGGTTGAGCAGCTACAGGCAGAAAGGCTCCGTAATGTTGAATTCCGAAACCATTAGGTGGCGCTGATGCTGTAGGGAATTTGAGAAATAGATGTTTCATTTGACGTCACGTTCGCGATTCCACTGCACAGCGGCCATGTTCTTTGTAACATCGGTCTATCAGTATATTACAGATGATTTTAGAAATTTACAATCATTTAGTGCATAATTTAAGTAGGATATATCAAGATTTATCTTTTCTTAGGATTATCTAGCACAAATATTCGTAAAAAGATATGCTTTGATGACATAAATTTCACATTGCCGCTACAAGCATATATGCACAATATTTGATTTTGGAAGTTTACTAAAGGAATTGGGTAAGTTACATTTAAAATTACTTTGTTGACATCTACCCTTGCATTATGTAATCATATCTGTGCCATCAAAGTTTGTTTATTTAATTGAGCTATGCAAAACATAACATTTGATACATGGGCATCATATATTTATTTTGCTGCATCCAAGCCAGAATATATTTTCTGTTACTGTAGTTTCAAACAACTTGAATGTTGCAAAAAAAATGTTTCATTTTGACTTTGGAATGTCATCGAATAAATATAAATATCGTCTTCAATTTTTATATGAAATTATAATTTTTCTGTATCAGGTTTTAATTTACCCATCTGCATTTTCCGTACAAAGCAAACTTTTATTACTTAATATGGGAGGAATCCGGTGATTTAAAATTTTGTTTCATATGTAATATCAAATTTTTCTGTTTCAATTTTGATTTATTTTTAGTTTTTTATTTATTTTGACTTGACCCAACCCGGCATGAATTTAATAAAATGTAGTCCGAATCTGGCCTGTGAGCTAGGTCGGACCTAAATCCACGGACCAGACCCGAGGCCATACAGACTTCTAACTCTGACCCCTTGAGTTGAACTCATTTCAGTAAATATTGTTTCCAAGAAACATAATTTAATACGGAAATAAGTGATTCTAATAAGTTGAAACTATAAAATTTGTATAATTTATATATATGTATAAAAAAATGAAGTTTTAATGAACTTTTGTACTAAAACAATTCACTAATCGATAGACTAAAGTGAACTTTTTACTATATTTGATGTAGGAATCTATAAAATTTTGTCTGAATATCTATACAATTTTGTTATATGTTAATCTATAGAGTTTTGTTAATATCGTTTGAATCTATAAAATTTTCTTCCAAGTTTCACACCATTTCAATAAATGCAATATCATTAAATTTATGTTGCAGGCAACTTATGTCAGATATCACAAAGACAAATACGCTATGATTTTTTCAAACAGTGGGTATTATTCATAATTTGCCATTGTATGTAATATTCATAATTATAATTTCCAAACTTTATATTTTTGCGACATATAATTAAGGAAAATCAACATCAGTTTATAAATGAATGGAGTTGTGTTTTTAAATGTATTAATTATAATATTTACCCTTGCACTTTGTTTTCTTATTTTATTTTTATTTAAAAAATGAATTTTTTCAGTTTATTTTTATTTACAGCACAAATTGAAAAAGAATCTGCTAAATACCAATTCTTTGATTTTTTTTTCGGGTATCGAGACTGTCTGACCTAACCAATGATGTCAGGTAACTGTTTAGATGACCGTGACAGTGTCACTCAGTTTAGACCAGAACCCAATGGGGGGGGGGGGGAGGTAGCAAGCACAGGGATTGCAACATCCTTCCCCAACCCATCACCTTTTAGATGGACTTTTGGGTCTACAGACTAACGTGCTCATACACTATGTAGACACAGAAATAGTTTTGGGCATCATCGGCATTGGAACCCTTGCCATACTGTGTGCAAATCCTCCACCATCACTGAACAATGTAATTTTTTATTTGAATGAATATAACAGGGTGTTCCTAATAAAGGAGATATCTATTTAGCAAAACAATATGAATTTTGAAAAACAACCTTAAGACATGAAAGTATAAATATTTATTCGAAATAATACTATATGCACCAAATTTAATTATCAATTTCCACTTTTGTGACCATCAGTGTTTCTACAGATCTGAAAGCTATAAACTGTTTTGTAGAGCACAGATTCAAGCATTTCAGCTATTATTTGAACTAATGAACTGGTTTACAACAAATGCAATTCAAATCAAGATAAATAAGTAAATGTATGTTTCAGAAATCAGCTGTCTAGATATGAACATCCAAATAAGTGCAAGACTATGTAGGCCAAACTGAAATGGCTAAAGCTTAAATAAAGAAATTCAGTTGATTTCTTAAATGTATGTATGCTTATTTATCCTGATTTGCACTGCATTTTACACTGTAAACCAGTTCATTATTGATTGTGTGCAAAGTCATGCGCTGTACTTAACTTTTGAACTGTTGCAGTAATATGATTTGAATGTCATCCCTATTTTTAATTCTTCTGTGTTCCACTAGTGACTTAATGAAATTTCCCAGGTAGAAAATATGTAAGGGTGCTAAATTAGCTAGGACAAAACTTTCGGTGCCACTTTTACACCTAAATAATGGAATTTTATCTCTTAATTTGTTATATTTTCTAGATAACAAAGAGGGGGGGGGAGAGCAAAAATTGTGTTAAGATGCCATTTGTATGCTTTTGCAAGTGAACTAATACAACAAAAATATCTTTTAAATTTAAATGAAAATTAACAGATATTATTACTTGTCTAATACTTTCTGATAGCATAAATACTTTGATTATGTGGTATACAATTCATAGTACGCTAAAGAATGATAAATTAGAGTCACACCTACATAGAGTAGCATCTACATAGAGTTTTCCTAAATATGTCGATTTGATTTATATCAAATTAGTCTAACTTAGATTTAAAATTTATATTGGTTTAAGATGTATAATTAATTAAAAAGAAATTCTGATTTGTAAAAGTAAAAAGAGCCAACTGCAGATTTACTATCTTCGGGGTTTTCACAATTGGGTGGGGGTGAAGCGAGTGGCTATACAGAATTCTCCTGAAACTATTCATTTGATTTATATCAAACTTATGTAAATTGGAATTGACATGTACATATTAATTTAATGTGTGAAAAAAAATTCTGAGTTGTAAAGAAAAACATTCATGCTGATTTAGTATCTACAAGATTAAATAGTGAATTTAAGGAGTCTATATTATACATTTTACATAAATTATTTGGGGACCTTTTAGCAGTGGTGGAGTGACCATAAGTGACTTCTAATTCATCTTATCAGTAAATCCACCACTAATATAAGCTAATATCTCCATGTAGAATGACTGTGCATGAACCATCGTATAATATTGATCGAAACTTCTTATGGAAATATCCACATTGATTGCAAGTATAGATTACCTTTTACTATGCAGGCTACCCCCCCCCCCCCCAAAGAAGGGGAGGGAAGTTACAGCTTGCAAAATAATTCATCAGTCACTCCAGTTATCAGGGGCGGTTATTCAGGGGGGCCGCGCGGACCCCCTTGATCAAGCACTTCAAATTCCTTTAGTTATATAGGTTAATTACAATTTTTAAGGAAATTATCTGAAATTTCTTTCAACTAAAAGTCGAATTATTGGAAATAAGTGATAAAATTGTCACTAGATGGCAGCACTAAAGCTTTGACTTTCAAAAAAATCTCCTATGCCCTTTTCATACTATATTAAATATATAGGGAAAAATACTGCATTATAGGGAAAGACGAGGGATTTTAACGAGAGCCGCGTCCCGTTATCGCCTCTGGCCGTCACCTCCGAAAGCAGAGGCCGGAGCACTAATTTTTGACGTCTTGGCTTGTAGGCCCACTGCGAGTAGGTCTTCCAGATCGCGATCGAAGCTTTTGCTATTTGTTTCCCTTTTAATTCTCTGTTCGATGTAAAGGAATCATAATTTATCAGTAAATCAAATATTATTCATGAAATTTGGAAGTATGTTCGATAATGTTCATTAAAATGGGTGATTTAAAATATTAATATTGCTGTACATTTCCTTAAAATAAAATATTTATAATGACTCATTCACTGTAGGAGCAAAGATGAAAGGATTCCATTCAGTTAGTGTTTTAATAAAAGTTTGAAAAAGAACCCTGTATATTTATTGCTTAATCAGGCATTTTATTTGAATAATTCTTCAGTACATTCAGCTAAAGTATGCGTGCTTACAGATAAAGTATGCAGAAACTAAAATGATTACTGAATACTATATCTTTAAATATCATAAGATAATCATTAAAAAGAAACTCAGAATTTAACTTTTAATATGCTTACGTGTTTATTTATTTTTATTTCATTTTATTTTATTCATTTTTTGTTGTTATAAATTGTAAAATGATTTAGAATTAAGATAAAATACTAGCTGAATGTCATTCATTAACCTATGCACTATAAATTGTAGAAGTTCAGGTTTTCTAATATAGCACATCTTATATTCCCTTTTTTACTACCAGACATTAACAAATTGTAAACAATTTTGCTTAATTATAGAGTTTGAAATACCGCAGGGGCTTTGAAAATTCAATAAAGCTGTATAATAAAACTTTTTGGTATTAATATTTCATTTACAATTCCATTGAAGTGAAAATGTAAGAAAGATTAAATTAGCTTTGTATTAACATTAACTTTGTAATAACATTAACTATAATATAATGAAATATACAATGGTAACTTGAAATTGTAAGTTAGTTACTTTGCTTTTTTCCAAGTTATTTTAACAATTTTCAATAACATAATAACTCGCTACATAAAAAATAAAATGTGCCCAACCTAAACACAAATGACTTCCTAACCTATTCTTCTAAAATTTCAGCATGCCATAACAAATAATAAAAAATATACGTGCAATATATTAAGATACTATAACTTTTATATGCAATTACTTACTTATCAAACAGTTAAAATATGTTATTTGATGTGTGAAATATTCCATTTTACATTATTTTACTTTCATAACTTTAGTGTAGCATTTTTATTGCTACGATTTCTTACTATTGACAATATCTTAAAAAGAGAATGACATTTTTTTATCTATATAAATAAAATTGAAAATACATGTATCTGTCTGTGTGTTTATCTATCTCATCATCACGGTAGAACTGCTGCATCGAATTTCATGAACATTCTGTGGGTAGCTTTGAAATAGCCCTACTTAAAATTTTGTCCATGTTTCGAGTTTCTAGGACCAGGGATTGTCGAGATATGAATAAAAATCCCACAATTAAACCTTCCATAAAAATAGAATTATGCAGATGATATATTTTCCAGAAATTTATTAAGAAAATTATATCATGATGCTTAGCAACGCAATTAAATCAAATGTGTTTATTAGGCAGACGATTATTAAATTTTTTAAGATTTAAATAATAAAGAAATCAATATAAAACAAAATTTTATAACCATTTTTATACAATTTTAGCGCTTTTATTTTAGTTTATATTGATCCAATTTCATATATATTTTATAATTTGTTTTCAAACGAGAATGTTTTATTCAGATCTGCTTGAAGATAATTTTGTATAGAAAACACAGAAAGGAGAATTAAATGAAATATTTTAATAGAATGTTTTGAGTAAGAATGTCATTTAGAATACTGCAGGAATTTGCACATATATTAAATCATGGGCAATGTCGGGTATATCTGCTATTAACAGTATACATAAAATTGTATGTTGTACATCTATCTGTCTGTTTATTATCTCAGCACGGTAGAGATCACCTATTTTCATTTCATTAGAATTATTATAAAATTTCAAAAATTGAGACTCTAAATATTAAAACTTCACATCAAATTCTGAATTTTAGGTTTCTTGTATTATATGGTCAGTATGAAGAACGGACATGCTGCTAGTCTATTATAAAATATTACACAACTAACAACATTATTAAAGTAATTTTAAAATATTTGCAGGAGACTGTATAATTTATGTATAATGACACATGTATAATAGCTGTATAATGACACAAGCTAACTTGATAAAATATACATTTTAAACATTGAATGATTTTAAATACTTTACAATTACTTAGCAAAGCTTAATTTTACAAGTACCTGGGCAGTTCTTAATTAATATGACAACAATAAAATTTTAAAACAAACTAAGAAAACTCTAAAAGGTTTGTTGACGTTATAATTAGCAACAAAACAATTTAGAATCCAGTTAGCGTTAATTGAATAGCAATAATTTGATTGCCATATATTTAAAATTCTATATAATTTTAAATGACATGATAATAAGCAAAAAATGGTAAGCACTTACTTCTAAATAGCATTTTTCGTTTTTCCCATTACGGTAATAAGGTAATTAGTAATCCAATGTTATAAGGTATGTAGTCGAAGGTATGCTGGTCAAAATGTTTATTAAATGATGAACTAACATATAAGACATTCAAAAATACGATAAAAAGACCGTTATGCATCCACACGCGCGAGCCCACGTACTGCACTGCACATACGATACTTCTTTGTGTGGGCTACTCTACTAGGGGAGAACTTTCCAGAAAAGTTGAGACGGAGGAATTCGAATTCGAAGGCCAGAATTGGGCCTACAGCTAATACGTCACGAGGTACAGGGGGGGGGAAAGTAGTTCGGCCTTTTCTACCGGGGGTGACGCTCTGGCTGATAGAAAGAATGGTATGTGAATACAAGGGCAATAGAAATTTCAGTTAAAAAAACAGACATTGCAATATTCCAATCTGATCTGAACCGCGTCGGTTACCGCGGCTCTCATCTAAAGAAGCCAAGAATGAAACGAATACCATGAACGACTAACTCGAATTGGCTGAGTTTCGCTAATTTGGCCTCGAATTTTTCTTGATAAATGAGTGTTCTCTCTCTCGCTTCTTTTTAAAATAATAAATTTGGATGTTTAAATAAATATTTGAAAATAAATTACTGTATTTATGTAATTCTGATTTATTTTATTGATCCTATTGACCCCTAGTTTTTTCAGTTTTGGTTCAAGAAGAAATAGTTTAGTAGTATTAGATATAGAAAATAGAAATGCAAAAAAGTTTCGATATATATTTTGTGCTTTTTACTTAATTGAATAAGTGGGGGTTATTGATGGTATTTTGGGGGTTCCGTTCTTCGTTTTTGGTAGAAAAATGCATTGTTTGGGGCACTCAGTTTAATTTCGCTGCGTAAGCACCCGGACCGGGGGGGGGGGGCATTTCTGATGTAGGGTGGTTCTGTCTGTCCTTCGGAAAGGGGATTATTTCTGATTTGGGGTAGTTCTATGCTTTGTTTGTGATGAATTTCAATGCGTTTGACTTCTTAATTGCTTAAAAGTCACGATAATTGTATTTGTGGCATGCCCGTGGATATTTTTAGTGACACTTTGAGAAATGTGTTGTCTGAGGGGGTGAGTCTCTTGATTGATTTACTCAGCTGTCTTACTTTTTCAGCTATATAACATTAAAGATTGAAAAAAAAAATATAAATATTTGTTAAAGAATGTTAAAAATCAATTTTCAACCTGATACTTGATTCTTTGATCTGACGTTGTTTTCCTTAAAATCTCCCCCCTCCCTCTTCACCGGCGACTATTCAATCCCCCTGGTTTTGCTTCTAATTTCATTGAAGACCAATACTGCTCCGATACTCCCTAGGCGTAAATTTCACTTGAGGTAGTCCTAAAATTTCTCATCTCGCTTCGTAATTAAACGATTTTGAATCTACTGGCGGTTATAGTCTCTGCACTATCTATACGCGTATCGTCTGGACATGCATATTGTTTTATTCAACCCCCCCCCCCCCCCTGAGCATCACTTTTAGTTTAACTAGCCCGCACGGTTTTACATCTCGGTTCCTAAATTGAGCGATTTTGAATCTTCTGGTAACTACAGTCTTTGTATCATTTGAATATACATATCTTTCATATCAATCCCCTGGGCGCAATTTTTACTTTAAGTAGTCCCCTTCTAATTTCACATCTCGGCTCTTAATTGAGCCACCGGCACCATTTGTACATGTGAACTGGATATACATATTTATTGTGTCAGCTCCCTGGGCGCAACTTTCATTTCGGTTAGCCCCCCCCCCCCCCCCCCCGCCAAATTTCTTATTTCGCCTTCTAATTGAGCGATTTAGATTTTGCTGGTGGCAATCACTTAGATATACAATCTTATTATGTCAACCCTCTGGGCGTAACTTTTAATATAAATAACCTCAATTTCATATTTCGGTTTTACAAAAATGCATCGCCTTGGTTCCTGAAATATCCGTGTACGACATTTCAAGACCGTACGATGTTTACATTTTCCGCTACAGACCTTTCACACACACGTCGACACACAAACATCGTCTATTATTATGTAATATGAAACAACCGTGGTGGAAGAGGGGAGACCCTCCTCTTTTTCATATTTACATTTTTATCTATCTTAGTGACTCTTGCTCCGATTTTGATGCAATTTTCACACTGTATTTTCTACTCTACAATGGACCCACTCGATCTGCTTACTCTAAACTTTGATCCACTTTTGTTGAACCCGTGCAACGAGCTAACTACTTATTGCTATAGAAACCGATTGCTATATATAGTGATTGCTAGCAGGCAGAACTCGCTCATATCATTTTAAAGACGAATAGAGATAAGCATAATGTATAAGAACTTTCTGAAAATTCCAAATTCATTCTTAAACTTGTATTAAAATAGTTATTCCGTTTCTACATATAAACGGCCGTAGATTTAGTTGATTTTCGCTCTCTAATTATGTTACTGTTTGGGTTACAAGGACGATCAGGTACAAAACTATTAGCCATAGAGTGTATATGAGAGAAATTGTGTGCATTTTGGGTGTACAAACAATTGCGCTAATCATAAAAAAATACTGCACATGCATACGACTGAGAGTATTTAATTTTTACAAATTTGATATAAATTTGTTTAGAAATATATTCAAATAATTTCCATGGTTACAATAGGCTCTTATTCATTTTAAGGAAACTTGCAAACGCATATCAGCGCAAGTAAAATAATAATTTGGTATACAGTTGTTTCGAGGTAACGCCGGAACTAATTTATCAGTACCGGACAAACGACGAACTCGAAGTCTAAAAGACGTAGTTGGCACAAACTGAGGGATACTATAATATACATAAATACATATTATAGTATGCCTCTATACATAAATATCCCCATCTATACATAAATACATATATGAGCGCCTCCCTCTACACCTCGCTCACGAGCCGCCACTGCCAGTTATAAAGGAAGAAAGAGGCTTAACTGCAAAACTCACATCTCCATTTTTGTCATTTTACTCACTTTGCTTAAAATTCATAAAACCTGAAAACCTTTTCATTTTAATTGTCGCTATACTGTAAGCTGAAATGATTCATAAAGAGTAATTTAACCACAGGAAAACAAGATTTATCCATAGTAAAAAACAAGATTTAATTGATGAATGGTATGTTTTACATCAAAACTAATTAAAATGTAACATTTTAAAAGAATAAATATAAAAATATCTACTTTGGTTAAAATAAGCTTCAAATACTATATTTTACAAATGATAATGAATCACACTCAACCATGCTATGTAACGAAAAGGTAATAGAAAAGTAAGTTAGATGGCTGATCATGTGATCTGATAAAGTCTTCCTGTTAGCTGAATGGAAATTGTGAGTTTTGCAGCAAGATTCACAGTGGAGAATGTTAGTTTTTCAACTAAATTAGGTTCTGAATACTAAATAAATATCAAAGAATGTGACTTTTTCAGAATACTACTTGATTCAAATACCTCTACCACCATGAACAAGAATATATATAAAAAAAAGCTTTTCGACCAAAAATGGAGAAGAGTAACTACACTCTTCAATACTGACTCAATTAACCAGATGACCTACCAATAAAATGCACTTACTCTTATTCTAGATCACTATATAGATTTAAATTGTCCTCTTCTAGATATATGTATATACAATCTGGTCGGTGTCTAACAACCACTGGCTAATGGAAATGTCTGACTTCACCAACGGTGAAGTCAGACATTTCCATTTGAGTTGGGGTATTTATAAGGGCTTTTTATTATTCACCTACTCAAACCTTTTAATTCTTTGTTATACTCTAATTGTACTGCATTGTATGACATAGAAGTATTAAAATATTGTAATATTTGTAATTTAATGATGAAAAAGATACATATTTTAAATACATGGCAATATTTAAATCAGTTTTCATAAGATAAGCAAGATACATCTTCCCCCCCCCCCCCCCCCGTCTGTTCTCCATGACATATAGTATTAGTGAGAAAACATTTTGGCTTGTGTGTCCTAAAAAAATGGAACTTTTCAAGAGCCACATTAGCCATACTCTTATAATGACATTAAGATCGGTGGCAAAACATGAGGGTAATATAGGAAGACAGCGTCTACTCAAGCAACTTCCTCTTAATTCATACATTATTCGACATATTTTATGTACTTAATTCAAATAATATACATTCAAAACAAAAGTTACTTGGTAGCGGGTTATTTGGATAGACACTGTCTCCCAAAATTTCCTCCATGCTTCGCTGATTAGAATGTTTTAATAATGACTTAGTGTGTTGTAAATAAACCCGCATTTACAAATAACATTATTTATGGTATGAAGTATAACTGACCACTGATTTTTTTTTTTTTTAATTTGAAATTTCGTTATTCTTTTTTTTTTTATCAGAAAAGAACATTCTAGGTCCTCTAATTTTTAGGTATGATACACATACAATAATTGTTTTAAAGGAGTAAATGTTAATGTATTTCTGGCCAGTTTGAAAATACTTTTTGAAGCTGAGTGGTTGATGCGGAAATTTTGAACAATTTCATAGCCAAGCTACTCGATTCTAGATGCTGTTTTGAACTCATTCTTCAAAATAACGCATATATTAATTAATGTATAAATAAAACTGTTTGCACTTATATTTTGCTGTAAAATATGTAGAATGGAAAGCAATGGTAGAAATCTGATGCGGGCAGCACATGACTTTCCCTACAAATTCAAATTCGTTTTCTTATTACTTTCCTTATATACATAATGTATAAGGAAAGTATCGTGACGGGGTCGAAAATTCGAATTCGAGTTTTCGACGGGAGAGCACGTTTCAAGCATCTCTGATCACGAATCGAACATTTTTGAAGTGATGTCTGTGTGTGTGTGTCAGTGGAGACGATATCTCGCGAACGAATGGAGCGATTCGAATGAAATTTGGTACAAAAATAACAATCCGTGAATACTGGAAGCCTATTGTTTTAAAACACAATCGAATGTTCAGAACCCCCCTAAATTTTCAAGTGAAATTTTGAAAAAAATCATCAAAAAATCAAAACCTTTAATAAAGTTACGCAAATAGACATTTTTTACGTAATTTTTCCTTAGAAAACGATTGACATAAACTTTAGAACGCTAGCATGAACCGTTCTCGAGATATTGTGCATTTCTCAAATACATTTATCAAAAAATCCCATAAATTAAAAAAAATATTAACTGTTAAGAAACATGTTCACTTTGCATAGGTAATATCATGCGATAAATTTGGTGACATCATTCTCGTGGATCTAACTCGTTCCATTTATGAGAAAAAATACTTTGAGTAATACTTGTGTATTTGAACGCCAAAAATTATTTACCCGCTGTAAGAATAACTTATTTCTCTGTCCATAACGCTTGGCGAGATTTTAGCGATGAATTTAGGGGAATGTCGCCAACTTGGCAACATTTTTAGTAGTTGCTAAATTAACAAAAATCTCGCCAAATGGATAAAAATGACGCTAAATCAATGAAAATGACGACTCATTGACGAAAATTCAATGTCTTGGAAAGAATATAAGTATCTACTATAAGAATAAAAATTTTTTTACTGTAAAAGTGGTAAATTCATTGCATTATATAAGGAAAGTCATGTGCTGCCCACATCAGATTTTTTTTATATTTCATGATGCATTAAATGTATTTTAATTGCAGAAAATAACATGTATACTTTTCTGAAAGTATATCCAACTTACAGTTTTACTGCATGTTGGTTTTATTTGGCAACATAATGCACTTTTACGTCTTCAGTTACATATATATATATATGTATATATATATATATATAGCTCCAAAATTCCAAAAAAAGAACTGTTTATCCTAGTCATGGAGTCCTAGTGTTTATCCTAGTCATTTTATTTTGTCCACGTGGAAGGATTGAAATTGTCTGAGTGTCTCTATCTTTCCAGATTCCAGAAGCTCCTCGGTGACCTAGAAAACTGAATCTTTGCAAATATGGTATCGAACACAGTATAGATCTTAATGAAGTCGGATTTTCGACCCCCCCCCACACACTTTATGAGACAAAGAAAATGAGGGGGGGGGGATTCCGAAAAGTCCTCTCGTGACCTAGAAAGCTGAATTTTTGCACATTTATTTTATCGTTCATGTC
This sequence comes from Amaurobius ferox, assembly GCA_951213105.1. Lineage (NCBI taxonomy): Eukaryota > Metazoa > Arthropoda > Arachnida > Araneae > Amaurobiidae > Amaurobius > Amaurobius ferox. The sequence goes on along the minus strand of OX578155.1, from coordinate 52,425,349 downwards.
AAAAACTCGACCCCCTCATTCCGTGGGGGTAGAGAAATGGTTTTATGGCATTTAAATTTCATTAGTCAAAAAGAACTACGTATAAGTAAGATAGTCATGTGCTAAAAGAGAAGATAAACTACAACGTTACTCAGTGTTGCTTTATATTCAAATTGGCATTCTCATTTTAAAACTTTTATAAAAAATCTCTTATTTTTTGGCAACAATACATCTTCATGCCTTTCTTCTTTTTATTAATATATTTTTTAATAATGAGAACTCGCAACGCCTTTGATGCAATTGTCAAAGGCGTTGTGTGTGGCTGACGCATGTGCATTTATCAAATGTTCATGCGTCAGCCAGCCTCTATCAAGGAAGTATAACGAATTTGTTATCAAAAATTGCATTTTGAACAACACAAAATTTAATTCCTAAATAAGTGAGTGAAATGTTATGCAAGATTTCGTATTTTTCAAAGATTTAGACATCAAAATTTCTGTGTTTGCATCTGTGCTTTCTGTCTGCTTCTGGATTAATATATATGTTAGTAATTATATTGTGGGGAAAGTAATTATATAAGAATACACAAGGAAAACTGCATTTTAATAAATAAATTAAGCCCTTGGAGGGGTACATCCATGTCCCCCGGTCCACCACCTTCTCTGTTCCACTGACTATCGCATTCCTATTCCAGATTGTTTAGATCCACTTGTATCAATCAGTATTGGAATATAAAAAATCTGATGTGGGCAGCACATGACTTTCCCTGCAGACGCGAATTCATTATTTCTATATTTCTTTAAGAACTCATTGAGTTTAATTGTACAAAATAACACAAAATTTTCATTTTTAATTCAATTTCTGCTTTTACTTGGTAATTGGACATTTTCCCAAAGGCGGCATAACAAAAATGTAAGAAATCTCAAAGAGTTGTTCTTATTCTTTTCCTCGTCAAAAATTACATATAAAACAAGCATTCAATTGATAAATTTGAACATACGTAGTCTTTTTTTCAGATATTGGCGATTTTTGCGGGCCATTTCGTAAAAAAGGACAGGTTGTTCTTTTCCGAATCGTACCAAAATCTAATCAGCACCAGAGTATCCCACAAGTGATTTATCTACCAAATTTTGTGAAATTTGGTCGATTAGTATTTCCGCTAGAGTGGATACGTAAGATTTTTGCGGGCCATTTTGCAAAAAAAAGGCGGGTTTTTTTTCCGAACTGTACCAAAAACTAATTAGCACCAGCGTCACACCTACCAAATTTTATAAAATTCGGTCCATTAGTTTTTGAGTTAGAGTGGATACATACATTGCACACACAGACACACACACAGACGTCACGCTAAAAATGGTTTTATCGTATTCTAGAGGTCTCGAAACGTGAAAATCCGTCGAAAACTCGAATTGCGATTTTCGGCATGATTCCAATACTTTCCCTATACATTGCCATGTATTGCAGGGAAAGTAAAAAATATATTTTTTTTTATTAGCCAGCCTTCATTTAAAAATTTACGTAAAAGTTTTTAAGATATTTATTTTGTCAAGTTGGTAGCAGAGCTGTCAGCCTGTCATCCCGATAAATTCGCCGCATTAAGGTGATTTATGTTAATATATGATTTTGATACTATTTACGTGTAGCTAGCTGACATGATTTTCCCGTATTTATATACCAGAACCAGACGAGGCATAAAAAGAAATTGTGCAGTAGATCTTCACTTCAGAAACAAAATAGATACTAAAGTTTTCCCCCTTTACATTCTTCCAAGAATTAAGAGGGCGGGGCCAAAAGCATCTCTTCTTATGACCCCCTCTCTTTTATAACCAGCGAGGTGAAATTGCATCAAAATAGGCTAAATGAAAAAAAAAATTAACGTTTAGTCATTTTAAACAATTATTTGTTGTGCCTAGTGTTCTATAAAGGCTGGAATTTTTTAAACAGTCGGTGGGGGGATGAGGATGTTTTTTACAGAAACTTGGGAACAAAACCGATTTTTGTTTTCAACTCTGGCTTTTTTCCATATCTTAAAAATGAAGAAATCTAAAGTGTCTCACTGTCTGATGAATATGTAAAGCAAAGAATGATATTTTAAATAATAATAAAAAACATATATAATGAGTCGCCGCGTAAATTCATAAAAGATTCAAAGTAATACTTTTTTTAAAAAATTAGAATGCGAAGATATCATTCCATTATGTTAAAAATTAGAATTGTGAAAATATTAAATTTTGGGATGCAACAACATAAATATAAGAAATTTCATAACACATATTTAAAAAATTAAAAATAATTTTAATAATGGAGAAATTATTGTCCTATAGATTCTATTTAGCTTTGAAACTTCGTTCTTTGATCCTTTTAATTATGTCAAAGTAATAATATTTTTGATCAGTGAGGAATTGAGTGTGAAAATGTTTCAAAATTGTGTTTAAAATGTTTATTCATTCCCCACTCCTTCCCAGCATTTAACAGGGGGTGTTGTTCTATTGATAAATATGAATTAATAAAGCCATTTTATTAGAAAGTTAAAGTCATTAACTTTTGCAAGTTAATGCCTTACAAGCAGCATTTTGATTTATTATAATAACATTGTGTCCAAAAATGTTTAAAAGCAATCTTTTTTTTTTTTTTGGGGGGGGGGGGGAGGGGGTGTCAAGGAATATAAAGTAACTGTTGCATAATCTGGGAATAATATACAAGATTTTGAATAGATACAATTGTATAATGCTCAGCTATATTACTAAAGTTGAAAATTGGCATTGCCTCACTGCCAATTTTGCACTTCAGTTTATTTTTAATAAAACACTTTTATTTTTGTACAAAGTTTTACTGAAGTAAGAAAATAATTTTAGCGGCACTTTTGAAACACTAAAAGGTATGATAATTCTTATGACTGAATGTATATTTTCTAATGACTGAATGGGGGGGGGGGGGATAGATAGATTTCCAAGATACTAATATCTTGGAAAGAATATTAGTATCTACTATAAGAAAAACCTATTACTTTCCTTATATACATAATGTATAAGGAAAGTATTGTGACGGGGTCGAAAATTCGAATTCGAGTTTTCGACGGGAGAGCACGTTTCAAGCATCCCTGATCCCGAATCAAACATTTTTGAAGTGATGTCTGTGTCAGTGAGTCTGTGGAGACGATAACTGACGAACGAATGGACCGATTCGAACCAAATTTGGCACAAAAATCACAATCCGTAAACACTGGAAGCCTATTGCTTTTACATGCAATCGAATGTTAAGAACCCCCCTAAATTTTCGAATGAAATTTTGAAAAAATCGTCAAAAAATCAAAACCACTAATAAAGATACGCAAATAAACATTTCTTATGTAATTTTTCATTAGAAAACGATTGACATAAATTTTAGAACGCTAACATGAACCGTTCTCGAGATATTGTTCATTTTTAAAAAAAAAATTATCAAAAAGTCATATAAAAAAAAATTCCTATTGAGAAACATGTTCACTTTTCATATGTAATACCATGCGATAAATTGGGTTACATCATTCTCGTGGAACTAGCTCATTCCATTCATGAAAAAATATACTTTTAGTAATACTTTTGAATTTGAACGCCAATAGTCATTTATCTGCTGTAAGAATAACTTATTTCTTAGTGCATAACGCTTGGCGAGATTTTGGCGACGAATTTGGCGGAATGTCGCCAACTTGGCGACTTTTTGAAATGTTGCCAAATTAACGAAAATCTCGCCAAATGGATAAAAATGACGACTAATTGTCGAAAATTTAATATCTTGGAAAGAATATTAGTATCTACTATAAGAAAAACCAACTTTTTTTACTGTAAAAGTAGTAAATTAATTACATTATATAAGGAAAGTCATGTGTTGCCCACATCAGATTTTATTATAATGTTTTAATGGGATGTGAAAATCCTTATTCATTCCCCTACCCCACTAAAACGTGATGCTGAATCCATATCAATCATCATCTAAACTCTTTCTATAGACAATCTTGAGAAAAAGGTTTTTCAATTTTTTTCTTTTACTGGAAGTGAACTTCCCATAGTAAACTTCACATTATTTTACCGAATTTAGTGATAAATCTATATATCATCATCTAGGTTCTGTTTATAGCAGATCATGAGAAATAGATGATTCAAGGACATCTTTTAAGTAAAATAATAGTATGGCAAAATGTTTGCATCCGAAAGTTAACATTTCTACCCAATTAAACATTTGTGGTTAGTAAAGAATCTTGCTACCTCAACCGGGAATCGAACCCTGTATCTTTGAGTTGGCCATCCGATGCTCTACCGTTGAGCTACTTGGACGAAATTGCAAAGCTCTTATCTTTGAAATGGACTCTGTATGTTCTATAGCACCAGAAATATATTTTAATTTTATTATTATTTTCCTTCTATACATAATGTGTAAGGAATGTATGGTGACGGGGTCGAAAATTCGAATTCGAAATTTCGCTGGCACGTTTTAAGCATCCCTGATCACGAATCGAATATTTTTAAAGTGATGTCTGTTTGTGTGTGCGTGTGTGTGTGTCAGTGAGTCTGTGGAGACGATATCTCACGAACGAATGGAGCGATTCGAATGAAATTTGGTACAAAATTCACAATCTGTGAATACTGGAAGCCTATTGTTTTTAAACGCCAACGAATGTTCAGAACCTCCCCTAAATTTTCGAGTGAAATTTTGAAAAAATCATCAAAAAATCAAAACCTATAATAAAGTTACGCAAATAGATATTCCTTATGTAATGTTACTTTAGAAAACGATTGACATAAACTTTAAAACTCTAGCATGAACTGTTCTTGAGATATTGCACATATTTCAAGTAAATTTATCAAAAAATCCCATAAATTAAAAAAATATATATTAAGTGTTGAGAAACATGATCACTTTCATATGTAATATCATGCGATAAATTGGGTGACATCATTCTCGTGGATCTAGCTCATTCTATTCATGAGAAAATATACTTTGAGTAGTACTTTTGTATTTGAACGTCAATAGCCATTTATCTGCTAAAAGAATAACTTATTTCTCCATCCATAACGCTGGCGAGATTTTGGCGACGAATTTAGCGGAATGCCTTGGAATGTCGCCAACTTGACGACTTTTTTTAAATGTTGCTAAACTAACGAAAATATCGCCAAATGGATAGAAATGATGCTAAATCAATGAAAATAACGACTAATTGACGAAAATTTAAAACTTTGGAAAGAATATAAGTATCTACTATAAGAATAACCTTTTTACTTTCCGTATATACATAAGGTATAAGGAAAGTATTGTGACGGGGTCGAAAATTCGAATTCGAGTTTTCGACGGGAGAGCACGTTTCAAGCATCCCTGATCACGAATCAAACATTTTTGAAGTGATGTCTGTGTGTGTGTGTGTGTGAAAGTATGTGTGTGTGTGTCAGTGAGTCTGTGGAGACGATAACTGACGAACGAATGGACCGATTCGAACCAAATTTGGTACAAAAATCACAATCCGTAAACACTGGAAGCCTACTGTTTTTATACGTAATCGAATGTTCAGAACCCCCCTAAATTTTCGAATGAAATTTTGAAAAAATCGTCAAAAAATCAAAACCACTAATAAAGTTACGCAAATAGACATTTCTTATGTAATTTTTCATTAAAAAACGATTGGCATAAATTTTAGAACGCTAACATGAACCGTTCTCGAGATATTGTGCATTTTTCAAAAAAATTATGAAAAAGTCACATAAAAAAAAATTCCTATTGAGAAACATGTTCACTTTTCATATGTAATACCATGCGATAAATTGGGTGACATCATTCTCGTAGATCTAGCTTGTTCCATTCATGAAAAAATATACTTTGAATAATACTTTTGTATTTGAACGCCAATAATCATTTATCTGCTGTAAGAATAACTTATTTCTTCGTCCATAACGCTTGGCGAGATTTTGGCGACAAAATTGGCGGAATGTCGCCAACTTGGCGACTTTTTGAAATGTTGCCAAATTAACGAAAATCTCGCCAAATGGATAAAAATGACGCTAAATCAATGAAAATGACCACTAATTGTCGAAAATTCAATATCTTGGAAAGAATATTAGTATCTACTATAAGAAAAACCTATTTTTTTACTGTAACAGTAGTAAATTCATTACATTATATAAGGAAAGTCATGTGTTGCCAAAGTCATGTGTGTCATGTGTTGAGGATTAGTTGATTTTTACTTTTGTTTTGTAAGCCAGTTAGATAGTTGAATTTAGTTTAAGTTTTTTTTTTTTTTGTTTCCATACCTTTGGATTTTGTTGATTTTCTGTAACTTGATAGCTTGTGTTTTGTATTTTTTATCCATTTGATTGATGATTTGCTGTATTATATTTTATTCTGTGGGTGTTTTAAAAAGTTAGGTTTATCGTGTTACATCTTCTTACTTTTCGTTCATTGGATTTTCAAACTACTATTATTATTATATATATATATATATATATATAACAGATATATATATATATATATATAACAGAATATTTTATATTCATGATTGATTTTTTTTGTGTATTTGATCCACTTTGTCTTTTCTTCTACGTCGGCCATGTACATTATTTCTGTAATACACTTTACAGTTGTGTACACAGAAATGCAGAATCAGCATTAATGAAACATGTATGGCCCTTGATAACGTACATGGTTTCAGAAATGCTTTTCATATTCATTTTATTCCTTTTATATTCACTAGATTCCATTTATTAAATTTCCATACTTCTTGGGAGCTATAAAAGGCTTAGCTCATCGTGCTACACTTGGCTTCTGATTTGCAATTTTTTACCATTACCTTCAGTTTATAAGCAATTTTCTTTGGTATTTCTCGGGTATATATATATTACAAGTAATACGTCGAAAATTCGAATTCGAGTTTTCGACGGGAGAGCAGGTTTCAAGCACCCCTGATCATGAATCAAACATTTTTGAAGTGATGTCTGTGTGTGTGTGTGTGTGTGTGTGTGTGCCAGTGAGTCTGTGGAGACGATAACGGACGAACGAATGGACCGATTCGAACCAAATTTGGTACAAAAATCACAATCCGTAAACACTGGAAGCCTATTGTTTTTATACGCAATCGAATGTCCAGAACCCCCCCCCCCCCCCCCCTAAATTTTCGAAAGAAATTTTGAAAAAATCGTCAAAAAATCAAAACCACTAATAAAGTTACGCAAATAGACATTTCTTATGTAATTTTTCATTAGAAAACGATTGGCATAAATTTTAGAACGCTAACATGAACCGCTCTCAAAATATTGCACTTTTTTCAAAAAAATTATTAAAAAGTCATATAAAATAAAAAAAAATATTTCCTATTGGGAAGCATGTTCACTTTTCATATGTAATAACATACGATAAATTGGGTGACATCATTCTCGTGGATCTAGCTCGTTCCATTCATGAAAAAAGATACTTTGAGTAATACGTTTGTATTTGAACGCCAATAGTGATTTGTTTGCTGTAAGAGTAACTTATGTCTTCATTCATAACGCTTGGCGAGATTTTGGCGACGAATTTGAAGGAATGTCGCCAACTTGGCGACTTTTTGAAATGTTGCCAAATTAACGAAAATCTCGCCAAATGAATGAAATTGACGCTATATCAATGAAAATAACGACTAATTGTCGAAAATTCAATATCTTGGAAAGAATATAAGTATCTACTATAAGAAAAACCTTTTTTTTTACAGTAAAAGTAGTAAATTCATTACATTATATAAGGAAAGTCATGTGTTGCCCATATCAGATTTTATACATAACGTATAAGGAAAGTATTGTGACGGGGTCGAAAACTCGAATTCGAGTTTGCGACGGGAGAGCACGTTTCAAGCATCACTGATCACGAATAAAACATTTTTGAGGTGATGTCTGTGTGTGTGGGGGGGGGGGGGATATGTGTGTCAAAGTATGTGTGTGTGTGTGTGTGTGTCAGTGAGTCTGTGGAGACGATATTTCACGAACAAATGGAGCGATTCGAATGAAATTTGGTACAAAAATCACAATATATGAATACTGGAAGCCTATTGTTTTAAAACACAATCGAATGTTCAAAAACCCCTAAATTTTCGATTGAAATTTTGAAAAAATCACAAAAAAATAAAAACCTTGAATAAAGTTACGCAAATAGACATTCCTTATGTAATTTTTTCTTAGAAAACGATTGACATAAACTTTAGAACGCTAGCATGAACCGTTCTCGAGATTTTGCACATTCTTCAAATAAATGTATCAAAAAAATTCCATAAATTAAAAAAAATATTAACTGTTGAGAAACATGTTTTCTTTTAATATGTAATATCATGCGATAAATTTGGTGACATCATTTTCATGGATCTAACTCGTTCCATTCACGAGAAAAGATACTTTGAGTAATACTTTTGTATTTGAACGCCAATAGTCATTTATCTGCTGTAATAATAACTTATTTCTCCGCCCATAACGCTTCTCGAAATTTTGGCGACGAATTTTGCGGAATGTCGCCAACTTTGGCGACTTTTTAAATGTTGGTAAATTATCGAAAATCTCGCCAAATGGATAAAAATGACGCAAAATCAATGAAAAAGACGACTAATTGAAGAAAATTCAATATCTTGTATAGAATATAAGTATCTACTATAAGAATAACATTTTTACTTTCCTTATATTCATAATGTATAAAGAAAGTATTGTGACGGGGGTCGAAAATTCGAATTCGTGTTTTCGACGGGAAAGCACGTTTCAAGCATCCCTGATCACGAATCAAACATTTTTGAAATGATGTGTGTGTGTGTGTGTGGAGACGATAACTGGCGAACGAATGAACCGATTCATACGAAATTTGGTATAAAATTCACAATCCGTAAACACTGGAAGCCTATTGTTTTTATACGCAATCGAATGTTCAGAACCCCCTACATTTTCGAGTGAATTTTTGAAAAAATCGTCAAAAAATCAAAACCGCTAATAAAGTTACGCAAATAGAGATTTCTTGTGTAATTTTTCATTACAAAACGATTGACATAAATTTTTGAACGCTAACATGAACCGTTCTCGAGAAATTGCGCATTTTTCAAAAAAATTATTAAAAAGTTATATAAAATAAAATAAAAATATTTCCTATTGAGAAACATGTTCACTTTTCATATGTAATACCATGCGATAAATTGGGTGACATCATTCTCGTGGATCTAGCCCGTTCCATTCATGAAAAAAGATACTTTGAGAAATACTTTTGTATTTGAAAGCCAGTAGTCATTTATCTGCTGTAAGAATAACTTATTTCTGCGTCCATAACACTTGGCGAGATTTTGGCGACGAATTTGGCGGAATGTCGACAACTTAGCGACATTTTCATTTGTTGCCAAATTAACCAAAAATATCGCCGAATTGATTAAAATGACGCTAAATCAATGAAAATGACGACTAACTGAAGAAAATTAAATATCTTGAAAAGAATATAAGTATCTACTATAAGAATAACATTTTTTTTAACTGTAAAAGTAATAAATTCATTGCATTATAGAAGGAAAATCATGTGTTGCCCACATCAGATTTTTTTTAAACTGTAACAGTAGTAAATTTATTGCATTATATAAGGAAAGACATGTGTTGCCCACATCAGATTTTTTTTTACTATGAAAGTAGTAAATTCATTGCATTATATAAGGAAAATCATGTGTTGCCCACATCAGATTTTTTTTTTACTGTAAAAGTAGTAAATTCATTACATTATATAAGGAAAGTCATGTGTTGCCCACATCAGATTTTTTCTTTTTGCTGTAAAAGTAGTAAATTCATTGCATTATATAAGGAAAGTCATGTGCTGCCCACATCAGATTTTTACTTTCCTTATATATATAATGTATAAGGAAAGTATTGTGACGGGGTCGAAAATTCGAATTCGAGTTTTCGACGGGAGAGCACGTTTCAAGCATCCCTGATCACGAATCAAACATTTTTGAAGTGATGTCAGTGTGTGTGTGTGTGTGTCAGTGAGTCTGTGGAGACGATAACTGACGAACGAATGGACCGATTCGAACCAAATTTGGTACAAAAATCACAATCCGTAAACACTGGAAGCCTATTGTTTTTATACGTAATCAAATGTTCAGAACCCCCCTAAATTTTCGAATAAAATTTTGTAAAAATCGTCAAAAAATCAAAACCGCTAATAAAGTTACGCAAATAGACATTTCTTATGTAATTTTTCATTAGAAAACGATTGGCATAAATTTTAGAACGTTAACATGAACCGTTCTCGAGATATGGTACATTTTTCAAAAAAATTATGAAAAAGTCACATAAAAAAAAAAAATTCCTATTGAGAAACATGTTCACTTTTCATATGTAATACCATGCGATAAATTGAGTGACATCATTCTCGTGGATCTAGCTTGTTCCATTCATGAAAAAATATACTTTGAATAATACTTTTGTATTTAAACGCCAATAGTCATTTATCTGCAGTAAGAATAACTTTTTTCTTAGTGCATAACGCTTGGCGAGATTTTGGCGACGAATTTGGCGGAATGTCGCAAACTTGGCGACTTTTTTGAAATGTTGCCAAATTAATGAAAATCTCGCCAAATGGATAAAAATGATGCTACATCAATGAAAATGACGACTAATTGTCGAAAATTCAATATCTTGGAAAGAATATTAGTATCTACTATAAGAAAAACCTATTTTTTTACTGTAAAAGTAGTAAATTCATTACATTATATAAGGAAAGTCATGTGTTGCCCACATCAGATTTTTTTTTTACTGTAAAAGTAGTAAATTCATTACATTATATAAGGAAAGTCATGTGTTGCCCACATCAGATTTTTTCAGCTTAGGAGAGAGAAAGAGTGTGATAAGGCTATGAGTGTTGTCACTCAAGCTGTTTTAGCACTGTCCAAAGAGGGGGAAAGGTATTGAAATTTTTATTATTACAGGCGTTGAAACTTTTCCTTACTTCCCATCATTCTTATGGTAATCAGACACAGTTTCTAAATAATTGGAAAATTAGTTAACGGTATTTTTCTAGTTTTAAAAAAAATGAAGGGGGGGGGGGGGGCGTTTGTTTCTACATTCATATGACTGGTATCTGATTGACCAGGCATCTATATTTTAAAAACATTTTAAAGTTTATTACTTATAGTTTCCGAGATAATAATAAGTACTACTGAAAACCAGAAAACCAGTCAACAGCCATGCGATTGCAAATGTTATGCTTCTGCAAAAAAAAAAAAAAAAAAAAAAAAATCTGATGTGGGCAACACATGACTTTCCTTATATAATGCAATGAATTTACTACTTTTACAATAAAAAAATAGGTTTTTCTTGTAGTAGATATTTATATTATTTCCAAGATATTGAATTTTCGTCAATTAGTAGTCATTTTCATTGATTTTGTCATTTTTATCCATTTGGCGAGAATTTCATTAATTTGGCAATATTTAAAAAAGTCGCCAAGTTGGCGACAATCCGCCAATTTCGGCGCCAAGCGTTATGGACGGAGAAATAAGTATTTCTTATAGCAGATAAATAACTATTAGCGCTCAAATACAAAAGTGTTACTCAAAGTATCTTTTCTCATGAATGGAACGAGCTAGATCCACGAGAATTATGTCACGATATTACATATGAAAATGAATATGTTTCTCAACTGATAATATATATTTTTAAATTTATGGGATTTTTTGATAAATTTATTTCAAAAATGTGCACTATCTCGAGAACGGTTCATGTTAGCATTCTAAAGTTTATGTCAATCGCTTTCTAAGGAAAAATTACATAAGAAATGTCTATTTGCGTAACTTTATTAAAGGTTTTGATTTTTTGACGATTTTTTCAAAATTTCACTCGAAAATTTAGGGGGTTCTGAACATTCGATTACGTTTAAAAACAATAGGCTTCCAGCATTCATGGATTGTGATTTTTGTACCAAATTCGAATCGCTCTATTTGTTCGTGAGATATCGTCTCCACAGACTCACTGACACACACACACACAGACATCACCTCAAAAATGTTCGATTAATGATCAGGGATGCTTGAAACGTGCTCTCCCGTCGAAAACTAGAATTTGAATTTTCGACCCCGTCACAATACTTTCCTTATACCTTATGTATATAAGGGAAGTAAAACTGATAAGGAAAATATCCCTTGAAAATGCTGGTTTAATACTTTATAACGTACTGATAGAACTGGCATTAAGCTTGCTAAATATGGAAGTAATTTTACTCTCTTTCTGATGGAGCTTCATCTTCATCATGTAGTTATATTATGTTAAACAAAACATTACAACAAACATTACTATGCTACACTGATACAATTAATTTTAATTGTGTGAAAAGTTTCAAATGAAACATCTGACGTAGGTACCTACATTTCGCTGATAACGTACGTAAACAGAAAATCTGATGCGAACAGCACATGGACTTTCCCTGCAGACTCAAATTCATATTTTCTTTATTTTATTAAGAATTCATTAAATTTAGTTTAATTGCCCTCAATAACATGTATAATTAATTGAAATTGCATGAATTTACACTTTTAATTAATCTTTCGATTTCATTTGGTAACTGGAAGGCAAAGCAAAAATGAAATACAGGCATAGCAAAAATGGAAAAAAAACTAAAATATGTCGAGAATGGCTAGTCCTAGAGTAATGGGATTGGTTTAATTCTCTTCAGTGACACAAATTACATATAAAACAAGCCTTCAATTAATGCCTTTGAGCATACATACTCTATTAAATTTTGACGATTTTTGCGGGCCATATCGCATAAAAAAGCAATTTTTTTCCGAATCATACCAAAATCTAATCAGCACCAGGGTAACCTACTACCAATTTTGTGAAATTGGGTAAATTCTTATTTCATTTAAAGTGGATACATACCTTCCTTGTACAGACAAACAGACACACACACACAGACATCACGCTAAAAATAGTTTCTTCATGTTCTAGAAGTCTCAAAACGTGTAGATCTGTTGAAGAGTGGCGATTTTCGACACAATTCCAATACTTTCCCTATACATTACCATGCAATGCAGAGAAAGTAAAAATCTGATGTGGACAGCACATGAGATTTTTACTTTCCCTGTACGCTGCAAATTAAAATTCAATTTTTTATTTCATTATGCATTAAATTTAGTTTAATTGCAGAAAATAATATGGATACTTTTCTGATATTATATCCAATTTGTCCTTTTTAATGCATTTTCGTTTCATTTGACAACTTAATTCACTTTAAATTCTTCACGTCCTCAAAACTAAAATATCTCGAGGACGGTTCATCCTACCACCAAGTGGTCAGTTTTAGTAGGTTACTTGTCAAAATTTACCTGAAGAATAAGTACTCAGTACTCAACAATTTTAGTCATTTATTTCAGATTTTCACTATCATTGTGGGCAGGGTTGTTTGATTTAAATCGGCTTGATTTAAATCACTTGATTTTTTTTAAAAAATCATTGATTAAAATCATTTTTTAATTTTGTCATTTCTTGAAGGTTTTTTTTTTTTGTATTTTTATGCTAAAATAACCTGGAACAGAATAAATGTTTAAAATAATAAAATTCCACATCTAGACATCTTTAGAGTATATAAAAAAAAACTGAAATCCTTTCCTTAACTCTCGGTCAGTGGAGATAACACTATTCATTGCTTGGAGTATAAAATCAAGTAACAATGACAACTGACCAGTGTTGCCAACCTATTTTCTAATTTTATAGCTAAAAATCACTCAAAATATATCTATAATTATCTAGATTTTCTGTCAGTTACCTATAAACATAGCTAGACAATATTTAACATTTTAATTGTTCTTGTAATGATTTATTGGAATCAGTGGTCGCGATACAGATTTTACATGCATATTTCAAGCTACAAAAATTTAAAATACCTTTTGAAATGTTATTTATATGTGCTGTAATAATTTTTACCATAGAAATAAGAAAATTTGGCTCCTTCCTTTTTTTGTGATTTTTGCTGGCGTATACCAATATAGCAAACATTGTTGGGAATAGGATTGACCGGCAGTTTAGCAGATTGGGCTCCCCCGCCAATCCCTACCCTCACCTATTTTTTAAGGACTTAAAAAATCACTCAGGTCTCTTAGGGTCATAGGGCCCCTGGACATTTTCCCCTTTGTCCCTCCCTCTCTTCAATTAGATAGTCCCCAACCTATACAGTACAAAAACTAAGGCTTTTTGGTACTTTTTGTTCTTGATCACAGTAGAAAAAAAAAACTTTTGAGAAAAATTGTAGCTCCACCTCTGATAAGAATATAAAACACTTTATTTCCATATTAACGAATCATAATTCTAATCTGCAAAATTTGAAGTGCCTGACTGAGAAATGATAAAACTTCATTTTCTGTACATTTTCAATATGTAACCATAGCTTCTATGTCCTTCAAAATTGGGGGAGGGGGGTAATAATCATAACATTTCCCATATGCGTGTGTCTTAATAGCCCTAATTTGACTGAATCCGAATGTGAAAGAACACATTGTTCAAATTATAAAGTATTTTAGGAACAACCACTTTGCTGCAGCAAAATATAAAGAAGAAGGTGGCCAAAAATTGGTTTTGCCTCAAGATGTTTGATGGAATACCATGTTTGACTGTTTGACCATTTACATAAAACATTGGTCAAAGTTGATGAAAATATGTGAGGAATTCAGAGATAAAATTGATAGCCTTGTGTACAACAGAGTCCTGAATTTTTCAATTAAAAGAAATGCTGAAGACATGCTCAAAAAGCTTGAACCAATTTCCCTATCTTTAGATGCAGTGCAAAAAGATAGCTGCTCAATTTCCACAGCTGTGCACATATGGAAAAGCTAGAAGAAAATTTGACTGAACAAAAAATAGATAAAACAAACATGAAGCATTTTCCCATCCGCTACAATCAAGCACTGGGTGCTCCTCACTTTTTATCGTATTTATTGGACCCTCGATATTGTGGCAGCAAGCTGACAGAAACAGAAAAAATCAGCATTCACCTTTTCCATTGAAAAGTATATGACAAGTTTTATGCCAATAATAATGAAGTTTTTAGGCAAGGCTGATCCGTTTTATAATTTTCTATTTGAGCAGGATGTTGTTTCCCAAATGTCACCCTTGGGATGGTGGAAAACACACACACATTTTAATTCTGCTTGTGTAGCTACCTCTACAAACAACAAAATCATCACCAAGGCTATTCAACAACTTTTTACTGCAGTAGCTACCTCTGCATCTGTGGAACGTATATTTTCTACATATGGATTAGTACATTCCACTCTTAGAAATAAGTTGGGCAATGAAAAAGCTGGAAAATTAGTTTTCTGTACGAAACTTTAAATCAAATACTATGTCCTAAACGCTTTTTCTAAAATAAACATTGTACAGTAGACTCTCGATATAATGATCCCAGCGGGACCATCGAATGTGGGTCGTAATAACCAAAGGTAGTTATAAAGATCACACATAACATCTATGAGGATGCATCCAGGGCCAAAGTCTCTGGTCGATATATTGGAAAGGTCTCGAAAAAGAGGGTCATTATACCGAGAGTCTGCTGTATTACTTTACTGTTTACTTAAATTTGTATTTTCATGCTTTTTTTTTTCCCCAATTTCCAGTGTTAGAAATTTGTACTAATAAAAAATCATTTAAGAGACTCAGATGAATGAAATTACCTGTTAAATGGTACGTTTTTATTATATAAATGAAAAAGGTATTATTAAATATTAATACTTAAAAACATCATCTTTCTTTAAAATCTTGACTTTTTAATAAGCTTGTCATAATCCCTTCCCTTTTTTTCAAGTCCTTCATAATATCAAACCTAATAGATTTTAAGATATCACACACATAGCTCTTTATTAATATAAATTCAAATAAAGAACTTAAAACCGCATAATAGTTCCATATAATTAATATAGCCTAGATTTATAAATTGAATAAAATAACCCAATTAAAAAAAACCCTATTCATTTTGGGTTTTTTTTAACCCCTGCATATATTTTTTAATCTTATATTAATATATATTCAATTAAATTTTTTTTAATTATACAGTACATTAATATAGTCTAACCTACCTTCTGATCTGAAAAATATAAAAAATTGATTTTGAAAAAGGCTAATATAAATAAAAAAAATCCGATTTAAATCAAAAAAATCTGATTTAAATAAAAAAAATCCGATTTTTTTTAAAAAATCATGATTTTTATCCACCCTGATTGTGGGCCATTTCGGAATGAGGGGGGGGGGGGGGGAAATAAGTGTCGGTTATGCTTTTTCGATTCATATCAAAATATAATCAGTATAACCACCATGGAACTTAAAAGTTTTAAGACATTTTATTATATAGTTTTTTTAACTACAGTGAAAATAGTCATTTCCACAAAATTAAAATATCTCGAGAATGGTCCCGTTTAAAGTAATGGGTGGATCTTATTCCTCTTGTCGTCAAAAATTACGCATCAAGCAAATAACAACTAAAATAAAATACTACATATGCTCAAATTGATACATTTGAGCATATGTAGCATTTTATTTTAGATTGGATATTTTAGATTTGCAGACCATTTTGCAAAAGAAAGGCAGGTTCTTTTATTCCGAATCGTACCAAAAACTAATCAGCACCAGGATCACACACAGTGACTTTCCTACCAAATTTTATGAAATTTGCCGGTTAGCTTTCAAGTTAGAGTGGATACATACATTGCACAGACCGACAGACACATACACAGGCGTCAAGCTAAAAATTGCTTTTTTGTGTTCTAAGGGTCCCAAAACATGTAGATTTGTCGAAAACTCGAGTAGAGATTTTCGACATGATTCCAATACTTTCCCTATACATTACCATGTATTGCAGGGAAAGTAAATGTGCAGCTCAATAACTTGTTGGAACAATTATCTCTTTATTTTCTGTGCACTACATGGTATAGGAAGTATAGGAACATGTATAGGGAAAGTATTGGAATCATGTCGAAAATTGCAAGTCGGGTTTTCGACGGATCTACACATTTTGGGACATCTAGAACATGATAAAACTATTTTTAGCATGATGTTTGTGCATGTGTCTGCCTGTGCAATGTATGTATCCACTCTAATACAAAAACTAATGGACCAAATTTCATAGGTACTTGATCCTCTTGCTGATTAGAGTTTGATACGATTTGGGATAAATTAAAGAACCCACCTTCTTTGAGAAAAGGCCTGCAAAAATCTCATGCATTCCCTCTGCCCAAAAACCAAATTGATTAAAGTTCGCAATATTTGGTAGATAAGTTACTTGTAGGATATCCTGGTGCTGATTAGATTTTGGTACGATTCGGAAAAGAACATGCCTCTTTTTATAAAATGGCCCTCAAAAATTTGAAATAAAACACTATTCTCAAATGTATCAATTAAATGCTTGCTTTATACGTAATGTTTGATGCTGAAAAGAATAAGACCAACTGCATTAGTCTAGGACTAGTCCTTTTCGAGATATTTCAGTTTTTTCTTACACCCCCTTTGAAAATAAGTCCAGTACCAAATGAAAACAAAAATTGAATTAAAAGTACAAATTCAGTGTAATTTAAAATAATTATGGATGTTATTTTGTACAGTTAAACTCAATTTAATGAATTATTGAAGAAATAAAGCAAACATGAATATGAGTCTGCAGGGAAAGTCATGTGCTGCCCAAATTAAACTTTTAATCTATGTATACCTGAAAGCAGGGTTATGATTTTGCCCAACCTGAAAAAACCTGGGTGGTTTTTTTTTTAAGAAAAAACGAAGTGGGCAATTGAACTTAAAATTGCATTTACTAACAATTAACAAAGTTAATAAACTTTCTATACAAAATAACATATTTCATAACATCGTTTTTAATAACACTTCTTTTTCTTTTATTATTATTCTTAATGAATTTTTAAATTTTTGTAACTTTACTTTTCAAAATACATTTATAAATTTAAATGTATAATTATTAATAATTAAATGTAATTAAGTTTTTAAAATTATTCTTTCTAATTTCAATGTCTATAATTAGAATATTCCTGGTTATATATCTACACAAACAATACAATGCATTTGGTTAGGTCTACCAATCTTTTTGAATTAAGGGACCTATATATATATTTTTACCTTTTCACATCCAAGTTTATTTTGCAGCTTTGATCGCACCAGTAAAAAGTTGAGAACATTCTTTCAATAGATGCTGATGTAAGTGAATGTAAAGCTTCCAAAACCTTACAAAAGTCAGCTTTTGAAACATTGTTTTTTTCAGCCTTATGACCTATTACTTTCCACCATTTTTTGGCTTGAAAGGATTTTATCACATTTTCTGAAAAAAATTCATTCCGGATAGTACTCATTATCTTGTATTTGAAACATATTCAATGAAACATTAAAGACTGGATTGAAGCTTTCAACAGAGAACGATAATTCTTATGTAAATTTTTTGCTTCTACATTATTTTATCCATTAAAATGTGCTATCTTTTGTTTTTGTATGATATTCACGTTTTTTATGCATTTTTACACACTAAGCAACAACACAACTAAAATAGAATCACCAAAGATAACAGAAATCTAATAGGGGTTGCCAGAAAAAAGATCGTCAAATCCAAATTCTTTATATCGACGCTGTACCCAAAAATGAATAATAAAACTGTGTTTTTCACTTTCCTTAATTATCGTAAAGTGGTAAAACTTATATAAAAGCAAAATTTTAAGTGATATTATTCTAGAATTTAATAATGCTGCTGTCACCATTTCATTTAGTGAAAGAAAAATATTATTTTTCAAACAACGTCACACTATTGCAGATTCTTGGGGACAAGCATATATAAGCAACTTTGCAAAAAACTATCATTAAAATTTTTAAGGAAGTGATATCTTTTACAAGCTGTAACCAAAGTTACAGCTTGTAAAAGATAAAATCTTAATTTCTTAAACTTCAATCATTTATTTCTATTATTTACATTTTTTACTTGTGTAATTAAGAGATGAAAACTCAACTCATCAATAGGGAACAGTGACACAAATAATGAATTTGCTGTTTTATGACGTTAAAGATATATTTAATATTATTGAAAAATGTGTAGAACAGACTGTATTCTAAACAAATATGACAAAAATTATGTTTTATTTATAATTTTTTTTAAAGCTCACGGGGCTCAAAATTGATGATTAATAGAAATTCAGCCATATATCTGACTAGGAATGGTTTTATTTTGTTTACGTTCCTTGTGACTTGTTTGTCACAGGCTGACACAGTTTTAAAAAGAAATTTCATTTATGTATAAGGGTTATAAAGATTTTCATGCTATTCCAAAATAACAGAAGGGTTTGACCACTGATTATAAATATTTGAACATAGCGCTGAACATTTATCTTACATACAGATGCTCAGGATCCAACAGATTTATCCCTGGCCTCCAGTATTTACCTTTCTGTTTTAGAATAAAATGCAGTTAAAATAATCTATTTTTTCAATGCTGAATAATAATTTTTTTTTTAATATTGGTTTATCGGGAAAATATAGATTGGCACTCTTCCGTTAGCTGGGTATCAGATAAAAAACGCCAAATTTCAGAGGTACCATTTTCTCAGACTTTTGGTAAGGATACAAAACTGGAGAATTGAAAAATTCCGGATTTGAATATTTTATTGCCAATCACTCGTATAATTTTGTGGACCCAAAAACTGGATGCCACACCCAAACCATAGAGCAGGGTTCATTCTAGAATTTCAAAAGGGCAGGGTGCTAACTTTCAAGGCACATTACATACGAAAGGGCACAATTATAAATTTTGGAACAGATCTGATATAAAGAATTTGGCTAAATCCGCCATTTTTTTTGTCGCCAAGACTGGCGCCAACGCGTACGGTGTTTTGAAAATTCCTAACGGACACCATCTTGAACATTGCGCATACAAAATATAAACATATATAATTAAAAATGCATACAAATGCCGATAATTAACAATACTTAGAAAAAATACGAAATTACTAAATTTACGAGAAACAATATTTATAAAAAAGTTTGTACTTTAACTAAATTTAAGAAAAACGATACTTAGAAAAAAGTTTGTACTTTAACTAAATTTAAGAAAAAACAATACTTAGAAAAAAGTTTGTACTTTAACTAATTTTAAGAAAAAACGATACTTAGAAAAAGAAAAAACGATACTTAGAAAAAAGTTTGTACTTTAAAGAAATTTAAAAGAAACGATACTTTACGTGGATAACAAAATCAAAACACAGTACCTGGTTTAATGAAATCCAAAACTTTTCAAAGAAAAACACGTGTAAATATCCAAATTGCACAAATAATTGTTTCCACACTGCGGTCATAAAAAAACTCTCATTATTTCTATGTAAATTTTCTGCTTCTACATTATTTTATCTAATAACATGAGCTATCTTTAATTCCTGTATGATATTTACGTTTTTAACACACTCAGACACGTTTTTACACACACACACCAACAACAAAACAAAAATAAAATGGCCGCAGCCGACTAAAAAAAGGGGCAGAAAGCTAAAAGGGGTGGGGTTGCCAGAATTTCCAGAAAAAGCAAAATGTTGCACAAAGCAGGCGCGCCACATTTGGCTCGTGAAAAAAAGTTGAAAAATCCAAATTCTTTATATCAAATCTGTACCTAAATTTTAGCTAAAGAATGCATTGCATAATGTGGTCCACATGTAAAAAAGACAAAATTGTAGTACTGGGGCAGGCAGAATGAGATTTTTAATTCTTGAGGACAGTGGGGTGCGTCGCCCCACAAAAGGTGCCTAGGATGAACTCAGAGCGGTTGTGGGGTTCTGCCAAATGGCGGAATAAACATCAACGTGGAACTGCAAGAAACCATTTAATCTTATTTAATTGAATTCATGTGGTGACGTTTTCATGTTAAAATAAATTTATTTTCAGCAATTGTAAACGAAATTAACAATTTCATGCCAGCTATATAAATTTTTAATTTTTTTTATTGCATTATTATTGTTTGTATATATGTTTCAATTTGTTAGTGTGAATAAAAGGTAATAAAAATCAAAGTCCACCAGAGTCAACATTTAGGTTTGCCGATGACTAAGTCAACTTTAAAGCTCGGCAGTTTTTGTCTAGTACCCAGCTAACGGAAGAGTACCTATAGATTTATTGATAAAACCGAAAATCGGTATCAGAACACCATAACGAGGACAGTAATTTTATCACAGTGAAATAAAAGGCAAAATTCACACGACAATCTTGGGGTAAATCATGAAATGTTGCTTTAGAGGATTTACATCAACATTTCTTACAGAAGTCAGTCAATTATGTAGTAGTAATACAAGTAACTAATGCACAAGTCAATAAGCATTATATTACATTTTTTTATATATACTTTTTTTTACATACTTCCATTTATAATAAACCATTCAAAATCTAGTAATCTTATTGAACTTTGATACATTTTATTGTACATGCAGATTTTTTTTTCTTAAATGCAGTGTCTCTTGTCCTGCAACACGTTTTTATATTTAGAAAAGGATTGTTAGGAATAGTTTAAATGAAGAGTGTTTATCAAATCTCCACAATATACAAAATATATGCAAACTTTCAGGAACATATAGATAAAACTGAAACATCTGCAACTTATTTTTATTGTTTTACAGTGAATGGATGTCACCCTCCTACAATGCTACAAATAGTTTTAAAAAAGAAATATATTATGCTATTTTTATCAAAACATCAATTAGTAAATTTTTCAATATGCTAAGATGACTTGTTGATAGTTTTTATGTTACACTTGAGTTATCGTTAGATCATGTGAACAGTGAAATTAAATAATTCTTACCTGTTATCATAAATTAGTCATTTACAACTGCTTTTCTTTTATTACAAGTTAAAAATTTCTTATTTGCATGAAATTATTGCATTTGTTTAATAAATTGAATGTTTTCCTTGTCTTCAATTTTTAGTACAGATGATATTATAATATCTTGAACGTAATTATGTATCACATATTCTTTATAGGTATAATGACTTGCACGCCAGAAATCGACAAGTAGATATCTATACTTGCAATCAATAGAATAAAAAAAAATCTTAGAAGCAATTGTTTGAAATACCTTATAATAAGCTTCAAAAGTATATATGGATATATGAATTGCGTTAGAAAATATAGACTTTGCTACCCCCATAAAGAAAGTTTGCCTGGGCCAGATCAATAAAAATATTAGCACATAAGGAAGATATTCATGTAATATTAATGTTTGTTGGTCTTTATCAAGTGCAGGATAAAGGATGCTGAAGACATCTGCAAAATATTCTTCATTAAAATAATATTTTCCTGTAACAGGATAATTTAATACTGAAATTACTGTCGTGTCAAATAACACATTTTTCACCTCTTTATCAGTTAACTTTAGAAAGAAATACTCAACTGCTGTCTCATTAGCCTCCTCTGCCGAGATTTTAAACATATACTCATATGTGGTAAGATAAGGCAAGTTTTTATCTTTACAGTACTTTGCGACTGTTTTACGTATATCACGTAATTTTCCTCTCATACAATGGGACCAAAATAATACAAAAGGTGATGTTGATGGTGAAAAGATTGCTTCTCTAAGCTGTCGAATTTCTTCTCGAGTTTTACCCTCATTCAGTTGTTTCCATAAGCTGTGAATATAACCTTCTAAGCAATGCCTACACGCAAATTCATAACGTAATTTAAGATCTAAGCTTTCATCTTTTACATACAGCTCAGCTGTTTTTTTTTTATCAATGGTTATTCGGGGTGTCCAGTAGAAATTCCTGTAGTGCTTTTTGAAAAAGTCTGTACACTGATAATATTCTCTCCATTTGAATAACTGCCAACATACAACTTGAATAGCACCTGAATTAATCAATTTCCGCATTAATAAATTAGGTAATGGCAGCTTGAATGCATAATCTTTTACTTGAATCTCAATTATTGCCAATCTTTCTTTTATTCCTTCAATTATTACTCCTTTATCCAGCTTTAGGCCACCACAAGGAAGTCTAGGATGTTCTGACATTAATTCCCGAATATCATCGTGATTGAACAAAGCAATTGCTATTTTGCCAAGAGCTATGTTCTGAAGAGACGGTAAAGTGTAATCCATTATCTTTTTCATCATTAACGAACGTCGATTAGATGGTAGATATTTTGCAATTAAAAAAAGAAAATCAATAACATGTACAACTTATTTTTGTACTACTACATTAACAATTAGATACATTATAGTAACTTAGACACTACCATGCTTAGACTACTTTGCCTTGCATGCTTATTCAATGCAATTATCAATTATCTATTTTTCTGTCCTTATCCTTTGCACGTGTAGCCACAGACTATTATTCTGTGTGTAAAGCAGCTACGGTTAAGCCACAGAATACTATATTCTGAAGGCTCACTCCCATAGGATCCTATGGCAACATTTCTAACATGGGATGTCCCATAGACACTAGCGCTAGTCAGATGGACCAACTGAAGTGCGATGCGTCTGCCAGATTTGGCGCGTTATCGCTCGCTTGGCGATTTTTTTTTAAACGGGAGGGGAACAAAATGTTGAGGACTGTACTTTTATAATTTTTGAAACTATAGAAAGGATCAAGATTTAAAAATACATTAATCTGCAACATAAATATATTCATTAGTTTAAGAATATTTAAATAAACATAGTTATATATTTAATTCAAATAATCATAAAATAGATTAAAAAATACACACATTGCATTGTCTCACTATAAAACATAATGCACAAAAAATTACAAGCTAACATACTCAAAAGACTGAAATATTATATAGTGGGTTAAGCACTACGGGCAGAAAGGCTCCGTAATGTTAAATTCCGAAACCAGGAGGTGGCGCTGATGCTGTAGGGAATTTGAGGAATAGATGTTTCATCTGACGTCATGTTCGCGATTCAACTGCACAGCGGCCATGTTCTTTGTAACATCGGTCTATCAATATACTACAGATGATTTTTAGAAATTTACAATCGTTTAGTGCATAATTTAAGTAGGATATATCAAGATTTATCTTTTCTTAGGATTATTTAGCACAAATATTCGTAAAAAGATATGTTTTGATGACATTAATTTCACATTGCCGCTACAAGCATATATGCACAATATTTGATTTTGAAAGTTTACTAAAGGAATTGGGTAAGTTACATTTAAAATTACTTTGTTGACATCTACCCTTGCATTATGTAATCATATCTGTGCCATCAAAGTTTGTTTATTTAATTGAGCTATTTTTATTTCATGCACTTAAATCACCCATATTGCAAGTCTTATTAGTAATATATATTGAGTTGTAAACTTGTACATTAATATAGCAGCAGGCTCATTTATATATAAAAGTTCGGTCGTTCTGTTGCTGTATTAGTCATTATTGAAGATATGCAAGAGAAAACAGGCAAAATATGTATAACATAAGTTAACCCTGTAAAAGGGATCTATTTGTTTTTTTCTTGGGTACATATTTCCATTGAATATCTCTAGTTATTGATATACTACATAAAGCTGGCAATCGTAGGCTGAAAATTGTTTAAATTTGTTCTTATAATGCTTCTCCAAACTGCAATAAACCAAATCACACAATAACTTGTAAAAAGTCTGCATATTCAGCTTTATTTAATACAATTTCGTCTTCGATTAGAAATGACAAACAGATTATGCAATGTTATTTATATTAAACTGGTGAGTGAAAAGCTCTTTTGGCAAGTAAAGTCTGAAGTGAAATTTCTTACCCTGCATATAGATTATGAAATTAGGGAAAGTGAAAAAACTTGCTTGTAGTGAGCATTTTGTATCGCAAAGTACAGTCGGTCAAGTTCATTTATAATATGCGGACTGTTTTCTATATTTTTAAATCGACATATTAAAATGGAAAAGCATATGTATTTTCTGATGAATACACATTTAGTATTTAAAAAAAAAATTAGGTAATATGGAATTTTTTTAAATTGTTGTGCAAAATTGTTTATACAGGCATCTTTTCATATCTGAATATATGTGATGTCGTAGAAAGGATGTCAAAATTTGAGTTTAATACATAAGGAAAGTATTGTGACTGGAATCAAATATTTGAATACTTTTCTTCTGATTTACACACTTTTAGCATCACCGAACTATATATAACATCTGGAAGACATTCCCATTCCAGATATCAACATCCATGGACTAGGTTTGCTCTTATTATATTGTCAGGCACCTATGTACAATTCAATCTTGTGCCCCTCCCCCTCTATTATTATCCCTGGGAGTTTCAGACAAATAAAAGTTGTCGTTAATAGGGATTCTGTTTTCAACTGTAGAGAGGATTCATGTGACATCATGAGATTGTTTTATTTGCTAAAGCAATCACTGGACGTACATTAGGTTTATAACAGAAGATACTATTTCTTCAAGTATTTTGGTGGGTTTTTATTTTAATGAAAACCTGTTATTTTATAACCTAGGTGTACATCAATATATATTGATGTATGTCTAGCTAGAACTAACTAGAAAGCATAAAGACGTGTGGTTGTCTCCCTTTCATCATGAATCAGAAAATTAAAAACAGTAGCGTTATAATAGATTATCATATCATAATAATTCAGATAAATTTTATTAATACAGTTTTAAATATATTTACTTTTATGTTCATTATACATCATCCAGAAAGTTATCGATAAATTTTCATTTCTTTTTTTTATTTCAATCTTCTTATTGGTTACATTAAGAAAGTGTCTTTACAATGTATTGTTTGAATATCTGAAATAATAGTACCTCAAAATCATGCTAAAATTTATTATTCAGAGCTATGAAAGTGTGAACTCTTAGTATTAAATGTTATAATAATGTTAATGTTTACTAATTATAATTTAAATACAAAAAAATTCTCTGAAAAGAAGTAAATTTTAAAATGTTTCTTTTGAGCTTTCCTCGTTTCTACATTTAATACACAACAATATAAGTTTTTCTAAACTCTTGTGTAGCGTAAGCATTCGTGTTTTATTTTAAAATTTCCTTATATTTCTTGAGGAGGCATTGTGAATATAACTTAGTTTTTCATTAAATATAGCAATGTGCAGGTAAAAAAAATAAATATATGGGATTATTACTTTATATACACATGCCAAGAAATGATCTATTCAATAACGCTTCTTTAAAAAAAAATCATGACAGCATTAGTATACACAGGAGTTTCTTCTAGAAAGTTATCGGTAACATGCCGTGGTATAAAAGTAAAAAGAAAGTAGGTATGTTCTTACGTTTTCAAGAAGTAATAAGATCATATCAAGGAATCTTGATATTCGTAACACTATATTTCATATTATTATTGTTCTGTTTTAAAAATCTTGACAAATGATTCTAATTTGAGGCGAAATATTGCAGAAACTTTATACATAAGCAATTCATGATTGAATGAAACAAAAATGCATTCAGCACATCTATCGTCTGTGGCATACCACATGTTATATGGCTTGTATTTCTGCAGAGCATATAAAACGAGATCTTGTAGAGATCAAAAATAAGTTTTAACATATTGCTGACTGACTATTTCAAGCCAAAGCTATTCTGGGTAGTAGGCTATGTTTCAGCAGTTGAAAATAAAATCAAAACATTTAAATAAGTTTCAATAAACTTTATTTACACAGCATGCGTTGAAATGAAACTTACTACATTCATGTAATAATTTTTTCTGGTACGGTATACTGTAAAGAATTTACCTATGTGCAATGGTACACAAGTTTTACAAACATAACAAGTTTCACTGCACTTTCCTTTGGAAGGGCATACTTCACATACTCTGGGATCTCCGCCCCCCAAGTAACATCAAAACATCTAAATAACCTTCAATAAACTTTATTTACACAGCATGAGTTGAAATGAAACTTACTGCATATATTTAATAATGAGTTGAAATGAAACTTACTGCATATATTTAATAATTTTTTCGGGAACGGTATACTGTAAAGCATTTACCTATGTGCAATGGTACTCAAGTTTTACACACATTTCGAGTTTCACTGCATTTTCCTTTGGACAAGCATATCTGGGATCCCCCCCATGTAACATCAAAACATCTAAATACGCTTCAATAAACTTTATTTACGCTTACTCTGGGATTCCCCCCTCAAGTAAAATCAAAACATCTAAATAAGCTTGAATAAATTTTATTTACACAGTATGCGTTGGAATGAAACTGACTGCATATATTTAATAATTTTTTCCGGAACGGTATACTGTAAAGAATTTACCTATGTGCAATGGTACTCAAGTTTTACAAACATATCCAGTTTCACTGCATTTTCCTTTGGACGAGCATATCTGGGATCATCCCCCCCCCCCCCCCAAGTAACATCAAAACATCTAAATAAGCTTCAATAAATTTTATTTACGCATACTCTGGGATTCCCCCCACAAGTAAAATCAACACATCTAAATAAGCTTCAATGAACTTTATTTATACAGCATGCATTGAAATGAAACTTACTACATATATTTAATAATGTTTTTGGGTATGGTATGCAGTAAAGCATTTATCTACGTGCTATCATACACAACAAGTTTTAAAGCATATCGAGTTTTGTTGCACTTTCCTTTGAAAGAGTATACTCCACATACTCTATGATCCCCCATCCCCTCAAGTAACAATATATTTTAAATATAGTGACATGAAAACAAGGTGACTGATCAGCAACATGTGGTCATGCAAACATGAGTATACTCACAACCTGCCA
Organism: Amaurobius ferox; assembly: GCA_951213105.1. Lineage (NCBI taxonomy): Eukaryota > Metazoa > Arthropoda > Arachnida > Araneae > Amaurobiidae > Amaurobius > Amaurobius ferox. The sequence goes on along the minus strand of OX578155.1, from coordinate 52,397,652 downwards.
GCTGTTAGTCACATTTGATTTATTTAGACATTTCCAAGGAAGATTAATGGAAAACAGTATCAGACATGCACCGTATACATATATATATATAGTATTCTATATATATGGCAAAGAAAACAAACAAAGGCTTAAAAAATAAGTATATTTTTTGTTTGTGCAACTCTAAATAATATCGAAATATAGGCTGCATATTAAAAATCATGTTTGTCTAAGTAAGAAACCATCTAGATCTGTCAAATGAAATGAAATTTAAATCAATTTAATAGTTCAAGTGAAATCATATAATTTCTCTTGTTCCGAGGTACTTATATTTCCCAATTTTTTTTAAAAACAAATTATTGCATTAAAATAAAATAAATAAATAGACATGAAAAGTACCCTGACTTCTTGTATTGTATCTGTACTTGGAGTAGAAGCAATACATGCCGATAGTATCCATTGGTTTTGTTGTATCAGTACACGCGATTCAGAAGTGACGAATATTATACGATTCATCAGACAAATTCGTAAAGTAAAATTTTTCTCGGTACTTTTATTGACTTCTTAAGAAGCAACGTTGTGGTGTGAGGTATAATTTCACACTGAAATCTTGACAGTGTCATGATAAAAAAAATCGCTACATTGACAGGAATGGTAATGGCGGACGGCGTCTACAAAGAGCATGGCGATAGCAACCTTTGCTAGGGGGAATGTGACGTTTGTGCAACTCATCTATAGGGAAATCACAGAATACTATAAACTAAATTTAATGCCCCAAAAAACATAAAATATATTTTTTATTTTAATCCAAAATATTTTTGGTGCTGCCATCTGTTGTCGTAATTTAATTCATACCGATTATTTTTATTTTTTAATGAACATTTTTAAATATCTATTCCTTCTAATACAGTGTTAAATACAACACCAGATCATATATAATAATGCCACAATCACGGAAAGGTCATTTATCATTCTATAAATTTGATAAGGGATCTGAATGTACATCACTGAGGACTGCAGTTTTGTCTTCAAGTTCCTTTGCCTTCAAGTCCAAGTTCAATTACGTTTCCGTGATTATGGCATTATATATGATCTGTTGTTGTATTTAATAGCGTATTAGAAAGAATAGACATTTAAAAATGTTCATTAAAAATAAAGATTGTCGGTATGAATTAAATTACGACAACAGATGGCAGCACCAAAAATATTTTAAATTAAAATAAAACATATATTCTGTTTTAATGGGTATTAAATTTAGTTTTAATATAATCTAAGCATAGCATTTTATCTATAAAAAAATATTTCGCAACTGTTTGAGCAGAATTTCGGCGAAATATGTGTGCCGCGAAAGTTAACAAAGCGCGGATAGGGCAGAAAATTTACCGACGCTCACCCTTAATCAGCTTGACTAACAGATTTCAGAAAATGTCTACTTCAGTTATCCACAGCTGCTGAGCTCAAATGAGAGCGAAACCGGTCCTGTATCTCTGTTAACAGCATTAGTGACATGACTGGAGTTACACTTCTAATTTCAGATACTCTTCTAATGTTGTTAACAGTTGTCTACAGGAGCTCTTTCTTTAGGAGCAAAACCGGTCCTGTGGTACCGTATAGTGTATATAGATGTATGCTTGTGCAGATGTATCACATATTACATACAGATGTGTCTTGTGAATCAGGTATGTAATTTTTGCAATAATATAACACTATGAGAAATAGCTTTTAATAAATTTATAGTGCAACAGATTATTCTAGAGGCTAAAGAATGATATTTAAACTACCTCTTACTTGAATGCTGATTGCTATACTGGGAGTATAATAATTTTTTCCTTAATTAATCAGCTTGACTGACAGTTTTCAGAAAATGTCTACTTCAGTTATCTACAGCTGATGAGCTCAAATGAGAGCGAAACCGGTCCTGTATCTCTGTTAACAGCATTAGTGACATGACTGGAGTTACACTTTTCTAGTTTCAGATCAATGTTCCCAGATTCTTTTCAAGTCTTTTCCCTAGATTCGGGGAAAAAATTCCCTAGATTTCTTGGTCACGTGATACGTGACGTCATAATGTTTGAAGTAACGATCTGATTGGATGCTATGCATGACGTAATCACAATAATTTTCGGAAATTCCGTGCTCTTACTGCAAGTTCCGAACGGACAAAATTATTTATCAACCAAATAACCTCATTCCCTGATTAAAAATAATCTAAATATATTATTTTTATTTGGTGAAACTACTTGTGAATAAAAATTTTAAAAAACAAAATGAAATGCTTTGTATATGCGCAGGCACAGACTAATTTATATACTTTGTAGTGGTGGCATTAGTATTATGTTTTTTGAATAATTCATGTTTGATTATTTTATATTTCCTTACTTTTCCGTGGAAATCTCAGGCCTAGTAGTAAAAACATCTATTGCCTTTGCTGCTTTTAGACTGCCATCTTCTTGCTCCCATGAGTTACGAATTTTTTTATTTTTCTGAGGTGGGTTCCATTTATCAAAAAAATATCCGACTAGACTCGGGAATAAACTTGAAATTTTTTTTATATATTTTTAACTATAACAATAATAAAACTAAAACAATAACAAATTAACAAACTACTTAACTTTAACAATAAGAAACTAAGAATTTGAACTTCAATTAATATAAAACTATATAGTAAAACTTGAAACAATAAATGATATCTTTTATCAATAAATCATGTCTCCGCTTTGAAGAATCTGGTACTGACTATTTAGGTTCCCAGAAAAATTCTGCAAACAATTTTGCCCCCAGGGAAAATATATTTTCCTATCTCCCAACACCCCCAGATTTTTCTGATAACTGTACACATTTGGTAAAAAATTGAATTAGGAATCTGTTGTAAAAGGATAATGTTCTAAAGGGTTTTAAACCCCTATATTCTAGGAAAACGACTAAACAAAAGATTGTAAATAAGTGAAAAATATTCAAAATAAGCCCTTTTAATGCGGTTACAGTTAACTGAACAGTTAGTTTCAAAATCTCCGAAAAAAGTAAAAAATTATTCTTTTTTTCCCTAAGAATTTCAAAAATATGTGAAATAGAGCTTTTTCACCTGACGTCACATCGCCAAGCTACCACCTAGCAACCGTTGCTGGTAGTCATATATTGTATGCTTTGCGTTTGAGTCAATTGTAGATATACTGGCACGTATAGTGTTACAAAATTTTATATTTGTCATTATGCCTGCCGCTTGTGGTGTTTTCAAATGCGGAAATTGTTCTGATCGAGACAGCAAATCTTTTTTTAGACTCCTTGCTGTATTAATTAGAGGAAATGAGTCAAAAAGACGTCTTAGTGAAGAGCACCGGGATACGTTTTGGTGTGAATTTTTTTAAAAAAAGTCGTTTTATTAAAACTATATCCAGCCGATATCATATATAATCATAATTTCTTTAAGATAAAGTAATTGAATTTGATAATGGCGATTTGTGACGTAATTAATTGTATCATTTTTTTCATTCCCTAGAATAATTGAAAATAAAGGGAATAAAATCAAGGACTTGTCAAGGACAAGAAGCAAAGAATAGCCTTTAAGAATCAACAGAAAAGATTGGAATACTGAAAATTTGAAGCACAGGAAAGTTTGCAGTGAACCCCCCCCCCCATACACACACACACACTTTTCAATGTTATGCGTATTTTTCATTTAAAATAACCCTGGCATAAGCAAATGTTAAACAGTTGCCCCCCCCCCCCCACACACACACACTTTTCAAGGCTTTTTAATGTTATGCGTATTTTTCATTTAAAATAACCCTAGCATAAGCAAATGTTAAACACTTGCCCCCTCCCCCACAAACTTTTCAATACTTTTTAATGTGTTATGCGTATTTTTCATTTAAAATAACCCTGGCATAAGCAAATGTTAAACAGTTGCCCCCACCCCACTTTTCAAGACTTTTTAATGTTATGCGTATTTTTCATTTAAAATAACCCTGCCATAAGCAAATGTTAAACAGTTGCCCCCCCCCCCCCACATACACACACACACTTTTCAAGACTTTTTAATGTTATGCGTATTTTTCATTTAAAATATCCCTGACATAAGCAAATGTTAAACAGTTGCCCCCCCCCCCCCCACACACACACACTTTTCAAGACTTTTTAATGTTATGCGTATTTTACATTTAAAATAGCCCTGGCATAAGCAAATGTTTAACAGTTTCCCCCCCCCCCCCCCCCACACACATACTTTTCAAGACTTTCCAATATTGTCTTAGCTCTTTATAAGGTGTAAGCATACGAAAATCCAACTCAAAATTTGGATTCGCATTACATTACATTTTTGCAAATATAAAACATTTTAAAATTATTAATATCATGACAAATAAAGAATATCGAGCGTTAGCTCGATCATCCATATTCAGAAAATATTTAGATGACATAATTATTACTTAAAGTTTAAATTAATATTTTTGAAGCAACGTACAACGTGTATAGAAATGGCCTATCTATGAGTTGTTTGACTACCAACAAGCGTTGCTAAGGCTCGTTACTAAGAGAGTGCCACGTGGTTGAAACAGCTATATTGAGAAGTTTTTTAACCGAAAATTGTAAACTTAGTAGTAAATATGACAAATTAAAAATCTCTGAAAATTTCCCTATATTTAGTTGCTTTTTCCCTAGATCCCTAGAAATCTCCGAATTTCCCTAGATCTAGGGAAATTTCCCTAGATCTGTGAACACTGTTTCAGATGCTCTACTAATGTTGTTAACAGTTGTCTACAGGAGCTCTTTTTTACGAGCAAAACTGGTCCTGTGGTAGTGTATACAGATGTACTGTCCTACCGCCACGAGAAAGGCCCCAGACAGCAGACGGTTTAGTGGCGGTCGCTATGGAAACAGGTTATTCCACTGCATTTTGGGTGTGACGGAAAGCGCTTTTTAACACTTTACAACATAGTTGAAAAATGTTTATGACTTTGTTCATTCATTCTGTCTGTCTGTCTGTCCGTTAGCACGATAACTGCCGTAAAAATGACTTTATCAAAATGAAAATTTAGTATGTTTTTCAGACGGTCTGTGGGACCTATGGGAATATAAATAAATAATATCGCCCAATTAGTTTTTTATTGAACCTGGTTTGAAAAAATGAAATACATTGAACACTATGGGACCTAATTTTTCAAACATTTTTTAAGCAAATTTAAAAATCACAAATTGCTTCGAAATTTTTAGGAAATATTCACATTATCCCATAAAATATATAAAAAAAATTTCAGTAAAATATGTTAAGTAGTTTTTTAATTAAAAATTATTTAATATAGGGAAAAAAACAAATTCAATTAAATTCTGACTTTTGGGATATCCTCCAGAAAGAAAAAAGAGATATATTGTATAATAAATATTTTCCCAAGAGTTTAATCATTTTGTATAGCCGGGGGTTTCGTCCAGAAAAGAGCACCAGGCGCGAAGCGCCTTTAATCTCCAATCTCTAGGTGTGGTTCTTATCTTCATACTGTGACATTATTTCATTTGCCCATAGTTGGAGGTTCGAGGTTTTTGATTTACTGTTTTAATTATTTGACTTAGCTCCTAGTGTGGCAGTTTGTTGCACATTTAGAGTTTGAGTAATTTTGGGGAGTTGATGCAGATCTAAGGATTTCCTAGCAATTTGGCAGTTTAAGGTTTAAGAACATTTTTTAGAAAACATTGATCGAGTTTTTATTTAATATCAACTATTTAAGTTGGGACTTACCTAATTCCGATTTTCAATATTAAGTACCGCGCGGGGTCTCTTACGTGATTTGGCTTTGCGATGATCATAATCATGCAGATTGAATAGTAGTTTATTTGGAACAGATGGCAGATTTTTATAGAATTTAAGCGCTAGTTTTTAATTTGGACTCTAACAGTTTTTATTTTGAAGTCTTTCCTAATTACCGAGTTTCGTAAGTATCTAGGGGCTTTCCTTATAATCCTTAGGGTTTTGTTTTGTCTCTAGTAAGTCTATAGTAGTTTTACAGGCATATCCCCATACGGGTGCTGCATACAGCATTCCCGGGCGGATGACCGATTTATAAATTAGGAGTTTATTTTGATAACATAGATTTCCGTTTCCTATCATTGGGTATAAGGCTCCTGTGGCCATATACGCTTTTTTGATTAAGTTCGTTACGTGCTCTTTCCAGGTTAGGTGGGAATCTATCGTTACACCTAGGTATTTAGTAGATTTTTCCGCTTTTAGGGCATGGTTGTTTATGTACAGAGGCGGCGGAGATTTACGTTTCCTAGAGAAATAAATCCAATGACATTTATTGGGGTTTAATTTTATTCGCCATCTTTCCAGCCATGTTTGGAGTATGTCTAAGTGTTGTTGTAGCTGTCTGTGCATTACTGAGACGTAAGGGTGTTTTGCAAGTATCGCACTGTCGTCTGCATAGAGTGCCAGCTCCGTGTCTGGGGTCCTGGGGATGTCATTTAGATATATGTTAAAGAGTGTCGGGCCCAGGATGGATCCTTGCGGTACACTACTTTTAATGAGCTTGGGTGTAGACAAGTTATCTTTTACTCTAACTTGGAAGTGTCTGTTATTTAGGTATGATATTAAAAGTTTGACAAGTGCGTCAGGAACTTTTAGAGTGATCAATTTGTATGCTAATCCACAGTGCCATACTTTATCAAATGCTTTTTGTATGTCAAGAAAAATTGCAGCTGTGGGTGTCTTACTATTAAGTCCAGAAGATATGTACTCTACCACTCTCAGCAATTGATGAGTGGTGGAGTATTTTGGCCGAAATCCAAACTGCTCCGGAATGATAATATCATTCTCACTAAGGTGCGTGGTCAGTCTATTAAGAATTATTTTCTCAGTAATTTTACTAAGTGTCGGTAGTAAGCTGATTGGTCTGTAGTTGGCTGGAATTGTGGCATCCTCACCAGGCTTATGGATCGCTATAATTATCGCTTCCTTCCATTCTTTGGGGAAATAATTTAGTTTTAGTATTTTGTTTATTAGGGTGGTCAAGTAAAATATTATATTTAGGGGTACCCAGGTAGCACAAATACGTAATTCTTACGTATCAAGCAATACGTAATCTTTACGTGTCAGGCCATACGTAATTATTACGCAAAAATGGTACGTTAGAATACGGTATACCAACCGTTATAAAAAAGGTTATTATTACGTATCCTTATACATTATTATTACGTATCCTTATACGTTAATATTACGTATATTCACATACGTTATTATTACGTATATGCACATACGTGTTTATTACGTATCCATATACGTTATTATTACGTATATCCACATACGTTATTATTACGTATACCCACATACATTATTATTACGTATCTACATACGTGTATATTACGTATCCACATACGTTATTATTATGTATATCCACATGTGTTATTATTACGTATCCAGATACATGTTAATTACGTATCACATACGTGTATATTACGTATATCCACATACGTTATTATTACGTATCCAGATACATGTTTATTACATATCATATACGTGTATATTACGTATATTCACATACGTGTTTCTTACGTATATCCACATACATGTTTATAACGTGTTCCCATATGTATTTATGCGTTCCCATACGCATTTATAATGTATTCCCATACATATTTATATTGTGTTTCTACATGTATTTATTACATGTTTATATTGTGTTTCTACACGTATTTATTACGTGTTTATATACATATTTATCACACATTGGACAACTCTACAGAATAGTGCATGTTGCAGATATGATATTTACAAAGTTTTATGCATCTTTGTAAAACAAACATATTGAGTCAGGTGAATATATTTTTATAATAGATGTCAAATTTTCAGATTGTGTTGATTTCAATAATGTACTTGAATTTATAAATTTGAAATCAACACAATCTGAAACAGTATCTTTAAAATTTAAAATACATTCATCTAAATCATATTTTTACAAAGATACGATATATCAAATGTGTCATATATGCAAAATTCACAATACTATAGAATCACTCTGTTCATATGTAATAAAATTTTTATTTTAATTTATATTATATATTGTTAATACAATAATTTTAATGCAAAAATGTTTTTTTCCTTTATTTTCAGTTTATATTTAAATATATTTTTAATTCTAATTATTTCTAAATATTGCAAAAATTATAATCTACTACATTATGAAATATAATTTTAAATCTAAAAGATAAGCTATTTTAAATTGAAAATAACTTAAAAATACAGAATAAAATTTTGGGATATATTAAAACACATAATACTTAAAACATTTTTGCAATTTTTAAAGAGTTAATTTTTTAAAAGTAAACTTCAATACTAAAAATATATAAAAAAAACAATATTAATAATATTGTAATTAAGTTTATAGGCTATTTTAAATTACAATTATAGGCTATTTTAAATTTTAATTTAGCATGCTAAAACTACACATCTCTGATCAATGGTGGTATCATGCAACTGTGATGATTTTTAAGAGTGAAAACAGTGAGTAAGGGCACAGAGCCCAAGTAGAACATGTTTCTAGATACACAGAACACAAACTGTTTCACAATTATTTCTAAAAATTACAAAAATTATAATCTACTACATTATGAAATATAATATTGTGTTTAATGTTTTTAAAAAAATTCCCAGAATTGTGTTTTTATTTCTTGTACGTATCATGTTTATTTTCTTTTAAGTATAAGGCTTTTTTAACTTCTTCCAGGTATTTTTTTTTATTTTCTTAAAAGTATCAAATTATTTTAATTTAGTATTGTGTTTTTTAACATTTCACCCCAGTATCAACTTTTTTTTAAAATTTGTCCTAAGTAGCATATTATTTTAAAATTTCTTCCTAGTATATATTTTTTTTTAATTCTTCCAAATCATGTATTTAAAAAAATTATACCGAAATATCGTTTTTTAAATGCTTATAAATGAGACTTACTATTTAACCTAGAGAGCTTAAATTAGTGTTATTTTCTTTTGCTTTTAATGAGTCTTAATTTGATATATAACATGACTATGCTATTTCAAATTTGAATTTTTTGAAAAGCTTCAAAATTTTTTTTTTAAATCTCAAAAACACCCCTTTTAATTTTTTTGAAAAAAAAATATATGCTTTATGGACTACTTGTATGCCAAGTTTCATAATGGGAAGCCAATGGGTTCCTATGAAAATTATTTTTTTTTTGTATTAAACTATAAGTGAAATTAGCTAAATTACAAAAAATTTAATTTCCATAGGAACCCCTTAACGACCGACTATGAAATTTGGCACACAAATAGTCCCTTAATGTCTTTAATAAAAGTAAATAACTAAAAATCTAAAAGCCCCCAAAATCTGAAATTTTACAGTTTTTGTAAACTTTACTGGTACTATCACTGTACCAAAAATGATCGATTTCTGAGGTATCAAGGTTCAAACCATTAATTGATTTGACACGGAATAACATATACTTAGTACATAACTCATTAACCAGTTGTTTCAAACATTCAGCCCACATATGTTCTTTTCAATTTTAACAATTTGCTACACACTTAATATTTCACATATGTCACTCAAAATTTAATTTTGTATTTACAATCAGTTACAAAACGTTACTTTTCAAGAACTTTTAAAATAAGTACTTCTCCAAACAAGTGAAGGCAATTTCATCTCTTCCTTGCTCAAGAGTACAAACTCTCCCAGTTGCAGTATCAGGCTCTACTTTTTGCGAAATGGTCTCACCTAGCACATTCAAATATTCAATACGTCACTTGGTTGAGGATAAAAGAAAGAAGGAGAAGGTCCTTTAGGATGTAGGAAGCTAACTATATAGTCGCTCGTCTTTTCAAGAATACATGCAAGCTACCAAGATCCTTTATAGAGTATAGTGACAAATCCAGATTCAATTTTTGCTTAATTAGTTGGTGTAATATAGTCTAATGCTGTCACACGTTCAGTAAATTGGTGTTCACTACAGTAATTATGCTTAACATGAAGTATATTTTCAGAAATTGGGTAGAAAGAATGAAGTTTTTGAGTACCCATGATTGCCTTAAAGTCATTCAACTGTGGCGACAGTATTTCTTTAACTTCTTCATACTCATCAACTGTGCTGTACTCAAAAACTTCATTCTTTTTACCCAATTTCTGAAAATTGGCTTCTTGTTAAGCATTATTACTGTAGTGAACACCGGTTTACTGAACGTGTGACAGCATTCGACTATATTACACCAACTAATTTAGTAAAAATTGAATCTGGATTTGGCACTATATAGTCTATAAAGGATCTTTGTGGCTTGCATGTATTCTTGAGAAGAATAATGTTACGAGCGACTATAAAGTAAGCTTCCTACATCCTAAGGGACCTTTTCTTACTTTCATCCTCAACCGAGTGACGTATTGAATGTGCCAGGTGAGGCCATTTTGCAAAAAGTAGAGCCTGTTACTGCAACTGGGAGAGTTTGTACTCTTGAGCAAGGAAGAAATGAAATTATCTTCACTCAGTTTGGAGAAGAACTTATTTTAAAAGTTCTTGAACGTTTTGTAATTATAATTGTAAATATAAAATTAAATTGAGTGGCATGTGAAATATCAGGGTGGCCACTCTTCAGACACATTGAAATTCCCTGACTTTTCCAGGTGAATTGAAAAGAAATTCCAGACCAGTAATTTTAACATAAAATGCGTGCACATCCCTATTTAGTTACAAATTTGATTAAAGAATCTTAACAATTACTCCACTATTAAAAAAAAAGTTATATTAAATCAGGAGAAAAAAATACACATTTTTTGTTTTTACAAATAAATTTTGACATTTTTAATAAAAAATACATGTAAATGCAGCAAAATTGAACTACTGAAATATTTAAAAGAATTTAATGTTTTTTTTCACTGAAGAAATAAAAAGAAATAGTCTAAACTGATGTCCTTAAATATGGGCATTGCAAATTGTTCACAATGACAGACATTAAAGATATGCAAAAACTACACTGTAACAAGCTACAGCCATTGAATAATTAATGTCAATTCAGCAATGTCAAAAGAATGTCATTAAAATAGAAAAAATATTGTAAAATGTATATAATATTCTTGGCAACAGTTGTCCAAAATGGAGCACAAACTCTGCATTTTTGTTTTTATACGGAATCAAATGGACACATGGCAGCCTTTATTTAGAAGTTACGAGTACAGCATAATACTTGGCGAAATTTTTCGAAAATGGCATACAAACTGGGCAGTCCTGTTTTTATAAGGACAACTAGTATTATTAAAAAAAAAAAAAAAAAAAAAACAGAATTTTCACAAAATTCCCTGACTTTTCCCGGTTGAGTGGCCATCCTGAATATTAAGTGTGTAGCAAATTGTAAAAATTGAGAACATATGTGGGCTGAATGTATGAAAAAACTGGCTAATGAGTTATGTACTAAATGTATGTCATTTTGTGTCAAATCACTTAATGGTTTGAACCTTGATATCTAAAAAATTGATCATTTTTGGTACAGTGATAGTACCAGTAAAGTTTAAAAACACCGTAAAATTTCATATTTTTTGCGCTTTTAGATTTTCAGTTATTCACTTTTTTAAAAAAGCCAAATCTGGTAAAGTTTTAAAATCTTTAAACAGTGGTAGATCAAAAACTATTTGACCAAGAGAGTTTAAATTAGTGCAGTCTTTTGTTTTCGATGGACCTTAATTTGATATACAACATGATTATGGTATTTAACTCTTTTTTAAAATTGGAGTTTCTAAAATAATTACAAACTAAAAGAGAAATTGTTTTTAGAGAATAGCATAGTCATATCAAATTAAGACCCATTAAAAGAAAAAAAAAATGACACCAATTTGAGATCTCTAGGTCAAATACTTTTTTTTTTGCCAAATTTCGCTTTTAAGAAAGTCAATAACTGAAAACTAAGAGCCCAAAAAATCTAATATTTACAGTTTTTGTCAGCTTCACTGGTACTACTATTGTACCAAAAATTATCATTTTCCATGATGTCAAGGTTCAGATCATTGGTTGATTTGACACGGAATGACCCTTGGATGAATATTCAATTTGGCAGTATTTTAATTTCTTAAGTTTTACACCATATGAAATATTGTTTAAAAACAAACTAATTATTCTTTGTAATCAAAGTTAGAGGTAAGTTACGGTACAGGAAAATTAAGCGTTCTGCATTTTCAGGTTGCAGCCTATTACCATCTTTAAGTTTAAAATTTAAGTTATACCATCTTTAAGTTTAAAATACATAAAAACATGTAAAAGAATAATTTCTGATTTTACAATATTTGAAATAAACATGCATGCATGACAACAAATGCAATCTCGGACCACGTTTTCATTTAATCTCCGCTTAGATAGTATTAAATGCGAGCATGGATGCACATACCACGATGCTGAAAACATGCACTTTTCCCGTTTGCTTTTAAAGTAATATGTGCATACATACAACAAAGCTAGGAAGATATATAAAATAAAATAAAAGTTAAAGCTAAATATAATTAAATAAGTTATATAAATTAAGCAACATGTTAACCTAACACTAACCTAACACGGGAAAATAAAGTTCAAGATACAAACCATGGAGTTAGAAGTAAGGAGGAAAATCTCCATGTTGAGTAAACGCCAAAACCATTTGAGACAGTAATTCAGGGGGCGCTCGTGAGTGTTCTAACGTTATACATTGTATGCAGTTCTTCGGCAAAAAGCTGGTTTGCATTAAATAAAATTTATTTAAACTGTTTATTTCGAAGAAATGAATTAGCGGCTCAATGTACATTATAGTTCAAACAATGAAGAAAATTTCTATGCACTAATTCACGGGAAAAATAGTTGGGAAATATTTTTTTTTTAATTTTAAAGTAACTCATTCATTTGCGAGAAGTGTCATGCGCAGTGCGTCTGAACATGACGTCATTGGATGTGGCAAAAGCAGGAAAATGAAAAATTATTTCGGACTTTGGCGCAATATTGGGATGTCAATGATTTAAATTTAGATCAACACAAGTTTTTAGAGGTATGTTTATTTTCTTCAATCTAGTATTTAATTCTTTTAGATAAATTAATTATTATTCAAAAACTGTTCCATCCATACTTTATAGATGGAATACATTCTTATGTATATATCGTAAAAATTGGAAATAGCAATCATAACAATCGAGCTGATGTTCTGTTTATAGCTGAATGTGATGTTGACGTTTTAGTTAATTTAGAGCATTTGCTGGTACAAATGATTGCTAAAAAAAAGTATTTGTCAATTTACTTTAATGCATGTCGAACTATATTGTGTTTTCACTTTTAAACAAAATATGTATATTTTGATTTTACATGGATAGGGAAATTCAAAGATAATTTAAGTTTTTGTAATCGAAAATTTTTTCCATGTATTGAACAAAGGTACATATAATTTGTTACATCATTTGTGCAATAGTATGAAATAAAATTATTTTATTTTAAATGTGCTTTTTAACTTTTAGAGTGTGTGTGGTTGTTCTGTGTTTTTATCCCGAAAAAGGAGATTGATTTTGTTTCTCAAACTCATATGTTGCAAATTTTGTATCAAATTGCACATGTTACTTTACATTCATTTTTAAAGCATTTGAGCAATTTATTTTAAAAGATCTCCATTTGATTGGAAAAGTGTTGCATGTAAATTACATATACTCAGCATTGGAGTGCAGTAGTATTATAATCACATTTAGAATATATATATATAGTAAATTCATATTTTATCAGTTTTACTAAAGAGTTGGAGTATTTGAATTCTTTTAGAATGGTCTGCTCTATCAAGATATCACTAACTAAATGTGTTACATCTTTTGGAGGTGCCAACTAATGATATATCATCATAGAGTGGAGTGGAGCGAGACCGTTTCAGGGCATGAAATAAGAAAGGGGTGTTGTATAGGGGTTTGCTCTATCAAGATATCACTAACTAAATGTGTTATATCATTAGTTGGGCCATCCAAAAGATGTATCATCATAGAGTGGAGTGGAGAGAGACCGTTTCAGGGCATGAAATGAGAAAGGGGTGTTGCATATAATTACTTTGAAATTTTTTTCTTTTGGACCAGTTTAAAAAACCAGCTCATACAAAATTATGATTTTTTATTCAATATTTATTTTTAAACAACTGTGCTTATAAATATTAGTGAGGCCCTTGAGTGTTCTGCACATAAGTAATTTAAAAACTGATTTATTCATGGAATATCTACTATAATAGAATACAACGCTCTATCACTGTCTGCATAGCCACAACACAAAAGGATATATTATAACATCTATTGTTGTGTTGTAAATAAATAAAAATGAATTCAATATCCAGCTTCACTTTCAGTATCTCATGTCATACGCAAGTTAAAGCACTAGAATTCTCCACTGTTGTAAAAATGGGTCCAATGTAAAAATGGCTTCATTTTCAGTATCCGAGGTCGTCATTCAATATAGAACTCCAGAATATTGTTCTTTCTATATAGATTTAAGGTGTTAAAATATAAAGCCACAAGTTATGGCAATATTAAGTACTGGGAGATGCATCGCCATACAATTCGTATTTCCAAGATTAACAGTGATTGAAATAACAATGACAGAAATCAAATAATGCAGCTGTTAAACATGGCTAATAGAATTTCAACATTACATTACCATGTCAGAAATGAACGTGTAAGGGTTGTTGAGCACCAAAATTTGAACTAACATTGGGAAATAAATTATACACTAAAAGGAGGTATAGTATTTTAAAATCTTCATTGCTGTTGAAAATAATTAAATACATGTCAGAAATGACAGTTAATATATATCAAAATGAGTAATAAAATTGTGTTTTTATCTTATCTGTTAATAGCAAAATCCTAAAACTTCAAACATATATGGAACAAACTAGTGTTCTTCAACTGACTTAAAATATTTTATTTTAGGTCAGTTGCTATGTCGCCATCTAATGGATGAACAGGATAATTTTTTGGGCAATATCGTAATGTCATAGATTCTCAGAGACAAATGTGTTTCAGCAATTTCACTAAATAATATAAAAATTTTATAAAAATATTTTTTTCACAAGTCAATATATAATTTCTTAAACGTCACCCAATTTCCATTGTGTAAGTTTTTACTGGTGTAATTAGAAGATGAAAACACATCCCTGGGTATACAGTGACAGAAATGACAAATTTGCATTTTTATTCAAAATATACTTGTACAATGTTTCAATTCACCACATTTTATTTGCATTTGAAGTCAAAAGTGCATGTAATACTATGGAAAAGTATTTTTTGTTGAAAAATATGTGGAAAAGATTGTATTCTAAACAAATACTAAAAAAAAAATATCTACCTTATTTATTTAAAACTCAAGGGACACAAAATTGACAATTATCAGATATCCAGCCATATATATACTATTTTTCCATTTTACAACTTGAACTTTAAACTCGCAATATGCTGCTTTTTTATGCAAGCAGTTATGTGAATTATATTACATGAATTGTCCCATATGAAAACAACAAAATAAAAATATACAGTTACAAGATTATGCCAGTCATTAGTTACTTATCTTTTGATTTTTTTTTAGTTCATAAATGTAATTAGACATTGAAGTTATTAAGTTCGCAGAATTGTGGATGTCATATAATAATTAGTCCACATTTGTCCATGGACATTAGGAATGCAAGAGCTATACTTTTATTCTGATAATGATTGTGAGACAAATAGAACTAAATACTATGGAATAATGTTTGAAAAAGTTGAAGACTCACTCCAGAGACTGAGTAGTAAGTTACCAGACACTAGAGAGCAGATGCTCTGGGACAGCTAGTATATTATATTTACTCATGGGACAGCTAGTATATTATATTTACTTAAAAAATATATATATACAATATACATATTATTCATACTATTACTTCTATGATATATTTCTTTTAAACCCATAATTTGCATTATTTTTGCATACTCGATGAAAAGGATGAATACAAAACATAATTAAAAAATTTATAATTGCATTTAATTGCATTATTTGAAATGAAACAATCTCTACATACTAATTACCAAGTGTTTGTCAGTCTGTCACGCTTTTAGGCACTTCCCGAATAGATAGAGACTTGTAATTTGGTACACAAGTCAATCATTCGATAAAATCATCTGGAAAAATTGTATTTCCCAAATGTGTTCTGTAGAGAGGGTGCTTCACACCAAAACGTTCGAAAAGTGAAATGTTACAAAAGCATGCTTTGCGATGAGAGACAGACTTCAAATTTAGTGTATAGGTAAATTTTTTGAAAGGAAGAAAATGTGCAATTTCAGATTTCCAATATTTTCTACTAAAGGGGGTGCCGCACACCAAAATGTTTGATTTGCTGAATAAATAAGAAACAGATCCTTTAAAATTTGATAGAGGTTTGAAATTTGGTATATGGGCTAACCATTTAATGAAAACACCCAAGACGAATATAGTTTTTCAAAAATGTTTGTTGAAGGGGATGCTCCAGAGAAAAGCATTCGAAATGTGAATTGATAAAAAAAACATGCTTTGGGATGAGATAGATTTTTCAAATGTGGTGTATGGGTAGATAGTTTGGAAGGAAGAAAGTGTACAATTTCAGTTTTCCATTATTTTCTACTTTAGGGGTGCCTGACCACAAAATGTTCAATTTTCGGAATAAAGGAGAAACACCCCTTTTAAAACATGATTGAGACTACTTGATATTTGGTATATGGGCGAATCATCTGATAGAAAACCCAAGAAGAATGGAGTTTTTCAAAAATGTATACTTAGGGGGTAGGTATTTTACACAAAACAATCGAAAGGTGAAATAATAGAAAAAGCATACTTTGCGATGAGATAGACTTCAAATTTGGTTTACGGGTAAATAGTTAGAAAGGAGGAAAGCATGCAATTTCAGTTTTCCAATATTTGCTATTGTGTGTGAGGGGGGGGGGGGGGGGGCACTCACTAAAATATTCAATTTGATGAACTAATGAAAAATGTCTCCTTTATAGTGTGATAAAAGCTTGAAATTTAGTATACAGGCATACATTTGATAAAAAAAACTGAGATGAATACGGATTTTCAAAAATGTTTATTTAAGGGGGTGCTACACAGAAAAACGTTCGAAAGGTGAAGTGATAGGAAAAACATGCTGTACGATAGAATAGAGACTTCAGATTTGGTGTACGAGTAGATAGTTTGAAAGGAAGAAAGTGTGCAATGACAGATTTCCAATATTTGCTACTTTAAGGGGTGCTGCACACCAATATATTCAATTGTCTGAATATATGAGACACGCTTCCTTTTAAATGTGATAAAGGAGTGATATTTGGTATACGGGCCAATCTGATAAAAAACCCAAGACGAACCAAGTTTTTCAAAAATGTTCATTTATGGGTGTGCTCTACAGAAAAATGTTTGAAATTGGAAATGATAAAATAGTTTGCTTTGGGACGAGATAGAAACTTGGTGTACGTGTAGATAGTTCGAAAGAAAGAAGTGCACAATTTAAGTTTTCCAATATTTTCTTCTTTACCCTCTAAAGATTTCTGCACACCAAAATAATCGATTAGCTAAATAAATGTGAAACACGAATTATTCAAAATTTCACATTATTCAGGGGCTGCTTATTGTGAGACCATTGATTTCCAATGGGTATTTGGCTAGTATATATACTAATTATTGTGCACAACAAACAATAGATGCAAAGGGTATATAAAAATATCAACAATACTTTGTTCAAATTATCAACTTAAATTATTTAACATTTTAAACGGATTAACAGTAGGTGAAAAGATAATTTATTTCAAAATATTAAATAATATTTTTAACCTAACTAGATTAACAGTAGAATAACATTTTAAACAGGAAACTTGCCAGCCATGGATTTGGAAATGATAACTTGCCAGCATGGAACACTGCAACATTCCTAAAATTGTAACACTTAAGTGTTACAATTACATTTATTTATTTTCCTTAAGGAAAATAAACTTAAAAGTGCTTAAATTTTATGGGGATAAATTAGTGGGTACTTTTTTTACTTATGGATATGCAAAAACAAAGAATTCAAATAAAAGTATACAATGGTATCCAAAAATAAATATACTTAATATGAATTACAAATGCAGGATTTTAAAAAACATGTTAGACATAAATGAACTTTTCCAATTTTTAAGACTAAACAGAAATTAATGACTATAAAAATATACTATTTTCCACTAAAACTTTTAGAAGGAATGTGAATAATTGAACTAGGTTTATTTAAACAATGATTAATGGGGAAGTTGCATAGGTCAGCGACAAACACACAGAACAGCATGACACATATACAACTTAGCCTAAACAGATTTTAAACAAAATATACATGAACTACTTAAAGTGTGAAAAGATAATAATTTGGCTATTTTTTACATTTTAACTTCCCCTTTAACTTTTCCTACCTATAAAAATTCAAACAATATGGCAGTTTGATGAGTAATGTGAAATGTGTGCATTAGATTTTAACAAATACACTTTGAGAAGTATTTTAAGAATAAATTATTGCACTGATTATAAAGTGAAAGAACAAAAAAAAAAAAAAAAAAAAAGAACTGCCTATTATTCTTACAAAGGGTTGATAATAATAACAAAACATTCTAAATATAGTGTGATGCATTACTTTCAAACATAAGACATGATATTTAGAAAGATGAGATATTCTTTAGTACATTTTTTGCATACCAGTAAACCATTCAGGGCTCCATATTAGCTACGTGTAGACAGTTGAAATATTAATTAAGGAGATGCTTTTGTCTACTGCACCAACCCTTAGGATCGTTTTTAATGAATTATGTAACCAATTAAAACCGAAACTGAGGCAAAAACCAAATTCTTCATGTATAAAAATATATGCCCATAATTATCACTTCAACATTCTTCTTAGCATATGTAAATAAAATGTATACAACTTCTGAATATGTTGTTGTTGTTGAAACCCAGACCGTCCGACCTACCAGAAAGGTGTAAGGTAACAGTTTGGACGGTCGGGAAGTGCCACCCAATTTAGACTGGAACCCAGTGGGGGAGGCATCCACAGGGACCGTACCCTCTTTCCCCTACCACCAACCTCACGGAAGGACTTTCGGACCCACATGTTTAACGTGATCGTACTCCGCATGAACACGGCGGCAGTTTTGGCAGTGGCTGGAATCGAACCCGGGCCTACCGAGTGCAACTCCAGCGCGCTAACCAATGGGCTACCGCTCCCACAACTTCTGAATATGTAATAAAATATCTAATTATTCCTTAAACAAAATTTGTCAGCTAGGCAAAGGATACTGCTGTATTATTTTGGCTGTTGAAAAATACATATAACAAAATGCAGGTTATACATTTAAACACTGAACACAAATGAACTGAAATGTAACTTACTGCTAAAATCTTAATTTGGTACATATAAATACAAAATAAATTTGAAATTATTCATACCTATTAGTTCAAAATACAATGCGAACCGAGAATAAATATATTTTTAAGAGCAAACTAGATATTAAAATTTAGTAACATAACAGTTGTCAATATTTTGACAGTTTACTATTAATTGTAATGAAAAAGTACTAGCATTTTAAATATGAACTATCCACAAGAATGTCAAGTTGATAAAATATAATTTTTTACAAGAGGGAAAACCATAGTCACAGAACCTCCCACCAGCTGTGGTGGAGGTGTTTGTTCTCAAAGCATGAAATCATGCTCTCAATGCAGTGATTAGCAATGTTGATCGCTACACTGAGAACACGAGAAAAAAGTATAAGGACATCATCAGAAGTATAAGGACTGCATCAAAATATGCAGAATATACTTTATTTTGAGCAATAAAAATATCTTAATGTGCACCTTTTCCCACTTTTTTGTGTAAGATATGAATTAAACTTTTAAACAAATTTCTGTGCATGGAAAGAGTATAAATTTAAACAGTATGGACGCTGCCCATAGAACTTTTTCCAGAGTGCTGGGGAGGCAGACCACTGATGTCAGTAGGGAAAACTCAAGGATAAGACGTACAACATTCACTAGATTTATGTCCACCTTTGTGACCTTGAATGTCCCGGGGGGAGAGAAGTAAGTGCCCCCTCTTGCAGTTCCCTATGGACACCCATGATAAATAGCTATAATTTTCACAAAACTACAAGTTGCACGCTACACAATTGAATTATGAGTGAAAATATACATAAAATACAGTAATTTTTATTTAGAGGAAGGGAGGTTTTTAATGACAAGATCATGTACTTTAATATGAAGGTGGGAAGGCTTTGAGTGTTATTCTTAAATATTCAACTAATATCCACTAACACTTATTAGCTTTTGCCTAATCAAATACCAAGTATTAACTATATGCTGCCAATGTTATTAACTGTAATTACATATTGTATATTATTACTACCTATTAACATGTCTATTTTCAACATCTCGCAAAGATAAGCATAAATTGAAGTCAATATACATATATATACTGGTAATTTAACTATTTATAGAATACTTCAACTATAATTTGTTACAGTGTACCCTGCAGAAACAGATTCAAATTTCTTAAAGTTGAATTTTATAATATACTACTACAACCTGTTTTATGGTTTTTCTGACAAAAGTATTCTTAAAATTATTTTTATTAAAGAGAAATATTGAACAGAACAAAGTACAGTAAATGTATGAGAGTTTGAAACAAACTCAAATTTATTTTTCCTTCAGCTTTAAGTTTTGCTCGATTTACATTGTAGCCTGTTTTATAACCAGGAACAAAACAGTGACATCGTCTATACGTAATTAGAGAGATGTGAAACGTAATCAATTAATTATGCCTATTGTTTCGCATGTGAACAGAAGACATTAAGCTAGAAATGACAGAAACAAACAAAATGTAAACAAGCAGACGAATGAAAAAATTAATCCCGCCATCGGTGTAGTATCCAATCAAAATGCAAAAGATGTGATGTCATTGGCAAAAATGCTTCGTTGCCAAATTACAGAATGCTTGCAGATTAAAGATTAAATTACAGAATAAAAATTATTTTTTTCTTGTCAAATTTTTGCAATATAATTACTTTAATTATCTATAACGATACAAAATCTTCCATTTTCAACAAATAATGAAGGTATACACACTTTGTTATCCGAATTTACATTTATACGGGTAAACCTAACTTCAAATTAGTAAATCTAAATTGTTTTAAATATAGAAAAATGATATGTATATGATAAATATTTGTGATGTATTAATTGTCATTACATTTTCATTTCATTCACATTTTTATAACATTTATCTGTGCAGAAATGGCAACACCAGTATCTCGAACTACTTAAGCAACACTAGCGGCGCGTAGATATAATTCTCAAAGCATTATGGTATTTTAACGCCTTGAACCCATAGAAGATTTTCCTCCTTACTTCTAACTCCATGATACAAACCTTTCTGTGCTACAAACCATGGCGGGAAACGTAAAGAATGATTACTGCACTCAGTGTTGTCAGATGCACAAAGCTTATGGCTTCGTCCCCTGAGGTAGAAATGAGTCCGTTCTGGAAGCTTCCAGATCTGCGTGACGTCACGGCGGGGTTAGAACTTGGGAGGGTGAAGATAAACAAGAAGGGATACATGAAAATGCCTTGGGGAAAAGGGTTCGAGAACAAAGCTGAAAGAGGATTTGAGCAAGGGGGAGCGTTAATGGTTATTTTTTACGTATGAAAAATGGTAATTTTAATGTAATATAAACGGTATTTATAACGTATGATAAACGGTATTTATAATGTATTTTAAACGGTAATACATAAAAATGCCTTTGGGAAAAGGGTTCGAGAACAAAGCTGAAAGAGGATTTGAGCAAGAGGGGAGCGTTAATGGTTATTTTTACGTATGATAAATTGGTATTTTTAACGTAATAAAAACGGTTATTTTAATGTAAAATAAACAGTAATACATACGTATTTAAAACGGTATTTCTACATACGGTATGTTCATACACGGTAATTCATACGTATGATATACGGTATTTTTATATACCGTTTACTCATAACGGTATTATAACCGATGTATTACCGTTTATCGTATAACACATACGAAAATATAACGTATAAACGGTTTATCAACGGTTATAATACCGTATGTGTGTTACCTGGGTAGGTTTTTCACCGCGATATTCCTGATTTTGGCGTGCCCTGGGCTTTTATAGGTTTTGATGATATCAGTTATCTCTTGCGGGGTGGCTGGTTTAATCTCAGCCGTGACCGGGGAGTTCCTGAAGTTGTTTAGAGTTTGCCTAACCATTCTTAGGGTGTCCTGACACATTAGATCGTGGTTTGGTTCAAATTGCTTTTCGTAATGCCTAGCAAGCGCCTCTGCTTTTTCTTCGTCTGAGTACGCGATTTTAACGCCATCTATTAGTGGCGGGAGTTTAATTTGAGGTTTTCTGAGTCTTTTAGCGAATTGCCAGAGCGATACGTCTTCCGAGCTAAGGGATTCAATTAACTCTTTATACTGTTGCTGCTTTTCTGCGACAATTTTATCCCTGACTTTCCTCGTGAGTCTGTTAAGCTCCCTTTTGAGGGTAGGGTCTCTATTAGCCTGCCATGTCTTATGCATTCTGTCTTACGCACAAACGAAAATTTTTGCGGCACAAACCAGCACAAACGAATGGCATAAACGTTTTTTCGAAATTCCTTTAATTTCTTGTATGTCAACAAACCCGGTTTTCCCGCCAAACAAATGAAAGCTTTATAATTCAAATTTGAAAAGGGTCCGAAGAAAACTTTTTGCTGCACAAACCAATGGCATAAACGTTTTTTCGATATTGATGTAATTTCTCTTATGTAAACAACAGCTGATCGTGAAGTTAGCCCCCCCGAGAAAAGAAACGTCTATAAATCGAAAACGAAAAGAGCATAAACGAAAATTTTTGCGGCACAAACCAGCACAAACGAATGGCATAAATGTTTTTTCGAAATTCCTTTAATTTCTTGTATGTCAACAAATCCGGTTTTCCCGCCAAACAAATGAAAGCTTTATAATTCAAATTTGAAAAGGGTCCGAAGAAAACTTTTTGCTGCACAAACCAGCACAAACGAATGGCATAAACGTTTTTTCGATATTGATGTAATTTCTCTTATGTAAACAACAGCTGATCGTGAAGTTAGCCCCCCCCCCGGGAAAAGAAACGTCTATAAATCGAAAACGAAAAGAGCACAAACGAAAATTTTTGCGGCACAAACCAGCACAAACGAATGGCATAAACGTTTTTTCGAAATTCCTTTAATTTCTTGTATGTCGACAAACCCGGTTTTCCCGCCAAACAAATGAAAGCTTTATAATTCAAATTTGAAAAGGGTCCGAAGAAAACTTTTTGCTGCACAAACCAGCACAAACGAATGGCATAAACGTTTTTTGGATATTGATGTAATTTCTCTTATGTAAACAACAGCTGATCGTGAAGTTGCCCCCCCCCCCGGGAAAAGAAACGTCTATAAATCGAAAACGAAAAGAGCACAAACGAAAATTTTTGCGGCACAAACCAGCACAAACGTTTTTTCGAAATTCCTTTAATTTCTTGTATGTCAACAAACCCGGTTTTCCCGCCAAACAAATGAAAGCTTTATAATTCAAATTTGAAAAGGGTCCGAAGAAAACTTTTTGCTGCACAAACCAGCACAAACGAATGGCATAAACTTTTTTTCGATATTGATGTAATTTCTCTTACGTAAACAACAGCTGATCGTGAAGTTAGCCCCCCCGGGAAAAGAAACGTCTATAAATCGAAAACGAAAAGAGCATGAACGAAAATTTTTGCGGCACAAACCAGCACAAACGAATGGCATAAATGTTTTTTCGAAATTCCTTTAATTTCTTGTATGTCAACAAACCCGGTTTTCCCGCCAAACAAATGAAAGCTTTATAATTCAAATTTGAAAAGGGTCCGAAGAAAACTTTTTGCTGCACAAACGAAGCAGAAACGAATGGCATAAACGTTTTTTGGATATTGATGTAATTTCTCTTATGTAAACAACAGCTGATCGTGAAGTTGGCCCCCCCGGGAAAAGAAACGTCTATAAATCGAAAACGAAAAGAGCACAAACGAAAATTTTTGCGGCACAAACCAGCACAAACGAATGGCATAAACGTTTTTTCGAAATTCCTTTAATTTCTTGTATGTCAACAAACCCGGTTTTCCCGCCAAACAAATGAAAGCTTTATAATTCAAATTTGAAAAGGGTCCGAAGAAAACTTTTTGCTGCACAAACCAGCACAAACGAATGGCATAAACGTTTTTTCGATATTGATGTAATTTCTCTTATGTAAACAACAGCTGATCGTGAAGTTAGCCCCCCCGGGAAAAGAAAGGTCTATAAATCGAAAACGAAAAGAGCACAAACGAAAATTTTTGCGGCACAAACCAATGGCATAAACGTTTTTTCGAAATTCCTTTAATTTCCTGTATGTCAACAAACCCGGTTTTCCCGCCAAACAAATGAAAGCTTTATAATTCAAATTTGAAAAGGGTCCGAAGAAAACTTTTTGCTGCACAAACCAGCACAAACGAATGGCATAAACTTTTTTTGGATATTGATGTAATTTCTCTTATCAACAGCTGATCGTGAAGTTAGCCCCCCCGGGAAAAGAAACGTCTATAAATCGAAAACGAAAAGAGCACAAACGAAAATTTTTGCGGCACAAACCAGCACAAACGAATGGCATAAATGTTTTTTCGAAATTCCTTTAATTTCTTGTATGTCAACAAACCCGGTTTTCCCGCCAAACAAATGAAAGCTTTATAATTCAAATTTGAAAAGGGTCCGAAGAAAACTTTTTGCTGCACAAACCAGCACAAACGAATGGCATAAACGTTTTTTCGATATTGATGTAATTTCTCTTATGTAAACAACAGCTGATCGTGAAGTTAGCCCCCCCGGGAAAAGAAAGGTCTATAAATCGAAAACGAAAAGAGCACAAACGAAAATTTTTGCGGCACAAACCAATGGCATAAACGTTTTTTCGAAATTCCTTTAATTTCCTGTATGTCAACAAACCCGGTTTTCCCGCCAAACAAATGAAAGCTTTATAATTCAAATTTGAAAAGGGTCCGAAGAAAACTTTTTGCTGCACAAACCAGCACAAACGAATGGCATAAACTTTTTTTGGATATTGATGTAATTTCTCTTATCAACAGCTGATCGTGAAGTTAGCCCCCCCGGGAAAAGAAACGTCTATAAATCGAAAACGAAAAGAGCACAAACGAAAATTTTTGCGGCACAAACCAGCACAAACGAATGGCATAAATGTTTTTTCGAAATTCCTTTAATTTCTTGTATGTCAACAAACCCGGTTTTCCCCCCAAACAAATGAAAGCTTTATAATTCAAATTTGAAAAGGGTCCGAAGAAAACTTTTTGCTGTACAAACCAGCACAAACGAATGGCATAAACTTTTTTTGGATATTGATGTAATTTCTCTTATCAACAGCTGATCGTGAAGTTAGCCCCCCCGGGAAAAGAAACGTCTATAAATCGAAAACGAAAAGAGCACAAACGAAAATTTTTGCAGCACAAACCAGCACAAACGAATGGCATAAACGTTTTTTCGAAATTCGTTTAATTTCTTGTATGTCAACAAAGCCCGTTTTGGCGCCAAACAAATGAAAGCTTTATAGTTCAAATTTGAAAAGGGTACGAAGAAAACTTTTTGCTGCACAAACCAGCATAAACGTTTTTAGGATATTGATGTAATTTCTCTTATGTAAACAATGGCTGAGCGTGAAGTTAGCCCCCCCGGAAAAGAAAATGCTATAAATCGAAAACGAAAGAAGCACAAACGAAAATTTTTGCAGCACAAACGAAGTACAAACGATTCCACTAGTTTTTGTCGTTTGTGCTTTCCACGGGGGGGGGGGGGGGGGGGCAACTTCACGGAGCTGAACCTAATAGATAAAAAATCTGATGTGGTCAGCACATGACTTTCCATGCAGACTCATATTCACGTTCTCTTTATTTCTTCAATAAGTCATTAAATCGAGTTTAATTGCACAAAATAACACCCAACATTATTTTATATTGTTGAATTTGCACTTTCACTTCAATTTTCGTTTTCATTGGTAACTAAACTTATTTTCAAAAGTGGCGTGGTGAACAGGCGAAAAAAATAAAATTTCTCTAGTACGGCTAGTCTTAGAGTAATGGGGTTAGTCTTATTCTTTCATCGTCAAAAATTACGTATAAAACAAGCATTTAATTGATTTATTTGAGCATACGTAATCTTTTATTTTTGATTTTGACGATTTTTGCGGGCCATTTCGCAAAAAAAGGCAGGTTCTTTTTTCTAATCAGCACCAGGGTATCCCACACGTGACTTATCTACTAAATTTGGTGAATTTTGGTTCATTAGTTTTTTAGCCAGAGTGGATACAGATATTTTTTGCGGGTCTTTTCGCAAAAAAAGACAGGTTTTGTTTCTCAGAATTGTACCAAAATCTAATCAGCACCAGGGTACCCCACAAGTAACTTACCTATAAAATTTTATGAAATTCGGTCAATTAGTTTTTAAGTTAGAGTGGATACAAAATCTGCACAGACTCACACACAGACGTCACGCTAAATATAGTGTTTTCGTGTTCTAGAGATTTCATAACATGTATTATGTAGATCCGTCGAAAACTCGAGTTGCTATTTTCGACATGATTCCAATACTTTCCCTATACAATATGATGTATTGCAGAGAAAGTAAAATGTAAATAATTTTGCTTGTTTTGTCGGAAATAAGGTCCAGACTATGAATATATAAAAATAATTTCAATATTTTCCCCCGAAAAACTTTTAAAAGTATCTGTACGAGTGAGTATTGGTTCATTTTTCTTAATTTTACTCGAAATATCTTCAGAACTATAAAAGAGATATAGATAGTAAGTGATAAAAATATGTATTTGGAAATTTAGTTTCTAAATCTATGTTTATTTTTGAAAAACGCTCTTATAGTTTCAGAGTAATCATCTTCTTGGAGAAGATTGAAAATTTTCTGTTTTCCATGTTTGTGATTCTTATATCTCAGAAACTAAAAGTGAACTATGAACAATAAGCAATATGTAGCTCTTGAAAGCCCTACAATTGTATATAATTGGGTTTTGGATTGAGCTCTTAGTTTTTGAAGTATAGTGGTTATAATTTCTGTAATAAGTGGTTATAATCATTAAAAAATCAGACCCTTGAATATAATGTTAAATAAAAAATGATTTCAAACTTTAGAACTCTAGCATGAACCATTCTGGAAATATTGCACGTTTTTCAAATGAATTTATAAAAAAACATTATGTAAAATTAAAAAAATAATAAGTATATCATCAAATATGTTAATTTTCCATACACAGTATTAAGCAACGTCATTCTCATGAATCTAGATAGTTCCATTTACGAGGGAAGATACTTTTGCCAAAATTTTAAATTCGAGATTTTGACGGATAAGCATATCTAAAGACCCCTATGAACACACTTCGAACCCCTTTTTTTTATAAAGATTTCCATCTCTGTGTGTATTGTGACGTATAGATACTAAGTTAAGAACGAATGCTTGTATAGCTATGCAATTTTGTTTGGATACGAAATTTTATGTAAAAAACTAGAACTGAATAGAATATTTTATAATTTCTATACTATTAGAACATAAGTTATTCGAAAGTTATGCTTTTCGTACATTGTTTTCTATAGCAAGCAACTACAATTTCTGAAGGGACAGTTGGTAAACAAAAATTTTGTTTCCTATTTCCGCAAATATCATTTGTTCGAAATTCAATGAGTTCGGGGGGGGGGGGGGGGGGGGGGGGGGGGGAGGCATCTCTCCATCTTTGGCGCCCACTATGGAAAAACGATAGTTTAAACTACGTTATGTTATGTAAAGATTATTAAAACATATTTGATTATATATTATATTAACATAAATCAGCCAAATGCATTCAATTAATTGATATGACAAACCTGTTAATTTGAAAAAGTAATTTTATCTTTTATTTTTACGAAAGGCTAAAAAATAATAATTGTCTTTTATATTTTGATACTAATTATGCAAGTGGACTTAAATACTCCGAGTGATGAATGTATGAGAAATTCGAGTGGACCGATATTTATTTTAGTACTGCGGTTCTATAATTTATATTAAAATATACGATGGGTCCATAAAATTACGAGGCGGACCAGGTGGAGTAGGTGGATTTGGAAGTCATAACATCCCCAGAAACTCATTGAATTTCACAGAAATAATATAGAGAAATGGAAAACAAAATATTTAATTACTCCCCCCCCCCCCCCCCCCACCACCACCAAGAATTTTTTTCGGGCGACGCTACTGGGCGTGCCAAAACTGTTGGGTTTATACTGCAACTTGGAGATGAAATTCTCCGAGTATTTGCTGAAAAATTTCTTTTTTTTTTTTAAATCACAGAATTTATAATTATTTATATTTATCTATAACTATTTTACTTTATTTACTGATATAAAGTGAAATTCAGTAACTGAAAAAAAAATTTAAGGAACGATTAGCCAATTTGATGATAAAATTAAATTTCCAGTCATGAGATCTATAAAGTCAAATTTCTAAAATCAAAATTTTTGCATGAAATATAATAACAAAAGAAAACGAATCTGTATAAAAGTTTAAAACTTTTAAAACAACAATAAAAATTTAATCAGATCACAAAGTATTACCCCCCCCCCCCCTTTTTTTTTAACAGTGAAAGAATTGAATTGAGTTGAAAATTTTCATTTGGTCAGTTAAATGGCTGAATCCAATATAATTCATGATTAGTTCATGAATAATAATTCATTAATAATTCATGATTAGTTATTCATAATAGTTCCAACTTTGGTTTTTATTTAAATCAAATTTATTTGATTTCAAAGTTTCTTTATTACTCTTTTCAATATGTATATAATAGTAACTTACCAAAGTCAGGTTTACGAATTTACAATGCAGTACTTTTTTTAACTCAATGATTCATTTGTTTCATCAAGAAAATAAATTTTGATCTATCCAAATCTATTTCATATTTTCTTATTAATTGCTTATTTAGAAATTACTTAAGAGTCTGAAATGTCTAATTTGCGTATAATGGCCTTGTCATAACACAAATCAAAAATTAAAAGAAATTGAAAAATATTTAGTTATATCATTTGATTCTAATACTTTCTATATTCTATAAATGTCTTTAAAAAATTAGCCATTTGGAATTTATTTGAGAAACTGTTAACTAATAATGTTTATTAGTTTATTAGAACACAGCCTATAAAGATTCAATCAGTTTCAAAGGAAATAAAGTGTCTTCTTCGTCATGATAAATGATACAGAGCACCACTACCAATAAAAGCAGATGCTGTGTTCTTATGAAGCTTCAGTTTTCAGATTCTGACAAAAGAGAACAAATTTTTTTACAATGCTGTTTAAGTCAAAGAAATGATTTTATTTTCCATTAAAAATTCAAATATTGATATCTTAAAATTAATTAGTGATTCTCTGTTTCTTAAATCAGTTAATTTAAATCGTTATAACCCTGATTTCAATCTTATGCAGTTCAAACTCATTGTTGGCTGTGTGGTAAAACTGACTTTGTAAGTCACCACAGAAGTTCAGAAAACAAATCCAGGGAAAGGTGATTAGACAAATTGCATCCCCCTGTTGTATATTTCCAGTGATTCTATACACCTTACAAAGTTTAATGCAACCCAACACAAATATCTAGAAATGAAATAAACTTTAATTTTATAGGGTCAGTTTGCTACGTTTTATGATTAAGCAAGAATTTCTGATTAGTTTTAATAATTAATTTCTAAGTATACTAGGTAAATGATGAATAAAAAATTGTAGAAGTAAATCCCCCTTCCCTGTTATCTCTGGGAGATTATCCATCCTTGACAGAAATTTGCAAAATTGTAGCATACACTCATTCCTTATTCCCTGTGAATTATTCCATTCGTTTTTTATAAGTTCGAACAAAATAAAATTGATCTACCAATGCTAGTTGCTGCATTGGGAGCATGATTGAAATAAAACTTTAGAATGATTTGCTTCCTATTAATCAGTTTTAAGACTATGAAGAAAATATCAATAAAATTCATAAAATCAAAGTAGAAAACCTATTTTTCTAAATATAATGTTTTTATATTTGTACACAAATAAAAAAATAATGATTATATAACCCTTTTTCAGTAAAAGGTCATTTTATATGACTTTGTAGTACATAACTGATTCTGATGCTGTCCATCTTCTAAACCTCTATTTGCATTTTAGGATTCTTTTATTTAGATTACAACTACAAGTGAAAGCTAGAGTATATTTTTAATATTTTGTAACAATAAACAGGGAAATAAATGCATGTTATGTTTGTAGACAACAGTTATAAAATTGAAATTGTATTGAAATCATTAGTCTTGATGTAATTGACCAGTATTACAGAGTGTCGCTTAAAGTTCAATGGCCTTTGATGAATGTTGGGGATCTATAAGGCTAAACCGATACTGAATCTGATCAGAAATTGAAATTTTCTCTGAACCCTACAATTTGTGGTAACATTTCAATTCATGGAAAGTCACATCAAACAGAATGATGCTATCCTGTATTTTAAATAAAAAAGCAGAGTAATGAGGAGGCCATACTTGGATTTAAAATCTGAAGGAGAATATAGTTATTGTTGATACCAGACCGTCCGACCTACCAGAAAGGTGAATATAGGAGAATATAGGTGAATATAGATGAAGAAGAATATAGTGTACCACTTCAACATATGATATAGATTAATATGTCAACTGGAAACATTTTCATTTGCAAAATGTTATGGTGAACAGGATGCTATGCTATCTTAAAATAATAACATGAAATTGAAAATATAATTATTCAGTTGCTCAGTAGATAGAGTACTGTCTAGCTAACAAGAAATCAGTGGTTCATTTCCTTACTGAGATGAGATCTTTACACAGAAAAATTAAATAAAATTACTTAGTCTTAAATTATACCTTCAAAAGTCTTAAATACAATTGATAATTATTTTCTAATTTTTATCTCTTTCATTGTCTCTTCTCTAGCCTATATCTCTACTGGTTTTGTATGATAAGCGAACAACATGCATGTACATAATATAAAAAAATAATTATAATCAGTCTTCTAGCAATAAATTTAATTTGAGAGAATGCAAGCTATCATTCTCAGAAATCAAGAAAAATCTGAAAAATTAAAATTTGCAGCTGCTATCTTAATTAATGAATGCCATCCAGACTCATCTCAATCTAAAATGTTCCAAAATATAGTTACTAGATATATGATTACGAAATAAGAGATTTGAATATGTTTAAATAGACTACACTTTGAAATAACGTGAGATATTTTCATTTTTAAAAATTCTATATCAATAGAATTTATTTCTCATGTACCACAATTATCATGAAAACATTTTAAAAATTTTATTTGATAGATCTATATAGGTTAAAGTACAGCGGCATAATTTGAATGGGTTGGTCATAGTTGTTTTATATGTCACAAAGTTCATTTGGACAAACTGTATCAAACAATGGTGAAAAACAATTGAATAACAAGCAACTAATTATGTTTATACTTTATTATGCAAGTTATTTATAGGAGGTTAAACCCCAAATAAATAACCACAAATTCAGAAATCAATGTGCCGAAGTACTCCATTAACTGGCTTTAGACACATTTGGTAAAAATTAAAGGATGCAGGACTTACCTTTTAATTTGAATGTGCACATAAGAAGGGAGGAATATATATGATGAATGTAGATCCTTAAGTAACCATTGATAATTACATTTACTGTTATAACTCAGTTACTTTAATGAATTACAAATATGTGCAGTTTAATAGCAGTCAAATAGCAAAAATTTTCAATGTTCATTAAGTAGATTTAGGGGCAATAAAAAAAGGTGTGAAATTGTCAAGATCATTTTCAGCCAAGCTTTAATTTTGTCCTATTTTCTATTAACATTGACACAGAGGTACAGGAAGTGGTCAAGACTCTTTTGAGTCAAGATGAGTAGAAGTGATTTTTTTCATAAAATGTTTAAGTATTCATTTTCTAGAATTTTGTTTGTTGTACACTATATTATCAAAGGAATAAATGACGTATATAAAGTAGCTCAACAAATGTATAAGAACATATAAATTAGGTGTTACCATAAACCCTTGGGTTGGTCGTGTGGTCTGGGCCTTCAACATATAAATTAGGTACAAGCTTACATATTTAAAGTGCTGAAGTTTCAAATGCTCCAACAATAAAAACGTTAACTTGTGAGTTTTGCATGAACTTATCTGCTCATTTTCTTTAATAGTTTAGAATTAAGTGTAAAAGGATAAATATATTATATTATGAATACATGTAAAATATTAACAATGCAAGTACTGGAATTTACCAACCCATGATTAAAAAGTTTGAAATATAGTGAGTGATGGGCACAATAAACAAACTTATTTAAAGTGTTAAAATTTCAAATACACTTCAACAGCAATCAATAAGTCAGCATGTCAATTTCTCATCAACACGGTTTAATATAACAGACTTTCATTATATTATGCATGCTACGAATTTGATTTTGCCATTGAAAGCATTTCATAACATACGGCGTCAGGACAAAAAATCCCTAACCGATTCTCTTCAGAATATTAGTCTGTGCTCTTCAGGATTAATCTGGAAGTGAGACTATGGCTACCGCAAATTGAACATAATCGCTGTTTGGCGCAAAGTCGGATCTCACCAAACCTGCGATATTCAGAGTCATCTATCGGAAAAAGGTAACTTATCGGATCGGTTTAACTCCGCCTTAAATAACTTAAGTGGTCAGATGTTTTTATTGTTGTATCAGTTCAGTTAAAGGAGAAACTTCGATTTATTTCCTTGAAGGCAAATTAAATTTGTGTAGAAGACAGCAACATATTCATTAATTTGATTCATAGTTAATTTGTTTATCACAGTAGTGTGTTATAGTTTAAGAGTGTCGAAAACCCAGGCCGTCCGACTCATATGAAGACATAGAGCAGCAAAAGTGGGCGGCCGGGAAACAGAAAGATGAAATGGAAACAGAAATAGTATAAGAGTGTAAAGATGCAACACAAATTAATGAAATTACTAATAAAATTAATATATATTCTATATGTATATACCAAGTTGTAATTTAAATAGCATATATATATGAAGTTTTATTTCAATTGCATGGGTGTTGATTTTGAGATTTTATTGATATTAAGTAACATTCTGAAGAAAGCAAACACTAATAGCCATTATCAGGGTTGTTTGATTTAAATTGGCTTGATTTAAATCATGATTTAAATCACTTGATTTTTAAAAAAAAAATCATTGATTAAAAATCATTTTTTAATTTTGTCATTTCTTGAAGGTTTTTTTTTTGTATTTTTATGCTAAAATAACCTAGAACAGAATAAATGTTTAAAATAATAAAATTTCACATCAAGACATCTTTAGAGTATATAAAAAAAAGAAACTGAAATCCTTTCCTTAACTCTCGGTCAGTGGAGATAACACAATTCATTGCTTGGAGTATAAAATCAAGTAACAATGACAACTGACCAGTGTTGCCAACCTATTTTCTAATTTTATTGCTAAAAATCACTTAAAATATATTTAGAATTATCTAGATTTTCTGTCAGTTATCTAAAAACATAGCTAGACAATATTTAACATTTTAATTGTTCTTGTGATGATTTATTGGGATCAGTGGTTGTGATACAGTTTTTACATGCATATTTCAAGCTACAAAAATTTAAAATACCTTTTGAAATGTTATTTATATGTGCTGTAATAATTTTTACCATAGAAATAAGAAAATTTGGTTCCTTCCTTTTTTTGTGATTTTTGCTGGCGCATACCAATATAGCAAACAATGTTGGGAATAGGATTGACCGGCCCTTAAGCAGTTTAGCAGATTGGGCTGCCCCACCAATCCCTACCCTCACCTATTTTTTTAAGGACTTAAAAAAATAACTCTGAGGTCTCTTAGGATCATAGGGCCCCTGGGCATTATCCTCTTTGTCCCTCCCTCTCTTCAATTCCATAGTCCCCAACCTATACAGTACAAAAACTAAGGCTTTTTGGTATTTTTGCTCTTGATCACAGTAGAAAAAATAACTTTGAGGAAATTTGTAGCTCCACCTCTGATAAGAATATAAAACACTTTATTTCCACATTAACGAATCATAATCCTCATCTGTAAAATTTGAAGTGCCTGACTGAGAAACGAAAATCTTCATTTGCTGTACATTTTTTATATGTAACCATAGCTTCTATGTCCTTCAAAAATGGGGGGGGGGGGGGGGCGGTAATCATAACATTTCCCATATGCGTGTGTCTTAATAGTCCTAATTTAAATGTTAAAATGGCATTCAGTAGCTTTATTTTCATTCTATACCGGAGCTTTGGTTTTACGTAACTTAAGCTAATAAAAAACTGTTATGCTCCTTTTGAGATAATTACCAACACCATCTCAATGTTACACAAAA
Source organism: Amaurobius ferox (assembly GCA_951213105.1). Taxonomy (NCBI): domain Eukaryota; kingdom Metazoa; phylum Arthropoda; class Arachnida; order Araneae; family Amaurobiidae; genus Amaurobius; species Amaurobius ferox. The sequence continues at coordinate 52,363,199 of OX578155.1, read as the reverse complement.
AATATTTGATTTTGGTGAAATTTCATAAAATTATCTAGATTTTTTGGCATTATCTAGATCCCCATTTTCATTATATAGATTACGTCAAAATTATCTAGATTTGTAGTCACGATGTAGATGCCCATTTTCATTAGCTGGATGAAGTCAAAATTATGTGGATAATGTGTTAAATGGTAAGTTTTTATTATATAAATGAAAAAGGTATTAAATATTAATACTTAAAAACATCATCTTTCTCTAAAATCTTGACTTTTTAATACGCTTGTCACAATCCCTTCCCTTTTTTTCAAGTCCTTCATAATATCAAACCTAATAGATTTTGAGATATCACATAGCTCTTTATTAATATAAATTCAAATAAAGAACTTAAAACCGCATAATACTTCCATATAATTAATATAGCCTAGATTTATAAATTGAATAAAATAACCCAATTAAAAAAAACCTATTTATTTAAAAAGTCTTTGGTTTATTTTAACCCCTGCATATATTTTTTAATCTTATATTAATATATATTCAATTAAATTTTTTTAAATTATACAGTACATTAATATAGTCTAACCTACCTTCTGATCTGAAAAATATAAAAAATTGATTTTGAAAAAGGCTAATATAAATAAAAAAAATCAGATTTAAATAAAAAAAATCAGATTTTTTTGGATTTTTAAAAAAAAATCATGATTTTTATCCACCCTGGCCATTATCTAATGCTTATGAAATACTTTGAAGTTTGATCTGTACCCAGTAGTGAACTGCCAAATTTTTAACAGCCAGTAAGCTATTATGCAAGATTATGGTTCCAAATGTTATCATTCTTCGCAGTTCACACTATGCTATGAACTAACATAATATACATTTATTGTACGTTTAGAATTCATTTGGTGCTCGAGTTAAAATTATTTACATTTTAACTCTGTTGTTGTTGTTTCTTATGACCTCCTGATTTCGAGGGACATTTTAACTCTTAAACATGTTTATTTCAAATTATGTTTAAAATTTAACAACCAATATTTAAACTTTGGAAATGTTTAATAACAATTACATGTGTATTATCCTACACTTTGAATTTTGAATATACAAAATTTTGATATTCAAATTTAAAAGGCATGTATTGATACATCATTCAAATTTTTCAGAACATTTTGAATATAACTCAACGTTAATTCAGTTAAAAACTTCTTGCTATTCTGTATAACACATCTGAAATATAAAACCTGAAGTTTTATTTTCCAATCTCTTGAATAAACATTTAGTCAAAATACTATTAATTGCTAAACCTAAAGTTATTTATTTGGAACAAATATTAATTTCAATATCTTTATTACTTCAACAACTATAATTCGATTTAGATAATATATTACTATCTAATGTTAATGAAATACTTTGGCATCGGTTGGACACAGTGATAACTGGTCAAACTTTTAACTAGTATATGTATTTTCAGCTTCATTATATCAGGATAAATCAGATAACATCAGTATTAACAACTAGGTGAGTCAATTTGCATCTATTCATGCATCCTAGGATATCAAATTAAATTAGTAACTACTGTCTATTATTTTCAAACAGCTTTCAGTAAGTTGATTTAAAATATCTGTTGGACAAACTCCTTCTTTATAAACATGTTATAAATTGAAATTAGATAATATCATGCAACATTAGTAAGCAGTCAAAGTTATTCAAACAGATTGTACTGTTAAACAGAAAATGCATATTTTAAACTATAGTAAAGCACTGTTTATACACTACTCTAGGGACCAGTGAAGTAAAACGTATACTTGTGAAAATATTTAATTGAAATTAAAGTCACTGGATAGGAATGTTTGACAAGCTATGTAGAAAAGCATATAAATGATGTATGTACTGTACTTCAAATATTTGAAATTCAATATTCATTGATTAGAATGGGAAATTAGACTATGTAAGATTTAACAGAATATTTGAAACATTTTTATGTAAATAAAATTAAAATTTGTTTTGATTTGACAACAAATTATGAATTTTATACAAATATTGAAATTAAAATATAACTATCCATATTTCATTACCTGTACATACATTCAATTGAGTAGTAGAAAATTAGTACTAATTTTGAATCATTTGTGAGATATCAGTGATTACAAACGTAGACATGCCTATCTCAAAAGCATTCAATTCGAAAATAAGAATATTTAAAACAAAAAAATGTACATTCATTGATAGCTTAAAAATTTGATCCTATTACAATATTTTCCTTTAATGTTAATATTATGTGTGTAACAGTAGCATAGCATTCCCAGGAAATTATTTTTTTGAGGAAAGGGGGGGAGGGGGTTGAATTGGTAACCAAACAGTTTGTTTCCCATTTCACTACATATCATTTCTCTGAACTTAAATAAGTTTCTAGGGCATATAATTTCCCTACTTGGTAATGCTATTGGTGTGAGAGACAAAAAATATTTCTTAAATATATTTCTATAATTTTAAAGAATCAAGGGTACTTCCTTATTATAATAGCCCCCGAGGATGAATCACCAAGCATCCAAGATTTATCGCCAAGGTAGGTTGTAAAATCTCACCAAACGTTTGCAGTCCTAAAGAAACAGCAGATTTTTATTGTCATACTGCTTTTTCGTTAACGAAAACCTTGGCAAAATCTTAACTGCGACTTTGGCTCAATCGGATATATGGGAGCCACTATAATAAGATAGTACCGAATCAAGCTATATATACAATTTCCTTCTAATAGTACAATGATTCTAGCCAAAACTAAATCTGCTTTTCAATTTCTTAGTCTACAGTTATAATTGCAATATATAGATATTAGTTTATTAAATGGGATGATTTACTTTTGAAATTTATTTTTACCTTTACTCTAAGGCAGGAATTTACTTTTATGCATCAAAATTCGGTTATCTGTACTACTGATGGGAAAAAATCAGTACAAATAAGATAAGCATATGCATTACCTAAAAAACATATTTTAGTTTATCCGGTGAACAATATCTTGAAAAAGTATAAATATTTAATCAACTGAACCTGATTGACTAGTATCTACTTAAATTTAAAACATTATCATTTTTATTACATAGTGTTTATGTTAATCCATGTCTAGCCAATCCAAATTTCTTATAGAAAGCTGAAGGTTAATTAGGTCCTTGTTAATTAATCATCATTCAGTGAATCATGAGTATGGTTAACTAAATTTAAATGTTAGCTGCACAGCTTACAGTTAGTACATTACAATGGCAGATTCAGGCAGAAGTAAAAAGGAATTTACTTCGACATGTTTCTTTTATTGAACATTTGTTTTTGTAGTATATCAGTAAATAGTTATTGAAACTGATAAATGTTTTTTGATTAATCATAAAATGAAGCAAACTAGCTTTATAAAATGAATTTTATGTTATTTTGGGATTTATTTCATTGCAATAAACTTTTATAAGTGAATCTATAGAATCATAAGAAACGACACATATTTAAAAAAAAAAAAGGGGGGGGGGGAGGGGTTATTGCCACAATGACCCATACCTGGATCTACATTAAGTTTCTTGTTACCATTATAGATATCAGCTATTCTATATTGATGAATGCATAATAAACATGAAACCAGTTCAAAAATGCTCATGCTGGTATCTGTAATAGGAATATCACCCATATTTTTTAGAATGCCTCTTATAGACGTTCTTTGTGTTTATAAACTTTTCAGCTTCATCATGTGGCCTGAGCTAAATTGTATATGAATTTTGAGCTGGGCATGTGGAAGAACTGAAATTGTTAGTTTCCATAGAAGTTTTAAAAAATTGTGGCGCATGCTAACTTTCATGCTACCACTGCAAATTTTGATTATTCCATGCTGACAAGCATATAACAAGTGAGAAATCAATCCATGGATGCTAGTATCTGCAATAGGAGTGTCTTCTCCATTATATCCTATTTGCAAATTGATATATTAGAATGTTGTAAAACTATAAGAGCAAAACAGTTTTATCAAGCTATTTTCACAAAAAATATTATGACTGGAGAAACAAATATGAGCAAGATAAATAGCACATCTATTTTGAAGTTGAAATTGGGGCTGCAGCTAATATATTTCACATGACGTCTTTGTTGAACAAGCATTTTAGCTATATTTCAGGCATTTTAAACTAACTTGAATGTACTCGGAAAGCTGTGTCTATTTACTCAGATTTGCTTCCATTCACCTATTACGTGTACATATATCACAGAGATGGTTATCATAGAAACAAAATATCAATTTAGAATGTTCTGATATTAAAATATGGAATTATATGAAGGTTTTGCTGTCTAAGAAAAGTTGAAACCTCTTTATGTGGAATATCAGTTAGTACGAACTGCAGGCTAGGCACTATCAGTGTCTATTATATATTTATTTGTTACATATAAAGTGGTTGTTGTGATACAACCATTCAAAAGACTTAATTAAAGAATAAAATCAATCGAATGATCATATCTCAACACCTGATTGGGTCGGACACTCACATACAATTAAAAGAGAAATTAATTATTAATATTTAATGTAATGGGACCGTATAGTGGGGAATAAATTTTAGAATATAATATCAATGCGTTGTGTTATTTAAAATATTAAACCATACTTGTATGTGAGCGCCTTAAAATTCTTACCTGTAACTTTAATTCATTACTCTAAATTTTCTTTATCAAATGACTCAATAGAATTATAACTTCACCTTGCCACTATTAGTTACCACTAATTATTCAGTCATTCAAATAAAATAATATATGCATTTAAAGTCAAAGTTACTTTAACCAAATCGATTTTCTTTTTTTTATGTATATATATTCATCAAGCAGAATGTGTAAAGTCACATGATTCCATAAATGGTAATGGACACGTCAATAGTCTTTTTTTTATTATACTTAAAGTTCACTCTCTTTGTAGAAGGAAAAATGAAAATAATAGCAGAATACAATTCCAAAATGTACCTTAATAACTGCACACAGAAATACCAATGTGCACTCTGCTGTTTTTACATCACTCCTTGCACATAAATAAAAAAAAAAGGCTAATATTTCAATCTTCATGATGATTTATTAACTCGTGTCTAATATGCCAAGAATTAATCTTTTATAATAATGCACTAAAGGTAGTTGAAAGAAGATTATAATAATTATGTCGAATTAATGTCCGACATAACAATTGCAATAAAGGCTCCTAAACCATCAATGCATAGTAACCGACGTAACTATTCTTGCAGAATACCATAATTGAATAGTGATTGGCAAAAATTCAAATCCACAGAGAATATCCATAGATGCAAATGCTGCTGTCAATCCAAAGAAATAAATATAACTTCTTTAACTTGACTCAATAATTTTTAATAATGATAATCACTGAAGTATTTGATGTAGTAATCAATTACAAGAAATCCACTTGAGAATAGCAAATTACTGTATTCACACTTTCTATACATTCCACAGTAAATCAGACTTGATTCATGACATATGCCCAAAAACAAATATATAATTTATATTTTTTTAGACGTAAATAATTTCATCTTCAGTGCTTAAAACTTAATGAATAGTAAAAAAGAAAATGGCAAAGCAAAGGGCCAAGGCCCCTTTGCCTACGAAAATACAATAACCTTCACATGCAAGAAATTTCAGAGAGAAGAGAGTGAGTCCGCACTTTTTACACACAGAAAGAATTCCCGCCTAACCTGGCACGCTGTGATTGGCTGGAGCCACACACACCGTTGCCATGCCAGATAAACCAAACTTCTGTTTAACCAGGGAGGTCAAGTGAGACAGAAGAAAACAAGTTTCCGTGTCTCGCCTGAAACCGGATTTACCAATTGTCGAAAACGGGTGTCATTCTACCGCAGTATGAAAGTGGATGTCATACACCATACATGAGAATATGAATACTGCAGCACACTATAATTAAAATTAATAAAAGAGACATTGGTCTATTAATGAAAATATAAAATAAAAGCAATTTTGAATGGAATAATTTGGAATAATAAATTAAATAAAAATATAATATTTAATGATTTATAAAAAAAATGTTAATTTAGAATAATAAAATAAAGTGTTGTGACGTGTCACAACAGTGGTTAACATGAAATTTTAATTAATGTAAAAAAAAAGCTATTCTTCTGAAAGTCAAATTCTTCAGGTAACACACTAAGTTAGAGTGCAAATCTCAACCAATTTGTTTATTTCTGGTGATATCAATTCAAATCCATAGCATCTACTCTATTGGTATATAACTTTTTAATACTTCTGTAAAGAAACCAGGCATAAAAAAATTAGGTGACAAATCAGATTCTTTAAGAAAGTATTACAAAGTTATATTCTCAAAAGCAGCATTTTATTTATTTTGATCTATTGCAGTATGTACATACTGATTGTCAAAATTTTCAACGTTCAAGTATCAGTTGTTACATTGAAAATGTTTGAAGTAAATAAAAGTTTAATAAAGAATGCCAAGAAATTAACTTATATATTTAAAAGTATGCATTGGTTGTGACTGATGGACTTACCTGTTTAAAGATACCCCCCACTCCCAACTACAGGAAAAAATCTATTCGAATTTTATTTTAATTACACTAAATCACGACACAAATCATATTGTAATTGTTAATATGTGTAAAAATTTCCTCAAAATCCAGAAGAAGGTGTATTGAAGTACTTTAATTGTAAATCCATTGACGCAGTTCTATAAAAATACAGGTATGTCCAGTGGCGGCATGTAGAGGGAGGTGTTCATCACTGTATTTATGGCTATATATGTGTTAGTAATATATATATTATTGAAGAATTTTTATTTTACTTGTATTATATATACCCGAGATTAATCATTAAGTGAAAATGTTCTGTATAGCAAAAATGATAAGATGATGGACTGAAATATATATATAAATACATATATATATATATAAAGCATATGTATATACATATACATATTTAGGGCATAGCAAGGGGTGTATTAAAAACATAAACGACGGATGTATTAAGTAAAATAACGTACCTCCCACCTGCTTGCTCGTGCATAGAAATCCTGGACACATGGAACATATCCTTCCAAGTGGAAAAACATAACATAGTGCCCAGGTTGGTGGTAGGGGAAGGAGGCTATGGTCCCTGTGGATGCCTCCCCCACTGGGTTCCGGTCTAAATTGGGTGGCACTTCCTGGCCGTCCAAACAGTTACCTTACACCTTTCTGGTAGATCCCGCCAGCGAGTTTACCACGGTCAGAATTTTCAAGGGTAGCGAACAGGCTGGTCGCCAAAGGCAGCTAGTATAAAATGGGCATAAGGTGCCTTTAATAAACATAATACATATAACACAAGTATTTTAAACTGTATGCTGTATATCATTTTTTTCCTGTAAATGAAGCATTTTCATCATTGATCAAGTAATAATAATAATAATATATTTCATTTAATTCTTTAGTTCAAAATCATATCAAAAGCAAATAAATATGTGTGTATGAAGTAAAATACATGACGAAATGTATCTAAGGAAAATGTAAACACGTATAATCTTGAAGATGACAGATTTTGTCATAAACTGTCAAACTTCTAGGCACCGTCCATGACATCATATAACTTAGCCAATAGCAAAGAACCGGCCTCACAGCAGGAGGTCTAGTGGGTACGTTTTCGTAACATGCTTGCCAACTGAACTCATAAGGTAAGGGATGAGACAAGGAAACCGCTAGTGTTGGCAACACGGTTTTTCCCTTGTCAAATTAACATTTCGACGATTAGTGGCGCCATCTGTTAGATTGATTTCCTAGTAATGTTAAAAAATTGAAATAAATGCAGAAAAGTGTAAAATATAGCAATATATGCATAAAAGCGTAAGAGCAGTTATAATGCATAAATTTTACGCATTATGCGTAAAAGTTGGCAGGTATGTAATATGTGTATAATGAAATTATTATATATTATAACTTTCAAATTAGTTAATTTTGTGCAATAAAAAGTAATTATATATGATTAATGAAATACCAACTAATAATAAAGTAACAATTCTTTCAATCAATTTTGTTGTATAACTATGCAGGTATTTTTTAAAAGTATAGAGTACATTACAAACAATACATTTTATTGTAAACACATAATACATATCCATATTTTTTTTGATTTGTATATCGTTGATCTATATAAATCCAGAATATATAAATCTGTAAAAAATATACCAATAAAAGCACCCAAATGAATAAAAATTCATAACACATTAACCAATCTGACAAGGGAACCTCAACTTTTGTTCCGGCTAGTTTCAGCTGGAATTGGATGGAAACGGTAGGTACTAGCAAGAAACTAATGTCCTTGAAATATCTCTTGAATTGAGCGTGGATATCCGTAGAAAAAAAAATTCCAAATTTTACATGGATCAGCATGTTTTGTAGCTCTTATTTGAAATATATGTATATTTACATAGTGTGTGTGATTAAGCAGAAGCAAACGTACATGTGGTATGTTTATGTGAAGATGACGCAATATTGCATTCATGATTGTACATTATTTTTGTGATGGAAACCAAATACTTTATTATAAATACAAATTACTGTATGATGAAATTACAATTATTCAACATATTCTTCGCTATAATGATACTTTCGTAGAAATCTGTGAAACATAGCTGGGAGTTTTGCACCAAGAACATCTCAAAAACAGAATGTTAGTACACAGTGCGGATTTTCTATAAGAGTGTGATAGAAGCAAAATGTCAAAGGAGTTTCAAATGATTGCGGTCAATTCAGGGGATATTTCAGGGACATTAGTTTCTCACTAGAACCAGCCGTTTTCACTCAATTCCAGCTGAAACTAGCCGGAACAAAAGTTGAGGTTCCCTTGTGAGTGCTTCAACTAGCTAGCTTTTCTAAATAAAAACTCATACATTTCCTATTTGGAGAAATCAAATGTTTTGTAATCTCAGAAACAGGTTTTACACATTTACTAGAAAAAAAAAATTTCTAACTTTATCAAAGTATTTTTATTGTAGACATATTTGCAAAGTTGATAAATATAAGCATGGCAAAAAATTTTGTAAACAAATTCGTGATAGTTTATTTTGCTAATGAAATATATAATACATAAGCTAAAATATATTTCGTTATGCCTAATATAATAGATGGTATACTATGTATGATATTAGAAGTAATTTATAAGCAAAGCTGTACTGTTTGATCATAAACATATTTACAAAGCTGTACTGTTTGACCATTAACATTAACATATTTATAAACAAAGATGGGTAAATAGATAGAATAGACCTCCACTCTTTTTTCGAAGTACAAATTGCGCTAAGTTGGCACTTTTCTTCGTGTTTTGAAATTGACTCCATCCCACTCAAGTGACGTATATTCTAGTGTTTTAAAATAGGCTCCTCCTATCAAAGTGACATATTCTACAGTTTTATGAACTGGAATTTTGAATGTAAATGATAGTGCAATTCAATTTGATAAAAAGTAAATAATACTCATAAAAAGTGAATATCATTCATAAAAAACTTACAAAATAAGATTTTTGTGCATTATAAAAATATTGCGTAATGTCAAAATAAAAAAACTTTTAAAATTCTTTGAGACACGCGATACTTAAAATATTTTTAAATAGATTTCAAAAATTTATAACTGGAAACTTCGAAAATTAAAAAAAAAATAAATAAATAAATACCTGAAATTAAAAAAAAAAACCAATTGTACTTTAATGAAATACTAAGAAAAATCGATACTCAGAAAAAAGATTGGACTCTAATTAAATTTAAGAAAATACAATACTTACGAAATTTAATAAAATACAATACTTAAGAAAATGAACTTTAAGAAAAATTTAAGATCGAAATTTAAGAAAAATAAATACTTAGGAGAACCATTATAAAAACACGGGAAAATACAAAAGACAATTTCAAAACACTGGATGAATAAATAAAAGAACTAACCTTTATGTGAATAATCCATATATTCAATTACATCCATACCAGAACACGTTTTCTTGAATATACATGTACATTCCATACAGAAACACGTTTTCTTGAAAATACACATACATTCCACACCGGAACACGTTTTACACTGCAATCCAATTAAATCTATAAAAATATCTACTGAAAATCTGTATAAATTGTTTATGTATATGAATTATGAGGAAAGTTTTAAATATTTATTCCAAAAAAGAAATTTATTCCGAAATTTAAGAAAAAAATATCAATGCTTAGGAGAACCATTTTAAAAACGCGAGAAAATACAAAAGACAATTTCAAAACACTGGATGAATAAATAAAAGAACTAACCTTTATGTAAATGCACTTATCCATATATTCAATTACATCCATACCAGAACACGTTTTCTTGAATATACATGTACATTCCACACTAGAACACGTTTTCTTGAACATACACGTACATTCCACACAGGAACATATTTCACACTGCAATCCAATTAAATCTACAAAAAATCTGTATAAAATGTTTATGTACGTGAATTACGAGGAAAGTTTTAAATATTTATTTCAAAAAAGTTTATTATTCCAAAATCTAAGCAAAATCAATTGAAAAAGATCTGTAAAAACAAGGGTCAATGAATTTGATCGAAAAATATCTGATGAAATACACAGAAGACTATTGAAATACTTACTGTCTATTCAAATGCAGATTCCCCAAAAGTCGTACGCTGATTGGATGTCTGGAAAAGTCGTGGGCTACCAGATTGGCGAAGTAAACGGAATGAAATTGTAACCCAGTGAATCGCATCAATATGGTGCACTTTCATACTTTGAAAAAAGAGTGGGGGGTCTATTCTATCGATCAACCCAAAGATGTATCTTTGATTTCATGAACGGTAAATTGCATAATACACTTTTACAGTCAATTCTCGGTTACTGGGAGATTCTGTACACAACAAAACAATGCAAACCTTATTTGTTATTACACTTACGCAATCATTTTCGATGAATTTATATTAAGTTACTTACGCCATTTCTAGCGATAACTTCATGGAAGTTTTTAAAGAGGGTCAAGTAATATGACAAAACAAAATCGTGACGTCCCAGGATTTTGAGCTAATAGGAAACATGTAGCGTTTTGATATTTAATCTCTCGTCTGCTAAACAATCTCTCCTGTAGAGTAAGAAAATCTGTCAACAATCGCTATGATACAGTTCCTCTGTCACCGATATCATAAATTAAATAAATTACGATCAGTGACAGAGGATTGCATTTGCAGCTGAGAATGGGTGCAATTCATATTCCTATCTTCTCTAATCACCGATGCGTTTTTAGATGCCCCAGTGTAGCTTCTTTGCCGTGCATTATTTTAGGCTCCAGTACACAATGCAAGTTGAATCAATAAATTGAACTGCTAACTTATTGTATGTACTTACATCATGTAAAATGGAAGTTGACCGGCAAAATTATATCAAATTTATAAGGGTTCCCTAGAGAGGATGCGAAAATGGAATTAAACTCAATCGCTAAAATAAAAATGGTGCATGAAATTCATCTCGGTTATTTTCGACTTGTGAATGTATGTATTGGCTAAAATTCATTATAACATATTTTAATAATGATAAATTAAAAAAATAAATTATGAAAGGGTTTCGGGAATATGGTGCGACCCGGGACCAGAGCGAGCGAACATAAATCTGGGCACCTAACACAAATAAAGGGCATCTACCTTAGAGGGAGAATGCCTTTCCAAGCTGGTGAATAGCAAATATTTCAATATTTTTATTTTAACGTGCTTATGTATGGTCCATAAACGGCCATACGAAAGACTGCTAGAATTTCACATATTTTAAAGTCTCGCTCAGAGAAATTTCAGATTTCTTTTCATAGATTATTATAACCTGTTTTAGGTTATAAATCACTCATCAACATGTAAAAAACTAAAAATGTACGAATTCCTAAAATGTTTACAGCTCAGTTGTGTTTTCAGAAGTGCTAACTGTTAACAATTATTATCAATTCAAAGTTAAATCAGTTCCACTTTCAACTTATCCACGACCAAGGGCTGTTTACGCCCCTCTCCCTGTTGATCAGAAAATTCGAGTATTGGAATAAAACGGCATGTTTTAGCGACACAAAATGACATTTTTAAAATTTAGAAACAATGAATATAATGGTAACAAAGACTGAAATATTGCGATTGTGATCATTTGAAAGCTAGAGTAAATAATCGAAAGTGATAAATACAAGAATATAAATTAATTAAAAATCACCAAAAATCATTGGTAAACCATTGGAAAGATTACTGGACGGCTTTCTAAAAAATAAGAGGAATAAATAATAGTAAATGTTTTATCGGCTATTAAAAATAAAAAATTATTTGATTAATTAAAAATAAAAAAAAATTAATCAGAAAACAGAGACAAATAAGTATATAAGAAATCTGTAATTATAGCAAAAAACTAAAGCTGAAAAAATCTTGATAGTATTATGGGAGAAAATTAATTTAAAATTGTCCCTAAAAGACCTTGAATACTTCATGGTAAATGAATTTTTTTATGATGTCTTGGAAAACAAATATATAGAAAAAGATCTATAATGAAAATCATTGGCAAGATTTAAAATGAATTAGAATTTTATGCTTTATCCTTGTCATGCTGGCATATATCTCTTTATTTGCAAACCAGTTGAAAACTCTGTGACACAGATGTGAACTGTTAGTCAAAATGTCGAAACTGCTACACAAATGAAATTTTGATTAGTAATTTGCTACCGAAAAATATTTCCTTATTTTGTGCCCTGACCTGCACATTATTGTGTTAAACATCCGAGTATTTATTTGTACATTGCTGCCATGTTGTTTACAATTTTAGTGGACTAGTGTTTCTTATACCTACTCACTGATCTTCAAGACCAGTGACTTTTGTCAACTTTTAACACTGAAGTCAATATACAAAATGCTATTAAGCATATATATATATTGAAGGGATTTGATAAATACTCTTCATTTAAAAATGAGGAGTATTTATCAAATTCCCACAGAATATACGAAAGATATGCAAACTTTCAGGAATAGTACAGATAAAACAAACTTCTGCAACTTATTTTTCTGTAGTGAATAGATATAAACACCTCCTATAATATTATGTAAACAGTTTAAAAATGACACTTTTTATGCACAGATGTTGCAATTATTCTATAAGTGTTATCAAAAAAACCATTAAGCACTAATTAATTAAAATTTCTCAATGTGCTAAGATGACTGGTTGAAAATTCTTTTACCCTTGAATCATCATTAGATCATGTGAACAGCAAAAAGAAATAATTCTTACCTATTACTGTAAATTAGTCATTTACAACTGCTTTTCTTTTATTACAAGCTAAAAATTTTTTATTTTCATGAAATTATTGCATTTTTTAAATAAAGTTAATGTTTTCTTTATCTTCAATTTTCAATACAGATGATATTAAAAAATCTTGAACATAACGATGCATCACATATTCTTTACAGGTATCGAGACTTTCACGCCAGAATTCAACAAGTAGATTTCTATAGTTGTAATCATTAGAACCATAAAAAATCTTAGAAACAATTGTTTTAAACACCATATAGTAAGTACCATAAGTATACCCTTGAACTGTGTTAGAAAATATAGACTTTGCTACCTCCATAAAGAAAGTTTGCCTGGGCCAGCTCAAAAAACATATGAGCACATCAGATGGAAGGCATTCACTTAGCGCTGCCTGGCTTTCTTTATCAAGTGCAGAAAAAAGGATGCTGAAGACATCTGCAATATATTCTTCTTTAAAATAATATTTTCCTGGATTAGTATACATTAATGTTGAATGCATCGTTGTGTCCCATAACATATTTTTCACCTCTTCATCAGTTAACTTACGAAAGAAATACTCAACTGCTGTCTCATTAGCCTCCGCTGCAGAAATTTTAAACATATACTCATATGTGGTAAGCGTAAGATAAGGCATTTCTTCAACTCTACGGTACTTTCTGCTTGTTTTACGCAGCTCATGTAATTTTCCTCTCATACAATGGGACCAAAATAACACAAAAGGTGATGTTGATGGTAAAGAGGTAATTTGTCTAAACTGTCGAATTCCTTCCCGAGTTTTACATCTTTTTAGTTGTTTCCATAAGCTGTGAATATAGCCTTCTAAGCAATGCTTACAAGCAAATTCATAGCGTAGTTTAAGATCTATGCTTTCATCTTTTACATACAGCTCAGCTGTCTTTTTTTTATTAATTGTTATTTGGGGTGTCCAATAAAAATTCTTATAGTTCTTTTTGAAAAAGTCTTTACATTGATAATATTCTCGCCACTTGAACAGCTGCCAACATACAATTTCAATAGCACCTGAACAATGCAATTCCCTTATTAATTTAGCGGGTAATGGAAGCTTTGTTGCATTTCTTGATACTTCATTCTCAATTATTTTCAATCTTTCTTTTTCTCCTTCAATTGCTAATCCTTTATCCTCCTTTGGGTCCAGGTCCGTTAAACAGAGTCTAGGATGTTCTGATATTAATTCTCGGATATCATCGTGATTGAACAAAGCAATCGCTATTTTGCAAAGAGCTCTGTGCTTAAGAGACGGCATTAAAGTATAATCCATTGTTTTGTTCATCACTAACGAACGTCGATTCGGAATTAAAAAAAAGAAAACCAATGTAGCAGAGGGTAATCAATAACACAAGCGTCTAGCCGGTAAAGCAAATGTTCAACCCACCCAACGCGCATTCTTGTGCGCATACGTCAACGTCACGCTCTGCTCTGACCAATCGCACAGAAGTGCAGATTTTCGCGGAGAATTGCAAAATCATCGTCAGTCGCACTATTTTTTGCTTTGCTTATATTCGGTGCTTGATCAAGTTTATTTCCCAACTTCAATATGTCTGATGAAATCCAAACAAACGGCCCTTTTCAGGGCCAAATTTATTTTAATAGTATTTGTGAGCAACATGTTGCATCTAGTTCTGCTACTGTTTCAGAAAATCTTTCAACCTCTGATTTTCTTCGTAAAATCTATAAAAAAGATTTGGATGTCCTTACTAATTCTGTGGTTGCTTCCTCTTTAGCTGAAAATGATTTATCTTCTGTTTCAAACTCCTTTTCTCCCAGAATTTATGAAAAAGATCTAGATGTCGTTTCTAATTCTGTGGTTGCTTCCTGTTCATATACAGCTGAAAATAATTTATCTTCTGCTTCAAACTCCTTTTCTTCCAGAATTTATGAAAAAGATCTGGATGTCGTTTCTAATTTTGTGGTTGCTTCCTGTTCTGATACAGCTGAAAATGATATATCTTCTGGTAATGCGTTTAAATGTGCTGAATGTGGGAAAACTTTTTGTAATAAATACACTTTAAAGCGCCATGTTAAAAAAATCCATCCACTGAATACCTCTTTATATGAAACACTGAACCAACAAAAATCTTTAAATTTAAAGTGTGATATGTGTAATTCTAATTTCACTCATCAGAAAAATTTAAAATATCACCAGCGTAAGTATCATACATCTGAACCTTCATTGATTAGTCACAAAAAAAATAATTGTCCTCTGTGTAGTGAAAGTTTTGAAAAGGGGGAGATAAATAGCCATTTTGAAAGTGCACATGAAATAGAACTAAATAATAATGATTTAAAATTTGATTCTTTTGATAGCTTTCTTGCCTGGAAGTCAAACATTGAGATTCAAACTAAATCAAGATATGTTAAATGTAATGAATATGGTGTCAAAGGGGGCAAACAGCAATTTTTTAAATGCCATCGAACCGGTTATTTTGAATCAGAAGGCAAAGGCATACGTCATTTAAAAATTCAGGGCTCAAATAAAATAAATGCACATTGCCCTGCTGCTATTCAAGTTCTACAACACAAATCGGGGGAATGTTCTATCTTTTATCAAAGCACTCATGTAGGGCACCAGAATGATCTAAGTCATCTAACTTTGACGAATGATCAAAGAAATTCACTGGCAGCAAAAATAGCAGCAAAGGTCCCATTCGATAACATATTAGACCAGATACGTGATTCTATATCAGATTCTCAGTTGGAACGCATACATCTTTTAACAAAAAAAGATTTACATAACATTGAAAAGGGCTACAGTCTTTCTTCAGATGCTGTTAAACATAGCAATGATTGTATGAGTGTCGATATCTGGATACATGAGATGCAAAATTCTGAAAGCCCATGTGTCCTTTTTCATAAAGCACAAGGAATCAAACATACACAGCTAAGAGATAATGATTTTGCACTTATAATAATGACTGAAGCTCAGGGGGAAATACTAAAAAAAATTGGATCTGACTGTATTTGCATCGATGGCACGCATGGTGTCAATGGCTATGGGTTTGAACTTATGACCTTACTCATTATTGATGATTTACGCCAAGGATTTCCATGTGCTTTTCTTATATCAAACAGAAGTGACCAAATAATCTTATCTATATTTTTTTCAGAAATTAAAAAAAGAATTGGTGAAATTAAACCTAAGGTTTTTATGTCAGATATGGCTGAATCCTTTTTTAATGCCTGGATATCTGAGATGGGCTTGCCTGGAATACGTCTCTTCTGTGCATGGCACGTTGATAGGGCATGGCGCAAAAACTTAAAAAAAATCAATGGGAGAGAAAAGCAAATTCATGTTTATCAAATTATCAGGGCACTTATGCAGGAACGTGATGTAAACACATTTAATATAATGATTGAGACAGTGACACAACAACTCCATGAAGACCCTGACACTGTTGAATTTTCAACATACTTTAACTCTCAATATTTACACAACACAACAGCATGTGCATATTGTCACAGACTTCACGCTGGAATCAACACAAACATGCACATAGAAAGGATGCACAGAACTTTAAAATATATTTATCTTCATGGGAAAAATGTGAAACGACTAGACAAAGCCATACATGGTATAATGAAATTTGTACGTGATAAAAT
The DNA here is from genome assembly GCA_951213105.1 of Amaurobius ferox. Lineage (NCBI taxonomy): Eukaryota > Metazoa > Arthropoda > Arachnida > Araneae > Amaurobiidae > Amaurobius > Amaurobius ferox. The sequence continues at coordinate 52,346,305 of OX578155.1, read as the reverse complement.
GTTCGACAGACTAATAATTTTTAATAAAGGAAAAGTAACAAATAAATTAAAAGATATCAGAAATAGACATAAAGCAAGCACGACACTAACATCACCTATAACAGAGAGAGATAATGTATGGTCAATCTGCTCTGAAAAAAACACAGAATTATATGAAATTCAAAAAACTGGTAATGATTGTAGCTGTCAGCTTATGTGTTCAGATTGCAAAGTATGTATACATAAATACACATGTACATGTGTAGATTCCTCCATTAAATGGAACATGTGTAAGTATATACACCATCTTTGCCAAACATTAAAATTATCAAATGTCCATAGAAATGTAACACCTGAACCAGATGATTATCCTTTACATATTGACACAATAAATGAGCCTGAAATTATAATTAAAGAACTTTCAAAAAGCCTATAACACTTGAGGACAGTAAGGATGCCCTAATAATAAAATTTTCTAATTTAATCAAGTCGCTCACTAATTCTGAAGGTGTTGACTTTTATGGAAAAAGGCTATAAATCTTTTGTAGCCTCCATCACTGCCATTAATGAAATACAGTTAGCAAAACCTACATTCCCTCCACAACTAAATAACTCGCCAGCAAACAAAAACATAATTCCACAGCGAACATTTCATGCAAGAAAAAAAAAGAAAACTTTCAAGAAATTCAAAATCTGAATTATCTCCACCAAACCCCAACACAGCATTATCGCTTGTATTGCATCATAAATCCAGATCGACAAATTCTACAAAGGGTGAGTTTCCATCATTATTGTAAATAGTTACCAGCATCTGTAAACTTATAATTTTGTAAATTTCTACTGCTTGTTAAAATATAACAGAAAAAATATATCTATATAAATAAAAGAAGTGAAAATCTGTCTGTTTATTTATTTCACCATCACCAAAGAATGAAAGGCTGCACCGAATTTGATAAAATTTTTAGAGTAGACTTGGAATAGCACTCAAAATTTAGTCCATGTTTCGAGTTTATTTATAGCACCAGGGGAGATATCTCCATTTATAATAAAGCAGAGTGTGTGTTTGATGGGGAATGCTTCCTGGGCGATCCACTGGGGAACGCTTCCGGGATAATCCATTCAAAAGGATATATAAGCCATGAATGCTTGAAATATGAATTTAAATGGAAAATCTATCACCATGGTTTATTTTTCACAAGTTAATCAACAATGAAAAGTATTAAGAAATTAAAATGGTTACTTAATTATAGCATTTTATGAAGAAGATTCTATCTTATGTCATGTTGCTCAGTAATACAATTAAGTTAAATGTGTTTGTTAATGTTTATTATTATTTTTTCGATTTGAATAATAAATAAAGGGATATAAAACTATATCTTATAAATGAATGGTTTGATTTTTCTTTTAATTATATTAATTGCGGACTGCGTACATCACTTTAATTTATTTTGACAAAGAGTTTTCAAGCTTATATATTGTGTTTAGCTAATAAAATCATATATTGTATTTAGTCTATTGTTGAAACAGAAATAGAGTAGAACGGGTATATCTTCTAATACAAGTTTAGTGTTTTCATTTAGTATATACAAACGGGATCTGGATGTTTTATTCAGAGCTATGAATTTGGCGGAATATCGCTAACTTAGCAACTTTTCTTAAACGTTGTTAAATTGACGGAAATGTCGCCAAATGTTTTAAAAACGAAGCAAATCAATGAAATTTATTTTGTTTTGTTAGAAGAGAGTACTGAAATGATGTTTCGTTTGCATTTGTCTGCCAGTTCAACAGTCCTACTTCGTAACACATTTAGCGAATTTTTAAAATGTCACCAAATGGATATAAATGTTTGCAAATCCAGAAAAATATCTTGAAATTGATAAAATTGCGCTAAATAAATGAAATGAATTGTGTTTTGTTAGGGGATAGTATTGTGATGATGTTAACACTCAGACATATCTTCTAATCTACGACATTAAAAGTAGTACGGGTATATCTTCCCATATAATTTTAACACTTTCATTTTGGCATATATTGGAATCAATTACTGCTTTCAGTTTTATTGATATTAATTTTATTGATAATTTTTACATGTAATCTACTAATACAGGTTATATCTTGTTTTATTTTTGCCGAAATGATCTGCCAAAATGAAATAAAAACAGAATATTTTGATTAAAAATGTCATTTAGTATACTATAGGAATTTGCACATGATTGTGAATAGTTTCTTTATATTATATACACCGTACAAAGAATGGGTATGCTGTAAATAAAAAATAGATTATTAAACCTCCCATTGACATAGTACAGGTGAACCTCGATATGTCGAACCTCTGTATCTCGAAATATTTTCATTTCCCTTCACGCACGGTATAAAGCTAATGTAAAAAAAAACTCTAACTCGAAATGTTTCTGATCAAACTCTCGATATCTCGAATTTTTTTATCTTACCATTTGGATCATCTTACCGTTTTCATCCTTTCATTTGGAAAATAAGATCCAAAAAATATGCTTAATGCAGATGAAACAGGACTATTTTTTAAGTGTATGCCTGATAATCGCGATATTGTTTTCTCTTCTTGGATAATTATACAGCGCATAATAGCGTGCCGAAATTAAAATCCGTGAAAGTTCACTTCATGCCACCAAACACAACTTCAAAGTTACAGCCTTTGGACCAAAGTATTATTCAGAGTTTTAAAGTAAACTATCACCACAAAATTAAACCCATTTGGATCTGTCTAGCTCATTTGGAAAATGTGATAGATATTGAAGGATTCCGTAGGCTGTAACTAAACTGTCATAGATGACTATTTTGTAAAGTAAAGAAATGGAAGATTAAATTTTAATAATGTATGTACGTACATAGTATTACATTAAATGTGTATCCAATCATTTCAAGCTTCGCTTTATTTGTTGTCGGCATTTTCTTGGGTAATACTTTATCTTGCTGACAGAGAATTGGGTAAGTGATTTTTTTTTAAATGTGCAAAGTATAGAACTAGTATGTATATACTTTTATGAATTCCTTAAATTTTTTTTAATTTTCGATATCTCGAATTTTTTTTCTACTCCCTTCAAATTCGACTGTATTATGCAGACGATATTTGCTCTGCAAAGTTATTTGAAAAAAAAAAAAAAATGATATATTGCTAGGCAACAGAATTAAACCCAATGAGTTTATATTTGAAAAAAAAATGTAAATATATACTATATTGCTAAGCAACGGGATTAAAACCAATGAGTTAAAACAGCGGTAAATCTGTTTTGTTTCAAATAATATAGAAATGTATATAAATACATTTGATCTGAATTGCATTTTTGATTGGATTATATCCAGCATGGCCTTTGAGTTTACAGATTACGGGATTAAAGATAATGAATATTTTTTAATAAATAAAATGCTCTAACTTGCAGGCAATATCAGATGAGAAATAGAAGTAATTCAAGCAACATTAAAAACCTTTATAGGGTATGAACTGATTACTGAGTAATGAGAAATGTTTGGAAACATAAAAAGCTAAAAATAATTTGTATGTCATAAATTTAACACACACAGAAGAAACATACTTATACTGTTTAATACTTATACATGTGTTGCATACTTACTTATTAGTATTTTCCCCACTGTGAAACAATTTAATATAATATATTAAAAAAATATCTTGACTCATGTTAAGTATAGAATATATAAACATTTAAAACGTGGAATATGTAAAAATAAATGTTCTGCTGATTACAAAATATAAAATATGGAAACTTTCACAAGCTAGTGCACTCAAAAGACTGAAAAATTAAATATTATTTCCGGCCTTGAAAGTACACTAGTTTGTTAATAACTGTAATGCACTGAAAATGAGCAGATTCTAAATCATGGTTACATAGCTTTTAAATAAAGAATTGCAATGAAAATAAGCACCTAAATAACCAGCTTTTTGTTAAAGAAAACGAAATATATTGAAAAATACATATTTACCAAACGCAAAATGTATTATCAAAGGAATGATTTATTCCAAAAAAAACGTCACACACATGCATTTTGCTCAACCGCCATTAAAGTGACTTCTTCATAGAGTTTCGTCCAGAACAGAGCACCAGGCGCGAAGCGCCTTTAATCTCCAATCTCTAGGTGTGGTTCTTATCTTCATACTGTGACATTATTTCATTGGTCCATAGTTGGAGGTTCGAGGTTTTTGATTTACTGTTTTTATTATTTGTTCTAGCTCCTAGTGTGGCAGTTTGTTGCACATTAAGAGTTTAAGCAGTTTGGGGGGTTGATGCAGATCTGAGGGTAACCTAGCATTTTAGCAGTTTAGGATTTTAAACATTTTGTAGAAAACCAAAGATCGCGAGTTTTCGTTAATATCAACTGATTAAGGTGGGACGTTCCTAGTACCGAATATCAAAGTTAAGTACCGAGCGGGGTCTCTTACGAGATTTAGCCTTGCGATGATCATAGTCATGCAGATTAAATAATAGTTCATTTGGGACAGATGGCAGATTTTTGTAGAATTTAAGCGCTAGCTTTTTGATTTGGGCTCTAACAGTTTTTATTTTGAAGTCTTTCCTAATTACCGAGTTTCTTAAGTATCTAGGAGCTTTCCTTATAATCCTTAGGGTTTTGTTTTGTCTTGTCTCTAATAAGTCTATGGTAGTTTTACAGGCATATCCCCATACGGGTGCTGCATACAGCATTCCCGGGCAGATGACCGATTTATAAATTAGGAGTTTATTTTGATAACTTAGATTTCCGTTTCCTATCATTGGGTATAAGGCTCCTATGGTTATATACGCTTTTTTGATTATGTTCGTTACGTGCAGTTTCCAAGTTAGGTGGGAGTCTATCGTTACACCTAGGTATTTAGTAGATTTTTCCGCTTTTAGGGCATGATTGTTTATGTACAGAGGAGGCGGAGGTTTACGTTTTCTTGAGAAATAAATCCAATGACATTTATTGGGATTTAATTTTATTCGCCATTTTTCCAGCCATGTTTGGAGTATGTCTAAGTGTTGTTGTAGCTGTCTGTGCATTACTGAGACGTAAGGGTGTTTTGCAAGTATCGCGCTGTCGTCTGCATAGAGTGCCAGCTCCGTGTCTGGGGTCCTGGGAATGTCATTTAGATATATGTTAAAGAGTTTCGGGCCCAGGATGGATCCTTGCGGTACACTACTTTTAATGAGCTTGGGTGTAGATAAGTTATTTTTTACTCTGACTTGAAAGTGTCTGTTATTTAGGTATGAAATTAAAAGTTTGACAAGTGCGTCAGGGACTTTTAGAGTGATCAATTTGTAAGCTAATCCACAGTGCCACACTTTATCAAAGGCTTTTTGGATGTCCTTCCTTCCATTCTTTGGGGAAATAATTTAGTTCTAGTATTTTATTTATTAAGATGGTCAAGTAAAATATTATATTTAAGGGTAGGTTTTTACCGCGATATTCCTGATTTTGTCGTGCCCTGGGCTTTTACGGTTTTTGATAATCTCTACTATTTCTTGCGGGGTGGCTGGGTTAATCTCAGCCGTGACCGGGGAGTTCCTGAAATTGTTTAGAGTTTGCCTAACCATTCTTAGGGTGTCCTGACACATTAGATCGTGGTTTGGTTCAAATTGCTTTTCGTAATGCCTAGCAAGCGCCTCTGCCTTTTCTTCGTCTGAGTACGCAATATTAGCGCCATCTATTAGTGGCGGGAGTTTAATTTGAGGTTTTCTGAGTCTTTTAGCGAATTGCCAGAGCGATACGTCTTCCGAGCTAAGGGATTCAATTAACTCTTTATACTGTTGCTGCTTTTCTGCGACAATTTTATCCCTGACTTTCCACGTGAGTCTGTTAAGCTCCCTTTTGAGGGTAGGGTCTCTATTAGCCTGCCATGTCTTACGCATTCTGTTCCTTTGCCTAACTAATTGTTTGACATGGTGGGAAAGTGTGGGCATTTTTGGTGACTCACGATGTGTTGTGGCAGATGCAATAGCTCTCCTGATTTCTGTTGTGAGTGTATGCGTGGCAGAGTCAATATCCGCCGTGCTCATAATGTTGGGTACTGCTAAATGCGGCTCGAAAAGTGCTCTTTTGAATACGTTCCAGTTCACCCTCTCTTGTCCCAGAGAGGCTGGAAGGGGAGTGTTCAAATCGAATGTCACCAGTACCGGTAGATGATCCGAGTCGAATTCATCCAGGGTATCAATTGTGTGAGCGTATTCTATGTTTCTCGTTAGGACAAAGTCTATGAATGAGCCATTCCGTGTGTCAACAGTTAAAGTGACTAAATCAGGCTCTTGGTCAAAGCCGAAGAGTGACGTTGATGTATGCGCACAAGAATGCGCGTTGGGTGGGTTAAACATTTGCTTTACCGGCTAGACGCTTGTATCAATAACACGTACAACTTATTTTCATACTACTAAATTAACAACTGGACACATAGTAATTACCATACAGTAACTACCATGCTTATTCAATCATGACTGACTGACTCACAGACTACTATATAGTATTCTGTGGACTGACTGAGAGATGGCTATGGGATATTCGCTACGGAGAACCCGGCATAATCCCTAATGCTCCATACTATTCAATCATACGAGCGGATAAAAGAACAGAGTGCCGAATGACGTCAGAAAATTTTCCACGAATGAAAGTTCAGCAACTCCGGCGATGATCCCAGCAGCAATGTTTTGCGGAGTTTTCTAATCGTATCTCACGTATTCTGTGCTATCGTGTTTTTGTGTTATAAAATAAACGTATCTGTAGAATAAATAAAATGCTGGATTTTCACCTGTTTCTAAAATGTTGGAAATTTTTAAGCACGATCTTATGTAGTGCTCATCTGAATATAATTTTTGGAGATAGTTTAGCATATAATTTGTTGACACACGGGAGTTTTAAATATTTGAATTAAAAGATTTACATATATATTTAAGTTTACAAATCCCAATCACAAATTAATTCAATATCCTTCAATCACAATTAGTTTTGCTAATGAAACATATAAAAATATATATTCATTTTATGCTAATTCCATGAATATTACAGAATTAGCAATTTTGTAAATTCTTAGACAGTAAGTTTATATTAATATAGAAGTTTCAGATTTTATTAAGTGTTATTTCTGTCAAAATAACTAAAAAGCAATATCTTTGTTAAAATCACAGAATTAAACAATAAATGATAGTATTACTGATTTGTTTTAATACATGTTTTTAACTAAGATTTTATGTCTTAGTTATTTTGTATACTTTTGCTTTGTTGTTGGGCATCTGCAGGACAAATTTGAATGCTGTTGGGTGGTGAGTTCAGATTTACAATACAAAGGGGTCCAAGGCCAACAGAATTTTTCATGCTCTTACTACCCCTATTTTGTATTACATTGAAATGTTTTACAAATAGTTTGTGCGGCCGTCCAAACAGTTACCTTACACCTTTCTGGTACCGTCCGTCCAAATAGATACTCAAGTCCCCAGGATGAGTCGGACGGTCTGGGTCTTCAACACCTTTCTGGTAGGTCAGACGGTCTGGGTCTCAACAAATAGTTTGTGGTCCAGGCACCTATGAAATTCATCCTTTTGCCTTTCCTTCCCCCTATTGGTGGCCCTGGGAGTTACAGGCAAATAAAAACAGTCGCTAATAAGGATAATGTTTTTGAGGTTTCCTGAGTCTTTTTGCGAATTGCCAGAGCGATACATCTTCTGGGCTAAGGGATTCGATTAATTCTTTATACTGTTGCTGCTTTTCTGCGACAATTTTCCCCCTGACTTTGCTCGTGAGTCTGTTAAGCTCCCTTTTAAGGGCGGGATCTCTGTTAGCCTGCCATGTCTTACGCATTCTATTCCTTTGCCTGACTAATTGTTTGACATGGTGGGAAAGTGTGGGTAATTTTGGAGACTCACGATGTGTTGTGGCAGAGGCAATTGCTCTCTTGATTTCTGTTGTGAGTGTGTGCGTGGCAGAGTCAATATCCGCCGTGCTCATAATGTTAGGTACTGCTAAATGCGGCTCGAAGAGTGCTCTTTTGAATACTTCCCAGTTGACCCTCTCTTGTCCCAGAGAGGCTGGAAGAGGTGTGTTCAGGTCAAATGTCACCAGTACCGGTAGATGATCCGAGTCGAATTCATCCAGGGTACTAATAGTGTGAGCGTAGTCTATGTTTCGCGTTAGGACAAAGTCTATGAATGTGCCGCTGGCGCCTGAGAAGCAGGTTGGTGTCGACGGAACAATAATGTTAGTATTTGTGGTGTTCAGCGGTCTATGTATCTGTGTACCGCGTGCATTGGCTCTCCTACAACCCCACGCTCGGTGATGTGCGTTGAAGTCGCCTGCGAGTATCGTGTTGGGATATCGCGAGAAAAGCAGTTCCAGCTGCGCAGCTACGTCTACTCTACTCATATTTTTGACATATGTTGAGGTTAGGATAAACGGGCTAGTATTATGAATTTTAATTTTTATGCTAGTATTTTCTATACTTTGAAGATTTATGCTTTTTAGTTCCTCGTGGGGAATATTTCTTTTAATGTATGTTGCTGTTCCTCCATGGGGCGTTCTAGCATTAGTATTTGAGCTAAGATTATGATAACCTGAGTAGTTGGCTATGTTTAGTTTTTTACTTTCTCTAACTCTAGTTTCCTGAATTAGTAAGGCGTCTACGTCATTTTCATTTACATAGTTCCTAAGTTCATTTATTCTGGGAGATATGCCGTTCGCATTCCAAAATATTATTTTTATTGACTCCTTTTGGGACCTAGCCATGACGGGTTTGATTCTCACTGTTACTTTTAAAGTCCGCGATTATTTTAAGGGCCTCAAAGACCATTACCATTGGATCGCTCTTTTTTTGTACCAACTCTGCGAACTGCATCAACAGACGTTTTATGTCGTCTAGATTAAACATGCTGATAAACCCTCTGATGAGGTTGAGGATATCCTCCATCTTTTCAGCATCAGATTTATCAGCCTGTTCAGTCTCCGCTTCCATTTCCTCAGCCTCAACCGCGGTTTGCACTTTTTTGTGAGTGTCCTTTTGGAACTCGATAGTTTTTTGTTTTTTTTCACCCGTTTTAGCTAACGGCTGGGTTTGCGCGAGCTCTTCTCCCTCCCTGACTCGTTTAGTTTCTTTCCATTCATTGACTTTGCTATCCAGTCTATCCTTTGCCTCTTTTGCCTGTCTGGCTTTTTTCTGCCTCCGATCTTCTTTTAATTGCAGCTGTAGCTGCTCTAACTTCCTCCAGAGTCAATTCTCTGGAGGTCGAAGGTTTGGGGGCCTGCTCTTGCACCGATCTGGTAGGTGCTGAAGTTTCGTGCCTGTTTATCTGTGGCACTAAGTGCGAGGAGCCCAGAGGGGGTGCCTGGGGGTTTGGTCCGAGGGCCTTTTGCCTCCAAGGGGGTATCTGATTTTTTGGGGGTGGGGGGCATACCCCGGTGCCTTTCCCTTGTTCCAGGGGTTCTTCGGGCATTGTCTGAAGTTCGCCGGGTGGTCTCCATTGCAGTTAGCACACGTCGCCTTCTCTGTCCTGGGTCTCTGACAGTCTCGTGTGAAGTGTCCTTCACCACACTTCAGGCACTTTGGCGGCATACTGCTGTTCTCTGATGAGTGGTTGAATTGCTGGCACCGGTAGCAAATTTTAAAGCCCCTAGCTCTGAAGGCCTCTACCTTCACAGCCAAGTACCCTAATCTTGTGAGTCTGTAGACCCTCTGCCAGTCATCGGTAGGCCTAAGGCTGACTAAAAAGATCGGCAGGGGTAATCTCGTTTTGGTGTTTCTCAATTGAGAAACCCGGACTACATCTAATCCATTGGATGTTAGAGTCAATTTTATCTCCTCAATGTCATAGCTAGTTGGTAGCCCCTTCAAGACTACATTTTTCGGCCTTTCAGTTTTGAGGTTTAAACTATGGAGGGGGATTTTCTCGCTAGACAAATGGCGCTGAACAACCCTATAGGAGTCAGCGTCATTGGGTATCAGTTTGAGCATATCTCCTGTCAATTTTCCAGATACTTTATTTCCTGTAATTTCATTTAGCTTTTTAAGGAGAGCCTGGTAGTTATCTCTAAACCTTATGAAGAAACACTCTGCTTTTGGTTCTTTTTTTTCTACATTCATAACATTATCTCTTCCACTATTTTCAACCGCTTTAGGTTTAGGTGCACTTTTAAATTGCACAGGTTGTGCAGCAATTTCAGCATAAGTCCTAGTTCTAACATTTTCATTTTCATTTACAACACTATCACTAGATTTTAAGTTTCCATCCTGGTTTTTAGTAGGCGTTCCCTTAGTGGGAGACTCCTCTATCCTAGGCCTTTTACATGGATTTACAACCGTTTCAGTTTTGTCAGAAAGTTTAATTTCATTAATTAATCCTATTTCTAGCAGTTTAGCTTTAACTTCAACATTATTAACACATACATTACTATCCTCAAGTGATTTAAAGATTACGTACATTTCACTATCCTTAAATTTAGTCATGTCACGGTAAGACAGAAAAGAATACACAAAATTGAACGAACCTATAATCCGGGAGACTTGGTCCTGTTCCTGTTCGATGAGTCCATTCTTGAGCATATCCCTGATATGCAGAGTCAGCGTGTAGATAACCAGTCCTAAGAAGTTGACGACTTGCATCACATCAGTTGGCCACGTGAAGCACGATCCATCCTGCGGCAGAGAGTCACTGTACAAGTTCATGGCATCCTTGAGAGGCCGAGCACATTCTCCATCAAGCTCACTAGCAGTAATCCTCGTAAGCTCCAGATGATTCTTGTCCAAATCCATATCTTCAGTTGAGAGCAATCCAAAAAGTCACTACCACGTGTAAGGCACACGTGGTGAATCCAAAATTGAGATAGCTCGAAAGCACAAAATGGCGGAAATCCGCACGCAAAAAAGTTGAAAATTACTTAGCCCGACGTGCTCTATCGTAACTTGATATAACACGCCCAAGCGTAAGCAAGAAAGTCACCACAAGGTAAAAGCAGCAGCTTCGCAAAATCACAACCTCACACTTCGAAGTCAGAGCTCCGAATGCCGACAAGAAGCTTACAAGAAGATGTGTGGATGGATGGCTCTAAAATCGCGTACTCCGACGAGGAAAAAGCCGAGGCGCTCGCAAGCCATTATGAAAAACAATTCCAACCAAACCACGATCTAATGTGTCAGGATACCCTAAGAATGGTTAGCCAAACTTTAAATAACTTCAGGAATTCCCCGGTAAAGGTTGAGATTAACCCAGCCACCCCGCAGGAGATATTAGAAATTATCAAAAATCTCAAAAATCGTAAAAGCCCAGGGCACGACAAAATCAGAAATATTGCGGTTAAAAACCTACCCCTAAACGTAATATGTTACTTGACTATCTTAATAAATAAAATATTAAAACTAAACTACTTTCCCAAAGAATGGAAGGAAGCGATAATCATAACAATCCCCAAGCCAGGTGAGGATGCCACAATTCCAGCCAACTACAGACCAATCAGCTTGCTACCGACACTTAGTAAAATTACTGAGAAAATAATTCTTAAGAGACTGAACACGCACCTTAGTGAGAATGACATCCTCATTCTGGAGCAGTTTGGATTTCGGCCAAAGCACTCCACCACTCATCAATTGCTGAGAGTGGTAGAGTACATATCTTCTGGACTTAATAGTAAGACACCCACAGCTGCGATTTTTCTGGACATACATACAAAAAGCCTTTGATAAAGTGTGGCACTGTGGATTAGCATACAAATTGATCACTTTAAGAGTCCCTGACGCTCTTGTCAAACTTTTAATCTCATACTTAAATAACAGACACTTTCAAGTCAGAGTAGGAGGTAACTTATCAACACCCAAGCTCATTAAAAGTAGTGTACCGCAAGGTTTTATCCTGGGCCCGACACTCTTTAACGTATACCTGAATGACATCCCCAGGACTCCAAACACAGAGCTGGCACTCTATGCAGACGACAGTGCGATACTTGCAAAACACCCTTATGTCTCAGTAATGCACAGACAGCTACAACAACACTTAGACATGCTCCAAACTTGGCTGGAAAAATGGCGAATAAAATTAAACCCCAATAAATGTCATTGGATTTATTTCTCTAGAAAACGTAAACCTCCGCCGCCTCTGTACATAAACAACCATGCCCTAAAAGCGGAAAAATCTACTAAATACCTAGGTGTAACGATAGATTCCCACCTAACCTGGAAACAGCACGTAACGAACTTAATCAAAAAAGCGTATATGGCCACAGGAGCCTTATACCCAATGATAGGAAACGGAAATCTAAGTTATCAAAATAAACTCCTAATTTATAAATCGGTCATCCGCCCGGGAATGCTGTATGCAGCACCCGTATGGGGATATGCCTGTAAAACTAATATAGACTTACTACAGACAAAACAAAACAAAACCCTAAGGATTATAAGGAAAGCCCCTAGATACTTACGAAACTCGGTAATTAGGAAAGACTTCAAAATAAAAACTGTTAGAGCCCAAATTAAAAAGCTAGCGCTTAAATTCTATAAAAATCTGCCATCTGTTCCAAATGAACTACTATTCAATCTGCATGACTATGATCATCGCAAAGCCAAATCACGTAAGAGACCCCGCGCGGTACTTAATATTGAAAATCGGAATTAGGTAAGTCCCAACTTAAATAGTTGATATTAAATTAAAACTCGATCAATGTTTTCTAAAAAATGTTCTTAAACCTTAAACTGCCAAATTGATAGGAAATCCTTAGAACTGCATCAACTCCCCAAAATTACTCAAACTCTAAATGTGCAACAAACTGCCACACTAGGAGCTAAGTCAAATAATAAAAACAGTAAATCTAAAACCTCGAACCTCCAACTATGGGCAAATGAAATAATGTCACAGTATGAAGATAAGAACCACACCTAGAGATTGGAGATTAAAGGCGCTTCGCGCCTGGTGCTCTTTTCTGGACGAAACCCATCTGGCTTTGCAGCACGACCGTATCAACCATGGAGTTAGAAGTAAGGAGGAAAATCTCCATGTTGAGAAAACGGCAAAACCATTTGAGACAGTAATTCAGGGGACGCTAGTGAGTGTTCTGACGTTATACATTGTATGCAGTTCTACGGCAAAAGCTGGTTTGCATTAAATAAAATTTATTTAAACTGTTTATTTCGAAGAAATGAATTGGCGGTTCAATGTACATTATAGTTCAAACAATGAAGAAAATTTCTATGCACTAATTCACGGGAAAAATAGTTGGGAAATATATTTCTTTTTAATAGAGCTGTTTCAACCACGTGGCACTCTCTTAGTAACGAGCCTTAGCAACGCTTGCTGGTAGTCAAACAACTCATAGATAGGCCATTGCTATACACGTTGTACGTTGCTTCAAAAATATTAATTTAAACTTTAAGTAATAATTATGTCATCTAAATATTTTCAGGATATGGATGATCGAGCTAAAGCTCGATATTCTTTATTTGTCATGATATTAATAATTTTAAAATGTTTTATATTTGCGAAAATGTAATGTAATGCGAATCCAAATTGTGAGTTGGATTTTCATATGGTTACACCTTATAAAGAGCTAAGACAATATTGGAAAGTCTTGAAAAGTATGTGTGTGTGTGTGGGGGGGGGCAACTGTTTAACATTTGCTTATGCCAGGGTTATTTTAAATGAAAAATACGCATAACATTAAAAAGTCTTGAAAAGTATGTGTGTGTGGGGGGGGGACAACTTTTTAACATTTGCTTATGCCAGGGTTATTTTAAATGAAAAATACGCATAACATTAAAAAGTCTTGAAAAGTGTGTGTGTGTGTGTGGGGGGGGGGGGGGGTTCACTGCAAACTTTCCTGTGCTTCAAATTTTCCGTATTCCAATCTTTTCTGTTGATTCTTAACCCTTTCGGGACGGCGGCATTCCGGAGCTGTCGCGGCCCAAAGGACGACGCGCTTCGCTTCCGAACTGGTCGAAAAGGACGGCGCATTTTTAGCGCTAAGCCTAACTCTCGAAAAAAATTCACTAAAAATCACCTATTCAACACAGAAATCTACTTTTTACAGGAATAAAAGAAATATTTATGTTCTATTTGATGTATAATTTTCATACAAATCTGAATACAAAATACTCGTTAGTTGCTCCCATTCTTTTATCCGAAATAAACGAATAATTTCACTGCCTCTAAAACCCAAACAAAAAAAAATACTCTCTTATATTCCTATGATTCCCCAACGAAATCATAACGCTGAAATAAAAATAAAAACCGAAACTCAATTATAAAATTGTTGATGCTACGAGAATTGCTCTGTTTGTTTATGTTACAAAATGATTTTCACCGCTCCAAATGGAGAAATAATTCATTCGATCCTCTTCTGCCAAGGTCATGCCTCTGCAAAATGTATTGAAGTTAGTTCCATGGACAAGTAACGCCATCTAGTTCACAAATTAAAACGTTCTGCGTAGTGGCATTTATACGTGCCACTATCCGCTTGCGGTAAAATTTCCTCTGGCCCGAGTGAGTGTCGCTCGTCCTTGAATGCATGTTCGCATCTGGCACCTAGGCGTGCCGTTCGTCGCGAAAGGGTTAAAGGCCATTCTTTGCTTGCTGTCTCGATCAGAACGATTTCCGCATTTGAAAACTCCACAAGCGGTAGGCATAATGACAAATATAAAATTTTGTAACACTATACACGCCAGTATATCTACAATTGACTCAAACGCAAAGCCTGCAATATTTGACTACCAGCAACGGTTGCTAGGTGGTAGCTTGGCGATGTGACGTCAGGTGAAAAAGCTCTATTTTAAAATAACTCACTCATTTGTGAGAAGTGTCATGCGCAGTGCGTCTGAACATGACGTCATTGGATGTGGCAAAAGCAGGAAAATGAAAAATTATTTCGGACTTTGGCTCAATATTGGGATGTCAATGATTTAAATTTAGATCAACACAAGTTTTTAGAGATATGTTTATTTCCTTCAATCTAGTATTTAATTCTATTAGATAAATTAATTATTATTAAAAAACTGTCCCATCCATACTTTATAGATGGAATACATTCTTATGTGTATATCGTAAAATTAGGAAATAGCAATCCTACCAATCGAGCTGATGTTCTGTTTATAGCTGAATGTGATGTTGACGTTTTAGTTATTTTAGAGCATTTGCTGGTACAAATGATTGCTAAAAAAAAGTATTTGTCAATTTACTTTATTGGATGTCGAACCATATTATATTTTGATTTTACATGGATAAGGAAATTCAAAGATAATTTAAGTTTTTATGATCGAAAATTTTTTCTATGTATTGAACAAAGGTACAGATAATTTGTTACATCATTTGTGCAATAGTATGAAATAAAATTATTTTATTTTAAATGTGCTTTTTAACTTTTAGAGAGTGTGTGGTTGTTCTGTGTTTTTATCCCGAAGAAGGAGATTTATTTTGTTTCTCAAACTCATATGTTGCAAATTTTGTATCAAATTGCAGATGTTACTTTACATTCATTTTTAAAGCATTTGAGCAATTTATTTTAAAAGATCTCCATTTGATTGGAAAAGTGTCGCATGTAAGCTACATATACTCAGCATTGGAGTGCAGTAGTATTAATCACATTTAGAATATATATATAGTAAATTCATATTTTATCAGTTTTACTAAAGAGTTGGAGTATTTGAATTCTTTTAGAATGGTCTGCTCTATCAAGATATCACTAACTAAATGTGTTACATCTTTTGGAGGTGCCAACTAATGATATATCATCATAGAGTGGAGTGGAGCGAGACCGTTTCAGGGCATGAAATGAGAAAGGGGTGTTGCATATGGGTCTGCTCTATAAAGATATCACTAACTAAATGTGTTACATCTTTTGAAGGTGTCAACTAATGATATATCATCATAGAATGGAGTGGATGAGAGAGACAGTTTCAGGGCATGAAGTGAGAAAGGGGTGTTGCATATAATTACTTTGAAATTTTTTTCTTTTGGACAAGTTTCAGCTCATACAAAATTATGATTTTTTTATTCAATATTTTTTTAAACTGTGCTTATAAATACTAGTGAGACCCTTGAGTGTTCTGCACATAAGTAATTTAAAAACTGATTTATTCATGGAATATCTACTATGTTATAATAGAATACAATGCTCTATCACTGTCTGCATAGCCGCAACACAAAAGGATATATTATAACATCTATTGTGTTGTAAATAAATAAAAATGAATTTAATATCCAGCTTCACTTTCAGTATCTCATGTCATACACAACTTAAAGCACTAGAATTCTCCACTGTTGTAAAAATGGGTCCAATATCTGGCTTCATTTTCAGTATCTGAGGTCATTCAATATAGAACTCCAGAATATTGCTCTTTCTATATAGATTTAAGGTGTTAAAATATAAAGCCACAAGTTATGGCAATATTAAGTACTGGGAGATGCATCGTCATTCAATTCGTATTTCCAAGATTAACAATGATTGAAATAACTGACAGAAATCAAATAATTTCATCATTACATTACCGTGTCAGAAATGAACATGTAAGGGTTGTTGAGCACCAAAATTTGAACTAACATTGGGAAATAAATTATACACTAAAAGGAGGCATAGTATTTTAAAATCTTCATTGCTGTTAAAAATAACTAAATACATGCCAGAAATGACAGTTAATATATATCAAAATGAGTAATAAAATTGTGTTTTTATCTTATCTGTTAATAGCAAAATCCTAAAACTTCAAACATATATGGAACAAAACTAGTGTTCTTCAACTGACTTAGAATATTTTATTTTAGGTCAGTTGCTATGTCGCCATCTAATGGATGAAAAGGATGATTTTTTGGGCAATATCGTAATGTCATAGATTCTCAGAGACAAATGTGTTTCAACAATTTCACTAAATAATATCATAAAAATTTTATAAAAATATTTTTTTCACAAGTCAATATATAATTTCTTAAACTTCACCCAATTTCCATTGTGTAAGTTTTTATTGATGTAATTAGAAGATGAAAACACATGCCTGGGGATACAGTGACAGAAATGAGAAATTTGCATTTTTATTCAAAATATATTTGTACAACGTTTCAATTCACCACATTTTATTTGCATTTGAAGTCAAAAGTGCATTTAATACTATGGAAAAGTATTTTTTGTTGAAAAATATGTGGAAAAGATTGTATCCTAAACAAATACTAAAAAAAATATCTACCTTATTTATTTAAAACTCAAGGGACACAAAATTTATTGGAAAATTTAAAATTTGAAGATAGCAAAGCACGCACTGTCAGAGTCAATAAGTGTTGGCTGGGTTATGAAAGTACACAAGTCCAGCTTTAAAGAAAAACTTCGTTCACTTTATTTGGTGAAAAACACAACTCGGCATATTACACGTACCTGGTAATTTTCCATGCCGTAAAACATCAAAAATATACTATGTACAAAAAATTTTTTAGTTGTAAATGACTAGACAGAGATTTCTTGAAGCATTTGGTAGTAAGTTACTATACTACCTCTATCACTTGCGTGTATTTCAGCCACCATCACTTGGCAAAGGGAAACCAAAGGATAGAACATCAGGAAAATCTTTAAAGCGGCTTCCGAACGTTTGTAAGTAAATTTAACGTTCAATACATGCTGGTCCAAACTGACCACATCTGCATCCGTTTCGACTATTCACCGTCGTCAAACGATATTCCGCAGTGCTTCTGTCAAAAAAACATTTCTGTCTGCCTGCATCAGACCATCAGTGTCTATCTCGTCTGACTTCTTCAGACGTCTGATCTCGATCGACTCCGACCTTCTCATTTGCTTCAAGAAACCTCTGCCCTATATATCCGAGAATGGACAGTTCCGGAAACGCCCCCGGATATGCAAATCAGATGCGTACGCATTGAGAACTGATTTGCATGAAACCTCATGTTGAAAAACGTCACGGTTCACGCCGGTGAACGGGAAGAGTCGTTCATATTAAATTTGCATAAACGCCCGTTCACAGGAACGTGAATCGCGATGTATTGATTATTTCCAACAATCGGCCCCCTCATGCAAATCCTTAAGTCTCAATGCATATGCAAAAGAAAACTTACTCTGAGAAACCAAGGTATATCAATAAACACCAAGGCCCCCAGTATCCTATCAAACATATAATGAAGGAAAAAATTTAAAGTATTATATCATTATTAAATTTAAAATAAAATGCATAAGTACTTATAGCATCTGAAAAATAGTTAAGTATTGTCGACAATATTGTAACAACAACATTTCACATCAAGTAGAAATTTATATACAACACAACTTCAATGCTTAAGTATCAGCATTCAAAAATTGAAATTTTAGTTTAAATTTAATTATAAGTATCCAAAATTTAAGTATAAGCACATTATCATATTAAACAAGTCAACTTTAAAAGATTAAGATTTTGTATAAGCATAGAATTTAAGTTTACTTTAAATTTGAGTATAAACACTATAATTCAAAAAGCTTAAAAAAAATTTAGTCTATTAACACAATATAAGTATACATAATTAATACTATTAGACTGCATTGATATACCAAATATTTAAAAATACATGATGCAAGTAATTAGATAATAAAATTCCTTTATCAAAACTTTCAACACATACTTTTTACCAAGTTGAAAAATACAAAATTTTATACACATAAGCTATTATTTAGCATCATGCGGGTCATGGAAAATGGATGTATATACAAAGGTGTAAAGTGAAAAAGATTCAATATCACAAAAATTTATACTCAAGATATACTATCTTATATCAATGAGGTTTAAGATAAACAATAATGTATATATATGACATCTTTTAAAAAAAAAATTCCCAAGTTGTAAATTCAATTTAGTATTTAAAATTTTCTTTAGACTAAACATTTAATCTCAAAAAGTTTTGATTTAGTTTTTAAAAATTTTATTACAAAATTTAAGTATTATTTCCTTAGTCATTGGTTTAGTAAAGTGATCTGCTAAGTTATCTTTACTATTTACAAATTTAACATTAAAAGATTCATTGACTATTAAATTTCTTAGGAAATGATATCTAACATCAATATGCTTAGTTCTATTGTTTTCAATTGGAGAGTTAGAAAAATTAATGGCTGCTTGGTTGTCGCTAAAAATAACACTGTTACTTTTATTAAAGTTTAACCCAAGTAAATGACATTCTTCAACTATGTTTTGTACCCATACCATTTCCTTAGCGGCTTCAGTTAGTGATACGTATTCAGCTTCCATGGTTGATAAGCTGACACACTTATGTTTAAAGGTACGCCAAGAAATAGGTACATTGTCAATAAAGAGTATCATGCCTCCAAGTGAAACACGGTCATCTCTGTTTGCAGCAAAGTCAGAATCTGAGTAACAATTTAATTTTAACTCCTGAATGTTAGATAAATTCAACATATAGTTTTTAGTCTTTTCAACATATCCTAAAAGTCTTAACAATGCATCCCAATGCTTAATTCCAGGGTTTTCTTGAAATTGAGATAATATATTGATGGCGTAACAAATATCAGGTCTAGTCCGACTAGATATAAAAGCCAAACACCCAATTAAGCTCCTGTAAGGAAAACTTTGCATTTGCTTTATTTCTTCACTTGTCTTTGGACAATCTATTTTACTTAGAATATTCCCTTTAGAAATGGGAAGTGAAGTAACTGGATATTTATACTGTTGAAACATTTGACATACTTTATCTATATACTGACTTTGATGTATAAAAAATTTATTGTCACACTCTTTAAATTCCACGCCTAAAAGTTTTCTAATTTTTCCTAATACCTTGATATCAAATTCTATGCTAAGTAATGAAACAATGTGGTCTATGTCCCTTTGATACTTTGAGAAGAGAATTATGTCATCCACATAGACTAGCATAAGAACTTTGCTATTGTAAATATATGCACAATTACACCATTGAAGTTTTAAAAAATTTAATTCTTTTAATTTGGTGTCAAGTTCATTAAACCATTCTCTTCCACTTTGATGAAGACCGTAAATGGCTTTCTTCAACAAACAAACATAATCAGGCTGTTCCTGATTGACATAACCTTGAGGCTGTTTCATATATACCTTTTGACTCAATTTAGCATAGAGATAGGCAGATTTGATATCTAATTGGAAATGCATCCAGCCAAGCATGCATACGAAAATTGAGAAGAATGCTCTAATTAAGTTGAAGTTAACAACAGGGCTAAAAACTTCATCGTATGATTCTCCCTTTTTCTGACCATACCCCTGGGCTACCAAACGAGCTTTAAACCTCTTGATTTTCCCATTCTCGTCTTTCTTAATGGTGTAGACCCATCTACTGCCTATATGCTTTTGTGAGGTGGATGCAGGAACTAGTTCCCAGACACCCCTCTCTTGCATTACGGCCATTTCTTCATCCATAGCATTACACCATTTTTCGGACTGGGAAGATTTAATAGCAGCGTTGTACCCTTTTGGTATATTTATTTCAATATTGCTTGCTTCTGGTCTGCCTCTGACCCTTTTAAGACCTTTATTTTCCCGAAAATTAAACAGTTGCTGATCAAATTGTATATTCCTTTTATCACAATATTTCTTAACATCATTGTGCGACCTCAGCCTTTTATTATCTCCTTGAGCGTAATAATACACATCGGTTCTATTCCCATCGGGTCTTGGAACCGTCTTTCGCTGCCAAGCAATATCCGAGCAAGGAGTCATACTGGAGTCAGCAGGAGAGTCCGTTTCCTCACTGGATTCAGACGGATCGTCACCAGTGTCTTCACTCTCTCCTGCCCCCCCATCAGACTGCCCTCTCGGATATTCCCCGTCAGAGTATTCTGAAAGGTTATCTCTTGATATCCCTGAGGAGATATTTCTGGGACAAATTGGGTCCAGGATGCCTTCCACTACATCACCCTCATCAAACCTCACATTGCAGGTCTCAATTGTTCGTTTCTCCCCTGACAAAAATATCCTATAGCCCTTAGTTTTAGTAGCATAGCCTACCATCACCCCTTCTGTAGCTTTCATGTCTAACTTCTTTCTGAGCTGACTGGGTTTGCCTACATATGCTCTACAACCAAAGGTTCTAAGATGTTTGACTGAAGGTTTTCTACCACTGTAGAGTTCATGTGGAGTTTTTGTCTTAAATTTGTGACATATTCGATTTTTAGTGTATGCAAAACACAATATTGCTTCCGCCCAGAATCTGTCATGTAATTTGCTGTCGTTCAACATGGCTCTAACACAGTCAAATGCGGTTAAGTTGAATCGCTCTGATACTCCATTTTGCTGTGGGGTATATGTGTTAGTCCTCTCAGCCTTAATACCGATATCCTTCAGGTAATTTTTGAACTTATCATGGCAGAATTCCATCCCATTATCCGTCCGGATACATAGAATTTTAGTACCTAACTGCCTTTCTTCTCTGGCCTGAAACTCTTTAAAATGTGAAAATACTTCTGACTTCTGTTTCATGAGGTAAACAAAAACTTTTCTACTATAATCATCTGTTATAGTTAAGACATACTTGTTCCCACCATATGAGGCTGTGGGTAAGGGACCACACACATCCATGTGTAACAATTGCAATGGTTTAGTGGACCTTATCCTACCGGTGGGTTTATATGATACTCTCCTAGACTTAGCCAATTTACACGATTTACAATTTAACTTTTTGTATTTAAGCCTAGGAAGTCCGTTTACGGCAGAAACTTTGCTGGTTTGGAGGAGATATTCAGCGTTTATGTGGCAATATCGTTTATGCCAAAGACAGTTTGTACTATTAAGTTCAGTTACTGAACTGCTAGGCTTAGATATTGAACTATCCACATTTTCATTCTGCTTAGTTTTTGTTTTGTCAGATTTAAATTTAGTTTCTTTAAGATTAGGTGCTATTTTTACTTTGTCTATTTTTCTGGAAGCACTAGGATCCCTATCCTTGGATTTCTTATCCTTTTTGTGTTTCTTGTCTCCATGTTGATCCCTATCTTTAGATTGACGGTTTTCTACGTTATGTTGTTCCTGGGTACTATACTTAGGTTTTAAAAAATACAACCCATCCTTTCTTTTTGCATAAAAGAATTTCTCCCCTTTAGGTGTAAAAAACCATAGAACCCCATTAGCTCCATTAAAACTAAAATTTTGTTCCTCAAGAACAGATGCAGCTAATAAATTTCTCCTAAGTTTAGGAGAATACATAACATTTTCCAATTTGATAATACTTTGCTTATCCTTAAATTGGACATACATTTCCACCGTCCCGATAGCCTCAACTGGACTTTCGACATCCCCTACTGCTAGCGACATTGAAGTGCCTTTGCACTCATTAAATTTTGAAAATAACTTAATGTTATTACAGAAATGTCGCGTAGCAGCAGTGTCTACTACCCAGCTGAGTCTATCGCTAGGATCGATTACAGTATTAGCCTCAATCTGTGGAGACCCAAGAAATTCCACAATACTAGATCCATTATTTCTACTGCAATTAGATTTAGTATGACCTAGTTTGTTACACTTAAAACACTTAATTTTACTTTTAGAAATATTTACATTATGACTAGAAGTATTTACATTAGACACATTATGAGATACATTTGGAAATTTAAGTTTAGACACTTTTACTCTATTTACAAATTTCTTAGAAGTAAAATATGCAGAATTTGAACTCACAGTTTTGGAAAAGTCACTTGCTTGCTGCCTCAGCCGGCTCTCCTCCGCTGCTAGCTCTGCTTGTATTTTGCTGAGCTTGAAGTCCGAGTCATTCCATCGATATATAATTTGAACGATACCTCGGAATTCTTCCGGAAGGTACCGAATCGACTGGAATGCTACATACAGGTCTTCAATGGGGTGTTTCGCGTCTTTAAGCCTCGTCACGGCCTTCCGCAGTCTTGAGCAAAAAATGTCAACAGGCTCATCTTTCTCCGGCCGAACGTCGAAGAACTCATCTAGTAATCTAACCAGGTTGGCTCGGGAAGGCGCTTGAAAATGTTCTTTCAAGGTATTCCATACTTGACTAGGTTCGTCGGTGACGTTTATCAACTCCTTGTATTCCGAGGATAAACTTTGATAAATGATGGCTAATGCTCGGTCTTTCCGGCGATAAAAATCATCGTAGTCGCGGCGACTTGCATCTTCCTCGATAGGCTTAGCACTTCCATCTACGTGTCCGAAACATCCTTCTCCCTTGAGGACGAATGAGATGTCGGTACACCAGGTGACGTAGTTGTCCCGCGTCAGCAACTCCGTTCTACTTGCCTCCATGGCCACTCGTAGTTTTGAAGAAGCAGAAGCAAAAGTTCTTGTACACTGTTTACGTTTACACTGTTGCGTTTCGTTGTTCACACGAACTTCAAAATGGTGCCATGTGCGGCCCCCATCTGAACACTGGAACGATTTCTTTAAAGATACTTGCACTTATGACTCTATTGGGCGTTGAACTGGCCCCGTAACCGTTTCTATTGGAAAATTTAAAATTTGAAGATAGCAAAGCACGCACTGTCAGAGTCAATAAGTGTTGGCTGGGTTATGAAAGTACACAAGTCCAGCTTTAAAGAAAAACTTCGTTCACTTTATTTGGTGAAAAACACAACTCGGCATATTACACGTACCTGGTAATTTTCCATGCCGTAAAACATCAAAAATATACTATGTACAAAAAATTTTTTAGTTGTAAATGACTAGACAGAGATTTCTTGAAGCATTTGGTAGTAAGTTACTATACTACCTCTATCACTTGCGTGTATTTCAGCCACCATCACTTGGCAAAGGGAAACCAAAGGATAGAACATCAGGAAAATCTTTAAAGCGGCTTCCGAACGTTTGTAAGTAAATTTAACGTTCAATACATGCTGGTCCAAACTGACCACATCTGCATCCGTTTCGACTATTCACCGTCGTCAAACGATATTCCGCAGTGCTTCTGTCAAAAAAACATTTCTGTCTGCCTGCATCAGACCATCAGTGTCTATCTCGTCTGACTTCTTCAGACGTCTGATCTCGATCGACTCCGACCTTCTCATTTGCTTCAAGAAACCTCTGCCCTATATATCCGAGAATGGACAGTTCCGGAAACGCCCCCGGATATGCAAATCAGATGCGTACGCATTGAGAACTGATTTGCATGAAACCTCATGTTGAAAAACGTCACGGTTCACGCCGGTGAACGGGAAGAGTCGTTCATATTAAATTTGCATAAACGCCCGTTCACAGGAACGTGAATCGCGATGTATTGATTATTTCCAACAAAATTGACAATTATCAGATATCCAGCCGTATATATACTATTTTTCCATTTTACAACTTGAACTTTAAACTCGCAATATGCTGCTTTTTTATGCAAGCAGTTATGTGAATTATATTACATGAATTGCCCCATATGAAAAAAACAAAATAAAAATATACAGTTACAAGATTATGCTAGTCATTAGTTACTTATCTTTTGTTTTTTTTAGTTCATAAATGTAATTAGACATTGAAGTTATTAAGTTCGCAGAATTGTGGATGTCATATAATAATTAGTCCACATTTGTCTATGGATATTAGGAATGCAAGAGCTATACTTTTATTCTGATAATGATTGTGAGACAAATAGAACTAAATACTATGGAATAATGTTTGAAAAAGTTGAATGAAGACTCACACTCCAGAGACTGAGTAGTAAGTTACCAGACACTAGAGAGCAGATGCTCTGCATGGGACAGCTAGTATATTATATATATATATATATATACAATATACATATTAGTCATACTATCATACTATTACTTCTATGGTATATTTCTTTTAAACCCATAATTTGCATTATTTTTGCATACTCGATGAAAAGGATGAATACAAAACATAATTAAAAAAATTATAATTGCATTTAATTGCATTATTTGAAATGAAACAATCTCTACTTACTAATTACCAAGTGTTTGTCAGTCTGTCACGCTTTTAGGCACTTCCCGAATAGATAGAGACTTGTAATTTGGTACACAAGTCAATTGTTCGATAAAATCATCTGGAAAAATTGTATTTCCCAAATGTGTTCTGTAGAGAGGGTGCTCCACACCAAAACGTTCAAAAAGTGAAATGTTGCAAAAGCATGCTTTGCGATGAGATAGAGACTTCAAATTTGGTGTATGGGTACATTTTTTGAAAGGAAGAAAATGTGCAATTTCAGATTTCCAATATTTTCTACTAAAGGGGGTGCCGCACACCAAAATGTTCGATTCGTTGAATAAATAAGAAATAGATCCTTTAAAATTTGATAGAGGTTTGAAATTTGGTATATGAGCTAACCATTTGATGAAAACGCCCAAGACGAATATAGTTTTTCAAAAATGTTTGTTGAAGGGGGTACTCCAGAGAAAAGCGTTCGAAATGTGAATTGACAAAAAAACATGCTTTGGGATGAGATAGATTTTTCAAATGTGGTGTATGGGTAGATAGTTTGGAAGGAAGAAAGTGTACAATTTCAGTTTTCCATTATTTTCTACTTTAGGGTGCCTGACCACAAAATGTTCAATTTTCGGAATAAAGGAGAAACACCCCTTTTAAAACGTGATCAAGACTTGATATTTGGTATATGGGCGAATCATCTGATAGAAAACCCAAGAAGAATGGAGTTTTTCAAAAATGTATACTTAGGGGGTAGGTATTTTACACAAAACAATCGAAAGGTGAAATAATAGAAAAAGCATACTTTGCGATGAGATAGACTTCAAATTTGGTTTACGGGTAAATAGTTAGAAAGGAGGAAAGCATGCAATTTCAGTTTTCCAATATTTGCTATTGTAGGGGGGGGGGGGGCACTCACTAAAATATTCAATTTGATGAACTAATGAAAAATGTCTCCTTTATAGTGTGATAAAAGCTTGAAATTTAGTATACAGGCATACATTTGATAAAAAAAAGCGAGATGAATACGGATTATCAAAAATGTTCATTTAAGGGGGTGCTACACTGAAAAGCGTTCGAAAGGTGAAGTGATAGAAAAAACATGCTGCACGATAGAATAGACTTCAAATTTGATGCACGAGTAGATAGTTTGAAAGGAAGAAAGTGTGCAATTACAGATTTCCGATATTTGCTACTTTAAGGGGTGCTGCACACCAATATATTCAATTTTCTGAATAAATGAGACACGCTTCCTTTTAAATGTGATAAAGGTGTGATATTTGGTATAGGGGCCAATCTGATAAAAAACCCAAGATGAACAAAGTTTTTCAAAAATGTTCATTTATGGATGTGCTCCACAGAAAAATGTTTGAAATTGGAAATGATAAAATAATTTGCTTTGGGATGAGATAGAAACTTGGTGTACGTGTAGATAGTTCTTCTTCTTCGACCCAGACCGTCCGACCTACCAGAAAGGTGTAAGGTATCTGTTTGGACGGCCGGGAAGTGCCACCCAATTTAGACCGGAACCCAGTGGGGGAGGCATCCAAAGGGACCGTACCCTCCTTCCCCTACCACCAACCTCTCGGAAGGACTTACGGACCCACATGTTTAGCGTGATCGTACTCCGCGTGAACACGGCGGCAGTTTGGGCAGCGGCGGGAATCGAACCCGGGACTACCGAGTGCAACCTCCGCGCGCTAACCACAGGGCTACCGCGCCCCACGTGTAGATAGTTCGAAAGGAAGAAGTGCACAATTTAAGTTTTCCAATATTTTCTTCTTTACCCTCTAAAGATTTCTGCACACCAAAATAATCGATTCGCCAAATAAATATAAAACACGAATTATTCAAAATTTCCCATTATTCAGGGGTTGTTTATTGTGAGAACATTGATTTCCAATGGGTATTCGGCTAGTATATATACTAATTATTGTGCACAACAAACAATAGATGCAAAGGGTATATAAAAATATCAACAATACTTTGTTCAAATTATCAACTTAAATTATTTAACATTTTAAATAGATTAACAGTAGGTGGAAAGATAATTTATTTCAAAATATTAAATAATTTTTTGAACCTAATTAGATTAACAGTAGAATAACATTTTAAACAGGACACTTGCCAGCCATGGATTTGGAAATGATAACTTGCCAGCATAGAACACTGCAACATTCCTAAAATTGTAACACTTAAGGAACATAAATAAATGTAATTGTAACACTTAAGGAATATAAACTTAAAAATATTTAAATTTTATGGGGATAAATTAGTGGGTACTTTTTTTAGTTATGGATATGCAAAAGCAAAGAATTCAAATAAAAGTATATAATGGTATCCAAAAATAAATATACTTAATATGAATTACAAATGCAGGATTTTAAAAAACATGTTTGACATAAATGAACTTTTCCAATTTTTAAGACTAAACAGAAATTAATGACTATAAAAAATATACTATTTTCCACTAAAACGTTTAGAAGGAATGTGAATAATTGAACCAGGTTTATTTAAACAATGATTAATGGGGAAGTTGCATAGGTCAGCGACAAACACAGAACAGCATGACACATATACAACTTAGCCTAAACAGATTTTAAACAAAATATACATGAACTACTTAAAGTGTGAAAAGATAATAATTTGGCTATATTTTACATTTTAACTTCCCGTTTAACTTTTCCTGCCTATAAAAATTCAAACAATATGGAAGTTTGATGAGTAATGTGAAATGTGTGCACTAGATTTTAATAAATGCACTTTGAGAAGTATTTTAAGAATAAATTATTGCACTGATTATAAAGTGAAGGAACAGAAAAAAAAAGAACTGTCTATTATTCTTATAAAGGGTTGATAATAATAACAAAACATTCTAAATATAGTGTGATGCATTACTTTCAAACATAAGACATGATATTTAGAAAGATGAGGTATTCTTTAGTACATTTTTTGCATACCAGTAAACCATTCAGGGCTCCATATTAGCTACGTGTAGACAGTTCAAATATTAATTAAGAAGATGCTTTTGTCTACTGCACCAACCCTTAGGAATCGCTTTTTATGAATTATGTAACCAATTAAAACCAAAACTGAGGCAAAAACCAAATTCTTCATGTATAAAAATATATGCCCATAATTTGGGCATATATTTTTATATATGCCCATAATTATGGAAAACCATAGTCACAGAACTTCCCACCAGCTGTGGTGGAGGTGTTCCCAACCAGGAGGTAGGTGTTCTCAAAGCATGAAATCATGCTCTCAATGCAGTGATTAGCAATGCTGATCGCTGCACTAAGAACACGAGAAAAAAAGTATAAGGACATCATCAGAAGTATAAGGATTGCATCAAAATATGCTTTATTTTGAGCAATAAAAATATCTTAATTTGCACCTTTTCTCACTTTTTTGTGTAAGACATGAATTAAACTTTTAAACAAATTTCTGTGCATGGAAAGAGTATAAATTTAAACAGCATGGACGCTGCCCATAGAACTTTTTTCAGGGTGCTGGGGAGGCAGAACACTGATGTCAGTGGGGAAAACTCAAGGATAAGACATACAGCATTCACTAGATTTATGTCCACCTTTGTGACCTTGAATGTCCCGGCGGGAGAGAGGCAAGTGCCCCCTCTTGCAGTTCCCCATGGACACCCATAATAAATAGCTATAATTTTCACAAAACTACAAGTTGCACGTTACACAATTGAATTATGTGTGAAAATATACATAAAATACAGTAATTTTTATTTAGAGGAAGGGAACTTTTTCTTAATTTTTTTTAATGATTTAGTGGTAACCAGTGACAAGATCATGTACTTTAATATGAAGGTGGGAAGGCTTTGAGTGTTATTCTTAAATATTCAATTAATATCCACTAACACCTATTAGCTTTTGCATAATCAAATACCAAGCATTAACTATATGCTGCCAATGTTATTAACTGTAATTACATATTGTATATTATTACTACCTATTAACATGTCTATTTTCAACATCTCGCAAAGATAAGCATAAACTGAAGTCTATATACATATATATACTGGTAATTTAACTATTTATAGAATACTTCAACTATAATTTGTTACAGTGTACCCTGCAGAAACAGATTCAAATATCTGAAAGTTGAATTTTAAAATATACTACAACTAGTTTTATAGTTTTTCTCACAAAAGTGTTCTTAAATTTATTTTTATTAAAGAGAAATATTGAACAGAACAAAGTACAGTAAATGTATGAGAGTTTGAAACAAACTCATATTTATTTTTCCTTCAGCTTTAAGTTTTGCTCGATTTACATTGTAGCCTATTTTACAACCAGGAACAAAACAATGACATCGTCTATACGTAATTAGAGAGATGTGAAACGTAATCAATTAATTATGCCTATTGTTTCGCATGTGAACAGAAGACATGAAGCTAGAAATGACAGAAACAAACAAAATGTAAACAAGCAGACGAATCAAAAAATTAATCCCGCCGTCGGTGTAGTATCCAATCAAAATGCAAAAGATGTTGATGTCATTGGCTAAAATGCTTCGCTGCCAAATTACAGAATGCTTGCAGATTAAAGATTAAATTACAGAATAAAAATTATTTTTTTCTTGTCAAATTTTTTAATATAATTACTTTAATTATCTATAACGATACAAAATCTTCCATTTTCAACAAATAATGAAGGTATACATACTTTGCTATCCGAATTTGCATTTATACGGGTAAATCTAACTTCATATTAGTTAATCTAAATTGTTTTAAATATAGAAAAATGATATGTATATGATAAATATTTCTGATTTATTAATTGTCATTACATTTTCATTTCATTCACATTTTTATAACATTTATCTATTCAGAAATGGCAACACCAGTATCTCGAACTACTTAAGCAACACTAGCGGCGCGTAGATATAATTCTCAAAGCATTATGGTATTTTAACGCCTTACATCCATAGAAGATTTTCCTCCTTACTTCTAACTCCATGGTATCAACTCTGTAATGGCTCCATGTACTGGGCATGATATTAGAATTTTACGCTTTATCCTTCTTGTGCTGGCATATATCTCTTTATTTGCAAACCATTTGAAAACTCTGTGACACAGATGTGAACTGTTAGTCAAAATGTCGAAACTGCTACACAAATGAAATTTGGATTAGTAATTTGCTACCGAAAAATATTTCCTTATTTTGTACAATGACCTGCACATTATTGTGTTAAACATCCGAGTATTTATTTGTACATTGCTACCATGTTGTTTACAATCTTAGCGGACTAGTGTTTCTTATACTCACTGATCTTCAAGACCAGTGATTTTTATTGTCAACTTTTGACACTGAAGTCAATACACAAAATGCTTTTAAGCATATACACTGTGGGATTTGATAAATACTCTTCATTTAAAAATGAGGAGTATTTATCAAATCCCAACAACCACAATATACGAAAGATATGCAAACTTTCAGGATTACAGATGAAACAAACTTCTGCAACTTATTTTTCTGTAGTGAATAGATAAGGCACCTCCTATAATATTATGTAAACAGTTTAAAAATGACACTTTTTATGAGCAGATGTTGCAATTATTCTATAAGTCTTATCGAAACAACCATTAAACACTATTTAATTAATTAAAATTTCTCAATGTGCTAAGATGACTGGTTGAAAAATTTTTTACATTACCCTTGAATCATCATTAGATCATGTATATAGCGAAAAGAAATAATTCTTACCTATTACTGTAAATTAGTCATTTACAACTGCTTTTCTTTTATTACAAGCTAAAAAATTTTTATTTTCATGAAATTATTGCATTTTTTAAATGAAGTTAATGTTTTCTTTATCTTCAATTTTCAATACAGATGATATTAAAAAATCTTGAACATAACGATACATCACATATTCTTTACAGGTATCAAGACTTTCACGCCAAAATTCGACAAGTAGATTTCTATAGTTGTAATCATTAGAACCACAAAAAATCTTAAAAACAATTGTTTTAAACATCATATAGTAAGCATCATAAGTATACCCTTGAATTGTATTAGAAAATATAGACTTTGCTACCTCCATAAAGTTTGCCTCTCAGCTGGGCAAATGCCATGGAGATCGATGAGGAGGAAAAGAGAAAAAGAAAAGACTTTGACGGAGCAGCACGTGCTGAGAAGCTGGTGCGACAGGCGCACAAGACTCCTAAGTACTTCACATCCTTCGCTGCCAGATGCGAAGCAAGCGTGGCATATCGTCACCCCCGGTAGAAAAGGCCGAACTGCTTTCCCCCCCTGTACCTCGTGACGTATGAGGTGTAGGCCCAATTCTGACCTTCGAATCCGAATTCCTCCGTCTCAACTTTTCTGGAAAGTTCTCCCCTAGTAGAGTAGCCCACACAAAGAAGTATCGTATGTGCAGTGCAGTACGTGGGCTCGCGCGTGTGGATGCATAACGGTCTTTTTATCGTATTTTTGAATGTCTTATATGTTAGTTCATGATTTTATAAACATTTTGACCAGCATACCTTCGACTACATACCTTATAACATTGGATTACTAATTACCTTATTAGCGTAATGTGAAAAACTGCTATTTAGAAGTAAGTGCTTACCATTTTTTGCTTATTATCATGTCATTTAAAATTACATAGAATTTTAAATATATGGCAATCAAATTATTGCTATTCAATTAACGCTAAATGGATTCTAAATTGTTTTGTTGCTAATTATAACGTCAACAAACCTTTTAGAGTTTTCTTAGTTTGTTTTAAAATTTTATTGTTGTCACATTAATTAAGAAAACTGCCTAGACATTTGTAAAATTAAGCTTTGTTAAGTAATTGTGAAGTATTTAAAATCATTCAATGTTTAAAATGTATCTTTTATTAGGTTTAGCTTGTGTGCTTCATTTCATTTACCTAGTATACTTAATATGTTGTCATAAATTATTCAGTTTCCTGTAAATATTTTAAAATTATTTTAATAATGTTGTTAGTTGTGTGATATTTTTTAATAGACTAGCAGTATGTCCGTACTTCATACTGACCATATAATACAAGAAACCTAAAATTCAGAATTTGATGTGAAGTTTTAATATTTAGAGTCTCAATTTTTGAAATTTTATAATAATTCTAATGAAATGAAAATAGGTGATCTCTACCGTGCTGAGATAATAAACAGACAGATAGATGTACAACATACAATTTTATGTATACTGTTAATAGCAGATATACCCGACATTGCCCATGATTTAATATATGTGCAAATTCCTGCAGTATTCTAAATGACATTCTTACTCAAAACATTCTATTAAAATATTTCATTTAATTCTCCTTTCTGTGTTTTCTATACAAAATTATCTTCAAGCAGATCTGAATAAAACATCCTCGTTTGAAAACAAATTATAAAATATATATGAAATTGGATCAATATAAACTAAAATAAAAGCGCTAAAATTGTATAAAAATGGTTATAAAATTTTGTTTTATATTGATTTCTTTATTATTTAAATCTTAAAAAATTTAATAATCGTCTGCCTAATAAACACATTTGATTTAATTGCGTTGCTAAGCATCATGATATAATTTTCTTAATAAATTTGTGGAAAATATATCATCTGCATAATTCTATTTTTATGGAAGGTTTAATTGTGGGATTTTTATTCATATCTCGACAATCCCTGGTCCTAGAAACTCGAAACATGGACTAAATTTTAAGTAGGGCTATTTCAAAGCTACCCACAGAATGTTCATGAAATTCGATGCAGCAGTTCTACCGTGATGATGAGATAGATAAACACACAGACAGATACATGTATTTTCAATTTTATTTATATAGATAAAAAAATGTCATTCTCTTTTTAAGATATTGTCAATAGTAAGAAATCGTAGCAATAAAAATGCTACACTAAAGTTATGAAAGTAAAATAATGTAAAATGGAATATTTCACACATCAAATAACATATTTTAACTGTTTGATAAGTAAGTAATTGCATATAAAAGATATAGTATCTTAATATATTGCACGTATATTTTTTATTATTTGTTATGGCATGCTGAAATTTTAGAAGAATAGGTTAGGAAGTCATTTGTGTTTAGGTTGGGCACATTTTATTTTTTATGTAGCGAGTTATTAATTATGTTATTGAAAATTGTTAAAATAACTTGGAAAAAAGCAAAGTAACTAACTTACAATTTCAAGTTACCATTGTATATTTCATTATATTATAGTTAATGTTATTTTAATAATACAAAGCTAATTTAATCTTTCTTACATTTTCACTTCAATGGAATTGTAAATGAAATATTAATACCAAAAAGTTTTATTATACAGCTTTATTAAATTTTCAAAGCCCCTGAGGTATTTCAAACTCTATAATTAAGCAAAATTGTTTACAATTTGTTAATGTCTGGTAGTAAAAAAGGGAATATAAGATGTGCTATATTAGAAAACCTGAACTTCTACAATTTATAGTGCATAGGTTAATGAATGACATTCAACTAGTATTTTATCTTAATTCTAAATCATTTTACAATTTATAACAACAACAAAAAATGAAAATAAAATGAAATAAAAATAAAGAAACACGTAAGCATATTAAAAGTTAAATTCTGAGTTTCTTTTTAATGATTATCTTATGATATTTAAAGATATAGTATTCAGTAATCATTTTAGTTTCTGCATACTTTATCTGTAAGTACGCATACTTTAGCTGAATGTACTGAAGAATTATTCAAATAAAATGCCTGATTAAGTAATAAATATACAGGGTTCTTTTTCAAACTTTTATTAAAACACTAACTGAATGGAATCCTTTCATCTTTGCTCCTACAGTGAATGAGTCATTATAAATATTTTATTTTAAGGAAATGTACAGCAATATTAAGATTTTAAATCACCCATTTTAATGAACATTATCGAAAATACTTCCAAATTTCATGAATATTATTTGATTTACTGATAAATTATGATTCCTTTACATCGAACAGAGAATTAAAAGGGAAACAAATAGCAAAAGCTTCGATCGCGATCTGGAAGACCTACTCGCAGTGGGCCTACAAGCCAAGACGTCAAAAATTAGTGCTCCGGCCTCTGCTTTCGGAGGTGACGGGCATATACCCCTGAGACACCTGAAAATGAAGCCTTCGATATCCACAGACACTGTGAGATCTACGACTGGGCCAAGAGACATCTGGATACCGAAATCGCCATCGAGGAAGTTGAGGACATCGACAAGGCGGCACTCATCAAAGAGATATTGTTAAGCATAACTTCTGATGCTATCTTGCTAGCGGATACCCCTACCCCTGAGAATCTCTTGGTTAGGAAATACTATCAGGCTACGGCTTATGTCATCAAAACATGGAATAGCTTATCTGAGGATTTTCTGTATAGTCAATACAAAACCAAAATCACGAAATCTTTCAAACTAAATTTTGAGCTCCCGCGCAATAAGCGCAGGAAGCCTAATGACGAGATTAGGGCTGTTGAGTTAGCTGAGGCCATGCCACGAGAGGCTGCATCTAGTAAGGATTTCCCTCTACTTAAAAATAAATTCATGCCGCTTGATAATCAGGAAGAAGAGAATGGGGAAATAGTGACCCAAAACCTAATCCCAAAGTTTCTTCCTTCTATGTTGACTCCTCGAGTAATTGGGGAGCCCTCATAGAAGAATTAAACAAAACTTTAGGCACTAAAATTGAAGGACTGCTGATGGGGAGGGTGATTAGGTTCACTCCAGGATCAATTGAGGATTACAGGAGTGTACAGACTCACCTGACTCAGAATAAAATCCTTTTAGCTCCATATGCTTAAAAAACGAAAGACCAAAAAAAGTAGTGATATAAGGGCTGCCAACCAACACTAGCATAGACTCTATTACAGAGGCTATATCTCGTGAAGGATTGAGGATTGTTAGGATTTCACAGCTTAGAAATCGTCGTGATAGGTCACCTCTCCCCATCTCCTTGGTCTGCCTAGAGTCGGGTG
This sequence comes from Amaurobius ferox, assembly GCA_951213105.1. NCBI lineage: Eukaryota > Metazoa > Arthropoda > Arachnida > Araneae > Amaurobiidae > Amaurobius > Amaurobius ferox. Next base: position 52,311,532 of record OX578155.1, on the reverse strand, counting down.
AGGGGTGGGATAAAATTTACAACCTCACCTCCATTCTCTACATGGGAATCGTAGTACAAGCCTTAAAATCAAAAGGAGTAAAAATTTGTTACAATTGTCAAAATTACAACCATTCTTCGGATAATTGCTCGCTTCCCGCCAGGTGTTTAAAATGCGGAGAAAACCATCAAACTCGCGAATGCCTTAAACCTAGGGACCTTCCGGCAAAGTGTGCTAATTGTGGTGGGGCCCACCCCGCCAACTTTAGGCTCTGCCCCAAAAACCCGTGGAACCGTAACAAGTTCCAGGAACCTAAAACCAAGTCTCAAAACCTTCCTACCAATAGATCAGATAATTCAAACCTGAGCATGGAAAACTTTCCACAGCTCCCTAAATCACAAAACCTCGAAATTGTTACAGAAAACGTGACGATGGCGCGTGCCGGGACAAGAACACCAAGTTCTGAAGAGCACGTGGCCCACACGCACTCAGATGCCCAAAAATCTTCAAATCAAATCCCTAACCTCTTTCTAGAATTCATTAAATTCTTTAAAGAAATACAAGTTTATTTCAATATCTATGATGTCAGGAACTTCTTAAATCAAATCACTAAAATAATTAAAGCAGACATAGACCCGATGCAAAAGATCTTTGATATAATCACACTAATTCCAGATCAAAAAACTTCAAACTTTCCTCATAACTTAAACTAACTCTGCCTTGCAAGATAGTTTTTCGGAATTGTGCTCCAGTTCTCTTGACCAACAGGAATGACAGATCCCGTTGCTCCGCCCACTGTGGGTGGTCCCTATGGACTATCTGCACACCTGCAATCCAGCCAACTGATGTCAAAGCTTCAAGATACTCAACTTTTAAATAAAATAAATTATTATAGTATTGTGATGAATGAAACGATTGGAAAAATGTTATGAATGAAATGTTGCTTTTATATAGAGGCGATTTATATTTCGATGACGTCATTTGAATAAAGTTCATTTGTTTTCGATGAAGTTTTCAAATACAAGTAAAATAAATTATTGTAGTGTTATGATAATTTGAAAAATATTACCGAGGAATGTAGGCAATTTATATTTCAATGCCGTCATTTGAATGAAGTTCATTTTCTTCGATGAAGTTTTCAAATATAATAAATTAATGTAGTATTGTGATAATTTTAAAAATATTACCGAGGAATGTATCGCATTTTAGAGATGTTTGTATAAAATTGTATTGAAGTTGGAAAGTGTTTCGTAATCAATGATTTATGCATGATTGATCCTTCTTGCTTAAAATCATTTTAATCATCAGTATTATTTTATGTTGAATTCGAGTTCCTCTTACGTTCAAACTTTCTAAGATATTTAAAGTTTGCAAAAATTGAATTTCATTTGTTTTTATTTTATTTTTAACATTTTCTTTCTACAATTACTAATGACAATTAGTAAATTGTATTGCATGATTCATGTACGACCTGCGTAGTGCAATGCGTAAGGGCAAAAGGGCATTATTTTTACCATAGCGTGTAATGGTAAACTGACTATAATGACAAATAAAAATTGAGACTGCACCCATTAAACATTGAAATTTATCTTTGTGATGAAAATAAGTTATTTATAATATTTGAATAACAATTTATATTTAAAGATTTCATATGCTAACGTGCACTTACACTGTGAATTTACACTACTACTCATTTTTACTGTAGTCACTAACTAGCATTCTAAAGATGTATACATTAACTAACAAATTCTGCAATATATATGCGAGTGTAAAAGGGAAGGGTACATAACGATTTTTCTTAAAGAAAGTTCGTATATATATTTTAATTAAAGTGAATATTTTATTTTCCGGCAAATTAAAATATCCATCAAAAAAGATAAATTTAGATATATCCTACTAATAGTAGAGGTTAAACGATTGTAAGTTTCTAAAGTAGCCGTTTTCAATACAGAAATAATGAAAATGTCCGTACTGCTAAGCAAACGAGTATTTTGTTTTGGAAACGTAAGGAAAAAATTGTCCATGTGACATTACGTGCCCATGCTATATTCTATGAACAATGGACCTCACTATGAACCCTTGCTTGTAGTACACTCCAAAATATTTAATATGATATACTATTAAAGCATTGATAAATGTACCATTCAAAGCATTGATAATCTAAATTACTTCATAGGAATGCTGTTGTGAATCTGAGATTTGATTTAAACATATATGTCAGCTTAATATGTTCATGAATTCAGTTATCTTATCTGCAGTAAGAGCCTGATTCAAACTTTGGGAATATCTCCTATAGGCAAAATTCTCTCAAACGTTTAATATTTAAAAAATTAGAAGCCGGCTGCATGGTAGCACTTTATATATCAGTCCCCATAGAAATTCACATTATTGTGGCATATAGCAAGGGTTCTTGCTGCCATTTGCAGGTATTAACTAGTCCATATTGATAACATGTTTTTTAAAATAAAATAAAAATATATCTCACTTCATATTTTAATTATTTAAAATCTGTGATTCGTGTACAAGGATAACGTGTAAACCATGAAAGTAAGGAAGTCAAATGATGTTTCAAAACTACAATAAAATTTTACATGCATGACGATTTATGAAAAATATATACATCTTGAGATTGTTATTTTAAAAAATCATATCAATTTCATACCAAATCTTTTCAGACATAGTTAGAAATGTGCGTCGGTAAATTTTCAATAGGTTCGAAAAAACTCTTTACTCTGGTTTTTGAAAAGCAAGTAACTTTACAAGTCTTTGATTATTTAGATTTTTAATTTTGATGAGGATGGTTCAGCCACGATAACAGTCATGATGACAGATCAGTCATGATGAAATAATTTGGGGAGAAAAAATGGGGTTCGAAATTTGCAATTATAAAGTTTCATGACATACATTTTAGTTGGGTTACATTTAAGACTTAAAGTGGTGCCGAATTATCAGATGTCGAACTAAATGGGGGTAAGAAATGAAAAAAATTAATTTCAAGCAAAATATGGAGCAATATATATATATTTTTTTTCTGAAAACATTACACAGACTGGATTACACTAAATAGTATGTGAAAACATTTAAATTAATTTATGTATTATAAGATAAATTTCGATAAACAGAAATCTGTATACAAAAGCATTTATTCTATTGCAATAAATATAACTTAGTACAGCTGTGTGGACCTGAACATAGCCGCCAAAAGAAATTTTGGGCCCCCTATGCCACAAATGTGCACCTTTTTCCTATTTTGCAAATTATTTATCAATTTTCATAAACTGTTTAGGCGACACGGGGCCGCATATATTGAAACGAAGTTCTAGCAATAAGTATGGGCGGGACCGGAGGCGGAACCAATGTGATGTATCGCACATACGTTCCAAGATATGTCAATCAAGAAGTCCTTACGCTACACCCTATTTTCTTTTTTTACGCTATATTATTATGGTTATTATGCTGGATATAATTTTTTAACGAAGTATCAATTAAGTAAGTTATATTTTAATATGTATGACACATATTTCTTCCTTTTAACAGTAATCTAACATCATTTCAAGATTGTTTTATATCAAATTCAAGTATTATGTACAAAAAGATCAAATTCTTTTCAATCGTGTATAAGCGTACACGCTGAAAGAGTGCATATTTTGTTAAATGTCAGAAACATGGAGATAGAAAGGAGGAGATAAAACTCCTATGGATGAAACGCTTAAAAATGCCATAATGCTTCGAGAATTATATCTAGGTGTCGCTAGTGTTTGCAAAGTAGTTGCTATTGTTAGTTGACACTATAGAAAGGCGTAGTATTTAGTATATGTATTTTTAATAATTTTTAAATTAAGGATTCCTTAATTATGAGTATAATTAACCAGTATTTTTTCATAGTTGTAGGATAGAGAGCAGAATATGTGGAGATAAAAATGAATTGGAAAGTAAAATAATTTTGAATACGTAGGAGTATTCTTTATTGCTTCAGTTATTTTTTGCGTTGTGCTAATAATTAATTTTTACAAAATTGAGTTTAAATAAATATTTTAGGTCTTTCGCCATAGAAATGCATACAATACAGGACTACTTAACTTATCCCAGCGTCATCTGAATTATTGTCTCAAACGATATTGGCGTTTTCTTAATATGAAGATTTAACTCCTTACTTTTACCTCCATGGTCAGAAAGGTTAGATGAACACAATGAAGTTTTGCTGTTTATAAAATCTCAGCAAACCTTCTAGTGTTTTTCTGGCTAAAATTTATTTTAAAGATATTTACATATGTAAAAATTATATTGCAGGTGTAACTGATCAATTATTTGCCAATCTTTATACCAATTCATATTAGCATCTATTTACACAAAACCACTCGATGTCTGGTAATAAATAGTTACAGAATGCAGGCATACACACATGTAGAAATATATTTTAACTAATTTTGTATGTACTTTTGGAAAAACTTTCATTCAACAAGCTTTCTTTTGTAGAAGTAAATAATTTTGTTGAGATTTTCAATTTCTGTTATCATTTATGTTAAACAAGATTTGGTCCAGCTTTAAAACAATCAATGAGTTGCGCATTGGTTTTATTGTATAACTTTTGCACACGTCACGGGTGTGTTTGAAATGTTAATCTCAGTTAACGTTTGTTTATCGGTTATCAGGCCACTCACCAGAGAAAACAACAGCAGGGTTATTCCATGCGGTTGTAGACAGCATTAAGCAAAACAAGTATTCTGTGTATGATATGACCACATAATATTGATGACCGGAGAAAATCCTTGCTCATTCTGGTTATAACTTTATTTTGACCCAAATAAGTTTTATAACGGCAGTGGTTATGAAAGCGTTTTCAAACGCTCTGCTCATGAATGGTGGTCACCTGTTAAAATTGTTGAAACTTTTCAAACGTGTCCCAAATATTATCAGTTTTAGTTAGATTTTGTCCAGTGGCATGCGGTCCATAGGAGCAATACCTAGAATAAGTTTAAAAAAATTAAAATTTTTTACTATAAAATTTCAGCAGAATTTGCATTTGCGAAACTGTGATTGATGTTAGATCATTGGTCACCAAGCTCAATGTAAACTTCTTAATATCAATGTTGCTTTGCGTGTTTACTATGCCAGTGCAGGTAGCAATGTCAAAATAGCGCAAAATAATCTGATTAGAGTAGCAATTTGTCAATTTCTTATTGATATGTGATGATGTATCATCTAATAAGAAGGACATGAACTTTTGTTGTATTTTAAAAAGCTTTAATCAAATATGAGAAATAAGAACTCTTAATTTTCACGAAAATGTCAATGCATTTGCAAAAAAAAAAAAAAAAAAATCTGATGTGAGCAGCACATGACTTTCCCTGCAGACTTATATTAACGTTCTCTTTATTTTAATTAAATTTATTTCACTTTTAATTCAATTTTCGTTCTCATTCGGTAACCGGGCTTATTTTCAAAGGTGGCGTAGGGAAAGTACGAAAAACTAATATATCTCGAGAACGGCTAGTCCTAGTGTAATGGGGTTGGTCTTATTCTTTTCGTCGTTAAAAATTACGTATTAAATCAGCATTTAATGGATATATTTGAGTATACCCAGATCTTTAGTTTAGATTTGGACGATTTTTGCGGGCCATTTTGCAAAAATAGGCAGGTCATATTTTTCCGAATCGTACCAAAATCTAATCAGCACCAGGGTAACCCACAAGTGACTCATCTACTGAATTTTGTGAAATTCGGTCTATTAGTTTTTCAGTTAGAGTAGATACAAGCTTTTGCGGGCCATCTCGCAAAAAATGGCGGGTTCTTTTATCCCGAATCGTATCCAAAACTAATCAGCACCAGACACGCCTACAAGTGACTTACCTACCAAATTTTGTGAAATTCGGTCAATTAGTTTTTTAGTTACAGTGGATACAAAATCTGCACAGACAGACAGACACACAGACACACACACAGACGTCACGCTAAAAATGGTTTTTTCGTATTCTAGAGGTCTTGAAACGTGTAGATCCGTCGAAAACTCGAGTTGCGATTTTCGACATGATTCCAATACTTTCCCTATACATTACCATGTATTGCAGGGAAAGTAAAAATCTGATGTGGGCAGCACATGACTTTCACTGCAGACTTATATTAACGTTCTCTTTATTTTAATTAAATTTATTTCACTTTTAATTCAATTTTCGTTCTCATTCGATAACCGGACTTATTTTCAGAGGTGGTGTAGGGAAAGTACGAAAAACTAAAATATCTCGAGAACGGCTTGTCCTAGTGTAATGGGGTTGGTTTAATTCTTTTCTTCGTTAAAAATTACGCATTAAACACGCATTTAATGGATATATTTGAGCATACGTAGCTTTTTAGTTTAGATTTGGCAATTTTTGCGGGCCATTCTGCAAAAAAAGGGAGGTTATTTTTTTCCAAATCGTTCCAAAATCTAATCAGCACCAGGGTGACCTATACGTGACTCATCTACCGAATTTTGTGAAATTCGGTCCATTAGTTTTTCAGCTAGAGTGGATACAAGCTTTTGCGGGCCATTTCGCAAAAATAGGCGGGTTCTTTTATTCCGAATCGTACCCAAAACTAATCAGCATCAGCCCCGCCCACAAGTGACTTACTTACTAAATTTAGTGAAATTCGGTCCATTAGTTTTTTAGTTGGAGTGGATACAAAATCTGCACAGACAGACAGACACACAGACAGACACACAGACACACACACAGACGTCACGCTAAAAATGGTTTTTTCGTATTCTAGAGGTCTCGAAACGTGTAGATCCGTCGAAAACTCGAGTTGCGATTTTCGACATGATTCCAATACTTTCCTGATACATTACCATGCATTGCAGGGAAAGTAAAAAAATCTGATGTGGGCAGCACATGACTTTCCCTGCAGACTTATATTAACGTTCTCTTTATTTTAACTAAATTTATTTCACCTTTAATTCAATTTTCGTTCTCATGAGGTAACCGGGCTTATTTTCAAAGGTGGCGTAGGGAAAGTACGAAAAACTAAAATATCTCGAGAACGGCTAGTCCTAGTGTAATGGGGTTGGTTTTATTCTTTTCGTAGTTAAAAATTACGTATTAAATCAGCATTTAATGGATATATTTGAGTATACCCAGTTCTTTAGTTTAGATTTGGACGATTTTTGCGGGCCATTTTGCAAAAAAAGGCAGGTCATTTTTTTTCGAATCGTACCAAAATCTAATCAGCACCAGGGTGACCTATACGTGACTCATCTGCCGAATTTTGCGAAATTCGGTCCATTAGTTTTTCAGTTAGAGTGGATACAAGCTTTTGCGGGCCATTTCGCAAAAAAAGGCGGGTTCTTTTATTCCGAATCGTACCCAAAACTAATCAGCACCAGCCCCGCCCACAAGTGACTTACCTACAAAATTTTGTGAAATTCGGTCCATTAGTTTTTTAGTTAGAGTGGATACAAAATCTGCACAGACAGACACACAGACAGACAGACACACACACACAGACGTCACGCTAAAAATGGTTTTTTCGTATTCTAGAGGTCTCGAAACGTGTAGATCCGTCGAAAACCCGAGTTGTGATTTTCGGCATGATTCCAATACTTTCCCTATACATTACCATGTATTGCAGGGAAAGTAAAAATCTGATGTGAGCAGCACATGACTTTCCCTGCAGACTTGTATTAACGTTCTCTTTATTTTAATTAAATTTATTTCACTTTTAATTCAATTTTCGTTCTCATTCGGTAACCGGACTTATTTTCGAAGGTGGCGTGGGGAAAGTACGAAAAACTAAAATATCTCGAGAACGGCTAGGCCTAGTGTAATGGGGTTGGTCTTATTCTTTTCGTCGTTAAAAATTACGTATTAAATCAGCATTTAATGGATATATTTCAGTATAGCCAGTTTTTTATTTTAGATTTTGGCAATTTTTGCGGGCCATTTTGCAAAAAAGGCAGGTTATTTTTTTCTGAATCGTACCAAAATCTAATCAGCACCAGGGTGACCTATACGTGACTCATCTACCGAATTTTGTGAAATTCGGTCCATTAGTTTTTCAGCTACAGTGGATACAAGCTTTTGCGGGCCATTTCACAAAAAAGGCGGGTTCTTTTATTCCGAATCGTACCTAAAACTAATCAGCACCAGCCCCGGCCACAAGTGATTTACCTACAAAATTTTGTGAAATTCGGTCCATTAGTTTTTCAGCTACAGTGGATACAAGCTTATGCGGGCCATTTCACAAAAAAGGCGGGTTCTTTTATTCCGAATCGTACCCAAAACTAATCAGCACCAGCCCCGGCCACAAGTGACTTACCTACAAAATTTTGTGAAATTCGGTCCATTAGTTTTTCAGCTACAGTGGATACAAGCTTATGCGGGCCATTTCACAAAAAAGGCGGGTTCTTTTATTCCGAATCGTACCCAAAACTAATCAGCACCAGCCCCGGCCACAAGTGACTTACCTACAAAATTTTGCGAAATTCGGTCCATTAGTTTTTTAGTTAGAGTGGATACAAAATCTGCACAGACAGACACACAGACAGACACACAGACAGACACACACACAGACGGCACGCTAAAAATGGTTTTTTCGTATTCTAGAGGTCTCGAAACGTGTAGATCCGTCGAAAACTCGAGTTGCGATTTTCGGCATGATTCCAATACTTTCCCTATACATTGCCATGTATTGCAGGGAAAGTAAAAAAGTAGAAGATTGGAATTTATGTACAAATAGGTTCAACAATACAGCGAATCCTCTTATAACACTATACGAATTAAACGCGTTACAAGAAACTCAGATTAGTGCAAATCAGATTAATCTATATTGTTATATGGAAACCGCAAACAATGTTGTATGGAAACCAGGTTATAAGAAACTCAGAATTAGTACAAAACAGAACAATTCGTACTGCTTTATATGAAAACCGCATTAAATGAAACTCGGAACATATAAATCAGACTGATTCGTTGTACGTTATATAAAACTGCATTTGTGTAGAGTACCATGTTATAATGAATACGGTTATCAAATATAAGTTATAGATACAAAAGGCAGTAAATATATGTCTACATATTTCGAATTATTTTTATTAAGACTTCATATAAGAAAATTAAAAAATCTGATGTGGGCAGCACATGACTTTCCCTGCAGACTTATATACACGTTCTATTTATTTTAATTAAATTTAATTCACTTAAAATTCAATTTTCGTTCTCATTCGGTAACTGGACTTATTTTCAAAGATGGCGTAGAGAACATACGAAAAAACTAAAATATCTCGAGAACGACTAGACCTAGTGTAATGGGGTTGGTCTTATTCTTTTCTTCGTTAAAAATTACGTATAAAACTAAATTTTAATGGATATATTTGGCATACGTAGTTTTTTAGTTTAGATTTGGATGATTTTTGCGGGCCATTTTGCAAAAAAAGGCAGGTCATTTTTTTCCGAATCGTACCAAAATCTAATCAGCACCAAGGTAACCCACAAGTGACTCATCTACCGAATTTTGTGAAATTCGGTCCATCAGTTTTTCAGATAGAGTGGATACAAGCTTTTGCGGGCCATTTCGCAAAAAAGGCGGGTTCTTTTATTCCGAATCGTACCCAAAACTAATCAGCACCAGACTCGCTCACAAGTAACTTACCGACCAAATTTTGTGAACGTCGGTCCATTAGTTTTTTAGTTAGAGTGGATACAAAATCTGCATAGACAGACACACACACACACAGACGTCACGCTAAAAATAGTTTTTTCGTATTCTAGAGGTCTCGAAACGTGTAGATCCGTCGAAAACTCGAGTTGTGATTTTAGGCATGATTCCAATACTTTCCCTATACATTACCATGTATTGCAGGGAAAGTAAAAAACTGTGAAATATAAATTTAACCTTTTTCTAACAAAAAATCCTAACATTCATCATTACTGTCAAATATTGGTGGCCTAATTCTTTTAATGTCCTCTTCACTTTACATTTGAAAACGAAAATGAAGATATGCAGTTTTATTTTGTAACTTTACCAAAATCTCTTTATACAGAGCTAAGCAATTTTGTAATTCTCTTTTAAACTTTGAAAATGATCCTTCAACAGTGCGAAATGCAATCGAGTAATTTTCTAATTGTTTACCCAAATCCAATCCCCTTTTCACATCATTAAAATTTCAAAACCATTCTTTACCTATATTTTCGTCTACTAATGCATTTGAGATGAATGTATTAATTTTTTTACAGCGTACTTCCCTGATAAATGAAATTGAAAAATAGTGATGTACTTGGATGGAAAAACATGGGAATTCCCCATTTAATTTCAACAGCAAAAGTGTAATAGAAAAATTCAATCTATTAAGTTGTATTGTATAGAAACCATGTTATAAGACTACCAAGTTGTATGGAAACCGCGTTTTATGATTACCGCGTTATGAGAGGACTATTGAAATTTTTGCTCAGAGTTATATTAAAACTGCATTATGAGAGTACTGCGTTATAGAAGGGGATGATTGTAACATATTTTTACTTTCCTTATATACATAATGTATAAGGAAAGTATTGTGACGGGGTCGAAAATTCGAAATCGAGTTTTCGACGGGAGAGCACGTTTCAAGCATCCCTGATCACGAATCAAACATTTTTGAAGTGATGTCTGTGTGTGTGTGTGTGTGTGTGTGTGTGTGTGTGTGTCAGTGAGTCTGTGGAGACGATAACTGACGAACGAATGGACCGATTCGAATCAAATTTGGTACAAAAATCACAATCCGTAAACACTGGAAGCCTATTGTTTTTATACGCAATCGAATGTTCAGAATCCCCCTAAATTTTCGAATGAAATTTTGAAAAAATCGTTAAAAAATTAAAACCACTAATAAAGTTACGCAAATAGACATTTCTTATGTAATTTTTTATTAGAAAACGATTGACATAAATTTTAGAACGCTAACATGAACCGTTCTCGAGATATTGTACATTTTTCAAAAAAATTATCAAAAAGTCATATAAAATAAAAATAAAATATTTCCTATTGAGAAACATGTTCACTTTTCATATGTAATACCAAGCGATAAATTGAGTGACATCATTCTCGTGGATCTAGCTCGTTCCATTCATGAAAAAAGATACTTTGAATAATACTTTTGTATTTGAACGCCAATAGTCATTTATCTGCTGTAAGAATAACTTATTTCTTAGTGCATAACGCTTGGCGAGATTTTGGCGACGAATTTGGCGGAATGTCGCCAACTTGGCGACTTTTTGAAATGTTGCCAAATTAATGAAAATCTCGCCAAATGGATAAATATGACGCTAAATCAATGAAAATGACGACTCATTGTCGAAAATTCAATATCTTGGAAAGAATATTAGTATCTACTATAAGAAAAACCTATTTTTTACTGTAAAAGTATAAAATTCATTACATTATATAAGGAAAGTCATGTGTTGCCCAATCAGATTTTCCCTATTGTTTTTATATACCAGAATTAAATGTCCTGGTTGCCTGAAGCAAAATATCGCTGCACACCACTGATTTTATCATTTCATTTAAAAATTAATTCGGTAGCTTGTAACGTTTATATGTGTAACATGTTGGCGTTTTGTTCTACAGCTGACAAGGAAGACAGCTTCTATCCAAATAATTTGCGATCAAGTAACCTTTATTTTAATTACATATTATCCGAAATTTAATTACATATTATTTGGGCGAAGATTGTGTCAACGTTGGCGACAATTGTCTGGTTTGGCGACAATATGCTGGGGGCGTAACGCCAATCGCCGAGATTGTAGGAACTTTCTTGGTTGCTATGCTGTTGGCAGGGCTAAAGTCACGTGATGTGGAATACTATGTTTATTTACACGGAGAATGTTTTATCTAAAGTATTTTTGCTTCGTCTGGCAAAGGGGTACCATTCTTGTTTTCTTCAGTCTCTCTTGAAAATCTCGCTTGGAGCTTAATCTCTCTCTCGCTACCCTCGTTGGAAGATATTCCAGTGGAAATGGAACTGAAAGAAAATATGCACAGGATTTATACTCGAGCTACGGCAGGTTTTTGATAGACATATCCAAGCTACATAGAGTTTCGTCCAGAACAGAGCACCAGGCGCGAATCGCCTTTAATCTCCAATCTCTAGGTGTGGTTCTTATCTTCACACTGTGACATTATTTCATTGGTCCATAGTTGGAGGTTCGAGGTTTTTGATTTACTGTTTTTATTATTTGTCCTAGCTCCTAGTGTGGCAGTTTGTTGCACATTAAGAGTTTAAGCAGTTTGGGGGGTTGATGCAGATCTGAGGGTAACCTAGCATTTTAGCAGTTTAGGATTTTAAACATTTTGTAGAAAACCAAAGATCGCGAGTTTTCTTTAATATCAACTGATTAAGGTGGGACGTTCCTAGTACCGAATATCTAAGTTAAGTACCGAGCGGGGTCTCTTACGAGATTTAGCCTTGCGATGATCATAGTCATGCAGATTAAATAATAGTTCATTTGGGACAGACGGCAGATTTTTGTAGAATTTAAGCGCTAGCTTTTTGATTTGGGCTCTAACAGTTTTTATTTTGAAGTCTTTCTTAATTACCGAGTTTCTTAAGTATCTAGGGGCTTTCCTTATAATCCTTAGGGTTTTGTTTTGTCTTGTCTCTAATAAGTCTATGGTAGTTTTACAGGCATATCCCCATACGGGTGCTGCATACAGCATTCCCGGGCGGATGACCGATTTATAAATTAGGAGTTTATTTTGATAACTTAGATTTCCGTTTCCTATCATTGGGTATAAGGCTCCTATGGTTATATACGCTTTTTTGATTATGTTCGTTACGTGCAGTTTCCAAGTTAGGTGGAGTCTATCGTTACACCTAGGTATTTAGTAGATCTCCAAGCTCTAAGGAAGTGGCTGTTTTTCTTAATAGTTTGCATTTTTTTGTCTGGCAAATGGTGTTTATTGTCCGAGTGCAGAGATTATAAAGGTTTTGTATTATAGGGGTTTGATATTTTTTAGAGTTAAAATTTCGACATATGAAATTGATATTTTTAAAAAATATGAGACATTCATCTCAAATATCCAGATGTTTTAATTTAGTCAATTTCACTTTAAATTCTTTGATTTTCATTTATTTGTTTCAAATTTTATTACTTTCCTTATATACGTAATGTATAAGGAAAGTATTGTGACGGGGTCGAAAATTCGAATTCGAGTTTTCGACGGGAGTGCACGTTTCAAGCATCCCTGATCACGAATCAAACATTTCTGAAGTGATGTCTGTGTGTGTGTGTGTGTGTGTGTGAAAGTATGTGTGTGTGTGTCAGTGGGTCTGCGGAGACGATAACTGACAAACGAATGGACAGATTCGAACGAAATTTGGTACAAAAATCACAATCTGTAAACACTGGAAGCCTATTTTTATACGCAATCAAATGTTCTGAACCCCCCTAAATTTTCAAATGAAATTTTGAAAAAATTGTCAAAAAATCAAAATCAATAATAAAGTTACGTAAATAGACATTTTTTATGTAATTTTTCATTAGAAAACGATTGACATAAATTTTAGAACGCTAACATGAACCGTTCTCGAGATCTTGCACATTTTTCAAAAAAAAATATCAAAAAGTCATAAAATAGAAAAAAAAATATTTCCTATTGAGAAACATGTTCACTTTTCATATATACTATCATGCGATAAATTGGGTGACATCATTCTCGTGGATCTAGCTCGTTCCATTCATGAAAAAAGATACTTTGAGTAATACTTTTGTATTTGAACCCCCAATAGTCATTTATCCAATAGTAAGAATATCTTATTTCTTCGTCCATAATGCTTGGCTTGATTTTGGCGACGAAATTGGCGGAATGTCGCCAAATTAGCGAAAATCTCGCCAAATGGATAAAAATGACGATAAATCAATGAGAATGACTGTCGAAAATTCAATATCTTGGAAAGGATATTAGTATCTACTAGAAGAAAAACCTATTTATTTTACTATAAAAGTAGTAAATTCATTTCATTATATAAGGAAAGTCATGTGTTGCCCACATCAGATTTTTTATATATAAATTAGAAGTGGCATAGTTGTCTATAACAAATAAATTTACAAGTCTGTATTAAGGGAAAGAAAATCTAATGGAAACCGAATTAATCGTGAATGTAATATACTAATACACATTTGGAATCGTAATGAAATTTTTATCAAGTGAAAAAATAAAGCTAGCTAAGTAGTCTATTTTCTTATATATTTTCCTTTATTTTTATATTTTAATTAAATTAATTTTCCAGCGTATTATGCATATATTTTCCACTAAATTGACACAGGAGGCATTTGACAATATGGTTATAATCAGTGTATAGCAGTATACAATAAGCTGTTATCAGGAATTGTATGTAAACAGCACTTGGACGCTCAGGAATCTAGTATTGAGTTTGTCAAGAATGTTATTAGTATTATATTTGATGTAAAGAATATTACATTGCAATTGCTTACAATTAGGAGTTGTTTATCTAGAAACAGATTGAGATAAGTTCGGTATTTATTGCGTTCTATAAACGCGTTTGGTGTCTTACTTATTACTATTCTTCCTAATTGAGTAAGGTTCTACAACTTTGCAATTGACATTTATCTATCTTATTTTGTTGGCAAGTTCGTGTTCCCAACTTCAATTCTTTGCTAGACGCATTATAATGAATTCATAGTGCACGGTTACTTTACTGCGCACCCACCGTGTATATTCAGACATTTTATTTCGAAACCGTTTGGGGGTATTTACTTAACCCTGTATACCGTGGTGGACTTAATTAAATTTCATACATACTCTGTAGACTATAGCACGAACTTCCACCATGCAATTTCAATATATTTGAATAGGTCTCTAGGTTCGGTAACTGTCACTTTACAGTGCGATATCTCAGTCTTCCAAATTCATGTTCTAAATATCTTTCAGAATAATTCGCGTCTATTCTCATTTGAAGATCGGTCTTTTAGCCTTTCGTCAAACCACATTTTCCGCTCAGAATAAGCAGCAAGACATGATTTTCAGAATCTTAACACTACCTATTTCAAACAGATACCTTTTGTAAATAGACAAATTTGTTTTCAAAATGGTTTAAATCGCACACTAAAAACAACACAAGCTGAATTCAAATGAACTTTATTTATGCTAAAAACAAGTAATTAAAAATAAATTCTTTTAATTCATTAAGAGTTTGATTATCAATAGATTTTCTAAAATGACAAAATTAGTAATGTTTGTATAAAATCCGCTTACTGCAAACCAATGCAAATACGCATCTCAATGGATGGCATAAATGAATCTTAAATCTATTCGATTTACAACGCCAGACTGTCTTAATTGTGTATCAGACGTTTGCCTATTAAGGTTTCCATCGCCTGTTGATGATACAGTTCGCAGAGGTCGTTTACAATCAGTTTTTACTAGGTCGTTTGATTCTTCCAATTCACCTTTGAAATTGTCTGGGTGGAAATTTGTTACAGTGTTTTCATCTCTTTGGATATCTATTGCATCT
Organism: Amaurobius ferox; assembly: GCA_951213105.1. Classification (NCBI taxonomy): domain Eukaryota; kingdom Metazoa; phylum Arthropoda; class Arachnida; order Araneae; family Amaurobiidae; genus Amaurobius; species Amaurobius ferox. Next base: position 52,296,072 of record OX578155.1, on the reverse strand, counting down.
TTCTGTCCACTTGAATCCATCTCCTCCAACGTTATGTCAATGTCGCTTTCCGTCAAACTTTCGGTTTGATCGCCAACTTCGCCAAACTCGTAGTTTTGCTTAACATGTCCAGATTCCATATCTACTTGAGACTGAAAATGGTTATTCGCCATTTCGTCTCCGATTACACCGCTGTCTGTAAGTTCGACGCGACGTTCGTCCTCAATTCCTTCTGTTGCTAACTCATGCGCGAATGCAAATTTTCCCTCAACGTCATTTAGCAATTTCTGATCTTCGACAGTCGCTTCGTTGTCTGGCATAAACTCTTCGCTTTCTTCAGGACAACCTGCCACGGCATTTGCAATCCTGTCACGCTCCGTGTCTAGTTCTTGCTGCACTTGTACCGACTGTACCCTTTCTACTTCGGGGACTTCTTTATACTGTTCCACATTCACATTTTCGATATACGCCAAGTATATCAAAGTAGCGTATAGCGTTGCCACCATTCCCAAAGCAAATAGAGCCATAAACTCATTAACTATTGCAACCAGAAACATCAGACAAAAATATAATGTAATAAGTCTGAGGGGAAGTCTCGCAAACAACTCTGAGCGAAATATCCGATGGAGTGTTCCGAGAATTATGTTTCTAACCAGTCTTCTGGAACGCTGAAGAAAATGTCTTAATCTGTATCTATTATGATGTAGAAATTGCAGTACAGAAAAGCGTCTGTCACTCGTGAAGAAATAAGAACTGTATACCACCATTAAAATAAAGTAGGGCAAGGAGTGGTTCAATTCAATTCCGCAATAAGAGGATGCTTCGCTGATCCATTCTGCAGGATGTAGCACAAAGAGGATTGTGCCGATCGTCACAAAGATGAATAAAATGTCAAGACCTAGTTTCCAGATTGTGCTCATCTTGTATCTATAAAAAAAAATTTGCATTACTACACTCAAATTTCAATTATTTATAGCAGATTAAAAAAGTTTTCATGGCCTAATTGCTATTTAGAAATACTAACTACAGTCAACCCTTCTATAACGAGAGTAATTCGTACTGCGTTATAAGAAACTTAAAATTTGTACAAAACAGAACAATTTGTACCGCGTTATATGGAAATCGCGTTAAGTGAAACTCAGAACATATAAATCAGTCTGATTCTTTTTAAGTCATAAAACTGCATTTTTAGAGCACCCTGATATGATGAATACGGTTATGAAGTATAAGTTTTTAGATACAAAAGACAATAAATATATGTTTTTATATTTCGGGTTATTTTTATTAAGACTTCATACATGAGAATTAAGCAATACGAAATACAAACTTCATAACTTTTTTCCAACAAAAATCTTATTAACCGCTAAATTCATCACCGCTGTCAAATATTAGTGGCCTAATTCCTTTTACTTTCCTTATATATATATATAATGTATAAGGAATGTATTGTGACGGGGTCAAAAATTCGAATTCGAGCTTTTGACGGGAAAGCACGTTTCAAGCATCCCTGAACCCGAAACAGACGTTTTTGGGGTGAAGTCTGTCTGTGTGTGTGAAAGTATGTCGGTGTGTGAAAGTATGTGTGTGTGTGAAAGTATGTGTGTGTGTGAAAGTATGTGTGTGTGTGTGTGTGTGTGTGTGAAAGTGTGTGTGTGCGTGTGTCAGTGAGTCTGTGGAGACGATAACTGACGAACGAATGGACCGATTCGAACAAAATTTGGTACAAAAATTACAATCCGCAAATACTGGAAGCCTATTGCTTTTAAACGTAATCGATAGTTCAGAACCCACCTAAATTTTCGAGTGAAATTTTGAAAAAATCATCAAAAAATTAAAACCTTTAATAAAGTTACGTAAATAGACATTTCTTAATCATTTTCTAAGGGGAAATTACATAACATAAACTTTGGAATGCTAGCATGAACCGTTCTCGAGATATTGCACATTTTTCAAATAAATTTATCAAAATGTCCCATAAATTAAGAAAAAATATTAACTGTTGAGAAACATGTTCACTTTTCATATGTAATATCATGCGATAAATTGGGTGACATTCTCGTGGAACTAGCTCGTTCCATTCATGAGAAAAGATACATTGAGTAATGCTTTTGTATTTGAACGCCAATAATCATTTATCTACTATAAGGATAACTTATTTCTTCGTCCATAACTCTTTGTGATTTTGGCGACAAATTTGGCGGAATGTCGCCAACTTGGCGACTTTTAAATGCTGCCAAATTAATGAAAATCTCGCAAAATGGATAAAAATTACGCTAAATCAATGAAAATGACGACTAATTCACGAAAATTCAATATCTTGGAAAGAATATAAGTATAATCTATTTTTTTTACTGTAAGAGTAGTAAATTGATTGCATTATATAAGGAAAGTCATGTGCTGCCCACATCAGATTTTTTCTTTTAATGTCCTCTTCACTTTGCATATCTTCATTTTCGTTTCCAAATGTAGTTTTATTTTGTAACTCTACCAAAATCTCTCAGAAGGAGTTAAGCAATTTTGTAATTCTCTTTTAAACTTTGCATTTCGTACCGATGAAGGGTTGTTTTCAATAAAGTAATTTTCTAATTGTTTACCCAAATCCAGTCCCTTTCTCACATCATTTAAACTGAAAATTTCAACCCACACTTTACCCATATTACTTTCCTTATATACATAATGTATAAGGAAAGTATTGTGAAGGGGTCGAAAATTCGAATTCGAGTTTTCGACGGGAGAGCACGTTTCAAGCATCCCTGATCACGAATCAAACATTTTTGAAGTGATGTCTGTGTGTGTGAGTCTGTGGAGACGATAACTGCCGAAAGAATGGACAGATTCGAACGAAATTGGTACAAAAATCAGAATCCGTAAACACTGGAAGCCTATTGTTTTTATACGCAATCGAATGTTCAGAACCCCCTAAATATTCGAGTGAAATTTTGAAAAAATCGTCAAAAAATCAAAACCGCTAATAAAGTTACGCAAATAGACATTTCTTGTGTAATTTTTCATTACAAAACGATTGACAAATTTTAGAACGCTAACATGAACCGTTCTCGAAATATTGCACATTTTTCAAAAAAATTATCAAAAAGTTATATAAAAAAAAAAAATCCAATTGAGAAACATGTTCACTTTTCATATGTAATAACATGCAATAAATTTGTGACATTCTCGTGGATCTAGATCGTTCCATTCACGAAAAAAGATACTTTGAGTAATACGTTTGTTTTTGAACGCGAAGAGTCATTTATCTGCTGTAAGAATAACTTATTTCTCCATCCATAACGCTTGGCGAGATTTTGGCGACGAATTTCGCGGAATGTCGCCAACTTGGCGACATTTTTAATTGCTGGCAAATTAACAAAAATCTCGCCAAATTGATAAAAATGACGCTAAATCAAAGAAAATGACGACTCATTGAAGAGAATTCAATATCTTGGAAAGAATATAAGTATCTACTATAAGAATAAATTTTTTTTAACTGTAAAAGTAGTAAATTCATTGCATTATATAAGGAAAGTCATGTGCTGCCCATATCAGATTTTTTTCGTCTAGCAATGTAGTGGAGGTGGATGTATTAATTTTTTTTACAGGGTATTTCTCAGATAACTGAAATTGAAAAATGGCGGTGTACGTGCATGATAAAACAGTGAAAATCCCCATTCATTTCAACCGTAAAAGTGTAATAGAAAAATGCATGCTATAGGGGTGCCTGCTTAAGCTAATTGAGGAGTATTAAAGAGAAACTGAGTTATAAGACTACAACGTTGTATGGAAACTGCGATTTATGAGCACCACGTTATGAGAGGGCTGTAGTAATTTTTGCTCAGTGTTATATGGAAACCGCATTCTGAGAGTACCACGTTATAGGATGGTTGACTGTACACCAAATATTTCAAAACTGAAAAAATATTTTAACAGAAAAATATTTTGAATTGATCATCGGTGGGCTTAATATATTGTTAAATTCCGGTTTTATTCCAAAATTAAAAGATAACAAAAACTCATGTGGGCAGACCATGCCTTTCCCTGCAGGCTTAACTTTATTTTCTCCTTATTTTTACTTTCCTTATATACATAATGTATAAGGAAAGTATTGTGACGGGGTCGGAAATTCGAATTCGAGTTTTCGACGGGAGAGCACGTTTCAAGCATCCCTGATCACGAATCGAACATTTTTGAAGTGATGTCTGTGTGTGTGTGAAAGTATGTGTGTGTGTCAGTGAGTCTGAAGATGATAACTGACGAACGAATGGACCGATTTGAACGAAATTTGGTATAAAAATCACAATCCATAAGCACTGGAAGCCTATTGTTTTTATACGCAATTGAATGCTCAGAACCCCCCTAAATTTTCGAGTGAAATTTTGAAAAAATCGTCAAAGAATCAAAACCGCTAATAAAGTTACGCAAACAGACATTTCTTATGTAACTTTTCATTAGAAAACGATTGATATAAATTTTAGAACGCTAACATGAACCGTTCTCGAGATATTGCATATTTTTCAAAAAAATTATCAACAAGTCATATAAAATAAAAAAAAATATTTCCTATTGAGAAACATATTCACTTTTCATATGTAATAACATGCGATAAATTGGGTGACATCATTCTCGTGGATCTAGCTCGTTCCATTCACGAAAAAAGATACTTTGAGTAATACTTTTGTATTTGAACGCCAATTGTCATTTATCCAATAGTAAGAATAACTTATTTCTCCGTCCATAACGCTAGGCGAGATTTTGGCGACAAATTTGGCGGAATGTCGCCAACTTGGCGACATTTTAAATTGTTTTCAAATTAACAAAAATCTCGCTAAATGGATAAAAATGACGCTAAATCAATGAAAATGACGACTCATTGAAGAAAATTCAATATCTTGGAAAGAATATAAGTATTTACTATACGAATAGCATTTTTTTAACTGTAAAAGTAGTAAATTCATTGCATTATATAAGGAAAGTCATGTGTTGCCCATATCAGATTTAATAATTCGAATTGAGTTTAATTTGAATTGAGTTTAATTGCACAAAATAGGCACTTACTTGAAATTACATTGAATTTGTACTTTTGATTCAATTTTCGTTTTTATTTGGTAACTGCACGTACATTCAAAGGCGACGTAGCAAAATGCAAAAAACTAAAATATCTCGAGAACGGGCAATGCTAAAGTAATAGGGTTGGTCTTATTCTTATTATCGCCAAAAATTACTTACAAATCCATCATTTAATTGATACATTTGAGTATATGTAGCTTTATTTTAGATTTTAATGATTTTTGAGGGTCATTAAAAGAAAAGTAAAGTTTTCCCGAATCATACCAAAATCTAATCAGCCCCAGGGTAACCTATAAGTGGCTTATCTAGCAAATTTTGGTCTTCGTTTTTCAGCTAGAGTAGATACAGACAAGTTTTGCGGACCATTTCTCAAAAAAGGGGCAGGTTTTCTTATTCCGAATCATACCAACGACTAATCAGCACAAAGGTCTCGCACAAGTGACTTACCTACCAAATTTTATGAAATTTAGCCCATTAGTTTTTGACAAGTGGATACATGCATTACACAAACAGACGTCACACTAAAAATAGTTTTCGCATTCTAGAGCTCTCAAAACGTGTAGATCTATCGAAAATTCGAGTTGCGATTTTCGGTATGATTCTAATACTTTCGCTATACATTACTATGCATTGCAGGGAAAGGGTTCTGAAGCAACAGAAATTCGAATTATTTGTGTATTGGATGTGAAGATAGCGAGTGGGTCGCTTCATGTGTAGTTGTATCTTAAACTTAGTTGTATCTTCATGTGTAGTTGTATCTAGTAGTTGTATCTTAGATCATGTGTAGTTGCATCATGCGTAGTTGTATCTTATCGCTTCATGTGTAGTTGTATCTCAGGATACAACTACACATGCTACAACTGCACATCATTGGATTGTTGATTGAGAACTTTCGTCTAATGATAGTTTCTAAAGCAACGAATCACGCTCCTAGTGCAGCTACTTACATGAGTGGATAGATTTCGCACTTTTGAGTACTGTTCAGCTCGAAATATCGGATAATTGCACTGAGAGAAGAAAGCGACCTGCTATTCAATATGCTGCAGAACATTTTCAAGCATGTTACCAAAAGTTTCGGGAGCTGTCAGCAATGAGGAGCCAGGTTCTTGATAGTGATAGTAATATATATATATTTATATATATAAGGGCAACACTGAAAGGGACAGACAAAGGGACAGACACTGACAGGAACAGGCAATATGCGATAGAAAAAAGTTATTGGTCGGATATTTAAATTTGAACTTTTATGCGTGCAGACGATAATTTGTGGCAGCAATTGCAATTTAGCTATCGTAGAATAAATTTTGAAAGCAAAGAAAATTGAGTCGATATGAGAGCATTATACAGCTATGATTTTCTATGATTTTAAAGTGGGGCTAAATCAAGAAGAATGCCTTCAACTTCTACAATTAGCATATGGAAATGATGCTGTATCTCGTGCCACTGTATTCAGATGGTTTACAGAGTTTAGAAGAGGTCGAAATTCTCTCCTGGATGAAGAACACACAGGAAGACTTGTCAGGCGTAGTCCCAGAAAATGTGTCGGCCATTCGAAAAATGTTAATCAATGATACGAAATCGATGTACCTACCAAATGATACAGAAGGAATTTAACATTGGATTCGCAGCTATACATAAAATTATTCACGAAGAACTGCATATGAAAAAATTTGTCGTTGGGTCCCCCATAATTTAACAGAACACCAAAGAGCGGAGCGTGTCAGAATCAGTAAAGAAAACTTAAAATTACTTGATGGTGGACACAGCATTATTTCTAAATCATAACTGGTGGTGAAACGTACAAGCCGTTTTTGGACGTTTCAATACGTCAAGAAAGTTAAGGGTCTTTGAAGATGACCTCCAAACCAACAATGGTGAAAAGACAACGAGCAATGAAAAAGTAATGTATGCCGTCTTCCCCAAAAGTACAGTTCTTGTCAAAGCCATAAAGCTAGAGGGACAGAAGACATTTACAGCTAACTGGTACACCACTAAGTGTCGGTTATCTTACACCTTTCTGGTAGGTCGGACGGCCTGGGTCTCAACAAAAACAACCACTAAGTGTCTTCCAGAAATTCTTCAGGAAGTGAATGTTAGGGGACTCGTGCTTCACCATCACAATGCATCTTCTCATTCAGCAAGAATGACAGTAGAATATCTTGAAAAAAAATATCAAAGTGATAGAACATTCACCCCATTCTCCCGATTTTGTTATGTGTGGCTTTTGGCTATTATTTAATCTAAAAAAAATTACGTGGGCGTCGTTTTCATTCCGAAGATGAGATAGATGAAGCTATAAAAGCATATTTTTCATCGATTCCAAGAAATGGATGGCTTGAAGTATTTAATCTTTGGAAAATTTGCCTACAAAAGTGCACTGATGCTGGAAGGAAGTACTTTGAACACACTCCTAAGAGTTGGTAAGTTTAACTTGTACCACTTAGGCGTATCTTAAACAATTCGGTGTGACCCTCGTATATACAAAAATAACGTTTCGGCAGACTATAATTAGCTGAATATTTCAGAAATGCAACTGGAATTTTCATTAACGTCTAAAACTATGGCTTTTGTTATCAGTTTGCTGAAATTATCAACTAAGTAGATGAAAAAAATGTGATGCGAGCAGCACATGACTTTCGCTGCAGACTCATTCATTGTCTCTTTATTTCTTTAATAATTCATTCAATTGAATTTAATTGCACAAAATAAGACTGAATTAATTTAATTAAATTTTGTTTTTATTTGGTAACTGGAAATTATTTCAATTTTAACAAAAATGCAAAGAACTCAAATATCTCGAGAATGGTTAGTTCTAGAGTAATGAGATTGGCCTTATTCTTTTTCACGTTAAAAATTACGAATAAAACACGCATTTAATTGATACATTTGAGCATACGCTGTCTTACTTTAAATTTTGGCGGTCCAGTTCATAAAAAAAGGGCAGGTTCTACTTTTCCGAATCGTGCAAAAATCTAATCAGCACCAGGGTCTCCCACAAGTGACTTAGCTACCAAATTTTGTGAAATTTGGTTAATTAGTTATTTAACTAGAGTGGCTACATTGATTTTTGCGGGCCATTTCGAAAAAAAGGCAGGTTCTTTCATACCTAACCGTACCAAAACCTAATTAGCACCAGGGTCCCCCACAAGTCACTTACGTACCAAATTTTATGAAATTCGGTCAATTAATTTTTCAAAGTTGATGCATACATTGTACAGACAAACAGACAGATGTCACGGTAAAAAGGTGTTTTTCATAATCTAGGTGTCAAAATGCGTAGAACCGTTGAAAACTCAACTTGCGATTTTCGACACAATTCCAATACTTTCCCCAACACATTACCATGCATTGCAGTGAAGATAAAAACTAGCAAAGGTTGTAAAGTGTTTTACTGATGAACACCAAAATGCGCGGAACAGATTCTAGCCTCTACACTGGTTCCATGGTGGATAAATATGACATATCTAGCATCCTTTTATCGTTTATGTTCAGTCATCAGAGTTAAGCAATGTATTTTGTCCCAAATTCGTAAGAACGAATGCTGATACTAAATTTCAGGACGTGACTATTTTTCTTGAAGATGACATACCAACACGATGAACAGCAAGGAGTCAATCCGAAATCTAGAAGGACAAATTCGATGCAGATTAACTTATGAAGTTGGATATTTTTTCTTTTTTGAAGGTAAAATTGAAATAGTATAAAATGGTATATTAAGAATATGATGTGGGCAGCACATGACTTCTCTTGCAGATTTAAATTAATTTCCTCTTTATTCCTTTAATAATTTATTATATTGAGTTTAATTGCACAAAATAACTCAATTTAAAATGAAGCTAAATTCACATTTTAATTCAATTTTCGTTCTCATTGGGGAACTGAACTTGCATTATATGCTTATAATATCCATGCAGGTAGAAAAAATCTGATGTGGGCAACACACGACTTTCTCTGCAGACTTGTATTTCCGTTCTCGTTATTTTAATTAAATTAGTTCATTTTTAATTCAATTTTCGTTCTCATTTGGTAACAGAACTTTATATACATAATGTATAAGGAAAGTATTGTGATGGGGTCAAAACTTCGAATTCGAGTTTACGACGGGAGAGCACGTTTCAAGCATCCCTGATCACGAATCGAACGTTTGAGGTTATGTCTGTCTGTGTGTGTGTGTTGAAGACGCAGACCGTCCGACTCATCCTGAGGACTTGAGAAAATGTGTGTGTGTGTGTGTGACAGTGAGTCTGTGGAGACGATATCTCACGAACGAATGAAGCGATTCGAATGAAATTTGGTACAAAAATCACAATCCATGAATACTGGAAGCTTATGGTTTTTAAATGCAATCGGATGTTCAGAACCTCCCTAAATTTTCGAGTAAAATTTTGAAAAAAATCATAAAATCAAAACTTTTAATAAAGTTACGCAAATAGACATTTCTTATGTAATTTTTCCTTAGAAAACGATTGACAAATTTTAGAACGCTAGCGTGAACCGTTTTCGAGATACGGGATATTTTGATATCAGTTAAAAAAATATATCTACTGATGAGAAAAAAGTTCACTTTTCATATGTAATATCATGCGATAAATTGGGTGACATCATTATCGTGGATCTAGCTTGTACGGTTTATGAGAAAAAATACTTCGAGTAATACTTTTGTATTTGAAAGCTTATAGTCATTTATCTGCTATAAGAATAACTTATTTCTCCGTCCATAACGCTTGGAGAGATTTTGGCGACGAATTTGGCAAAATGTCGCCAACTTGGCGACTTTTAAATGTTGCCAAATTAACGAAAATCTCGCGAAATGAATAAAAATGATGTTAAATCAATGAAAATGATGACTAATTGACGAAAATTCAATATTTTGGAAAGAATATAAGTATCTACTATGAGAATAACCTATTTTTACTTTCCCTGCAATACATGGTAATGTATAGGGAAAGTATTGGAATCATGTCGAAAATCGCAACTCGAGTTTTCGACGGATCTACACGTTTCGAGACCTCTAGAATACGAAAAAACTATTTTTAGCGTGACGTCTGTGTGTGTGTCTGTCTGTCTGTCTGTGCAGATTTTGTATCCACTCTAACTAAAAAACTAATGAACCGAATTTCATAAAATTTGGTAGGTAAGTCACTTGTGGGCGAATCTGGTGCTGATTAGCTTTGGGTACGATTCGGGATAAAAGAACCCGCATTGTTTTGCAAAATGGCCCTCAAAAGCTTGTATCCACTCTAGCTGAAAATCTAATGGACCGAATTTCACAAAATTTGGTAGATAAGTCGCTTGTGGGTCACCCTGGTGCTGATTAGATTTTGGTACGATTCGTAAATAAATAACCTGGCTTTTTTTGCAAAATGGCCCACAAAAACTGCAAAATCTAAAATAAAAAACTACGTATTCTGAAATATATCCATTAAATGCTTGTTTTATGCGTAATTTTTAACGAAGAAAAGAATAAGACCAACGCCATTACACTAGGACTAGCCGTTCTCGAGATATTTTCGTTTTTTCTCTATGCCACCTTTGAAAATGAGTCCAGTTACCAAATGAGAACGAAAATTGAATTATAAGTGAATTAAATTTAATTAAAATAAAGAGAATGTGTATATAAGTCTGCAGGGAAAGTCATGTGCTGCCCACATCAGATTTTAATGCAATTCCATTAGTTTTTTAGTTAAAGTGGATACATACATTGCACAGACAGACACACACACAGACGTCAAGCTAAAAATAGTTTTTTCGTATTCTAGAGATCTCGAAACGCGTAGATACGTCGAAAACTCGAGTTGCACAGTTTAGCATAGTTCGAGTTTAACATCATTCATTTTCATTGATTTAATTTCCCTGCAATACATGGTAATGTATAGGGAAAGTATTGGAATCATGCCGAAAATCGCAACTCGAGTTTTCGACGTATCTACGCGTTTCGAGATCTCTAGAATACGAAAAAACTATTTTTAGCTTGACGTCTGTGTGTGTGTCTGTCTGTGCAATGTATGTATCCACTTTAACTAAAAAACTAATGGACCGAATTTCATAAAATTTGGTATATAAGTTACTTGGGTGAGACCCTGGTGCTGGTTTGTTTTGGTAAGATTCGTAAAAACAGAAACTGCCTTTTTTTGCGAAATGGCCCGTAAAAATTCCATGTATCCACTCTAGCTAAAATAGTCATTGACCAAATTTCACAAAATTTGGTAGATAAGTTACTTGTAGGATGCTATGGTGCTGATTAGATTTTGGTACGATTCGGAAAAGAATAACCTGCCTTTTTTTTACAAAATGGCCCTCAAAAATTGCCAAAATAACAAAAAAAAAAAAAGACTACGTATGCTGAAATGTATCAATTAAATTCTTGTTTTTTACTCAACTTTTGACGAGAAAAAGAATATAACGCACTCCATTATACTTTACTACTAACCGTTCAAGATATTTCTTGCATTTTTGTTACTCCGCTATCGGAAAAATGTCCAGTTACTAAATGGAAACAAAAATTGAATTAAAAATGCAAATTTAGTGTTATTTGGTGCAATTAAACTCAATCTAATGAATTATTAAATAAATAAAGAAGATATGAATTTGAGTCTGCAGCGAAAGTCATGAGCTGCTCACATCAGATTTTATTTTTTGCTGTAAAAGTAGTAAATTCATTGCTTTATATAAGGAAAGTCATGTGCTGCCCACAGATTTTTTTCAAAGGTGGAGTAGAGAAAATACGAAAACTGGTTGGTCTTATTTTTTTCATAGTTAAAAATTATGTATAAAACAAGCATTTAATGGATATATTTAAGTACACGTAGTTTTTAGTTTAGATTTTCAAGATTTTTGCGGGCCAATTCGTAAAAGAAGGCAGGTTGTTTTCTGACTCTTGCCAAAATCTAATTAGCACCAGGATGACCCAGAAGAAATTTATTTACCGAATTTTGTGAAATTCGGTCAATCAGTTTTTCAGCTAGTGTGGATACAGGCAAATTTTGCGGGCCATTTCGCAAAAAAAATGTGGTTTCTTTTACCACGAATCGTACCCAAAACTAATCAGCTCCAGGGTCACATCCAAGTGACTTACCTACCAAATTTTATGAATTTAATTCGGTCGATTAGTTTGAGTTAGAGTGGATACATACATTGCACAGACAGACACACACGTCACTCTAAAAATAGCTTTTTCGTATTCTAGAGGCCTCGAAGCGTGTAGATCCGTCGAAAACTTGACTTGCGATTTTCGGCATGATTCCAATACTTTCCCTATACATTACCATGTATTGCAGGGAAAGTAAAAATAAAATTTTGAAGTTTCCGCTCGCATTTAAAAACAAAAAAATCCATCTAGATTTTTTTTTTATAACAAAGCCGAAGATAATGTTCTGTGAAAATTCATTAATATTTGCAGCAGCTACCACAGATAGACATCACTCAAAAATTTGTCAAACGTGTTCAGGAGGTCTTAAAAAAGCATTGGTATCGAAATTGGGAAATATAAAATTTTCTTGAAAACAATACTTAATACCACGTATGAGAAATTAAACATCTCGAAAACTTTTGGACAGCACGAATTCATTAACTTGCAAAATATTAGGAAAATTAGCTTTTTTTTTACTTACAGCCAACCGCAAGTATGTCGTTGGAGAGAATAGGTGTTCTTCGGCATGTATCTATAATTTTGTCAACTTTCCAACAAAAATAAAAATCTGATGTGGGCAACACATGACTTTCCTTATATAATGTACTGAATTTACTACTTTTACAGTAAAAAAAATTGGTTTTTCTTATAGTAGATATTTATATTCTTTCCAAGATATTGAATTTTCGAGTATTAGTCGTCATTTCCATTGATTTAGCGTCATTTTCATTCATTTGGAGAGATTTTCGTTAATTTGGCAACATTTCAAAAAATCGCCAAGTTGGCGACATTCCGCCAAATTCGTCGCCAAAATCTCGCCAAGAATTATGGACGAAGAAATAAGTTATTCTTACAACAGACAAATGACTATTGGCGTTCAAATACAAACGTATTACTTAAAGTATCTTTTTTCATGAATGGAACGAGCTAGATCCACGAGAATGATGTCACCCAATTTATCGTATGGTATTACATATGAAAAGTGAACATGTTTCTCAATAGGAAATATTTTTTTTATTTTATGACTTTTTGATAATTTTTTTGAAAATGTGCAATATCTCGAGAACGGTTCATGTTAGAGTTTTAAAATTTATGTCAATCGTTTTCTAATGAAAAATTACATAAGAAATGTCTATTTGCGTAACTTTATTAGTGGTTTTGATTTTTTGACGATTTTTTCAAAATTTCATTCAAAAATTTAGGGGAGTTCTGAACATTCGATTGCGTATAAAAACAATAGGCTTCCAGTGTTTACGGATTGTGATTTTTGTACCAAATTTGGTTCGAATCGGTCCATTCGTTCGTCAGTTATCGTCTCCACAGGCTCACTGACACACACACACACATACTTTCACACACACAGACATCACTTCAAAAATGTTTGATTCGTGATCAGGGATGCTTGAAACGTGCTCTCCCGTCGAAAACTCGAATTCGAATTTTCGACCCCGTCACAATACTTTCCTTATACATTATGTATATAAGGAAAGTAAAAATCTGATGCGAGCAGCACATGGCTTTCCCTGCAGAGTCAAAATCATTGTCTCTTTATTTCATTAATAATTCATTAAATTTAGCTTAATTGCACTAAATAACACTCATAAATGATGAACTCAAAATCGGCATAGCGACACATGCGAAAAACCTGATATATCTCGAGAACGGCTAGTCCCAGTGTAATGGGGTTGATTTTATTCTTTTCATCGTTACAAATTAAGTATAAAACAAGCGTTTAATGAATATATTTTAGAATACGTAGTTTTTTACGTACATAGTATTGTATAGGGAAAGTATCGGGATCATACCGAAAATCGCAACTCGAGTTTTCAACGGATCTACAAGTTTCGAGACCTCTAGAATACGAGAAAACTATTTTTAGCGTGACGTCTGTGTGTGTGTGTCTGTCTGTTTGTCTGTGTGTCTGTGTGTCTGTCTGTCTGTGCAGATTTTGTATCCACTCTAACTAAAAAACTAATGGACCGAATTTCATAAAATTTAGTAGGTAAGTAAGTCACTTGTGTGACCCTGGGGCCGATTAGTTTTTGGTACGATTCGGAATAAAAGAACCCGCCTTTTTTTGCGAAATGGTCCGCAAAAGCTTTTATCCACTCTAACTGAAAAACTACTGGACCGAATTTCACAAAATTCGGTAGATGAGTCACTTGTGGGTTACCCTGGTGCTGATTAGATTTTGGTATGATTCGGGATAAAAAAAACTCCTTTTTTTGCGATATGGCTCGCAAAAATAGTCAAAATCTAAAATAAACTACGTATGCTCAAATATATCCATTAAATACTTGTTTTACACGTAATTTTTAACGATGAAAAGAATAAGACCAAACTTATTATACTAGGATTAGCCATTCTCGAGATATTTTAGTTTTTTCGCTATGCCAATTTTGAGTTTATAATTTATGTGTGTTGTTTAGTGCAATTAAGCTAAATTTAATGAATTATTAATGAAATAAAGAGACAATCAATTTGAGTCTGCAGGGAAAGTCATGTGCTGCTCACATCAGATATTTTACTTTGGAATTTGCCGATTTTTCGATCCATTTAGCAAAAGAAGGTAGGTTTTTTTTCCGAATCGTACTAAAGTCTAATGAGCACGAGGGTAACCCACAAGCGACTTATCTACTGAATTTTGTGAAATTCGGGCCATTAGTTTTTCAGTTAGAGTGGATGCAGTCAATTTTTGCGGGCCATTTTGTAAAAATAGGGGGGTTCTGTCATCCTAAATCGTATCAAAAACTAATCAGCACAAAGGTCACACCCACGTGACTTAGCTATCCCATTTTATGGAATTCTTTCCATTAGTTTTTGAGTTAGAGTGAAGACATACATTGCACAGACAGACACACAGACGTTTTGATCATTTTCATATTATATTATGACTTCCCTAATTCATATTGAAGCGGGGAATACGGAACAGCACATTACGTTCGCCACAACTCATTCACGTTCTCTTTATTTCTGCAATAATTCATTCAATTGCGTTTAATTGCATAAAATAACACCCATAATTATTTTAAAGAACATTGAATTTGCACTTTTAATTCAATTTTTTAATTCATTTTTAATTCAACTTCGTAGTGAAAATGCAAAAAACTAAAATTTCTTGAGAATGGCTAGTCTTAGAGTGATCGGGTTGGTCTTATTCTTTTTATCGTAAAAAATTACATTTAAAATAAGCATTTAATTGATATATCTGAGCATATTTAGTTTTACTTTTAGGTGATGCAACGATTTTTGCTGGCCATTTTGCAAAAAAATGCAGTTTCTTTTTTCCGAATCATACCGAAATCCAATCAGCACAAGGTTAACCTATACGTGACTCATCTATCAAATTTTGTGATCTTTGGTCACCTAAAGACTGGATACGAGAATTTTTGCGGGCCATTTCACAAAAAAAACTAAAAGGACCGAATTTCATAAAATTTGGTATGTAAGTTACTTGGACGTGACCCTGGTGTTGATTAGTTTTTGGTACAATTCGCAAAAAAAAAGAATTCGCCTTTTTTTTTTGCGAAATAGCCTCCAAAAATCTCATGTATCCACTCTAGTTGAAATACTAATTCACCAAATTTCACAAAATTTGGTAGATAAATCACTTGTGGGTCACTTTGGTGCTGATTAGATTTTGGTACGATTCGGAAAAGAACAACCTGCCCTTTCTTACGAAATGGCCCGCAAAAATCGCAAATATCTAAAAACAAAAGACTACGTATGTACAAATGTATCAATTAAATGCTTGTTTTATACGTAATTTTTGACGAGGAACAGATTAAAAACAACTCTATTACTCTAGGACTAACCGTTCTCGAGCTATTTGAGATTTTTTGCATTTTTATTATGCCGCCTTTGGAAAAATGTATAGTTACCAAATAAAAGCAGAAATTGAATTAAAAATGAAAATTTTGTGTTATTTTGTACAATTAAACTCAATTTAACGAGTTCTTAAAGAAATATAGAAAGAATGAATTTGCGTCTGCAGGGAAAGTCATGTGCCGCCCACATCAGATTTTTAAAATTTTAGTTTCATTTTTGCTGTATTAAACATACACGTGAAGGTCCAATAGGGATAATCGGGCAAAATGTTCCATTTCACCGTATATGGTATAGGACAAATAATTAAATTGATTACGTCGTCTATTGTATATCAAATTTAAGTCTCACGTTTATAGTCAAATGCTAACTTAACTGTAAAATTTTGAGACATTTAATTCATAGCCATAGTTATCGGGGAACAAACACTAAAGTTCCCTGAAGCATTTTAAGAGTCGGCATAGTTAAATGCCAAATCTAATTTCATGTCACCGTCTATCTGTAAATAATAATTAAAAAATTAGATTTTCTACTTGCGTAAAATATCGCTTGTAATTTGGCTGCAAATATTTAAACGTCTCAAAACACTGAAACAAATAAATACTTGTAGACCCGTACAATATGCCGAATATTAATGGCATTCTGTAAACTGAGAGATGCTTTATATATGAACTAGATTTGGGTTTAAAAATTTTATATTTAACACGATTTTATCAACAGTTTTGTTCTATTAAGGGGAAGGAGGACGTTGAAATGAGCAAAAATCGACTAAAAAGTTTTTTTAATATATAACATTTTACACATTTAAACTTTTGCTTACTGGTGGGACAGCGTCCATAGCAAACGAAGAACCCCCCAAAAAGACAGGTATTTGATATACCCTACCCAAGACAGTTCTATCCTCCTTTGCAGGCATTGGCGTCCATGGAAATCGCCGACAGAAACAATGCGTGCAAAAGGGGATCTAACTGTTTGGGATAGGGTATGTCAAATACCAGTCTTTTTGGGAGGTTCTTCGTTTGGGATGAACGCTGTCCCACTCGTAAGCAAAAGGTTAAATGCATTTTTTTCGAAACGGAATTTTCAAAAGGTTTTACATTTTTAAAATGCTCCATGAGTCTTAATGATGCATGAAATTTGATATGCATGATTGTGAGATGCATGAAATTTGGCAAGAAGGCACCTTTCATACTTTTTAATAAAATTGGGTATTCATTTTATAATTGGACTTTATTAAGGTAATTAAAAGTGAATAAGAACCTAATTAAATGATGAAAATTAAATTTTAATGCAGAAAAATAATTTTAAAAACTTAACTTTCTAAGGGATTTAAAAATTAATACTCGCATTTGTTCATAATGTGTTTTTGAGTGATCGTAATGCAAAATTAATAAAAAATGTGAACAAGTGGCAAGGAAGGAACATTTTCAAATTTTCGCTAAAAAAAAAAAAAATTAAAAAAAAAATACAAAATTATAACAAAATTGAAAAACATTGAATAGTATTTTATATAGTAATGTTAAGAGGAATATTTATACAAGTTTTCATGTTTCAAAATCAATAAATAAATAAAATTTTAACGCCTACCGTCCCCTTAAGTATTAAGGTAAGTCACAGTAAAATGTAAAACATTTGCAAGAATGTTACTGAAAATTTCAGGGAAATCAGCTGTCCCTAATGAAGAGTAAGGTTCTATAATAATATATATATATATATATATATATATATATATATATATACATACACACACACACACAAATAACACTTCAATATATGATAATTAGTTGAATACTTCAGAAATGAAGCTGGCATTTTAATGAATGTTTGTAATTGCTGACAGTCTGCTAAAATGATCAACAAAGTAGCTGAAAAAATGAGCAATGGTTGCACAATGTAAATCTCGTCACTATTTGTGTTTTGACAGCACAAAGACAACGGAATTAACCTTGTATGAGACTATCAAAATCACAAAGTTAATTTTATCGGTATATCACAACTAAACATAAGCTGCAACTGTGCAGAAAAATGAATTGTTATTACCAGTGAATACGAAAAGACACAAAATATACTTCATGCATGTGAAACATTAAAAACATTTTGTTAAAAGTAACTTACTTTTCAAAGGCAAGCTTGCGGAATCAAACAAATGCAGACGTGGAATGAATAAGTTACATTTATCAAGGTACTTGAATATAAGGTTGGGCACTCAGCCCTGCAACCAATGAAAAAGTTGTCAATTTGACGTCATGGGAATTAAGTTTTGTCATTAGTGATGTCACGCTCCAGAGTAAACTTTGAGAGGAGTTGCCAAAACAGAGAAAGTTTTCGCATTATTACAGTTAAAAATTGTTTGTTAATTTTGAAGTGGCAATATCTAAGCGTAAACAACATGCGCAAAGATTTTAAATCGTGCTATGCACGGGATCTAGTGACATCCAAGGAAATTTAGTGACGACAGTGAAGTATGACAGTCGCAGTTAATAAGTTCGGTCCTTCTTGAGAGCCCCAGATTAAAATTTCTTAATTTCCATGTCATGATATGTGCAGAACCAAGTAAAAAAATCTGATGTGGGCAGCACATGACTTTCGTTATATAATAAAATGAATTTACTACTTTTACAGTTAAAAAAATGTCATTTTTATAGTATATACTTATATTCTTTCCAAGATATTGAATTTTCTTCAATGAGTCGTCATTTTCATTGATGTAGCGTCATTTTTATCCATTTGGCGAGATTTTCGTTAATTTGGCAACATTTAAAAAAGTCTCCAAGTTGGCGACATTCCGCCAAATTCGTCTCCAAAATCACCAAACGTTATGGACGGAGAAATAAGTTACTCTTATAGCAGATAAATTATTATTGGCGTTCAAATACAAAAGTATTACTCAAAGTATATTTTCTCACGAATAGAACGAGCTAGATCCACGAGAATGATGTCACCCAATTTATCGTATGATATTACATATGAAACGTGAACATGTTTCTCGACAGTTAATATTTTTTTTTTAATTTATGGGATATTATGATAAATTTATTTGAAAAATGTGCAATATCTCGAGAACGGTTCGTGCTAGCATTCTAAAGTTTGTTAGTCGTTTTCTAAGGAAAAATTACATAAGAAATATCTATTTGCGTAATTTTATCAAAGGTTCTAGTAGATACTAATATTTTTTCCAAGATATTGAATTTTCGACAATTAGTTGTCCTTTTCATTGATTTAGCGTCTTATCCATTTGGCGAGATTTTCGTTAATTTAACAACATTTCAAAAAGTCGCCAAATTGGCGACATTCCGCCAAATTTGTCGCCAAAATATCGCCAAGCGTCATGGATGGAGAAATAAGTTATTTTTACAGCAGATAAATGGCTATTGGTTTTCAAATACAAAAGTATTACTCAAAGTGTCTTTTCTCGTGAATGAAACGAGTTAGATCCACGATATCACCAAATTTATCGCATGATATTACATATGAAAAGTGAACATGTTTTTTAAGTGTTAATATATATTTTTTTATTTTACTTGATTATGTGATAAATTTATTTGAAAAATGTACAGTATCTCGAGAACGATTAATGCTAGCGTCCTACAGTTTGTGTCAATCGTTTTCTAAGGATTACATAAATGTCTATTTGCGTAACTTTATTAAAGGTTTTGATTTTTTGTGATTTTTCAAAATTTCACTCGAAAATTTAAGGGGTTCTGAACATTCGATTGTGTTTAATGGGCTTCCAGTATTCACGGATTGTGATTTTCGTACCGAATTTCATTATAATCGCTCCATTCGTTCGTGAGATATCATCTTCACAGACTCACTGATACACACACACTTAGACACCACCTCAAAAATGTTCGATTCGTGATCAGGGATGCTTGAAACGTGCTCTCCTGCGAAAACTCGAATTCGAATTTTCGACCTCGTCACAATACTTTCCTTATACATTATGTACATAAGGAAAATAATAATGCATTCATGCCCCGGATAAGCAGCCCCTGACATTATGCCCTAGAAATGCTGCACCTGTTGCCAACTGTTTAGATAAAAATATAATAAATAAACTCAAAGAAACATTATTTGATAATATATAAAATATTTTATAATATCTATGTTTGATAATACCTAAATATATAAAATCCTTTATTACAGCAGAAGTTATTCCATTTGGTTGAGTCTTCCTGCTCTTTTGTAAAAGAAAAAAGAAAAGAAAAACTGCTTTTTACTTTCTTTACATACATAGTATAATATTTGGGAAAGGTTTGACAGAGTCGAAAATTTGAATTAGGAGTTTTCGACGGAAAAGCAACTTTTAAACATCTCTGAATTCGAATCAAACGTTTTACAGGCGATGCCTGTGTATAAGTCATTTTCTTTAAACGGACTTTTTCATCTTTCCTGTTACAATATATTTTTTCTATTTTCCAACCTGTTTTCTGCATTATATTTTAACACGGGTGGTTTAAACTGGGGAAAAATATAGCATCATAGGGGAATGACACTTAATATAAGCAACTGCTTTGTTAGTATATATATATATATATATATATATATATATAATAAAATTTTGAAAGTCCAATGAAAGAGAAGTGAGAAGCTGTAACTCGAAAAACCTAACTTTCTAACAAGCTTACAAAATAAAGTATAAATCAGCAAATCTTCAATCAAATGGAAAAAAATACAAATTTCGAATCATCAAGTTAAAGAAAATCATCCAAATTCACGATAAAAGAAAAACAGATGAAATCCAAGCATTAATGCTATACACGTGGACAAGGGCTAAGCCTAAATCATGGATTTGTTCACTTCTCAAAAACTCTTCCTCGGGTCCAAGTATCTTATATATATATTAAAAAACTAAAAAAATTCTTTTACTTTAATTACAATCTTATATTTAAATTAACTGCTTATTTGTTTAATATCTTAAAAAGAAAAAAAAATGTAGTTTAATGTAATTCATCTATTCCAAAGTCATTCCCTTGTCTAACAAGAAGATAGGTAAATGACGACAGGAGAATGACAAATCATGTGATTTTACTTTCTGAGTATATGAAGTTTTATTTGCATTTAAGCCTAACTTGATATTTAGTTTGCTACACTAACTAGGCACACATATATGTTAAAAAATATTTACTTTCTTATTCTGAAAATAATTAAAGACAAGTGAATGAGAAGGAATAAAAATACTTACCCAAAATTGTTCAGTTTTATAATATTTCCCTGCACAGAATGATAGCTAGAACATAATCAAGCTCTTGAAATGGTGAATATGGATTTTAGTAAAAAAGAATAATACTTTAATTACATTTTGTTGTCATCTATGTACAGAAAGAGGTGTTAAAATTTAAAAACAAGTGAATGACAAAAAAGCTAGGGGACAGTTGTAAAAAATTAATTTAAAGTATTGCTCTAATGCATAGTGAATTTTTTACTTTCCTTATATACATAATGTATAAGGAAAGTATTGTGACGTGGTCGAAAATTTTACTTTCCTTATATACATAATGTATAAGGAAAGTATTGTGACGGGGTCGAAAATTTGATTTCGAGTTTTCGACGAGAGAGCACGTTTCAAGCATCCCTGATCACGAATCGAACATTCTTGAAGCGATGTCTGTGTGTGTGTATGTGTGTGTGTGTATGTATGTGTGTGTGTGTGTATGTATGTGTGTGTGTGTGTGTGTGTGTGTGTGTGTCTGTGTGCGTGTGTGTGTGTGTGTGTGGAGACGATATCTCTCGAACGAATGGAGCGATTCGAATGAAATTCGGTACAAAAATCACAATCCGTGAATACTGGAAGCCTATTGTTTTAAAACACAATCGAATGTTCAGAACCCTCCTAAATTTTCGAGTGAAAATTTGAAAAAATCATCAAAAACTCAAAACCTTTAATAAAGTTACGCAAATAGACATTTCTTATGTAATTTTTCCTTAGAAAATGATTGACAAAAACTTTAGAATGCTAGCATGAACCGTTCTCGAGGTATTGTACATTTTTCAAATAAATGTATCAAAAAATTCCATAAATTAAAAAAAAATATAAACTATTAAGAAACATATTCACTTTTCATATGTAATATCTTGCGATAAATGGGGTGACATGATTCTCATGGATCAAACTCGTTCCATTCACGAGAAAATATACATTGAGTAATACTTTTGTATTTGAACGCCAATAGTCATTTATTTGCTGTAATAATAACTTATTTCTCTGTCCATAACGTTTGGCGAGATTTTGGCGACGAATTTAGCGGAATGTCGCCAACTTGGCGACATTTCTAAATGTTGCTAAATTAACGAAAATCTTGTCAAATGGATAAAAATGACGCTAAATCAATAAAAATGACGACTAATTGAAGAAAATTCAATATCTTGGAAAGAATATAAGTATCTACTATAAGAATAACATTTATTTACTTTAAAAGTAGTAAATCCATTGCATTATATAAGGAAAGTCATGTGCTGCCCACATCAGATTTTTTTTATTATTGTTTGTATTTGCCTAATTTAATATAAAACATCAAATTGAAAGAAAACTGGAAAATGAAGGCTTGTAAATGAAGTCGTGATTTCATTATTTGGCTGTTCGGACACACAGGGGGAATGACAGTTAATAAATAAACTAAATTTTTAAATATTTAAAAATATATATTGTCATTTTATCTTATGTGTGACAAATATGAACTATATTAAAACTGATCAGTGTCCAAAGTCAGCCCTAAATCATGCAAACTATTATTAAAATACCTAAAACTAACTAAATGTGAAACTCCCGTTTACAGAAAACGACACGTATGAATGTTAGTGTGTGTTTGTGCCAGCGAATCTGGAGACGCAACATCTCAAGAATAATTGAAATACTTCGAAAATTATTCGAAACAGTTATTACAATCTGTGAATACTGTGACTTGTTGAATTCAAATGTAACCATGTTTTTGAAAGACCCTCGCACCCCCCAAATTTCGAAAAAATCCTTAACATTATTAGATTTTGATGTTAGTATATGTTTTAGATCGATTTTGATGCTAATATATATTTTTAGTCTAGCCAATCCGAGACGAGAGATAACACAAGACAGGCGTGTGTCAAAACACGACAAGAATATCCCTACAAGATGAGTCAATGACAAGGGGTATCCTCGAAACAGCTGTATGCCGCATTTTTGGGTTTATGTGTACTTATTCAGGTTGCTTTAGTCTCTCTAGTTTCCCTTATTCTTTGCACAAAGTGTATTACCTTGCCTGCAATGCATGGTAATGTATAGCGAAGTATTAGAGTCTTGTCGAAAATCGCAAGTTGAGTTTTCGACGGATTTACACGTTTTGGGTCCTCTAGAACATGAAAAAAACTATTTTTAGGCTGACGTCTGTGTGTCTGTATCCAATCTAACTCAAAAACTAATGGACCAAATTTCACAAAATATTATAGATAAGTCACTTGTGGGTGATCCTGGTGCTAATTAGGTTTTGGCAAGATTCTGAAGAAAAGAACCTGACTTTCTTTTCTATTTTTTGCGAATTGGCATGCAAAAATTACATGTATTCATTCTAGCTAAAAGACTAATGAATCAAATTTTACAAAACTTTGTAAATAAGTCACTTGTGGGCTACCCTGGTGCAGATTAGATTTTGGCATGATTCAGAAGAAACTTTTCTTTTTTTTCCGAAATGGCTCGCAAAAGTAGTCAAAATCTAAAATAAGACCAAGTATCCCACATAAATCGCCAATAAAAAAAATACGTATGCTCAAATATATCAATTAAATGCTTGTTTTATACGTAATTTTTGACGGGGAAAGTATAAGACCAACCTCATTATTCTTTAACTAACCGTTCAAGATATTTTAGTTTTTTGCATTTTCGCTACGCCACCTTTGAAAATTATAAGTCCTGTTAACAAATGAAAACTAAAACTGAATTAAAACTGCACATTCAGTGTAATTTAAAATAATTATGGGTGTTATTTTGTGCAATTAAACTTAATGTAATGAATTCTTGAAGAAATAAAGGGAACGTGAATATGAGTCTGCAGGGAAGTCATGTGCTGCCCACATCAGATTTTTACTTTCCCTTCAATGCATACGGAAAGTATTGGAATCGTGTCGAAAATCGCAACTCGAGTTTTCGACGGATCTACACGTTTTGGGACCTCTAGAACACGGAAACACAGTTTTCAGCGTGACGGTATGTGTGTCTGTCTGTCGGTGCAATGTATGTATCCACTCTAATTCAAAAACCAATGACCCGAATTTCATAAAATTTGGTATGTAAGTCACTTGTGTGTGACTCTGGTGCTGATTAGTTTTTAGTACGATTCGGGATAAAATAACCCGCCTTTTTTTCTCGAAATGACCCGCAAAAATTGTCTATCCACGTAGCGGAAAAACTATTAAATCAAATTTCATAAAATTTGGTAAATAAGCCACTTGTAGGTTACCCTGGTGCGGATTAGATTTCTGTATGATTCGGATAAAAGAACCGGCCTTTTTTGCGAAATGTTTCTCAAAAATCGTCAAAATCTAAAACAACAGACTACACATGCTCATATATATCGTTTAAATGCTTGTTTTATACGTAATTTTTGACGATCAAAAGAATAAGACCAACCCATTACTCTAGAACCAGCTGTTCTCGGGGCATTTTAGTTTTTTCGCAACGTCACTTTGGAAAATCAGTTCAAGCAACCAAATAAAAATGAAAATTGAATTAAAGGTGCAAATTTAGTGTAATGTAAAATAATTATGGCTGTTATTTTGTGCATTTAAACTCAATTTAATGAAGTATTGAAGAAATTAAGAGAACGTGAAATAGGGGTCTGGAGGGAAAGTCATGCGCTGCCCATATATATGTATATATAATTTTTACTTTCCTTATATACATAATATGTAAGGAAAGTATTGTGACAGGGGTCGAAAATTCGAATTCGAGTTTTCGACGGGAGAGCACGTTTCAAGCATCCCTGATAACGAATCGAACAATTTTGAAGTGATGTCTGTGTGTGTCGAAAGGAGTGTCTAAAGCCCAGAACTACCGACTCGTCCAGTGCGAAAGTTGTGTCTCAGTGGAAACGATAACCGACGAACGAATGGACCGATTCTAATGAAATTTGGTACAAAAATCACAATCCGTAAACACTGGAAGCCTATTGTTTTTATACGCAATCGAATGTTCAGAACCCCCCTAAATTTTCGGGTGAAACTTTGAAAAAATCGTCAAAAAATCAAAACTAATAAAGTTACGAAAATAGACATTTCTTATGTAATTTTTCTTTAGAAAACTATTGACAAATTTTAGAACGCTAACATGAACCGTTCGAAATATTGCACATTTTTCAAAAACATTATCAAAGTCGTAAAATAAAAAAAAATTCCTATATAGAAACATGTTCACTTTTCATATGTAATACCATGCGATAAATTGGGTGACATCATTCTCGTGGATCTAGCTCGTTCCATTCATGAGAAAAGATACTTTGAGAAATACTTTTGTATTTGAACTCCAATAGTCATTTATCTGCTATAACTTATTTTTCCAACCATACTGCTTGGCGAGATTTTGGCGACGAATTGGGCGGCATGTCGCCAACTTGGCGACTTTTTAAAAAATGTTGCCAAATTAACGACAATCTTGCCAAATGGGTAAAAATGACGCTAAATCAATGAAAATGACGACTAATCGTTGAAAATTCAATATCTTGGAAATAATGTAAGTATCTACTATAAGAAAAACCTACTTTTTATTTTACTGTATAAGTAGTAAATTCATTGCATTATATAAGGAAAGTCATATGTTGCCCACATTAGATTTTTTTTTTCTCTATGATGAACATATTTAAATAAACTATGATAGTCTAAGTTAATACGCCAAATAAATTAAATTATCGTATGACTAAATTTGAGGATATATTTAAAGCAAACTTGTCATTGATCACTTGCGTTGTTCGCCATTTCGTATTGTAAATGTATACATTTATTCTTTGACGGCGTGTTAAATAAATAGTATGCAAAAACCCACTCAGAAAAATTCAGAGTATATAATAACCAGGATTTGTACGAAATTTACGAAAAATTAAGCAATATCGAAACTAAAAATCTTTTCCCCTGGAAATTATTCAATAGAAAATGTATAGATAACCAGTCTGTCCCAATTCTGAAAATTGTTTATTTTGAATCTGCCGAAAGACCGAATAATTGAGACTGGACATCGTTACCATACTTGCGGCAAAGCTAATTTGAGTGTGGAGAGGAGAAATAAAATCTATAAATCTCCAATACATAGTTAAAACGTTTTTAATAATTAAAAGCCATAATTCTCTTCCAATGATTTGAGTTCAAATTGACCTAATGCTTTAACTAAAATTAATTATAATGGTTTATCGCATCAAAGCCAACTTAGCAGTAGAAAAGTGCAAGAAAATATAACCTTCTGCTAAGTTATATAGTTATACTATTAAACGCTTTTACTAATAACTGCAATTTTTCTTCATGAAACCAATGATTTGAGTTCAAATTGACCCATTCCTATAACTGAAATTGAAAACCTGATGTGGGCAGAACATGACTTTCCCTGCAGACTTAAATTCACGTTCTCTATTTTAATTAAAATTAATTCACTTTTAATTCAATTTTCGTTCTCATTTGATAAATGGATTTATTTTCAAAGGTGGCGTAGACAAAATACGAAAAAACTAAACTATCTCGAGAACGGCTAGTTCCAGTGTAATGGGGTCGGTCTTATTCTTTTCTTAGTTAAAAATTACGTATTAAACAAGCATTTAATGGATATATTTGAACATGCGTAATTTCTAGATTTGTGATTTTTGAGGGCCATTTTGCAAAAAAAGGCAGGTTATTTTTTTCCGAATCATACCAAAATCTAATCAACACCAGGGTGACCCACAAATGACTTATCTACCGAATTTTGTGTCCATTAGTTTTTCAGCTGGAGTGGATACTGCTTTTGCGGACCATTTCGAAAAAAAGAAAAAAAAGGCGGGTTTTTTATATCCCGAATCGTACTCAAAACTAATCAGCACCAGATTCGCCCACAAGTGACTTCACTAAATTTTATGAAATTCTGTCCATTAGTTTGAGTTAAGAGTGGATACAAAATCTGTACAGACAGACAGACACAGATGTCACGCTAAAAATAGTTTTTTCGTATTCTAGAGATCTCGAAACGTGTAGGTCCATCGAAAACTGGAGTTGCGATTTTCGGCATGATTCCAATACTTTCCCTATACATTACCATGTATTGCAGGGAATGCAAAAAGGTTTCTCATATCAAAGCTAACTTAACAGTAGCAAAGTGCTAAAATTGAAACTTCTGCTAAGTTACATAGTTATTCTATTAAATGATTTTAATAATTAACAACAGACATTTTGCTTCATGAAACCAATTACACTGTTAAACAATGTTTTAAGTTTTTGTACGAAACTGAAAGTAGCCACTATTTATAAATTTTGGGTCGCTGAACACTAAGATCAGCCTTAAAATTATCTCCTGGCTCAGAGTTTTGAGCAATTGCAGTTTATTATTTTACATATAACGCTATGGGACGTTATAATTACGAAACTTGAAATAAAAATAAATAAGAGAAAAGAAATAAAATAAGCACTATCGTTCTTGATAAAGCTGTCGACGCCGTTGCTTCCGTGTGTAAAAATAAAAGGTTGTTAACTGTTATTCGTACTATTGTATTCCCATAGCCTTATATGTAAAATGTAAACAGCGAAAATACTTTGAAAACTGAGCCAGGAGACAATTTTAAGCGTAATTTTCGTGTTCAGCGACCCGAAATCTATAAAGAACGGATATTTTCACCTCTAAAATTTTCACTGTTAAACAGTGTTATTTGAGTTCAAATTTGACCTATTCCTGTAACTAAAATTAATTATAATAATGGTTTCTCATATCAAAGCCAATTTAACAGTAGAAAAGTGCAAGAAATTATAAACTTCTGCTAAGTTACACTGTTAATCTATTAAACGCTTTTAATAATTGATAACTGACATTTTGGTTCATGAAACTATTGATTTAAGTTTAAATTGACCTTTTCCTATAACTAAAATTTTAAATTATTTTAATGGTTTCTCATCTTATAAGAATTCTAAATTGATATTCAAAATTAAGTCTGTTACTGTGGAAACCGCCTAGTCAATGTATGCATAATGGGTGATTTAAGACAAAACTAAATGAAAAGCCGGTCATAGCATCCAGTGCATTCAACTTATCTCTGATTCAAGTTATAGTACAATATTATATCGTAGCACCGATGGTTTTAACAAATTTTCGCGCTCCATTTAGTCTTGATTACTGAAATTTAATTTGAGATTCATTGCACGTTCATTGGCTATTGAACTAGTCTGAAGTCGGAAAGATGAAGGTCCCAACTACGAAACTACATATATTTAATGAGGAAATTTGATGACCAGAACACAAAAGTAATCTGTTAGCTCTGTTAATTAGCGCCGAGATATCCATATAGCCTTCTAAATATATGATCGAAATATATTTCAGAACAATTCCTTTATATCCTCAATTTTTCCACCGATTAGTCATTTGTTGGAATATTTATCCCCATCAGCATAAACAGGATAATGCCTATTGGAATCATAACTTATTTGTGTGTCTAGCAGATCCACCTTTTGTAATTGTGACAATTTGTTTTCATAACAGTGCAAGTTCTACGCCGAAAGTAACACACATTAGAATTCAAATGCAATGTTTTTATTTTAAAACAAATATTTAAAAAGCTACTTAAAATTCATTAAAAGTTTGATTACTAATGAAAGGTCTTAAAAATGACATAAGGCAAGAAAGAACATAAGTAAGACTAGAATAAAATGTGGTTAAACTAAAAAATATTCATATCTCAATCTGACGAATAAGTAAATTTTTAAATCTATTTGACTCCAAGTAATGCCAAATAAGCCTATTGAAAGTGTACCAAAGCTTTGTCTTATTTCCATCCTCTGTCAGTAGAGTTCGTTTACAATAAAAATAATCGAGTGAACAAAAATCGATTCGGCTTTAAATCGGTACCGATCTTACAGATTCGATCTTTGTGGTATTCATTTTAGTTTCCTCATATCCATGCATATTTATTAAATCTGTCCACTTGAATGTATCTTTTATAATGTTCTGCCAATGTCGTCATTCTGTTTCAGTAAAATTTTCATCTCAATTACCAACATCCTAAAGCCTGTAGTTTTGTTTAACATTCGGAGTCAATATCTGCAAGCGAATAAAAATGTTCGACTATTCACCTTTGTCAATAGATTCGGTAAGATATGAATCGATTTCTTTTGCAACAAATTAATTTTCAAATACAAATTAAACCTCAACGCCATCTAGCAATTGCTGATCTTGAACAATCTCAATTTTGTCCATCCCTTGGTTGCATCCAGGAAACTCTGCCGTTGTATTTACAATTCCATCACGCTCAGTGTTTAGCTCTTGACGTTCGTTTAGTAAACGTTCTCTTTCCATTCCAGAAATTAATCGTTGTCGATCAAAAACAGGAGCTCCTCCATTTTCCCGTGGAAACTCAGCCCTTCTTAGAAAGACAATTTGAACGAACGGCATCCGTTTTAGCATTGCAACAATGTAAGTAAATACACGATATATAATCCACAAACTTATAAATCTCGATAAAATCAAAGCAGTGCCATTAAACAGAAGATTGAGCCATAGGAAAATAGTCAAGCCAATTCTTAGCTGAACGCCTGTATTTACATTTGCGATGCACTCTCTGATAAACATAAAAGTTTTCAGAGTTGCCATCATTCCATATTTAATTAGATCCGAGGACTCCATGGATGACGAAAAAAAAATTATTTCCAATGTCAGATATATTAAACAAGTTGCGGCCGCTATAACTCGTGTAATTACGTTTGCGCGAAGCCTCATCCAATCGAGCATGCTGGAAATTCGAATCGGAAGAGAATTTCTTACTCTGTACATATCATGTTGTAATACAGAAATGTTTCCACGACACGTGAAGAAATAAAAACTGTATAGCACCGTTAAAATCAAGTAGAACAAAGAGTAAAGAACAAAGTTAATCGGACAGTAAGACATCGTATTGGCGATGAATTCTGGCGACTGTTGCGCCAAGAAGAGTGAGCCGATTGTCACAAAGATGAATGAAATGTCAAGAACTAGTTTCCAGTCGGCGCACATCTTGTATCTGTAAAATAAAAATTTATATTACTACACTCAAATTTGAACAATCCATAGCAGATTTAGCAACATTTTTTGGCGTACACTTAAAAAGTCTAATGTACCTCTGTGTGTCGTCCTCGTTTTACCATTCAAGAATTACTGTTTCAATACTAAATTTCATTAGTCAAATAATTTATATATTACAGTCTACATTTTTTAAAATAAAAGCTAAAATACGAATTTTTACTTTCCTTATATACATAATGTATAAGGAAAGTATTGTGACGGGGTCGAAAATTCGAATTCGAGTTTTCGACGGGAGAGCACGTTTCAAGCATCCCTGTTCACGAGTAAAAATTTTTTGAGACGATGTGTGTCAGTGAGGCTGTGGAGACGATATTTCACGAACAAATAGAGCGACGATTCGAATGAAATTTGGTACAAAAATCACAATGAATACTGGAAGCCTATTTTTAAACGTCATCGAATGTTCAAAACCCTTCTAAATTTTCGAGTGAAATTTTGAAAAAATCATCAAAAAATCAAAACCTTTAATAAAGTTACGCAAATAGACATTTCTTATGTAATTCTTCCTTAGAAAATGATTGACAAACTTTAGAACGCTAGCATGAACCGTTTGAGATATTGCACATTTTAAAAATAAATTTATCAAAAAATCCCATAAATTAGAAATATATTAATTGAAAAACATGTTCACTTTTCATATGTAATATCATGCGATAAATTGGGTGACATTCTCGTGGATCTAGCTCGTTCCATTCATGAGAAAAGATACTTTGAGTAATACTTTTGTATTTGAACGCTAATAGTTATTTATTTGCCATATGAATAACTTATTTCTCTTTCCATAACGCTTGGCGAGATTTTGGTGCCGAATTTGGCGGAAAGGAGACTTTTTAAATGTCAAATTAACGAAAATCTCGCCAAATGGATAAAAATGACACTAAATCAATGAAAATGACGACTCATTGACGAAAATTCCATATCTTGGAAAGAATATAAATATCTAGTATAAGAAAAACCTATTTTTTTATTGTAAACGTAGTAAATTCATTACATTATATAAGGAATATTATGTGTTGCCCACAGATTTTTTTTTTCTCTTTTTTTTTTAATACATATTTTCATTAAATATGAAATATTGTGTTAAAATTTTCAGTTCGCCTGAAAAATATTGAGCGAATTCTTGTACATTATAGTACTAAATACCGAATTCTATGCAACTGCAAATTATAAATAAGCTGTGTTTATAGAAATCCTAAAGATTACCTATTAAATGAGATTTCTAGGATTCGTGCTACCACTGTAGTAATCAGAATCCATGAATCGGTTGGATCAATCCAGAGGAGAGGACAAAGCCTCCCTGAAAACAATCATTCGCGCATTATCGAGCCAAATTCAGTTACTATATATACAAAATATGTAATAATTTATTATCAATTACTATATACAACACAGCAATTATTTCTAATAGTTAAAGATTTAAATTAAAACTTGTTTCCTCCAAAGTTCCATTAACCCTTCTCCCCTCCGGGCCCAAAGTCCTGAAATAAATACAGATTGGCGTTACCCTTATCCAACATCGTCGCATACTTCAGTGGTATTATTACGCAACTGGTAAATACATTGAGATTGTCGATTAGTTCTAAACCCGCGTTGTGGTATACACATGTAAAATTTTACATTTGGTAACGTAATCTTAAAGGTGGAGTAGCGAAAATGTGACTGACTATCTAGAGAAAAGGCTAGATATACATGGGGTTGATATTTTTTCATCGCAAAAATTACGTATAAAACAAGCATTTAATGGATATATTTGAGCATAAGCAGTCTTGCTTTAGATTGACGATTTTTGCGAGCCATTTCGCAGAAAAGGGCAGGTTCTTGATTCCCGAAAATCATACCAAAATCTAATCAACGCTAGGGTAACCCACAAGTGACTTATCTACCAAATTTTGGTTTATTAGTTTTTACTTTTCTTGCAATACATGGTAATGTATAGGGAAGTATTGGATTCATGTCAAAAATCACAACACTGTCTACACGTTTCGAGACCTCTAGAATACGAAAGAACTATTTTTAGCGTGACGTCTGTGCATGTGTGTCTGGGCAATGTATGTATCCACTCTAACTCAAAAACTAATGGACTGAATTTCACAAAATTTGGTAGGTAAGCCATTTGGGTATGAACCTGGTGCTGATTAGTTTTTGGTGCGATTCGTAAAAACAGAACTAGACTTTTTTTTGCGAAATGGTCTGTAAAAATTTCATGTATCTACTCTAGCTAAAATACTAATTTCACAAAATTTGGTAGATAAGTTACTTGTAGGATACTCTGGTGCTGATTAGATTTTGGTATGATTCGGAAAGGAATAACCTGCCTCTTTTTAGGAAATGGCACGTAAAAATTTCATGTATCCACCCTATCTAAAGTACTAATTAACCAAATTTTACAAAATTTGAATTTGGTAGGTAAGTTATTTGTGGGATACTCTGGTGCTGATTAGAATTTGGTACAATTCGGTAAAAAAAAATCTGCCCTTTTTTACGAAATGGCCCGCAAAAATCTAAAACAAAAAAGACTAAGTAGTGTCTGCTTAAATGCATCAATTAAATTCTTGTTTTATACGCAATTTGACGAGGAAAAGTATATAACACACTACATTATACTTTAAGACTAACCATTCTCAAGATTTGAGATTTCTTGCATTTTTGTTACGCCGATTCCGGAAAGTGTCTAGTTACCAAATAAAAACAAAAATTTAATTAAAAATGCAAATTTAGTGTTATTTGGTGCAATTAAACTCAATCGAACGAATTATTAAAGAACTAAAAATAATATGAATTTGAGTCTGCAGGGAAAGTCATGTGCTGCCCACAGATTTTTTTTAGCTAGAGTAGATACAGTTAATTTTTGCTGATTATTTCACAAAAAGAGGCAGATTTTATCCCGAATCGTACCAAAACCTTATCAGTTCCAGGGTCATCCATTAGCGACTTACCTGTAAAATTGTACGAAATTTGGTCCATTAGTTTGAGTTTGAGTAGATACAAAGATTGCACAGACTGACACACAACTACAGACATACTGCACTCTAGAAATAGGTTTTTCGTGTTCTAGAGGTCCCAAAGCGTATAGATCCGTCGAACCCTCTATTTTTGGCATGATTCCAATACTTTCCATATATATTACCATGTACTGTGAAGGAAAGTAGTGTCCTGAAGCAGTACAAACTAGGAACTAAATGTGTATTTGATTTGAGGATATAGTTTGTGGTTTGCAGGATGTGTAGTAGCTGTATTTGACTATCGTAGATTTAAACTTAAATGATTTGTTTAAAAGAAATCGTCTATAAGGAGTTACAAAAGCAAGGAATCCCGCTTTCAGAGCAGCTACCTCTTTTAATTGGTAATTTCAAGGTCTCTAGTCTCTGAACTGGAAATGCGGTTCCTTATGGTTAATGTCAAACATGGAGTCTATTACATCCGTTTATTCTTCATTTTTGGTCACCAAAGCGTCAAAGTTGGCTAATTAAGAGCGAATGTTTCTACTAAATTTATGGATGTGACGAACTAAACAGATAATTTCCCTTAAACATAGTATCCCATAACTTTGCACAGTAGATTAATAAGAAATCTAGGTGGACGAAGTTTAATGTCAAACAACTATTAACTGCCGGATTTTTTTTTGTAGACAACAATAAAAAAATCTGATGTGGCAGCACATGACTTTCCCTGCAGACTCAAATTCAAATTTCCTTTATTTCTCTAAGAAATCATTAAATTGAGTTTAATTGCACAAAATGAGACTAAATTTTAATTTTTAATCCAATTTCTGCTTTTATTTGGTAATTGGACATTTTTCCAAAGGCGGCATAAAAAAATGCGGAAAATCTCAAATATCTTGAGAACGGTTAGTCCTAGAGCAATAGTTGTTCTTATTCTTTTCCTCGTCAAAAATTACGTATAAAACAAGTATTTAATTGATGCATTTGAACATACGTAGTCTTTAGATATTGGCGATTTTTGCGGGCCATTTCGTAAAAAAAGGCAGGTTGTTCTTTTCCGAATCGTACCAACATCCAATCAAAATCTAATCAGCAGAGTATCTCATATGATTTATCTACTAAATTTTGTGAAATTTGGTCAATTTGTATTTCAGCTAGAATGAATACATGAGATTTTTGCGGGCCATTTTGCAAAAATGGCGGTTTCTTTTTTCCGAATTGTACTAAAACCTAATCAGCACCAGGGTCTTACCTATCAAATTTTATGAAATTCGGTTCATTAGTTATTGAGTTAGAGTGGATACATACATTGCACAGCTAGACATACGTATTCTAGAGGTCTAACATTTCGTATTCTAGACGTCTCGAAACGGGCAGATCCGTCGAAAACTCGAGTTGCGATTTTCGGCATGATTCCAATACTTTCTCATGCTCAGCAGTATGGAAATGTACATCATTCCTGCATTAAAAACGGCTACTTTAGAAATTTATAATCTTTTACTCTTTAATTTTGGGATATATCTAAATTTATTTTCTTTGATGGATATTTTTAATTGACCGGAAAACAAAATATTCGCTTTCAATAAAATATTCGCTCTCAATAAAATTCGAAAACTCGAGTTGAGATTTCCGGCACATGATTCCAATACCTCTCGAAAATTCTATCATAGAATCTGTTATCGCCTAAAATTATTTTTATTGACATTTATGTTAAAAAGTAAAATTATATCGTAAATATCTTGGAATACATTAATATACACGCTAAACATTTAAAATAGTTATTACATACTATATTATAACACCCAGCATATTCCATATATAAACATTTTAATTGAAAACTTAGCATATTATTTCATTAGTGTAACCATTACAGGAAGACAGATTAGGTACAGATGTATAATACTTTTTCACTTTTGGTGATTTCAGGAGAGATTCTGGCAATTTTGCTATGATTCGGAGAACGTTCTATTCTGGAAATCCGTTTCGCGTCTTTTGTCGCCCCTTTTTTCGCCTTTTTGTCGCAGAGATAAAAATTGCAACGTTCCATTCTGGCAACATTTTCTGCGATTTTTGTCGACCTTTTGTCGTCAATGTAAAAATCGCCCTTTTGTCGCGAAGATAAAAATTGCATCGTTCCATTCTGGCAACATTTTCCGCGATTTTTGTCGACCTTTTGTCGTCAACGTAAAAAATCACCCCTTTGTCGCAGTTTGAGCAACAGTTGATCTGTAGCAATTCAAACATGGGCTTACGCCCGCTAAAGAAAACATAACAGAATCCGGTCGGAGGTTGCACGTAGCAATATCCGTTTGTGCAACAGGTGTTCTGTGGCTCATAGAGCGTAACATGAAAATCAGAAAATTTCCTGATTTTAACTTTGGCGACAAAAGGAAGACAAATGATGACAAAAGACGACAAAGTGGAAAGGGTTGCCAGAATAGAATGTTCTCCAAATCATAGCAGGGATTATCAGAATCTTTTATGAAATTGCCAAAAATGAATAAGGGATTATACTACATCTGTAACGCAGGTTATTTCATGTTTATTTAGAAAAGTCTAATTTCATTGAACTATATGTATCGACTTAGTAACATATTGAGTATTCTTTTCGAGCCAATAAAATGAAATTTCAAGGCAATGCCAGAAATATCTGGTAGCTTTAGTATATCGTTGGTATTTCTAACAATAAACAGAGATACAAGAAAACGTTAAAATTGTGCTATAACATCCTCGCTGACAATATAAAAAATCTGATGTGGTCAGCACATGATTTTCTCTGCAGACTCAAATTCATATTTTCTTTCTTTCTTTAATAATTCATTAGATTGAGTTTAATTGCACCAAATAACACTAAATTTGCACTTTTAATTCAATTTTTGTTTTTATTTGGTAATTTGACATTTTTCCAATAGCGGCGAAACAAAAATGCAAGAAATCTCAAATATCTTGAGAACGGTTAGTCCTAAAGTATATTGGAGTGTTATATTCTTTTCTTCGTCAAAAATTGCGTATAAAACAATTCAATTGATACATTTCAGCATACGTAGTTCTTTTTAGATTTTGGAGGGCAATTTCATGAGAAAAGGTAGGTTGTTCTTTTCCGAATCGTACCAAAATCGAATCAGCACCAGAGTATCCAACAAGTAACTTATCTACCAAATTGTGAAATTTGGCAAATTAGTATTTTAGCTAGAGCGGATAAATTAAACTTGCGGGTCATTTCGAAAAATCAGGCGGATTCTGTTTTTACGCAAATCGTACCCAAAACAAATCAGCACCAGATTCGCCCGCAAGTGACTTACCTACCAAATTTTGTGAAATGCGGTCCATCAGTTTTTTAGTTAGAGTGGATACAAAATCTGAACAGACAGACACAGACGTCACGCTAAAATAGCTTCTCATATTCTAGAGGTCTCGAAACGTGTAGATCCGTCGAAAACTCCAGTTGCGATTTTCGGCATGATTCCAATACTTTCCGTATACTTTACCATGTATTGCAGGAAAAGTAAAAATTAAATGTTCCCCGATACTTTTCACATTTTAACTTGTACTGCAATTTAATCAGACTAATCAATCAAATTAATCTATCTATTTTGGCTCTTCAAACTTCTGCATACGTATGGAAAGCAAATAGAAATTTTATAAGAGGAATGGTATTACTTTCCCTATACACTACCATGTATTGCCATTCATCTTATAAAATTTCAATTTGCTTTCCATACGTATGCAGAAGTTTGAAGAGCCAAATTAGATAAGATTAATTTTATTGATTAGTTTGATTAAATTGCAGTACAAGTTAAAATGTGAAAAGTATCTGGAAACATTTAATTTTTACTTTTCCTGCAATACATGGTAACGTATAGGGAAAGTATTGGAATCTTGCCGAAAATCGCAACTCGAGTTTTCGACGGAATTCATTGTGGGATAAGTAATTAAAATCTGTTGACACGCAGAACGTATATAAAGTTCAAAAGTTGAAAATTTTGAGACTGAAGAACTTTACTGTAAAATTTCAGTTTAATATCTTTTAGTCTCCGATTTCTCGTGGAACACCCATCTTCTGAGATATGTTTAGATGAAGGATAAACGCAATTTGTGCACATCACACTATTCGAGTAAATTGTTATACCAGCAAATATCATTACGCAAGATTTTGTGACAATCTTATGTCGAACGGAATTCTTTAAAAGAATGAAATTAAGGCAGGAATTAATGGTAAATTATTTAAAGAACTGGAAATTACTTTTGCTGCTTAATTAAAACATCACTCGTATTCGGCTTCAAATATCGCTAAAATATTTTATAAACATTGAAACAAATAAAAATAGTTTTGGACAATAATATGGCATGCTTAACACCAACGGAGTTTTGAAGCTTTAAAATGAGTTATTTATACAAGAATTGGTTAAAATAACTATTTAAGTTTAATATTTGACCGTAATATGAATTATTTTTCATTGGATATCGTTTTGGAGACAAAAGGCCCTGTCACTATTGGTATTTTGTTATCCCCAAGTCAATAAAATTGCATCTTCTATGCAACTATCAAAAGCACAAAATTAAATTTATTAGTATATAACAAAAAAAACTAGTAGCTCGAATTATTCACCTAAATGAATTGAGGTCACCACTAAACCTGCTGTACAAGGATTAAAATATACTTAAAATATAATATCTTTAAAAATAAATTCATTAAAGGAACTTACTTATAAAAGGCAAACTTGCAGAACCAAATGCAGACATAGAATGAATAGCAGTAATATTTATTATTCTAGAAGTTTTACACCTGTTGCCCACTTTTCAGGTAAGATACAATAGGTAATATAAAAAAAAACATGGACTGTGTTCAGGATTGACGACCGGGGCGATTGAGACGTCACAAAATGGATCATTTTGGGGAATTTACTTGGCTAATGCTGACTCAACTGTCCGATCGGCCTTGACATCTGAACATAGCCATAATTTTATATAAAAGTTTCTCCACAACTTCCGACCGGTCTGATCCAAGGAGATTTCCTGCCGGGGCATGACGGACTTATTTTTACCTAGCTCTGCGCATATGACGGCATTGGAATTCAGAAAGTGTGCGTTTTGTTCTTGGTCTCTCAAGAAGGACCGAATTTGTTAACTGCGACAGTCATTTTACTCCAACGACGTCACTAAATTTCCTTCGATGTCACGGATCCTGCGTGCACAGCACAATTTAAAATATTTCCGCATGTTGTTTACGCCTGGATATTGCCACTTCAAAATTAGCAAGCTATTACTTTCCTTATATATATAATGTATAAGGAAAGTATTGTGACGGGGTCGAAAATTTGAATTCGAGTTTTCGACGGGAGAGCACGTTTCAAGCATCCCTGATCACGAATCGAACATTTTTGATGTGATGTCTGTGTGTGTGTGTGGAGACGGTAACAGACGAACGAATGGAGCGATTCAAATAAAATTTGGTACAAAAATCACAATCCATGAATACTGGAAGCCTATTGTTTTAAAATACAATCGATTGTTCAGAACCCCCTAAAATTTTGAGTGAAATTTTGAAAAAATCATCAAAAAATCATAACCTTTAATAAAATTAAGCAAATAGACATTTCTTATGTAATTTTTCCCAGAGAAAACGATTTACACAAACTTTAGAACACTAGCATGAACCTTTCTCGAGATATTGCACATTTTTCAATAAATTTATCAAAAAAAATTCCATAAATTAAAAAAGAAAATATTAACTGTTGAGGAACATGTTTACTTTTTATATGTAATATCATGCGATAAATTGGGTGACATCATTCTCATGGATCTACGTTCCATTCACAAGAAAATATACTTAGAGTAATACTTTTGCATTTGAACGCACAATAGTCATTTATCTGCTATAAGAATAACTTATTTCTCCGTCCATAACGTTTGTCGAGATTTTGACGACAAATTAAGCGGAATGTCGCCAACTTGGCGACTTTTTAACTATTGACAAATTAACGAAAATCTCGCCAAATGGATAAAAATGACGCCAAATCAATGAAAATGACGACTCATTGACGAAAATTCAATATCTTGGAAAGAATATAAGTATCTACTATAAGGAAAACCTATTTTTTTACTGTATATGTAGTAAATCCATTACATTATATAAGGAAAGTCATGTGTTGCCTACATCAGATATTTTTTAATTATAGTAATGCGTGTGTTTTGGCAACTCTTCTTCAAGTTTACTCCAGACCGCAACATCACGAATGATGAAACTCAATTTCCATGTCGTCAAGCTGACAACTTTTTCATTGATTGCCGGGTTGAGTACCCAACCTTGTATTAAATAACCATGACTAGCAGTTTGAATGTGAACGAATTGTGTAAGAATGAACATTGAAGTTCCGATATTCTCCCCAAATTTTTCGAAATCGCCTACCTGTCATTGGCGAATGTTATATTAGAATTTGACACGACGCTTCTATGCTAGATTCGTGACCAAAAGTCTGCCCTAATTACAATAAATACACAATAGCAGTAACTATTAAGTTTCATTATTGGTATTAAATCTCTTGAGTAATGGGATACGATTAACAGCGCCTGTGGGTGGGATGTAAAATGCATTTCGCATGGTTTGTGTTTTCTAGATTAGCAGGGGGTGCTCATCCCGGGCATGATTGACTTCATTATTAACACTTTACAACAAAGTTGAAAAGTGTTTATGACTTTGTTCATTCTGTCTGTTTGTCTGTCTGTCTGTCCGTTAGCACGATAACTGCCGTAAAAATGACTTAATCGAAATGAAATTTTAGTATGTTGTTCAGACGGTCTGAGGGACTTATGGGAATATAAATTAATAATATCACCCAATTAGTTTTGGATTGAACCCAGGTTGAAAAAATGAAATACATTGATCCCAATGGGACCTAATTTTTCAAAAATTTTTTAAGCGGATTTAAAATTCACAAATTGCTTCGAAAATTTTAGGTAATATTCAAATTGTTCCATAAAATATATAAAAAGAAATTCAGCGAAATATATTCAGTAGTTTTTTAAATAAAAATTAAAATAATAATAACACCTCTTATATGAAGCGATCACGTGACCATGATATGAAAAGATCACGTGACCCACTTCAAAATGATGTATGGCATCCATCTTGTCTCAAAATCGTGATTCTTAAAGTTCTTTTTAATTCACATTGAGTGTTGTATCAGTCCTAAAACCACTTTATTTTTGGTTA
This sequence comes from Amaurobius ferox, assembly GCA_951213105.1. NCBI lineage: Eukaryota > Metazoa > Arthropoda > Arachnida > Araneae > Amaurobiidae > Amaurobius > Amaurobius ferox. The sequence continues at coordinate 52,255,678 of OX578155.1, read as the reverse complement.
AATTCTGTGCATCTACATACTGAAACAACGCAATTACAATATATTTGAGTTTAAATGCTCATCCAAATTTGATTATTTCTACAACGAAGCCTATTTTTAACCTATGTAAAATGTAAACAGCAAAATATGTAGAATGAGTTGTATTACAATTGCTGTATTTCTTTAACACAAAATCATTTAGTTAATGGAGCCTGCATAGCTGATATGAATGAAATATTCATTGATTTTAAAAGAGAAGGACGATTTTTTTCGATGAAGTTTTACGCATAGGGTTTAATTACTTGTAGCTCCATGGTCTTAATTTTTAAATAAAATAAATTATTATAGTATTGTGATGAATGACATGAATGGGAAATTATTTATGAATGAAATGCTGCTTTTATAGAGAGAGCCAGGCGTGTTATTTTTTCTATGGCGTCATTTGAATGAATTTCAGTTGTTTTCGATGAAGTTTTCAAATATAATAAATTATCGTAGTATTACGATAATTCTAAAATTATTACCGAGGAATATATCACATTTTTGAGATGTTTAAACCAGGCAATTTATATTTTAATGCCGTCATTTGAATGAAGTTCATTTTTTTCGATGAAGGTTTAAGTTTTCAAATATAGTAAATTAATGTAGTATTGGAATAAGTTTTAAAATATTTCCGAGGAATGTATTGCATTTTAGACATGTTTAAATAAAATTGCATTGAAGTTGGAAAGTGTTTCATAATCAATGCTTTAAGCATGATTGATCTTTCTTGTTTTTATTTGGTTCTATGCATATAACGACATGGGAATTAAGAACGCGCGAATTTTGTTCTCATGCTCTCAAGAGGGCCTGAACGTGTTAATTACGACTGTCATCTTACTCCACCGATGTCACTAAATTTTCTTGCACGTCACTGGATCTTGTGTGCACATCACAATTCAAAATCTTTGCGCAAGTTGATTGTGTTTGGAGTTGATTACTTTTGGATTTGCCACTTCAAAATTAACAGATAATTTTAACTGATAACTTTTTATTAATAATTCGAACATGCTTTTTTTAGCGAATTGTTCAAATAATCTCAAAAATCGTTAGATCTAAAAAAAAATCTGATGTGGGCAACAAATGACTTTCCTTATATAATGTAATGAATTTACTACTTTTACAATAAAACAAGAAAGACCAATCATGTTTAAAGCATTGATTATGAAACACTTTCCAACTTCAATGCAATTTTAGTTAAACATCTCTAAAATGCAATACATTCCTCGGTAATATTTTAAAATTTATCGCAATACTACATTAATTTATTATATTTGAAAACTTAAACCTTCATCGAAAAAAATTAATTTCATTCAAATGACGGAATTGAAATATAAATTGCCTGGTTTAAACATCTCTAAAATGCGATATATTCCCCGGTAATATTTTTAAAATTATCATAATACTACAGTAATTTATTATATTTGAAAACTTCATCGAAAACATCTGAAATATATTCAAATGACGCCATCGAAATATAACACGCTTGGCTCTCTCTATAAAAGCAGAATTTCATTCATAACATTTCCCCATTTATTTCATTCATCACAATACTATAATAATTTATTTTATTTAAAAACTTAAGACCATGGAGGAACAAGTAATTAAACTCTATGCTTAAAACTTCATCGAAAAAAATCGTCCTTCCCTCTGTAAAATCAATGAATATTTCATTCATAACAACTATGACGACTCCATGAGCTAAATAATTTTGCGTTAAAGAAAGGCAGTAATTCTTATACAACTCATTCTACATATTTTGCTGTTTATATTTTACATAAGTGAACAAGAAAGATCAATCATGCTTAAAGCATTGATTATGAAATACTTTCCAACTTCAATGCAATTTTATTTAAACAAGTCTAAAATGCAATACATTCCTCGCTAATATTTTAAAACTTATCACAATACTGCATTAATTTATTATATTTGAAAACTTAAACCTTCATCGAAAAAAATGAACTTCATTCAAATGACGGCATTGAAATATAAATTGCCTGGTTTAAACATTTCTAAAATGTGATACATTCCTCGGTAATCTGTTTAGAATTAGTATAATATTACGATAATTTATATTTGAAAATTTCATCAAAAACACCTCTCACAATAAAAGCAGTATTTCATTCATAAACAATTTCCCATTCATTTCATTCATCACTATACTATAATAATTTATTTTATTTAAAACTTAAGACCATGGAGCTACAAGTAATTAAACTCTATGCTTAAAACTTCATTGAAAAAAATCGACCTTCTCTTTGTAAAATCAATGAATATTTCATTCATATTAGCTATGCAGACTCCATGGGCTAAATAATTTTGTGTTAAAGAAATACAGCAATTCTAATACAACTCATTCTATATATTTTGCTGTTTAAATTTTACATAAGTGAAAAATAGGCTTCGTTGTAGAAATAATCAAATTTGGATGATCATTTAAACTCAAATATATTGTAATTGCGTTGCTTCAGTATGTAGATGTACAGAATTTAAGTAAAAATAAAGTGGTTTTAGGATGGATAAAACACTCAATATGAATTAAAATGAACTTAAAAAATCATGATTTTGAGACAAGATGGATGCCATATATCATCTTGAAGTGGGTCTTGTGATCTTTTCATATCATGGTCACGTGATTGCTTTATATAAGAGGTGTAATTATTATTTTAATTTTTATTTAAAAAACTACTAAATATATTTCGCTGAATTTTGTTTATATATTTCATGGAACAATTTGAATATTACCTAAAATTTTCGAAGCAATTTGTGAATTTGAAATCCACTTAAAAAATGTTTGAAAAATTAGGTTCCATAGGGCTCAATGTATTTCATTTTTGCAACCTGGGTTCAATCCAAAACTAATTGGGTGATATTATTCATTTATATTCCCATAGGTTCTACAGACCGTCTGAACAACATACTAAAATTTCATTTTGATTAAGTCATTTTTACGGCAGTTATCGTGCTAACGGACAGACAGCCATACTGACAGAATGAACAAAGTCATAAACACTTTTCAACTTTGTTGTAAAGTGTTAAAAATAGGTTTTTCTATTAGTAGATATTTATATTCCTTCCAAGATATTGAATTTTCGTCAATGAGTCGTCATTTTCATTGATTTAGTGCCATTTTGTATCCATTTAGCGAGATTTTCGTTAATTTGGCAGCATTTAAAAAAGTCGCCAAGTTGGCGACATTCCGCCAAATTCGCCGCCAAAATCTCGCCAAGCGTTATGGATGGAGAAATAAGTTATTCTTATAGCAGATAAATAAATATTGGCCTTCAAATACTAAAGTATTACTCAAAGTATCATGTTTCATGAATGGAACGAGCTAGATACACGAGAATGATGTCACCCAATTTATCGCATGATATTACTTATGAAAAGTGAACATGTTTCTCAACAGTTAATATATTTTTTTTAATTCATGGGATTTTTTGACAAATTTATTTAAAAAATGTGCAATATCTCAAGAACGGTTCATGCTAGCATTCTAAAGTTTATGTTAATCGTTTTCTAAGGAAAATCTACATAAGAAATGTTTATTTGCGTAACTTTATTAAAGGTTTTTTCAAAATTTCACTCGAAAATTTAGGGGGGATCTGAACATTCGATACGTTTAAAAACAATAGACTTCCAGTATTCACGGATTTTGATTTTTGTACCAAATTTCATTCGAATCGCTCCATTTGTTCGTGAGATATCGGCTTCAGAGACTCACTGACACACACACACACAGACATCACCTCAAAAATGTTTGATTCGTGATAAGGGATGCTTGAAACGTGCTGTCCCGTCAAAAACTCGAAATCGAATTTTCGACCCCGTCACAATATTTTCCTTACACATTATGTATATAAGGAAAGTAATAATTATGGGTGTTATTTTGTGAAATTAAACTTAATTTAATGAATTACTGAAAAAAAAAAGAGAACGTGGATATGGAGTCTGCGGCGAAAGTCATGTGCTGTCCACATCAGAATTTTACTTTCCCTGCAATACATCGTAATGTATAATGAATGTATTGGAATTATGAAAATCGCAAATGGAGTTTTCAACGGGTCTACACGTTTTGGAACCCCTTGAACCCGAAAAAACAATTTTTAGCGTGACGGCTCTGTGTGTGTGTCTCTGTGCATGTTTAGTTTTTGATTTAGAGTGGTTACATGCATTGCGAAAACAATGGACCAAATTTCATAAAATTTTGTAGGCAAGTCACTTGTGGGTAACCCTGGTGCTGATTGGCTTTTGGTGCAACTCGTGATAAAGGAACTCACCTGTTTTTGCGAAATGGCCTGCAAAAATCGCATGAATCCACTCTAGCTAAAAAACTAATAGATCAAATTTCACAAAATTGGGTAAATACGTCACTTGCGGATTATCCTGATGCTGATAAAATTTTGATTTGATTCGGAAAAAAAAAGAAACCTTCTTTTTTTTGTGAAATGGCCCGCAAAAATCGCTAAAATTTAAAATAAAAGACTCAAATCTATCAATATACTCAAATCTATCAATTAAAGGCTTGTTTTATGCATAATTTTTGACGTGATATAATTTTTGAAAGGAATAAGACCAACTTAATAACTCTAGGATTAGCCGTTCTCGAGATATTTCAGTTTTAATGCATTACTGACACGTCGGTTTCGAAAACACGCCCAGCTACCAAATGATTACGAAAGCTGAATTAAAAGTGTAAATTGAGTGCAATTTAATTTAACGTAATGAATTATTAATGAAATAAAGAGAAAATGAATTAAAGTCTGCAGAGAAAGTCATGTGCTGTGCACAACAGATTTTTTTGTATTCCGTCTCTGTCCGTGTGATATCATGGAAATTGTAATTGCACCCATTTTGTTCTGGGAAGAGGCCGAGAATCTCGCTGGAAGTCACTGAGGAAGGTGTGCATAGCACAATTTAAATCTCTGTGATCAGGTTGTTTACGTCTGGATATTGCCATTTCAAAATTAAAAATCTGATAACGGCAGCACATGACTTTCCCTGCATACTCAAATTCATATTTTCTTTATTTCTTTAATAATTCCTTAAATTGAGTTTAATTGAACCAAATAACACTAAATTTGCATTTTTGATTCAATTTTTGTTTTTATATGGTAATTGGACTTTTTTCCGAAATCGGCGTAACAAAAATGCAAGAAATCTCAAATATCTTGAGAACGGTTAGTCCTAAAGTATAATGGAGTGCGTTATATAATTTTCCTCTTCAAAAATTGCGTATAAAATAAGAATTTAATTGATACATTTGAGCATACACTACTTAGTCTTTTTTTTAGATTTTGGCGGTTTTGGGGACCATTTCTTACAAAAGGCAGGTTGTTCTTTTCCGAATCGTACCAAAATCTAATCAGTACCAGAGTGTCCTAAAAGTAATTTATCTACCAAATTTTGTGAAATTTGGTAAGGTAGTAGTTTAGCTAGAATGGATACATGACATTTTTGCGGACCATTTCGTAAAAAAAGTCAGGTTCTTCTTTTCTGAATCATACCAAATTCTAATCAGCACCAGAGTATCCAACAAGTAACTTATCTACCAAATTTTGTGAAATTTGGTCAATTAATATTTTAGCTAGAGCGGATAAATGAAATTTTTACGGGCCATTTCGCAAACAAAGGCGGGTTCTATTTTTACAAATCGTACCCAAAACTAATCAGCACCAAGGTCACATCCAAGTGACTTACCAAATTTTATGAAATTCAGTCCATTAATTTTTGAGATAGAGTGGATACATACATTGCATAGACACACAGGCAGACAGACAGACACAGACGTCACGCTAAAAATAGTTTTTTCGTATTCTAGAGGTCTCGAAACGTGCAGATCCGCCGAAAACTCGAGTTTTGACTTTCGGTATGATTCCAGTACTTTCCCTATACATTACCATATATTGCAGGAAAAGTAATAAATGATTTTTAATTGTAATAATGGGAAAACTTGTGTTTTGGCAACATCTCTCCTGGTATGTGACGTCACGAATGACTAAATGCTAAGCTCATCAACGTCAGGATCACAACTTTTTAATTGGTTACCGAGCTGATGACCCAACCTTATATTAAAGAACTTTAATACTACCTTTTAGACTCCTGAACTAAAGCACTACTGCCAAGTATACTTAAATCAATTATAAAATGTATAATTAATAAACTGTAAAACGTTTGCAAGCTTGTTACTGAAAATTTCAGAGGAATCAGTTGTCAGTAATGGGGAGTAACGTTCCTGATTGTTATGATAATACACTCTATAACAAAAAAATCGACGCAATAAGAAAGAGTTAGTTGTTCGATTGTTATAAAAATCGGTGGATGTGAAGAACATACATAGAAAAAGAAACGATTAAAATTTCAGAACAATTTAATGATTTAGAGTTTGACCGTATACAAAGGGAGGAAGTCATTAAGACATTGGTCCACCTCTGGCTTGGATGCAAGATGTCACCCGGCGTGGCATAGACTGATAAAGTTCACGGATGGTGTCCTGCGGAAGGTCTTGTCAAATTGTCTCCAACTGTCGGGCTAAATCGTCAACATGCCGGGATGGTTGCAATCGCCTTATTGATATTTACCGAATCGTACCAAAATCGAATCAGCACCAGAGTGTCCCACAGGTAACTTATCTACCAAATATTGTGAAATTTGGTCAATTAGTATTTTAGTTAGGGTGGATACATGAAATTTTTGAGGGCCATTTCGTAAAAAAAGGAGAGTTCTTCTTTTCCGAATCGTACCAAATTCTAATCAGCACCAGAGTATCTAACAAGTAATTTATCTACCAAATTTTGTGAAATTTGGTGAATTAGAATTTTAGCTAGAGCGGATAAATGAAATTTTTACGAGCCATTTCGCAAAAAAAGGCGGGTTCTCAGCACCAGGGTCTCACCCAAGTGACCTACCAAATTTTATGAAATTCGGTCCATTAGTTTTTGAGTTAGAGTGGATACTTACATAGCACAGACCGACAGACACACACAGACGTCACGCTAAAAATATGTTTTCGTATTCCAGGTCCCGAAAAGTGTAGATCCGTCGAAAACTCGAGTTGCGATTTTCGACATGATTCCAATACTTTCCCTATACATTATCATGTATTGCAGGAAAAGTAAAAAGTACTGTGGTCTTATTTTGTTTCCGTGGTAAGCAGTAATATTTTGCCGGTACGTCAATTTGTCTAGGCTTTTAAGTTAACAGTACAAGATATGGAGAATGCTATATTCCTATCATCGCGGAATACAAAATTGAACGTATATATCTATCTATCTATATATATATATATTTAAAATAAATAAATTCGCTATTATTGTATAGTATTAATCAGGCGTATCTTAATGCACTTTTCAGAATTTTTAAACTCTGATGTGTAGGTAAGCAATGGGTCATCTGCATTTCCAGTTAAACCTTAAACTTCAATTCAATTTTCTTGAAATAATCTGTATGAAACAGAAACCTTTTCAAGACTGAAAATTCTTCTAGGTGACCTGAAATTCAGTTTAAGGCAGGTTCGACCGTATTGTGATGGAGTCTATAATTCGAATTTTTGACGGAAGAGTACGTTTTACACATCCTCAAACTCGAATTGAATATTTTTAGAGTGATATGTGCATGTATGTTAGTGTGTGTGTGCATGTGAGTCTGTGGATGTGATATCTCACGAATGAACGAAGAGAATGAATGAACAATTTAGTACTGAAATATATTAATTTTAAACGCAATTCAACGTTTTAGAAGAAATTTCGCCAAGTATTACAGACGGAGAAATATGTTATACCTATAGTAGATTGTTGATAAATTGTTGGGCGTTAAAATATAAAACTATTCTCCAAAGTATCTTCTCCTGTGAATGTACAAATTTATTGCGTAACATTACATATGAAAAGTGAACAAATTTTGTAACAATTAATACTTATGTAAATTTGATAAATTTATTTGAAAAATCTGCAATATCTCGAGAACGGTTTATGCTAGCGTTCTAAACTTCGTCAATCGCTTTCTAATAGAAAATTACATAATAAATGTTTATTTGCGTGACGTTATTGATGGTTATGATTTTTTGATGATTTTTTCAAAATTTCAAGAAATTTTTTTTTGGAGAGGGTAGGATTATCCGAATAATCGATTGTGTTTAAAATCAACAGACTTTCTGTATTCACCGATTGCAATTTTTGTAACAATTTTCGTTCAAATCACTATTTGTTTGCGAGATATAGTCTCCAGATACATTGGCACACACATCACCTCAAAAACGTTTGACTACCGTTCAGGGATGCTCGAAACGTGCTCTTCCGTCGAAAAACCCAATTCGAATTTTCACCGCCGAAACACTATTTTCCTTATACATTATACTATGCATATAAGGAAAGCAACGAGGGAATATAATTTATACAATATATTCGCACGAGAAAGTGAAATTTGAACTGCTGTAGCTTATTTGAATATTTTTTGCTAAATGAGTTTGCAGTTATATCATACTAATTTAATCTTCTGATGCCAAGATTTTATGATATATTTAAAGCCATCATTTATATTGTCTGCTATTTCGAATCGTAAATATATAAACAAACTTCCTGACGGCGTGCTAAAAAGATGGCATGAAAAGACCAAGAATAAGATGACCGCGATTTACTGGTATTTACCAATAAAGAGCCAAGCAATATCGAAACTAAACATTTACTTCATTGGAAATCATGGAGAGCTGGTCTGTGCAAATGTTGCCGATAAGTGAAAGTTTATTTTTAGTCTGTAGAAAGACTATTGTGACTGAGTTACTATACTGAGTTACAATACTGAGTTACTATACTGAGTTACAATACTGAGTTACTAAACTTGACTACCGAAAGTATGAGTCGCCTATAAATCGGAGTTATGGAGTTTACCGGTTAAACGCTTTTAATAATTAAAAATTAAATATTTGCTTTTTAAAATCTTTGATTTGTCAAAAATTTAATCAACAATTGAGTGTTTTTGAACTTAAAAATTTTAATCAAAAATTAAAGTTTCGTTTCCCCCAAAATTTTATTTTCATTAAACCAATGGTTTGATTGCAAATTGATCTATTCCCCTTACTAAAGTTAAAATTTTTTTATTGATACCAAGTTTGAAAATGTTTTCCTCGGGGGAATGTAATCCCCCCCCCCCAGGGTGGGCTAATTGTAGTTAGGCTAATAGGGTTGGCTACAATAGTTGAAACTTAAGTTTCGCGATCACTGAGATATAAATTATCCCTGTCAAATTTTGTCCTATGCTGTCATGTTAAGGAAACAATGAGGAAATTTTCAAACAATTTTATCCAGTTTTAGATTTGTCGTTAACAGAGCCGGATATAAAGTTTCGTGAAATTCTATAGATATTTGTTGCAGCTAGAGTGTCACAAGAAATCGACCACAGACATAGACAGACATCACTTCAAAAATAATCAAAACGAGATCAAGAGGTCCTAACAACATTGGCATCAAAATCTCGAGTTCGAAAATATTACTTTCTCCATGTCATACATAGAATAAGAAAGCAAAAATTATATTCATGATTTCTTATATTTGAATAAAAAGCATTTTAAATTAAACATGAATTCTGTTGCTATTGAATGAATTCAAAACTGCTTGAATAGCCGCTGGTCATACTTTTCAGAGTATTCAAGTTATCCTTGCTGCAAATATAGTACTATGTCTTTGCACATATTGTTTTAACGTCAATTTTTACGTTACAAGTAGACTTATAGTTACGGAAATTTAAATTCCATTACACTTTTCTTGGCTGCCCAAATAAGCTAAAAGAATAAAATGAAAATCCCAACCGCTAAATTTCATTTATAATACGGGTATAAACACCTTGATTTATCTATATCTATGGGTAACGCTTGGTGACATTTTGGTGTCGAAATTGGCGGAATATCGCCAAATAGGCGATATTTTTTAAATGTTGCCAAATTGACGAAAATGTTGCCAAATTGATAAAAATGGCGACTAATTGATGAAAATTCAATATTTTGGAAGAAATAGAATCTGCTATAAGAATAACCCATTTCTCAGTCTAACGCGTGACGAAATCCTGGTGACGAATTTTGGCAGCATATCGTGAACTTGGCGAGTCTTTAAATGCTGCTAAATTGACGAAAATGCCGTCAAATTAATTAAAATGTCACCAAATTGATAAAAATAACGCTAAATGGGAGGCAAAGCTTTGCAAATTTTTAATTCCTTCATATGGCGGGCATACCTTCTAGTAATAGAAAATTTAGTGATCAGAGAACGTAAATAATCTGTTCACGCGATCTCCTAATACTTCGATATTTATCCAGTTTTCTAAATTCATGTTCTAAATATCTTTTATCAGAACAAACAGTTTATATCTTCAACTTTTCGGCCATTTAGCTATTTGTTTGAACATTATGTTCCATTCAGCAGCATAAACAAGATATGGCTATATGAATCGTTTGCTATTAATGTATCTAAAAGATCTATAATTTTTGTATGAAATTTTTCTTCTTTACTGTACAAGATCTGGCTGAAAAGTAGCACAAATTGAAATGTAATGTGTATTTTATTTAATAATAAATGTTTTAAAATCTTGAAATTCACTAAAAGTAATTGGCAAGTGCTTTTATAAAACGACAAAATGAGTAACATTGGAATAAAATCAGCTTTAATTAAAATATACATCTCAATTAAAAGAATAAGTGAATTTCAAATCTGAGACACATTAATGTAAAAGAGTTTTTGACTGTGCACTTTGTCTATTTCCATCATTTGTTGATGCTGTCAGGCAAAGTTCATTTAAGTTCAATTTTCTTAGATCGTTTGATTCTTCTAATTCAGCTTTATTGTCTTGGTGGATATTTATAAATGTTTCTTTACTGATATGAATATTTATCAAATATTCTTGTCAAATATTGTCTTGGTGGATATTTATTAGAATTTCTTTATCGCTATGAGTATTAAATCTTCGTCAACTTGAATCTATCTTTTTCAATGTTCTGTCAATGTCTTTTGTTCACTGATTCAGTCAAATTTTCAACTGACTACAAACTTCCGTCAAACTTTTAGTTTTGTTTAAAATTTACAAATTCTACATTTGCTTGCAATTGAAAATGTCCATTGGTTATTCAGTCTCCGAGATTATACCGATGTGCAGAAGTTCGTTAAGATTCTTTTATTTCTTCGGCAATAACTCATTAGTGATTGTTCGCTAAACTTTTGTGCTCTGCCGTTTTCTTAAGGAAAATCTGCCATAGCATTTGCTGTGTTGTCACGCATCATATCTTGTTCTTAATGGTTCCATTACCATTTTGGCGCCTTTTTATGTTTTATGCACATTGGTTGTGCTCCATATGTGAGGCTATCGAGAGGGGTGGGTGGGTGGAAGAAGCTGTTGCCCCTGAATCCCAACTCAACCTAAAATATATAATAATATATCTATATGGCTGCATCTTAACTTAAATCTATGTTTAGTTTCTTTTAGACATTTATTACGCCGACAAATGACGAATTTAAAGTCCAAGCATGGGAATATCACAGAGAATATAGGTTACAGATGTTTTCAAAGAGTTGGAAGAGATTATGAAGCACCTTAAAACCGTATATTCATCCATTTTTGAAATCAACAAGCCATTGTTGCCTCTAACTCCTAAACAAGTTTCAGGACTTTAATAATTTTTACCCTTTTCTGAACTGAGTTATTGAATTACAAATGTTTTACATGCACACTGCCATAGTCACAACAGACGTTGCATTGGTAAAAATATTTCGAAGATCTAATATAAGTCAACAACGAGTAAGCACCCTGATAACTAGGGTGACCAACTATCCTGAATTTTGCGCAATGTTCCGATTTTTGGCTCAAGAGGCGCACTAAAAGAACCCTAAATAAAACGCAGTTTGTCCTGATTTATCACATAAGGTAAAATGCAAAATTGAATAATATATAGCTCTAAATTCATAACTACCATAACACTAATTCGTATAAAATTTATTAGTTGCATTTTCGATGATTATTTGTTTTAAACTCCTGGACACAAACATAATTCAAGCGTCTAATTGGTACACGTATTCATGATTATTCGATTTTTCCGGCGATAACTTTCAGCTAAAAATACAATTCCCCCCCCCCCCTTAAAAGGAATGCTTAGTATTGTAAAACTTCATGAAGAATTAAAAATTATTTCCCGATAATATAATTGACTTTGACAAACTTCACTAAAAATACTGCCAATTTTTATTAAAAAGACGGGTTGAATATTATGAATCTTGAAAAATTAAACAAAGATTTCTGTATGACAACAGGCACAGGACCTTTAGCCAAAACAAGCATTTAAAAGAACTTTCTTAAAGTATTTTAATGTGTAGTTTCAAATGCTTCAGTAGAGATTGGGTTTTTACTCCAAGTTGGCGTTGAAAAAAAATGTCCCGATTTTCTAGTGTCGCTGTATTGAATATGGCCGAGCGTAGTTAGTCATCCTAATGGGAACACTGTCTATAGAGACTCAAACTTTTCGTGATTTAAAAAAGTCCTAAGAATGAGTTTATATCTGAACATTAGCAATTAGGCCACGGTTTATAATAATAATAATAATAATAATACTTCGCATTTCTACCCAATTGTTTTTTTGACAATTTTAACATAATTCAACTTGTCACAATCTGTTGGTAAGTTTATACAAATTCATTACCAAAACTCTCAATGGAAATATAATAATACGCATTGTTATCTGAGATAATAGTGTTTCCATTTCACCCTTCCCGACTTATTTTGATCTAAAATAGATTTTACTCATTATACATTTTATGTCTTTGTCTTTTTCTTTTTCTTCTTCTTCTTCTTCTTCTTTCTTTTGGCGAGAGGACGGAGTGGTCTCTGATCCAATGAATGCACTTGACTCTGATCCAATGGATGCACTTGACTCTGATCCAATGGATGCCCTGGGGCCTGAGATGGGCTCTCGACGGCCTTATCTATTTGCATGGGTCCTTGCACCGATAACCTTCTACTTTGTGGATAGAATATGTGAACGAGATCAGGTACAGCTTTCAGCATTAAACGAATTAAAATGTACACGCGAAACATAAAAAGAGCCGCACTCCAAAACAGCGCAAATGTCAATAAGGATAATGGAGCGCCATTGAACATAAAGTTAAGCCACAGTAAAACAGTCAAGCCCAGATTTAACAGAATGTCTACATTTACTTCTGCGATACGCCCACAGTAAAACACAGTGGCGTATGAAACTACTATCGTTCCATAAACAAATGGATCCACAGACTCATCATATATTGAGTAGCAAATTATTTCCATTACTAGAAATATCAGAAAAGTCATGAATGCTACAACTCCCACACATAAGCTTGTGTGATATTTTATCCACTTGAGTCTTCTCCGAATCCGTTTTCTATAGCGTCGAAGGAAACGTCCTACTCCGTACATAATACGCTGTGAAAAATTCAGAACAAAACAGAGTCTACCACGCCTGACGAAATAAAAACTGTTTAACACTATTAAAATCCCGTAGAACGAGTAGTTCGATTCAGTTCAGCAATAAAACTTTTCGGAGATGCTTTCGGGCTGATGTGATACAAAGAAGATTAAGCAGATTGTCACAAGGATGAAAGAAATGTAAAGGCCTAGTCTCCAATTTATGCACGGCTTGGACCTGTAAAAAAAAAATTCTTTACAACACTCATTTGAATACTCTATAGCAGAATTAAAAGTATTTTATGGCGTACACTTTAATCGAATGCATCCTACTATGTCTTTCTCGCTGGACCATTAAGAGTTACTATGCCGCTCTCGCCGGACCATTAAGAATTGCTATGCCGTTCTCGCCGGACCATTAATTACTATGCCGTTCTAACTAGACCATTAAGAATTACTAGGATATTCTCGGCGGATCATTAAGAATTACTATGGCGTTCTCGGCGGATCATTAAAAATTACTATGACATTCTCGCCGGACCATTAATTACTATGCAGTTATAGCTGGACCATTAAGAATTACTATGACATTCTCGGCGGATCATTCAGAATTACTATGCCGTTCTCGCCGGATCATTCAGAATTACTATGCCGTTCTCGCCGGATCATTAAGAATTACTATGCCGTTCTCGCCGGATCATTAAGAATTACTATGCCGTTCTCGCCGTATAATATCAAGGCTGTTTTGGAAGAATATCCTCTCATTCAAAATATAGAATCGAAACTAGAACTAGCCAGCATTTCCCATTGTTTCAAATTATGTTGACTCAATAACATTCTAAGCACTTTTTCCACCCGCCCAGACCGTCTCATCTACCCCAAAACAAAATTTGCCCAGCAGGTATAGTGCCACTTAATTTATACCGGAATTTATTAGGAGAGACATCCAGAAGTACAATACTCGCCTTCCCATGTCACCAGCCTCTCTGAAGGATTTTTGGACTGTCTATTTAACGTGCCCGTACTCCGTAAAAACATAGGGATAGTTTGTGCAGAGCCGGCAATCAAACTTGGGTCCCCAGAGTGCAATCCACGTGCTTTAAGCACTGGGCTATCCCACTCAAAATTTTTTATTTAAACTATTTAGTTTGAATAGATTTTGTAAGAAACAAATGAAAGATTATTTAATGAATATTAGTAATCAACATTGAACAAGTAAAAAAAAATATAATTATTTGACATGCCTAATTTTATCCCCAAATGTGGTTACATTACTTTCCTTATATACATAATGTATAAGGAAAGTATTGTGATGGAGTCGAAAATTCGAATTTTCGACGGAAGAGCACGTTTCAAGCATCCCTGATCACGAATTGAACATTTTGGAGGTGATGTCTGTGTGTGTCAGTGAGTCTATGGAGACTAAATCTCACGAACAAATAGAGCGATTCGAATGAAATTTGGTACAAAAATCACAAACCATAAATACTGAAAGCCTATTGTTTTTAAACGTAATCGAATTTTCAGATCCCCCCCTAAATTTTCGCGTGAAATTTTGAAAAAATCATCAAAAAATCAAAACCGTTAATAAAGTTACGGAATAGGCATTTATGTAATTTTTTTTTAGAAAACGATTGACATAAACTTTAGAACGCTAGCATGAACCGTTTTCGAGATATGGCACATTTTTTAAATAAATTTATCAAAAAATCCCATAAATTAAAAAAAAAATATTAACTTTTGAGAAACATGTTCACTTTTCATATATAATATCATCCGATAAATTGGGTGACATCATTCTCGTGGATCTAGCTCGTTCCATTCATGAGAAAAGATACTTCGATTAATACTTTTATATTTGAGCGCCAATAGTCATTTATCTGTTGTAAGAATAACTTATTTCTTCGTCCATAACGCTTGGCGAGATTTTGGCGACGAATTTGGCGGAATGTCGCCAACTTGGCGACTATTTGAAATGTTGCCAAATTAACGAAAATCTCGCTAAATGGATGAAAATGATACTAAATCAATGAAAATGACCACTAATTGAGGAAAATTCAATATCTTGGAAAGAATATAAATATCTACTATAAGAAAAACCTATATTTTTATTATAAAAGTAGTAAATTTATTGCATTTTATAAGGAAAGTCATGTGCTGCCCACATTAGATGTTTTGATTTAAAAATGTTGCAAAAAATTATAAAGAGCATGTTTTTAGTAGTCACCGGTATTGATATTCAATTTACAAATATTAAGAATTAACATTAACTATAAACATCCCGAATATTTCTCCCGAGAGTTTTAGCGTTCATTTGGCATGCATCTACAATTTTATTAACTTGTCAACACAATTATCAATATCGCTGCTGATTTACATTATCTTGATTTCTTGAGTCTCCTATTCACATTGAGTACAAAACAGAATATTTAATTTTAATTTGTGCGATTTCACAAAGCTTTTTGTACATTTTTACTTTTCCCTGCAATACATGGTAGTGTATAGGGAAAGTATTGGAATCATCCCGAAAATCGCAACTCGAGTTTTCGACGGATCTACACGCCTCGAGACCTCTAGAATACGGAAAAACTATTTTTAGCGTGACGTCTGTGTGTGTGTGTGTGTGTCTGTGTGTCTGTGCAGATTTTGTATCCACTCTAACTAAAAAACTAATGGATCGAATTTCATAAAATTTGGTAGGTAAGTCACTTGTAGACGAATCTGGTGCTGATGAGTTTTGGGTACGATTTGGGATAAAAGAACCAGCCTTTTTTGCGAAATGGCTCTCAAAATCTTGTATCCACTGTAGCTAAAAATCCAATGGACCGAATTTCACAAAATTTGGTAGATAAGTTGCTTATGGGACCACCCTGGTGCTGATTTACTTTTGGCATAATTCGAAAAAATTAACCTGCCTTTTTTTGCAAAATGGCCAGCAGAAATCGACAAAATCCAAAATAAAAAACTAGGTATGATGAAATATATCCTTTAAATGCTTGTTTTATACGTAATTTTTAACAAAAAAAAAGGAATAAGATCAACTCCATTACACTAGAACTAGCCGTTCTCAAGATATTTTACTTTTTCGTATTTTCTCTACGCCACCTTTGAAAATGTGTCCAGTTACCAAATGAGAACGAAAATTGGATTAATAGTGAATTAAATTTAATTAAAATAAAGAGAATGTGTATATAAGTCTGCAGGGAAAGTCATGTGCTGCCCACATCAGATATTTATTTCTCTGCAGTAGATGGTAATGCATAGGGAAGTACTGGAATTGTGTCGAAAATCGCAATTCGAATTTTCGACGATCTACACGTTTTGGGACATCTAGAACGCTAAAAACTATTTTTAGCGTGAAGTCTGTGTGTGTTTAATGTACGTATTCACTCTAACTCAAACTAATGGATCAAATTTCATAAAATTTGGCAGATAAATCACTTGTGGATTACCCTGGTTCCAAGTAGACTTTGGTACCGTTCGGGAAAAAATGAACCCGCCTTTTTACTTTTGCAAAATGACCAGCAATAATCGCAAAATTTAAAATAAAAGATGCTAAACTGTATCAATTAAATGTTTGTTTTATCTGGAACATGTGACGATGAAAACAATAAGACCAACCTCTTTACTCTCGGACTAGCCGTTCTCAAGATATTTCAGTTTTTCGCATATTTGTTATGCCAGCTTTAAGAATACGCCTAGATACCAAATGAAAAAGGAAATTGATACAAAAGTGGAAATTTAGTGTCATTTCAAATAACAATGTGTGTTATTTTGTGGAATTAAACTGAATTTAATGAATTATTGAAGAAATAAAGAAAGAATAAATTTGAGTCTGCAGTGAAAGTGATGTGCTGTCCACATACGATATTGTTTTAAATTCAAGTTTAATTTCCGCAGACTATAAACTCATAGACATAAGTGTGCAATAGAGGAAAATCATACAATATTCAATATGTAATGTCGCATATTGATTGTAGGATTGAAAATCAAATCTGTCGATGAATGCATATCAAGTGCAAGAGTTTTCTGTCAAAGAGGAACTTCATTGTAGAAGTTTTACTTAATTTAGTCACGGATTCATCTTGGACTACACCAGTGTTGTCTGGAACAGTTAATGGGCTGCATCATTGAAGGAGAAATTTAATTTACAGACTATTGAAGTAAATTTTATTGAATCAATATAACTCTACTTCATGAAAGAACATTTTGAAGAAAAAACAGGTATGTTGTATGGAATTTATTTTAAATAAATATATCAACGAAAAATAAGTCAAGGCACTAAAAATTAGTTTTGTAGTTTAGTTAAAATATCACACTTATTTGGATGCAAAATATTTAGACAACATTGAAACAAATCAAAATACTTTTAGTCTAAAATGCAACATGTTTGACACCAGTGGGTAAGCCCTAATATCAACAATTTTGTTTCAATAAGTATCTTCTAATTCACAGACGTCGTTACCATTATCGCCTTGACAACTAAATTACATCTTGTATGCAACTATCAAAATCACATATAATGACAATTTTCGATTAAAGTGAATTTTACAAGTATATTACAACAAAACAGAAGCTCTAATATTCTACAAAATTCTTCTGGAACCACGGGTTCTGCACGAGTGGTGTTAGAAGGATTAAATTCCACTTCATGCATAATGTAAATATACAATTGATTAAAATGTACTTCATGCATAATGTAAACATAAAAATAAATTCATTAAAGGAAGTTACCCGTAAAGGGAAACCTGCGGACGTAGAATGAATGACAATTACATGTAAGTTCAAGAAATTCTGAACCTGCTGCCAACTGTTTAAGTAATATATAGCAAACAATTTTAAACAAACATAATTTGATCTGAAAGTTTCGTCACAATTCTTCTTTCTTTTCTTCTTAAAGTTAAGAAGCAAAATGGAGTTTAACCATTGGCTAATTCCTCCAATGACCCCTTTTTTCCCCTATGGGGGGATTTTACTTTCTGCAGTTGGAATCAGACAACTCTGCCGAATTGTCCCATTTGTATTCGTATACAAACCAATTTATGCGAACATTGCTGGTAACGTTCATCGCGATATTGGGTATTTGTTGTAGTTCATAAGACTTAAAATACTCCGTACAATTCTTTTTCTGATTTTCAAGGTTTTGAAAGCATTTTTTACTTTCTCTTCCATATAGTTTGCAGTTCATCATTACATGTTCTATATCATTGATTTTTTTTGCATCTTGTGCATTCCTCGCTTATACTTTTGTGTCATTTATTTGGGATTTTTCCTGTTAAGATTGACTTCGTTCCGAGTCTGTTCAAGAACACTTCTTGTATTTTGTTTCGGGTAGTTTTAATATTACGGTTCTTGTTTTTGATATATGGATACTTCCCATTGTATTTGGATTCTTCCCATTTTTTTTTTTGGGGGGGGGGGAGCTGTCGTTTATTCATCGTTTGGTTAAAGTTTTGATGTCTTCAGCTGACACTATTCCGTACATCGGAGTATGTTTCTGTGTGACTGTCCTCTTAAATAGTTTATCCGCTTCCTCATTCAAAGTGATGCCAGCGTGTCCCGGTACCCAAACGAATTGGGTTTTGATCTTGTCTTTTCTGATTTTATTCCTTATACTGTTAATAATTATATCGTTTCTATTATTTTCAGTTTTTATTGCTTCTAATTCTGATTTGCTGTCGGCTATAATTACATTTTTAAAAATTTTTATCCACTATGTACTCTGCGGCGTAATGGATTGCACAACTTTCTGCTGTGTATATAGAGCAGCATTTTGGGATTTTTAAACTTCTCTCGCTATTTTCGTCTGTATAGATTTCAAATGCCGATCCGTTTTCCATTTTAGATCCATCCGTAGCTATCCAGTGTGTTTGCTTGTCTTTTCCTTTTTTAAATTTCTCGAACATTAAGGGAATTTCTTTTGAATGTGCATTTTGGAAATTCAGATCTTTTGTATTGATTTCTATGGTGGATGTTTCCCACGGGGGGATGCCAACGTCTGTTAAATTCTTATTTGGAATTAGGTTTTCCTTTCTTATTAAATCTTTGGTGTTTTTTAGATTTTTTGTAGCCCAAATGTTCTTTTTATTGTATTTTAAGCTATTAATATTCCTGTATTTTTAAGCTATTAATATTCTTGTATTTTAAGCTATTAATATTCTTGTATTTTAAGCTATTAATATTTTAAGTTATTAATATTATTTTTATTATTTCATTTTTTATCATATTTTTTTCAATTCTGTGGATTTTACGGATGTCATCGGGCATGTTGAATTTTGCTCTCATAACATCATTAATAGACCATTTCGGTAAGCCCGTGGCAATTCTGATTGCGATATTTTATAACTTGTCATATTTTATTCTGAAGAATTTTGGTTCTTCAAACCTGATCTCCGCTGCGTAGTCGATTTGTGCTTTTATGATGTGTTTTGTATTTTTTTTTATCAAGATCTCAGTGTTTAGACTCCAGTATTTGCTAGTTAGCCATTTCATTGTTCCTAACAATTTTATTACCTTGGTCTCCGTGACCTTTTGATGCTCTTCCTAATTCCATTTTTTATTCATGGTTAACCCTAAAATAGAGATGTTTTTTTCCTATTTTGTTTCTTTGTTTTACATAATAATTTGACGGGTTAATTCTTTTCTTTTCGGAGAGAGATTTATGATTATTCGTTCTCCCGGTTGATAATTCCATTTTCCTCTCTTTGGTCGATTTTGTAATATTTTCTAGGTTCTGGATTTTCCTGTAAGTCTCCTTCATCTTTTATCGCTGATTATTACAGTAATATCATCAGCATATATATATAAATTTCGTTTTCCTTTTTATACTTTCCTTCAGTAAATATTCTTTTCATGTAAATATTAAATAGAAATAGAGAGATTATGCACCCCCTGTGGGACTACTAGGTTGCTATCAGCCAGTTTGGTTCAATAACCTTTCCATTTAACTTGGATTTTCCTATTTGTTAAAGTTTTGTATCCACTTGCATAAGTACATAGGGCACTTGAGGTTAAGGAGCTTCTGTATAAGTATTCGTCTGTCCACGTTATCATAAGACCATTTGATGTCATAAGCTATGGCCACCACAACTTTCTTTTCCTGTCTATGATTTCTAATTGAAAGACGTATGCCATCTAGACATTGTACAGCATCAATCCCTCTACGAAAACCGTATATACTTCCATTAAACACTTTATTTTTGATAGCCCACCATTCGAGCCGATTTAAAATGACTCTCAGCAATTTTTGCAATCAAACGGGTCACCACAATATGACGGTAGTTTTCGATCAGGTGTTTGTTTTTGTCTGGTTTATTAACAGGACATATCATTGTAGTTTTCTAATCTTTCAGTATTTCATTTTTATGGATAGATTTAGAAATGATATTGTGAACGATTGATTGAATTTTTTCCGGGAAGTGAAGAATTTCGTTTTTACAGATTTGATCCGGTCACGGCGTTTCGTCTTTTGTCTGATTAATTGCAAGGTCGATTTCCTGGGTAGGGACTATTGAGATATCCTTTATATTTGGTTTCTATATTGAGTTCCTGATATTCTATGTTTCTATTATCACTATACTTTTGTAAGGATGCTTCTGCTTGTTCTTTTTTCCAATTATTCTATTTTTCAATTTATTATTTGTTTCTTCAATAGTTTGGTTATTTTCGTTGCTGCTCTCTTTTCCTAGGATGTTTTTGTATTTTTTCCAATTTGTAAATTTCTTGTTTGTTACCTTTTCCCCCCTTTCCCATGTTATCGATTATATCCGTGATGATAGGGTAGTGATCACTTCCATTTCTGTCCTCCAATATATCCCATTCACTTAGATGAAGAATATCAGTGGATATTACTGTGACATCTAGTCCTGATTTGATTTTGTTATTTCTTGTATAAGTTGGCATATCTTTGTTCAAAATATGGCTGTTTATATTTATTACCCATTCTAGAAGTTTTGGTTACTGCTTGGTTTTGGTTCTTATAACCCAATCCTTTGATTTTGGCATAAGATAGTTGTTTCTTTCCACATAGTCTATCGTGTTTATTTCTTCTTCTGTTAGTTGTCCCGGTCTTTTGTAAACGTTTATAAGTTTTATTTTTTTTTTAAGGTAAAATAATTTTTGTTGTATGTCCATATTTGGCAGGTTATTTTGGGTAGTTATATCCTTGCAAGTAATATTTTTTTAGTAGCTATTAAAAGTCCGCCACCTTTCTGTATTCTATTTTTTGGGGGAGATATCATAGTTTGGGATGTTGCAATGTTTTTTGAGCCAGGTTTCTTACAAGGTGATGATGTCCGGTGGGACGTCATCGATTAGTTTGAGAAGGATTAAATGATGCGCTCTGAAACCCATGATGTTCCATTGTAGGATCCTTATCATAGATACATGGGTTAGAGCTAGGATTAAAAACTGAAATAGTCTGATCAGTCAAGGGAATAGATAGCTTTATTTCAGTCTTACTAAAGGGAAACAAAGGGGTTACTGCTTTGCCCCGAAAGGGGTGGGGGGTGACGTTTGCTGTTGTTGTTGAAACCCAGACCGTTCGACCTACCAGAAAGGTGTAAGGTAACTGTTTGGACGGTCGCGAAGTGCCACCCAATTTAGACCGGAACCCAGTGGGGCAGGCATCCACAGGGACCGTACTCTCCTTCCCCTACCACCAACCTCTCGGAAGGACTTTCGGACCCACATGTTTAACGTGATCGTACTCCGCATGAACACTAACCAATGGGCTACCGCGCCCGGGGCGACGTTTGTGAAAAAGTTTCTGGTAAGCGGGTGATTTTCTCGTATTTGGAGGTCTCAAAGAAATTGCTTTTTTTTTAATACTAATAGCTGTATTTTTAATAATTTTTAAATTAAGGATTCCTTAATTATGAGTATAATTAAGCAGTATTTTTTCATAGTTGTAGGATAAAGTACAGAATATGTAGAGATAAAAATGAATTGGATAGTAAAATAATTTTGAATTCGCTGGAATATTCTATATTGCTTCACTTATTCTTTGCTTTGTACTAATAATTAATTTTTACAAAATTGACAGTTTAAATAAATATTTTAGGTCTTTCGCCATAGAAATGCATACAATACAGGACTACTTATCTTATCCCACCGCCACCTGAATTATAGTCTCAAACGATATTGGCGTTTTCTTAATATGAAGATTTAACTCCTTACTTTTACCTCCATGGTCACAACTTTTTGATTGGTTACCGAGCTGATGACCCATCTTTATATTGAAGGACATTGATACTAGGGTTTGTCAACAGACTTCCGAACTGAAGCGCTACTGCCAAGCATACATCGATGAATTATAAAATGTATAATTAATACACTGTAAAACATTTGCAAGCATATTACTGAAAATTTTAGGGGAATCAAATGTCTATAATGGGGAGTAATATATATATATATATATATATATATATATATATATATATATATATATATATATATATATATATATATATATATATATATATATATATATATATATATAATATATATATATATATATATATATATATATATATATATATATATATATATACAAAAAATAACGCTTCGGCAGAATATAATTAGCTGAATAATTCAAGAACGACGAAGCTGGAATTTTCATGAATTCCTGTAATTGCGGCTTTTTTGATAGATTACTAAATTATCAACAAAGTAGCTGTAATAAATGAACTAAGGTTGCAGAAAGTTTTACAGTGTAGCATTACGTAGATTGTTTAATATGACAAAAGGGTTGAAAGAATATTTTGAAGTCGGTAATTGTGATGTTCCAACCTTTGTATTTGTAATAAATGAACATTGAGGAAATGTTACCAAATTCTAAAATATAGTCAAAATATCGCCATCTTTGCAAACTTGAATATCCCCGAGATAAAGCCTAATGCTTCTGATAGTCTTCCGTGCAGAAAAATGCCTTGACCATTGAACGTTTACCGTTTTTGGAGTTGACTGTTAAAAATGAACACTTAATTTTTTTCTACGCAGTATGTATAATGTATAAGGAAGGTACCGTCGAATCTGTTTGAAATGGAATACTTACTGTAAGAGGAAAATATTTTTGCCTTCGTCCAAATATATAGGACATTATGTTATTTCCTGTGTAAAACGGAACTTGCACAACTCGGAAACGGACGGCCTTTAAAATAATTTGTCAATGAAACACTCGTAAGAAACAACAGAAAAAGTCATTCAACTATTTCAGCCATTTATTTCCAAGAGATCTATTTTTCACAGAATTTTCTATTAAATCATATGACGATTCTCTTAAGGTTGTTTCAGACCTCAAGAATTTTCTGGTTATCTAGGAGATTCTAAAATGCTGGAAGTATTAATCAATGCATGATTTTTAACTGAAAGTCTTACCATTAGTAATGCATGTGTCCAAAAAGTCAGAAATTCTTTTTAAAGTTCAACTCTACAATAAAATGCTGTGCTTTTATTTTCATTTCATGGTAAGTAGTAATATTTTGCCGGTACGTCAATTCATCTGCGTTTTTAGTCTAACAGTACAGGACATGGAGTACACTGTATTTTTATTTACATATATTTGTGATCGCAAAATTCTGTTTAAGGCAAGTTAGATTGATTCGTGATTGATTGCCTTAGTGTAAAATTCGAATTTTTGACAGAAAAATACGTTTCATACATTCTCGAACTCGAATCGAATATGTGTGTATAATTGTATGCTTGCCAGTGAGTTTGTGGACGTGATACCTCACGAATGAATGAAGAGTTCAGAAAATATGGTTCAAATATTACAACTTTGTACTGAAATATATTAATTTTAAACGCAATTCAGCGTTTTAAAAGAAATTTCGCAAAACATTATAGACAGAGATAGGATATTATAGTAGATTGTTGAATTGTTGGGCGTAAAAATACAAAACTATTATCCAATGCATCTTCTCTAGTGAATAGACAAATAAATCGTATAATATTACATATGAAAAGTGAACATATTTCGCAATAGTTAATTTTATGTAAATTTGAAAAATCTGCAGTACCTCGAGAACGGTTCTTGTTAGCGTTCTAAAGCTTATGTTAATAGTTGTCTAATGAAAATTTACACAAATGTTTATTTACGTGACCTTAGTATTTATAATTTTTGGTTTTTTTAAAATTACACTTGAATTTTTGTGGGGGAGGAGTGCGGGGAGGGGGGGCGGTCTAAATATTCGATTGCGTTTAAAATCAATAGGCTTTCAGTATTCACCGATTGCATTTTTTTTCCAACAATTTTTAGTAGAGTCACTATGTGTTAGCAAGATATAGTCTCCAGAATCACTGGTACGCACATCACTTCAAAAACGTTTGATTAGAGTTCAGGGATGCTTGAAACGTGCTCTTCCATCGAAATCTCTAATTCGAATTTTTGACACAGTTACAATACATTCTTTATACATTTTGCGAAGAAACTTTTCATTTTACTCACCAATGCTTGCGTGCATACTAGGAGCTAAATTTATCTGCTTTAAAAGAAATCACGACACATATTCACACGCTAACAGGCAGAAACGAATCTGCAGATTAGCTAGGTAATGTGTACATTAAGGGCTTTCGAGCTTTAGCAGAAACATATATAAGGAAAGCAATAAGAGAAAAATCTGATGCGGGCAGACCATGACTTTCCTTATATAAGGCAATGAATTTACTACTTTTACAGTAAAAGAAATAGATTATTACTTTCCTTATATACATAATATATAAGAAAAGTATTGTGACGGGGTCGAAAATTCGAATTCGAGTTTCCGACGGGAGAGCACGTTTCAAGCATCCCTGATCACGAATCAAACATTTTTGAAGTGATGTCTGTGTGTGTGTGTGTGAAAGTATGTCTGTGTGTGTGTGTGAAAGTATGCGTGTGCTTGTGTGTGTGTGTCAGCGAGTCTGTGGAGACGATAACTGAGGAACGAATGGACCGATTCGAACGAAATTTGGTACAAAATTCACAATCCGGAAACACTGGAAACCTGTTGTTTTTAAACGTAATCGAATGTTCAGAACCCCCCCTAAATTTTCGAGTGAAATTTTAGCTAATAAAGTTACGCAAATAGACATTTGTCAAGTAATTTTTCATTAGAAAACGATTAACATAAATTTGAGAACGTTAACAGAACCGTTCTTGAGATTTTGATATTTTTTTTGAAAAATGTGCAATAAGTCATAAAATAAAACAAATATATTTATTATTGAGAAACAGGTTCACTTTTCATATGTAATACCATGTGATAAATTGGGTGACACCATTCTCGTGGATTAACAAAAATCTCCCCAAATGGATTAAATTGACGCTAAATCAATGAAAATGACGAGTAATTGTCAAAAATTCAATATCTTGGAAAGAATATAAGTATCTACTATAAGAAAAATCTGATGTGGGCAGCACATGACTTTCCCTGCAGACTTTATCCACGTTCTTTTTATTTTAATTAAATTTAATTCACTTTTAATTCAATTTTCGTTCTCATTTGTTAGCTGGACTTATTTTCAAAGATGGCGTAGAGAAAATGCGAAAAACTAAAATATCTCGAGAACGGCTAGTCCTAATGTAATGGGGCTGGTCTTATTCTTTTCTTCGCTAAAAATTACGTATTAAACAAGCATTTAATGGATATATTTGAGCATACATAGTTCTTTAGTTTAGATTTGGACGATTTTTGCGGGCCATTCTGCAAAAAAATGCAGGTTATTTTTTTCTGAATCATACCAAAATCTAATCAGCACCAGGGTGACCTATACGTGACTTATCTGCCGAATTTTGTGAAATTCGGTCGATTAGTTTTTCAGCTACAGTGGATACAAGCTTTTGCGGGCCATTTCACGAAAAAGGCGGATTCTTTTATTCCGAATCGTACCCAAAACTAATCAGCACCAGCCCTAGCCACAAGTGACTTACCTACAAAATATTGTGAAATTCGGTTCATTAGTTTTTTAGTTAGAGTGGATACAAAATCTGCACAGACAGACACACAGACAGACAGACACACAGACACACACACAGACGTCACGCTAAAAATGGTTTTTTCGTATTCTAGAGGTCTCGAAACGTGTAGATCCGTCGAAAACTCGAGTTGCGATTTTTGGCATGATTCCAATACTTTCCCTATACATTACCATGTATTGCAGGGAAAGTAAAAATGTGATGTGGGCAGCACATGACTTTCCCTGCAAACTTATATCCACGTTCTATTTATTTGAATTAAATGTAATTGACTTTTAATTCAATTTTCGTTCTCATTCGGTAACCGGACTTATTTTCAAAGGTGGCGTAGGGAAAGTACGAAAAACTACAATATCTCGAGAACGGCTAGTCCTAGTGTAATGGGGTTGGTCTTATTCTTTTCGTCGTTAAACATTACGTATTAAACGGGCATTTAATGGATATATCTAAGTATACCAAGTTCTTTAGTTTAGATTTTGAAGATTTTTGCGGGCCGTTTTGCAAAAAAAGGCAGGTTATTTTTTTCCGAATCGTACCAAAATCTAATCAGCACCAGAGTGACCTATACGTGAGTCATCTACCGAATTTTGTGAAATTCGGCTCATTAGTTTTTCAGCTAGAGTGGATACAAGCTTTTGCGGGCCATTTCGCAAAAAAAGGCGGGTTCTTTTATTCCGAATCGTACCCAAAACTAATCAGCACTAGCCCCGCCCACAAGTGACTTACCTACCAAATTTTGTGAAATTCGGTCGATTAGTTTTTTAGTTACAGTGGATACAAAATCTGCACAGACAGACAGACAGACACACAGACCGACACACAGACAGACAGACAGACAGACAGACAGACAGACAGACACACGCACAGACGTCACGCTAAAAATGGTTTTTTCGTATTCTAGAGGTCTCGAAACGTGTAGATCCGTCGAAAACTCGAGTTGTGATTTTCGGCATGATTCCAATACTTTCCCTATACATTACCATGTATTGCAGGGAAAGTAAAAACCTATTTTTACCTTCCCTGCAATACATGGTAATGTATAGGGAAAGTATTGGAATCATGCCGAAAATCACAACTCGAGTTTTCGACGGATCTACACGTTTCGAGACCTCTAGAATACGAAAAAACTATTTTTAGCGTAACGTCTGTGTGTGTGTCTGTGTGTCTGTCTGTGCAGATTTTGTATCCACTGTAACTAAAAAACTAATGGACCGAATTTCACAAAATTTGGTAGGTAAGTTACTTGTGAGCGAGTCTGGTGCTGATTAGTTTTGGGTAGGATTCGGAATAAAAGAATCCGTCTTTATTTGCGAAATGGCCCGCAAAAGCTTGTATCCATTCTAACTGAAAAACTGATGGACCGAATTTCACAAAATTCGATATATGAGTCACTTGTGGGTTACCTTGGTGCTGATTAGATTTTGGTACTATTCGGAAAGAAATGACCTGTCTTTTTTTTGCAAAATGGCCCGCAAAAATCGTCCAAATCTTAACTAAAGAACTGGGTAAACTCAAATATATCCATTAAATGCTGATTTAATACGTAATTTTTAACAACAAAAAGAATAAGACCAACCCCATTACACTAGGACTAGCCCTTCTCGAGATAATTTAGTTTTTCGTACTTTCACTACGCCACTTTTGAAAATAAGACCGGTTACCGAATGAGAACGAAAATTGAATTAAAAGTGAAATAAATTTAGTTAAAATAAAGAGAACATTAATATAAGTCTGCAGGGAAAGTCATGTGCTGCCCACATCAGATTTTTACTTTCCCTGCAATACATGGTAATGTATAGGGAAGTATTGGAATCATAGTGGGCGAATCTGGTGCTGATTAGTTTTGGGTACGATTCAGGATAAAAGAACCCGCATTTTTTGCGAAATGGCCCGCAAAAGCTTGCATCAACTCTAGTTGAAGAACTAATGGACCGAATTTCACAAAATTTGGTAAATAAGTCGCTTGTAGGTCAGCCTGGTGCTGATTAGATTTTGGTACGATTCGGAAAAAAATAACCTGCCTTTTTGCAAAATGGCCCGCAAAAATCGTCAAAATCTGAATTAAAGAACTATGTATACTCAAATACATCCATTAAATGCTCGTTTAATACGTAATTTTTAAAAACGAAAAGAATAAGAAAAACGCCTTTACACTAGGACTAGCCGTTCTCGAGATATTTTAGTTTTCCTTATTTTCTCTACGCCACCTTTGAAAATAAGTCGGGTTACCGAATGAGAACGAAAATTGAATTAAAAGTGAAATAAATTTAATTAAAATAAAGTGAACGTTAATATGAGTCTGCAGGGAAAGTCATGTGCTGCCCACATCAGATTTTTACTTACCCTGCAATACATGGTGATGTACTGGGAAAGTATTGGAATCATGTCGAAAATCGCAACTTGGGTTTTCGACGGATCTACACGTTTCAAGACCTCTAGAACTGGAAAAACCATTTTTAACGTGACGTCTGTGTGTGTGTCTGTGCAGAATTTGTATCCATTCTAACTAAAAAACTAATGGACCGAATTTCACAAAATTCGGTAGATAAGTCACTTGTGGTTTACCCTGGTGTCGATTAGATTTTGGTACGATTCGGAATAAAATAACCTGCCTTTTTTTTCAAAATGGCCCGCAAAAGACCAACGCCTTTACACTAGGACTAGCCGTTCTCGAGATATTTCAGTTTTTCTTATTTTCTCTACGCCACCTTTGAAAATAAATGCGAATACCGACTGAGAACGAAAATTGAATTAAAAGTGAAAAAAATTAAATTTAAATAAAGAGAACGTGTATATAAGTCTGCAGGGAAAGTTATGTGCTGCCCACATCAGATTTTTTTTTTACTGTAAAAGTAGTAAATTCATTGCATTATATAGGGAAAGTCATGTATTGCCTACGTCAGATTTTTTTTTATAGTAGTTATCTATATTCTTTTCAATATATTGATTTTTCGTTAATGAATTGTCATTTTCGCATGTCGTCATCATCAATATGTCGTCATTGATTTAGCGTCATTTTTATCCATTCGGCGAGTTTTTCGTTAATTTGGCAACATTTAAAAATATCGTCAAGTTGGCGACATTCCAAATTCGTCACCTAAATCTCGCCAAGCGTTTTGGACGAAGAAATAAATTATTCTTACAGCAGATAAATGATTATTGCCATTCAAATACAAAAGTGTTACTCTAAGTACCTTTTTTCCATGAATAGAACGAGCTAGATCCACGAGAATGATGTCACCAAATTTATCGCATGGTTTTACATAAGCAAAGTGAACATGTTTCTCAATAGGAAATACTTTTATTTTTATGACTTTTTGATAATTTTTTTGAAAAATATACAATATCACGAGAACGATTCATGTTAGCGTTCTAAAATTTATGGCAATCGTTTTCTCAAGAAAATTACACAAGAAATGTCTATTTGCGTAACTTTATTAGTGTTTTTGATTATTTGACGATTTTTTCAAAATTTCATTTGAAAATTTAGGGGATTCTGAACATTTGATTGCGTATAAAACAATAGGCTTCCAGTGTTTACGGATTGTGATTTTTGTACCAAATTTCGTTCGAATCGGTCCATTCGCTCGTCAGTTATCGTCTCCACAGACTCACACTTCATACACACTTACTTTTACACACATACTTTCACTTTAGGGTGCGGTAGCCCATTGGTTAGCGCGCTGGAGTTGCACTCGGTAGGCCCGGGTTCGATTCCAGCCGCTGCCAAAACTGCCGCCGTGTTAATGCGGAGTACGATCACGTTAAACATGTGGGTCCGAAAGTCCTTCCGAGAGGTTGGTGGTAGGGGAAGGAGGGTACGGTCCCTGTGGATGCCTCCCCCACTGGGTTCCGGTCTAAATTGGGTGGCACTTCCCGGCCGTCCAAACAGTTACCTTACACCTTTCTGGTAGGTCGGATGGTCTGGGTTTCAACAACAACAACAACAACACATACTTTCACTGGCCAACGGCCGTACCGTGCTGAAAACACCGGTTCTCGTTAGATCACCGAAGTGAAGCAGCATCGGGCGCGGTTAGTACTTGGTGGGTGACCACCTCGGAACGCCGCGTGCTGTTTGCCATCTCGGGTGCGGTATCCCCGTGGTTTGCGCGCTAGATTTGCAGGCTGCCACAAATGCCGCCGTGTTCATGCGGAGTACGATCACGTTAAACATGTGGGTCCGTAAGTCCTTCCGAGAGGTTGGTGGTAGGGGAAGGAGGGTACGGTCCCTGTGGATGCCTCCCCCACTGGGTTCCGGTCTAAATTGGGTGGCACTTCCCGGGCGTCCATACTGTTACCTTACACCTTTCTGGTAGGTCGGACGGTCTGGGTCTCAACAACAACAACACATACTTTCACACACACAGACAAACATCACTTCAAAAATGTGATTCGTGATCAGGGATGCTTGAAACGTGCTCTCCCGTCGAAAACTCGAATTCGAATTTTCGACCCCTTCACAATACTTTCATTATACATTATGTATAATGAAACGTTTCAAGCATCCCTGATCACGAATCGAACATTTTTGAGGTGATGTCTGTGTGTGTGTCAGCGAGGTTGTGGAGACGATATCTCATGAAAGAATGGAGAGATTCGAATGAAATTTGGTACACAAATCAAAATCTACGAATACTGGAAGTCTATTGTTTTAAAACACAATCGAATATTCAGAACCCTCCTAAATTTTCGAGTGAAATTTTGAAAAATCGAAATCTTTAATAAAGTTACACTAATAGACATTTCTTATGTAATTTTTTCTTAGAAAACGATTTACATAAATTTTAGAACGCTAGCATGAACCGTTCTCGAGATATTATACATTTTCAAATAAATTTATCAAAAAGTCCCATAAATTAAGAAAAAAATTAACTGTTAAGGAATACGTTCACTTTTCATATGTAATATCATGCGATAAATTTGGGGACATCATTCTCTTCGATCTAACTCTTTTCATTCATGAGAAAAGATACTTTGAGTAATACTTTTGTATTTGAACGCCAATAGTCATTTATCTGCTGTAAGAATAACTTATTTCTCCGTCCATAACGCTTGGCGAGATTTTGGCGACGAATTTAGCCGAATGTCACCAACTTCGCGACATTTTTAAATGTTGCTAAATTAACGAAAATCTCGTCAAATGGATAAAAAAGACGCTAAATCAATGAAAATGACTACTTCAAGAAAATTCAATATCTTTTAAAGAATATAAGTATTTACTATAAGAATAACATTTCTTTTTTAACTGTAAAAGTAGTAAATTCATTACATTATATAAGGAAAATCCTGTATTGCCCACATCATATTTTTTAATCTTGCGATGCCAAGATTTTACGATATATTTAAATCTCTCATGTATATTGTTTGCCATGCCGAATCATAAACGTATTTTCTGACTGCGTGTTAAAAAGACGGCATGCAAAGACCAAAAAAGATGACCACAAAAGATTAAACTCTTAGATGAAATGCTTGAAAATGCAACTATGTTTTGAGAATTATATCTAGGTGTCTGCAGTGTTAGTAAAGTAGCTGCTATTGTTAGTTGACACAGCAGAAAAGCGTAGTATTTATTATATGTAGTTTTGATATTTTTAAATTAAGGTTCTCTAATCAGTACAATTAATCAGTATTTATGTATAATTTTACGTTAGAGTACAGTGTATACGGAGATAAAAATAAATTGTAACGTAAAATAATTTTGAATACGTAGGAATATTATTTATTATTTTAGTTCTACTTTGCATTGCGATAATATTTTACAAAATTGGCAGTAAATCAATATTTTAAGCTTTTCGCCATAGAAATGCATGGCTACTTATCTTACCCCAATGCCACATGAACGATTGTCGGAAATGAAAGTTCCTTTTTAGTCTGTAGAGAAATAATTGTGACAGAGTTGGTACTTGCTATACTTGCGGCAACACAACCTTGACAGCCGGAACAGTGAAAGACATTCGCTAAACATTTGAGTTATGTAGTTCGCCAGTTAAACTCCTTTAATAATCAGAAATTAAATTTTGTCTTAAAATCTTGATTTAACTTGTTAAAAATGAAATTAATAATTAAATGTTTTTAAACAAAAATTCAATTTTTAATCAAAAATTAACTTTTCATGAAACCAACGGTTTGAGCGAGAATTTATCTATTCCCCTTACTAAAGTTAGAAATTTTTCATTGACGCCAAGTTCGACAATGTTCTCCTCGAGGGGGTGGGGGGTGTAACTTCCCACTTGAGGTTGACTAATAACGTCACGAACGCAAAAATTATATAGTAGGGCTTTATTTTCACTACAATAATTGAAACTTAAGTTTTGCTACCATTGAGCTATAAATAACCTGTTTTATGTCTAATAAAGTCAAATTTTATCTTATGCTGCTATATTTAAAGAAACATTTTAAGGAAGTTATCGCTCGATTTAAAACAAATCTCGATTTTCAGTTCTAGATTTTCCGTTAACAAAACAGATTCGTGAAAACTACAACTATTTGTGGCAGTTATAGTGTGACAAAAAATCGACTGCACAGACTGACAATAGTAGACTTAAAATAGTCGAAATGAGCTCAGGACGTCTTAAGACATTGGTAGCAAAATCGCGAACTCCACAAAATACGTTATTATGGAATGAATTCAAAACTAATCGAATTGCCTCCTGTCATATCTTTCAGTGTATTCAAGTTATTCTTGCTACAAGTATAGTACTAAGTCTTTGCACATATTGTTTTGACGTCAATGTTTGATTTGGAAGTCGACTTATAGTTACTGAAATTTAAATTCCATTACACTTTTTTGGGATGTCCAACTAGAATGAAAGAATAAAATGGAAACACCAACCACTAAATATAATAAAACAGGAAATTCAGATAACGAACGTTCACGAGATTTCATAATACTTCGATATTCAACCACTCTTCCAAATTAATGTTCTAAATATCTTGCATCCGAACAATTAGTTTATATCATCAACTTTTCTGTCATTTAACTATTTGTCAAAGATTGTGTTCCACTCTGCATAAACAAGGTATGCCTATTGGAATAATTACTATTATGCATCTAAAAGATCTATAATTTTTGTAAACATGAAAAAAAAATTTCTTAAATTGTACAAGATCTATATGAAAAGTAACACAAATTTAAATGCAATGTTTATTTTATTTAATAACAAATGTTTTAAAATTTTTTATATTCTTTAAAAGTAATTGGCAAGTACATTCATAAAATGATAAAATTAGTAACATTGGAATAAAATTCGATTCAATTAAAATACACATCTCAATTAAAATAAGTCAATTCTAAATCTGAATCCCATTAATGTAAAACACTTTGACTGTGTTTCAGATCCTTGTCCATTATTTCCATCATTTGTTGATGCAGTTAGCAAAGTTGATTTTAAATGAAGTTATATAGATTGTTTCTTCTGATTCGATATTGTCCTGGCGGATATTCATTAGAATTTCTTTATCGTTATGAATATATATCAAATTTATCCACTTTAATCCATCTTTTTCAATGTTCTGTCAATGCATTTCTTCATTGTAGTCAGCTGAAAATTTGACTGAATCAAACTTCGTCAAAATTTTAGTTTTGTTTTAAAATTTTCAGATTCCATATTTGCTTGCTATTGAAAATGTCCATTGGTCATTCAGTCCCAGATTATGCGATGTCAACAAGTTCGTGAAGATTATGTATTTTATTTCATCGGCAACAACTAACTCATTTGAGATTGTTCTGTACATTGTTGGATTCTGCCGTTTTCTTAAAGAATATCTGCCATTACATTTGCTGTTTTGTCACGCATCATGCCTTGTTCTAAATCGTTCCATTACCATTTTGGTGCCTTTTCTATGTTCCAAGTACATTGGTTTAGCTCCATATACAGGACAGTCGAGAGGTGGAAGAGGGCTGCTGTCAAAAACCCAAACTCTCCTTGTAAAATTGTATAAAAAGTTAATTTTAAAGAATTAATAAAGGTACTTTTGGCAGTCTATTAAAGCAGATACTTTTTTCCAGTGTTGCATTATAAATATTCGAGAAAATTGAACGTCACCTAATTTGCTTTTCGTAATTTGCATTTTGCTGTTAGTAAATGAAGTACAATATATAATAATATATCTATATAGCTGAGTCTTAACCTAAATCCATGTTTAGTTTCTTTTAGACATTTATTACTCCGGCAAATGACTAGTCCAAGCATGGGGTTATCACAGAGAAAATACGATCCAGATGTTTTCCAAGAGTTGGAAGAGATTATGAAGCACCTTAAAACCGTATATTCATCAAATTTCGAAATCAACAAGTCATTGTTGCCCTCTCTAACTCCTAAACAAGTTTAAGGAATTTCATTCTTTTACCCTTTCCCTGAACTGCGTTATTGAATTACGAATGTTCTACATGCATCTTGTCACAGTCGCTCTAGCTGTTGCATTGGTAAAACAATTACGAAGTTTGAATATGGGTCAACGAGTAAGCACCTTTGTAACTAGGGTTATCAATTGCCCCGAATTTTGAGCAATGTCTCGATTTTTGTCTAGAGGCGAATCAAAAGAACACTACATAAAATGCCTTTTGCCCCAATTTATCACACAAGGTAAAATTTAAAATATCGCTCTAAATTCATAACTTCCATGAGAGTTATTGGTATAAAATTTATCAGTTGCATCTTAGATGGTTATCTGTTTTGACCTCCTGGACACAAACAAGATTCAAATGTCTAATTGGTATACGTATTTATGATTATTCGATTTTTCTGGCGATAACTTCCTGCTTAAAACACAAATTTTTCCCCCCCTAAAAGGGATGTTTAGCATCGAAAAACTTCATCTAGAATTAAAATAGCCTGATTATATAATTGACCTTGACAAACTTCACTACAAATACTACCAAGTATTTTAAAAAAAAAACATCTTTGATTTTATGACTTGAAAAATTAAACAAAGATTTCAGTTTGCAAATTCCCAGAGGATTTTCAGCCAAAACAAGCATTTAAAAGAACTTTCTGAAAGTATTTTAATGTGCTTCAAATGCTTCAGTAGATTCTATTTTTACTTCACGTTGGCGTTAAAAAGTCCAGATTTTTTAGGGTCGATGGCTGAACCTAATTAGTCACCCCAATGGGAACTCTGTCAATAGAGGCTCAAACTTTCGTTACTTAAAAAATTCTAAGAAAACGTTTACATCTGAACAGTAACAATTAGGACAAGACTCCTAGTATTAAAAATATTTCATAATTACACACAACTATTTTTTGATAATTTTAACATAATTCGACTTGTCACAATTGGTAGGTTTATACAATTTCATTACCACAACTCGCAATGAAAATAAAATAATACGCATTGTTATCGGCCATATTGTGTTTTCATTTCACCCTTCCATTTTTTCTGCATACCCCTTATTGACTTATTTTTATGTAAAATGGATTTTCTCTTTATCGTACCTTCTATTTATGCCTTCTTGGGTGGCGTCTTTTTTTTTTCTTGGAATGAGGGAGTGAGGACTGGTCCAATGGCTGTTCTAGAGGCTGGTCCAATGGCTGTTCAAGAGGCTGGTCCAATGGCTGTTCTAGAGGCTGGTCCAATGGCTGTATGGCTGTTCTAGAGGCTGGTCCAATGGCTGTTCTAGAGGCTGGTCCAATGGCTGTTCTAGAGGCTGGTCCAATGGCTGTTCTAGAGGCTGGTCCAATGGCTGTTCTAGAGGCTGGTCCAATGGCTGTTCTAGAGGCTGGTCCAATGGCTGTTCTAGAGGCTGGTCCAATGGCTGTTCTAGAGGCTGGTCCAATGGCTGTTCTAGAGGCTGGTCCAATGGCTGTTCTAGAGGCTGGTCCAATGGCTGTTCTAGAGGCTGGTCCAATGGCTGTTCTAGAGGCTGGTCCAATGGCTGTTCTAGAGACTGGTCCAATGGCTGTTCTAGAGACTGGTCCAATGGCTGTTTTAGGGACTGGTCCAATGGCTGTCCTGGGGTCGGTTCCAATGGCTGTCCTGGGGCATGCAATGGGTTCTCGACGGCCCTGTCTATTTGCATAGACCCTTGCGGCGATGACCTTTCACTTTGTGGATGGGATATGAGAATGAGGTCAAATACAGCTCTCAACAATAAACGAACTATAATGTACACGCGAAACACAAGAAATGCTACCCTCAAAAGAGGCGCAATTGTCAATAAGGATAAAGGAGCACCACTGCACATTGATACGCCAATCCACATTAAAATAATAAAGCACAGTTTTAGCAGAACCTCTGCATTTACATTTCCGATAAAGCCAGGCAGAACGTCTACATTTACATTTTCGATACTCCCAGAGAAAGACTCTGTGGCCCATGCAACTGCTGTCATTCCATAAACAAATGGATCCACAGACTCATATCGAGTAGCATATGATTTCCATTACCGGAAATACCATCAGGCAAGTCATGTATGCCACAACTCTCGCATACAAGTATCCGCGATGCTTTATCCACTTGAGTAGTCTAAGAATCCGTTTTCTATAGTGTCGAAGAAAATGTCCTCCGTACATAATACGTTGTAAGAAATTAAGTACAAAACCCAGTCTACCATTCCTGACGAAATAAAAACTGTTTAATACTATTAAAATCCCGTAGAAGAAATAGTTCGATTCAATCCTGCAATAAAAAGGTTCGGATATGCATTCGGGCTGATGTGACACAAAGAGGATTAAGCAGATTGTCACAAGGATGAATGAAATGTCAAGGCCTAGTCTCCAATTTATGCACATCTTGGACCTGTAAAATAAAATTTATTTTACTACACTCTGATTTGAATACTCTATAGTAGAATTAAAAGTATTTTATGGCGTACACTTTAATCGAATGCATCCAACTATGTCTTTCTCGCTGGACCATTAAGAGTTACTATGCCGCTCTCGCCGGACCAGTAATAGTTACTGTGCCGCTCTCGCCGGACCAGTAATAGTTACTGTGCCGCTCTCGCCGGACCAGTAATAGTTACTGTGCCGCTCTCGCCGGACCAGTAATAGTTACTGTGCCGCTCTCGCCGGACCAGTAATAGTTACTGTGCCGCTCTCGCCGGACCAGTAATAGTTACTGTGCCGCTCTCGCCGGACCAGTAATAGTTACTGTGCCGCTCTCGCCGGACCAGTAATAG
Organism: Amaurobius ferox; assembly: GCA_951213105.1. Classification (NCBI taxonomy): domain Eukaryota; kingdom Metazoa; phylum Arthropoda; class Arachnida; order Araneae; family Amaurobiidae; genus Amaurobius; species Amaurobius ferox. The sequence goes on along the minus strand of OX578155.1, from coordinate 52,218,170 downwards.
TTACTGTGCCGCTCTCGCCGGACCAGTAATAGTTACTGTGCCGCTCTCGCCGGACCAGTAATAGTTACTGTGCCGCTCTCGCCGGACCAGTAATAGTTACTGTGCCGCTCTCGCCGGACCAGTAATAGTTACTGTGCCGCTCTCGCCGGACCAGTAATAGTTACTGTGCCGCTCTCGCCGGACCAGTAATAGTTACTGTGCCGCTCTCGCCGGACCAGTAATAGTTACTGTGCCGCTCTCGCCGGACCAGTAATAGTTACTGTGCCGCTCTCGCCGGACCAGTAATAGTTACTGTGCCGCTCTCGCCGGACCAGTAATAGTTACTGTGCCGCTCTCGCCGGACCAGTAATAGTTACTGTGCCGCTCTCGCCGGACCAGTAATAGTTACTGTGCCGCTCTCGCCGGACCAGTAATAGTTACTGTGCCGCTCTCGCCGGACCAGTAATAGTTACTGTGCCGCTCTCGCCGGACCAGTAATAGTTACTGTGCCGCTCTCGCCGGACCAGTAATAGTTACTGTGCCGCTCTCGCCGGACCAGTAATAGTTACTGAGCCGCTCTCGCCGGACCAGTAATAGTTACTGAGCCGCTCTCGCCGGACCAGTAATAGTTACTGTGCCGCTCTCGCCGGACCAGTAATAGTTACTGTGCCGCTCTCGCCGGACCAGTAATAGTTACTGTGCCGCTCTCGCCGGACCAGTAATAGTTACTGTGCCGCTCTCGCCGGACCAGTAATAGTTACTGTGCCGCTCTCGCCGGACCAGTAATAGTTACTGTGCCGCTCTCGCCGGACCAGTAATAGTTACTGTGCCGCTCTCGCCGGACCAGTAATAGTTACTGTGCCGCTCTCGCCGGACCAGTAATAGTTACTGTGCCGCTCTCGCCGGACCAGTAATAGTTACTGTGCCCCTCTCGCCGGACCAGTAATAGTTACTGTGCCCCTCTCGCCGGACCAGTAATAGTTACTGTGCCGCTCTCGCCGGACCAGTAATAGTTACTGTGCCGCTCTCGCCGGACCAGTAATAGTTACTGTGCCGCTCTCGCCGGACCAGTAATAGTTACTGTGCCGCTCTCGCCGGACCAGTAATAGTTAATGTGCCGCTCTCGCCGGACCAGTAATAGTTACTATGCCGCTCTCGCCGGACCAGTAATAGTTACTATGCCGCTCTCGCCGGACCATTAATAGTTACTTTGCCGTTCCCGCCGGACCATTAATAGTTACTTTGCCGTTCCCGCCGGACCATTAATAATTACTTTGCCGTTCCCGCCGGACCATTAATAATTACTTTGCCGTTCCCGCCGGACCATTAATAATTACTTTGCCGTTCCCGCCGGACCATTAAAAATCACTGTGCCGTTCCCACCGGACCATTAAAAATCACTGTGCGGTTCCCGCCGGACCATTAATTACTATGCCGTTCTCGCCGGACCATTAAGAATTATTATTCTGGACTTAATATGCCGTTCTCACCATATAATTATAATATTAAGGCTATTTTGGAATAATATCCTTGCAGGCAAAACAGAGAATCGAAAATAGAACTAGCCAGCATGCCTATTGCTTTCAAATTATGTTGACTAACATTTTAAATACTTTTCTTCCGACCCAGATCGTCTCCTCTACCCAAAGTAAGATTTGCCCAGCCGGGACAGTGCTACTCAATTTAGTGGGAGCGGCACAGTACTCGTCTTTCCTGCCACCCAGTCTAAAGGATTTTTCGTTTGCCTGTTTAACGTGCCCGTATAAACATGGCTATAGTTTGTGCAGAACGCGAGTCCTCAGAATGCGATTCCAGTGTCTTAACCACTTGTCTATCCAGCTCCAAACTTGTTAGTGATACTATTTAGTTTGAATAGTTTTTACAAACCCAAAAGTATTATTCAATTAATATTAGCAGTTAACATCGAACTAGACCGACAAAAAAAAATTAATAATTTGACATGCCAAGTTTTACCTCCAGATGTGGTTATATTTGATTTACAAAAGTTGCAAAAAATTGTAGAAAGCATGTCTTTAGTAGTCACTGGTATTAATTTAACTTGAAAATGTTGAGTTAATATTAACTATTATATAACCCACCCGAATATTTCCGTTTGGGATTTTTAACGTACTTTTGGCATGCATTTACAACTTTATCTTGTGAACACATTTTTCAATATTTTTGGTTGATTCACACATTATCTTGTGTCTCCCATTCATATTGAGTGCAAAACAGAATATTTAACTTTTATTTGTGGGATTTCACCAAGCTTTTTTAACAGTTTTGTTTCTCTACAGTAGATGGTAATGTATAGGGAAAGGAAAGTATTGGAATTGTGTCGAAAATCGCAATTCGAATTTTCGACGGATTTACACGTTTTGAGACCTCTAGAATACTAAACTATTTTTAGCGTCGTGTCGTCTGTGCGTGTGCGTGATGTACGTATCCATTTTAACTCAAACTAATGGATCAAATTTCATAAAATTTGGTAGATAAATCACTTGTGGATTACCCTGTTGCTGAGTAGATTTTGGCATTATTGAATATTATTTGGTATTATCTTATATTATCTTTGGTATTATCTTACATATTTGGTATTATCTGATACTATCTTTGGTATTCTCTTGCATATTATTTGGTATTATCCGATATTATCTTTGGTATTATCTTACATATTTGGTATTATCTTAAATCCTTATCTTAAATCTTATATTATCTTTGGTATTATCTTATTGCGGGTCATTTTGCAAAAAGCAGATAATTGCCAAAATTTAAGATAAATGATGCTGAAGCGTATCAATTAAATGTTTGTTTTATATGTAATTTTTGACGATGAACAAAGCAAGACCAATCCCTTTACTCTAGGACTAGCCGTTCTCGAGATATTTAAGTTTTTCGCATATTTCCTTCGCCAGTTTTGAGAATACGTCCAGTTACCAAATAAAGACGAAAATTTGTTATAAAAGTGTAAATTTAGTGGAATTTTAAACTGCGAGTGTTATTTTATGCAATTAAACCTGAATTTGATATATTATTGAAGAAACAAAGAGAAATGAGTTTGAGTCCGCAGAAAAAGTGATGTGCTGTCCACATTCGATATTTTTAAAAATTAAAGTTTGATTTCCGCAGATTATTAAACTCTTAGACATAAGTGTGCAATAGAGAAGAATCATGCAATATTCAATATGTAATGCCGCACATTGATTGCAAGATAGTGAAACAAATCTGTTGAATGCATTATCAAGTGTAAAAATGTTGCTTCAAATGGGAACTTTATTGAAGAATTAAGAGTTGTTTTAATTATTTTATTCACGAATTTATCGCCGTACACCAGTGTTGTCCAGAACAGTTAATGGGCTGCGGAATTGAAGGACAAATTTAATCCGTGCATGCCACAGACAATTGAAGTACATTTTGTTGTATCAATATTACTACTTCATGCAAGAACATTTTGAAAATAAAAACAGTTATGTCGTATGGAGTTTATTTTAAAAATAGATCAACGAAAAATTAATCAAGGCGTTAAAAATTAATTTTGAATTTTAGTTAAAATATCACACGTATTTGGCTGCAAAATATTTTAGATAACATTGAAACAAATCTAAATACATTTAGTCTATAATGCAACATGTTTGACATCGGTTTATAAGCCCTAATAACAATTGTATTTCAATAAGTATCCTCTAATTCACAGTAGATGCAGTTACTATTATCACAGTGACAACTAAATTACATCTTGTATGCAATTACTGAAATCAAATATGATAATTTTCGATTAAATTGAATTTTACAAGTATATTACAACAAACACAGAAGTTCTAATATTGCATAAAATTTTTCTAGCACCACGGTTTCTCCAAGCGTGGTGTTAGAAGGATTAAAATCCACTTCATGCATAATCTAACATTAAATTGATAAATATGCACTTCATACATACTGTAAACGTAAAAATAAATCTATTAAAGCAACTTACTTGTAAAGGGAAACTTGCAGAACCAAACTCAGACGTAGAATGGATGACAGTTATATGTATGTTCTAGAAATTCTGAATCTGCTGCCAACTGTTTAAGTAATATATAGCAAACAATTTTCTTCTTCTTCTTCTTCTAAGTTTCGATTGAAACCGATTTTTTACGGCAGCATTGCTCACAGTAGGCATACCCCTACCCCTATCTGCTTTTTAGTTCCTAGATAAGTGGTCGGTGTCCTGTCTGAAATAGAGTTTGTAATTTTCAAGAACTTCTATGATCTAGTTTGCAATTTATCTGTTATGTTGGGTAGTTACCTAGTAGTAATCAGTGGCAAATCTGAGGCTCATGCATTTAAAATTTTTTAAACGAGTAAAAGTTTTTGAACATCTCTGTTATTTCGATGGGATATATAAATTAGGTTGGCTATAAAATGCTCACTTTTTACTTTCCCTGCAATACATGGTAATGTATAGGGAAAGTATTGGAATCATGCCGAAAATCGCAACTCGAGTTTTCGACGCATCTACACGTTTCGAGACCTCTAGAATACGAAAAAACCATTTTTAGCGTGACGTCTGTGTGTGTGTCTGTGTGTCTGTCTGTGTGTCTGTCTGTCTGTGTGTCTGTCTGTCTGTGCAGATTTTGTATCCACTTTAACTAAAAAACTAATGGACCGAATTTCACAAAATTTGGTAGGTAAGTTACTTGTGAGCGAGTCTGGTGCTGATTAGTTTTGGGTACGATTCGGGATAAAAGAACCCACCTTTTTTTGCGAAATGGCCCGCAAAAGCTTGTATCCACTCTAACTGAAAAACTAATGGACCGAATTTCACAAAATTCGGTAGATGAGTCACTTGTGGGTTACCCTGGTGCTGATTAGATTTTGGTACGCTTCGGAAAAAAATGACCTGCCTTTTTTTGCAAAATGGCCCGCAAAAATCGTCCAAATCAAAACTAAAGAACTGGGTATACTCAAATATATCCATTAAATGCTCTTTTAATACGTAATTTTTAACGACGAAAATAATAAGACCACCCCATTACACTAGAACTAGCCGTTCTCGAGATATTTTAGTTTTTCGTATTTTCTCTACGCCACCTTTGATAATAAGTCCGGTTACCGAATGAGAACGAAAATTGAATTAAAAGTGAAATAAATTTAATTAAAATAAAGAGAACTTTAATATAAGTCTGCAGGGAAAGTCATGTGCTGCCCACATCAGATTTTTACTTTCCCTGCAATATATGGTAATGTATAGGAAAAGTATTGGAATCATGTCGAAAATCGCAACTCGAGTTTTCGACGGATCTACACGTTTCAAGACCTCTAGAATACGAAAAAACCATTTTTAGCGTGACGTCTGTGTGTGTGTCTGTCTGCCTGTGCAGATTTTGTATCCACTCTAACTAAAAAACTAATGGACCGAATTTCACAAAATTTCATATGTAAGTCACTTGTGAGCGAGTCTGGTGCTGATTAGTTTTGGGTACGATGTGGAATAAAAGAACCCGCCTTTTTTTGCGAAATGGCCCGCAAAAGCTTGTATCCACTCTAACTGAATAACTACTGGACAAAACTTTACAAAATTCGGTAGATGAGTCACTTGTGGGTTACGCTGGTGCTGATTAGATTTTGATATGATTCGAAAAAAAATAACTTGCCTTTTTTTGCGAAATGGCCCTCAAAAATCATCAAAATCTAAACTAAGGAACTAGGTATACTCAAATATATCCATTAAATGCTCGTTTAATACGTAATTTTTAACGACGAAAAGAATAAGACCATCTCCATTACACTAGGACTAGCCGTTCTCGAGATATTTTAGTTTTTCGTACTTTCTCTACGCCGCCTCTGAAAATAAGCCCGGTTACCGCATCAGAACGAAAATTGAATTAAAAGTGAAATAAATTAATTAAAATAAAGAGAACGTTATTATAAGTCTGCAGGGAAAGTCATGTGCTGCCCACATCAGATTTTTCTAATAGCGATCAGAGCAAACAATTTTAAACAAACAAAATTTGACCTGAAAGCTTCGTCACAATTTTCCAACTGGTCTGGCCGAGCAGAATGGGTGCTAACGGAATTATTCAAAACGCATCACTTAGTTGTGTGAATTTGAACGAATATTGTAAGAATGGACATTATAGCTCCGTAATTCTATAAAAATTTTTCCAAACCCGGGTTCCCGTAGGATTAAATTGCACACGTTCTGGTACGGCTTGAAAATGGTAGTTTCGTCTGCGTGGTAAACGGAATCGTTTTGAATTACAACGTGAAACAATTTCAATTTCTACACGATTTTGTTCTCTACATGGACGAGACTTGGGGGGGAGGAGGGACCTTGGAAGTTCTACATCGCCATTTTTGCTTTACTTAGGCAAGTAGATTGGTGCATGAAAAGGATTGTAAAGGGGTAGAAAATTCGAATTCGAGTTTTCGATGGATTTATACATTTTAAGCATCCCTGAGCTCGAAATAAACGTTTTTAATGCGATGTCTGTGTGCATGTCTTCTTGTGTCGACACATGTTCAAAAGTCATGCCTGGTCGGACAGTTGAGTCAGCATTAGCCAATTGAATTCTGGGAAATGATCCATTTTGTGACGTTTCAATCGCCCGATCGCCTCGGTCGTCAATTCTGAACACGACTAATGCAACTCAAAAATGAATGCACCTACCTTTAATCAAATTTTATGTGCAGATATGGTACGCTAGAAACTAAAACTGGATTGAAAATTTTGTAAATATCATGATTAGAACACGAATAATTCTAATATTAACACTCCATATTTCCAACAATCATGGCTGGTTTATAGTAGACGCTAGATGTGGTGCCTGTAATTTTATTTGCGGTCACTACAATTCATGAATTTCTTTCCACTTTAGATGAAAAATGTGTAATATCTCGAGAACTACACATGTTGACGTTCTATAAATGATTCCATGGGCGCCCATAGATCTTTTTTCAGGAAGGGGGGGGGGAGTCAAGGTGGAGTTGCAAACCACTGATGCGAGTGGAGAAAACTCAATGATAAGATGTACAACATTGACTAGCTTGACGTAATAAGTAAAATTTTGTGACTTTTGTGAACTTGACCGTTTAGGCGGGTGGGTGGCGCAAGTGCGTCCTCTTGTTCTCCCTTATGGATTCCCATGAATGATGCCATGCTTTTTTAAAAAGAAAAGTACATATAAAATGACTATTTTGTAACAAAATGCAACATATTTATTTCTACTTTCTCATACTATATAATGTACAAACACTCTATAACAAAAAATGGGCGCACCAAGAAGGCGTTGTTCGATTGTGATAAAAATTGGTGGATGTGAAGAACATACATAGAAAAAGAAACGATTAAAATTTCAGAATAATTTAATGATTTAGAGTTTGACCGTATACAAAGGGGAGGAAGTCAATAACACATTGGTCCACCTCTGGCCTGGATGCAAGATGTCACCCGGCGTGGCATAGACTTAGAAGTTCACGGATGATGTCCTGCGGAAGGTCTTGCCAAATTGTCTCCAACTGTCGGGCTAAATCGTCAACATTCCGGGATGGTTGCAATCGCCTTCCAATAACGTCCCAAATGTGCTCTATGGGAGAGAGATCAGGAGACATAGTTGGCCACGGAAGCGTTGGGCAAGCTTGAAGACAATTCATAGCAACACGTGCCGCGTGCGGCAGAGCATTATCTTGTTGAAAAGTAAGTCCGGGGTGTCGCAAAAGGAATGGTAACACAACCGGTCGTAGAATGTTTTCTACGTAGCGCTGTGTGCCAGAAATGACTACCAAAGACGTAAGATATCCGCAGTCGAAATGCAACAGATATTTTGACCACAGATTCAGAATAGCTCCTTATATACACCAGCTGAAAGCGCAGTTCCGATGCGCTGGAGATCCCACTATTTATTCATTTGACACCAAATTTTATTCATTTGCATGTTCGCTCAAAATGTCTGCATACGAAATTTCATTACAATCGGACAACTCCTTCTTGGTGCGTCGTTTTTACTTTCCCTGCAATACATGGTAATGTATAGGGAAAGTATTGGAATCATGCCGAAAATCACAACTCGAGTTTTCGACGGATCTACACGTTTCGAGACCCCTAGAATACGAAAAAACCATTTTTAGCGTGACGTCTGTGCGTGTGTCTGTCTGTCTGTCTGTGTGTCTGTCTGTCTGTCTGTCTGTCTGTGTGTCTGTCTGTCTGTCTGTCTGTGTGTCTGTCTGTCTGTGCAGATTTTGTATCCACTGTAACTAAAAAACTAATCGACCGAATTTCACAAAATTTGGTAGGTAAGTCACTTGTGGGCGGGGCTGGTGCTGATTAGTTTTGGGTACGATTCGGAATAAAAGAACCCGCCTTTTTTTGCGAAATGGCCCGCAAAAGCTTGTATCCACTCTAGCTGAAAAACTAATGGACCGAATTTCACAAAACTCGGTAGATGACTCACGTATAGGTCACTCTGGTGCTGATTAGATTTTGGTACGATTCGGAAAAAAATAACCTGCCTTTTTTTGCAAAACGGCCCGCAAAAATCTTCAAAATCTAAACTAAAGAACTACGTATACTCAGACATATCCATTAAATGCCCGTTTAATACGTAATGTTTAACGACGAAAAGAATAAGACCAACCCCATTACACTAGGACTAGCCGTTCTCGAGATATTTTAGTTTTTCGTACTTTCCCTACGCCACCTTTGAAAATAAGCCCGGTTACCGAATGAGAACGAAATTTGAATTAAAAGTGAATTACATTTAATTGAAATAAATAGAACGTGGATATAAGTTTGCAGGGAAAGTCATGTGCTGCCCACATCAGATTTTTTTGTTATTAGATAAAGCCTAATGCTTTTGATAGTCTTTTTCAGTGCAGAAAAATACCTTGACCATTGAACGTTTACCGTTTTTGGAGTTGACTGTTAAAAATGACCGCTTTTAATTTTCCCCACACAGTACATATAATGTATAAGGAAAGTACAGTCGAACCTGTTTGAAATAGAATACTTACTGTAAGCGGAAAATATTTTTAGCCCCGTCCAAATATGATACTTATGTTATTTCCTGTGTAAAACGGAACTTACACAAAGCGGAAACTGGCTGCCTTTAAAATAATTTGTCAATAAAACACTCGTAAGAAATAAAGAACAGAAAATATCATCCAACTATTTCAGCTATTTATTTCAAAGAGATCCATTTTTCACAGAATTTTCTATTAAATCATATGACGATTTTTTGAACGCTGTTTTCTAAAATCCAGGAAAAATTAATGCATGATTTTTAACTGAAAGTCCTGCCATTAATAAGGTATATGTCCAAAAAATCAAGAATTATTTTTAAAGTTCAACGCTACATTAAAATACTCTGCTTTTATTTTCATTTCACGGTAAGTAGTAATATTTTGCCGGTATGTCAATTCGTCTACGTTTTTAATCTAACAGTACAGGACATGGAGTCCATTGTATTTTTATTTACATATATTTGTGATCGCAAAATTCTGTTTAAAGCAAGTTAGATTGTATTGTTATTGAGTGCAAAATTCGACTTTTTACGGAAGAATACGTTTCATACATCCTATAACTCGAATCGAATATTTTTTAGAGTGTGCATGTATGTATGTATGTTAGTGTGTGTCTGTACGTGTATCAGTGTATGTGTGCCCGTGAGTCCGTGGAAGCGATATCTCACGAACGAAGAGTTCAGAAATTATGATTCAAATATTGCAACTTTATACCGAATTAATTTTAAACGCAATTCAGTGTTTTAGGAGAAATTTTGCCAAGCACTACGGACGGTAAAATAGGTTATTATAGTAGATTGTTGAAATGTTGGGCGCTGAAATACAAAACTATTACCCAAAACATCTTCTCTAGTGAATGGACAAATATCGCATAATATTACGTATGAAAGTGAACAAACATAATTTGTAATAGTTAACACTTTTTCTAATTTTATGTAAATTTGATACATTTTTTCGAAAAATCTGCAATATCTCGAGAACGGTTCTTGCTAGCTTTCTAAAGCTTATGTTACTAGTTTTCTAATTAAAACTTGCATAAATGTTTAATTACGTGGCCCTATTAGTAGTTATAACTTTATGATTTTTTAAAAATTTCACTTGAATTTTTTGTGGGGAGGAGTGTGTGTGTGTGTGTGTGCGTGGGGGGGAGGTGATCCAAACATTCTATTGCGTTTAAAATTCTATTGCGACAAGCACTATTCGTTAGCGAGATATAGTCACCAGAATCACTGGTACGCACAGCATTTAAAAACGTGTGATTAGAGTTCAGGGATGCTTAAAACGTGCTCTTCCGTCGACATTTCTAATTCGAATTTTTGACCCAGGTACAATACTTTCCCTTATACATTATACTATGCATATAAGGAAAGTAATGACAGTATATTTTATAAAATGTATTCGTACAAGAAAGTAAAATTTGAAGTGCTGTAGTTTCCTTAAATATTTTTTGCTAAATGTGTTTTGCAGTTATGTCTTACAAATTTAATCTTTCGGTGCCAAGATTTTACGATATATTTAAAGCTCTCATATAGTTTGCTATGTCGAATCGTAAATATATAAACGAACTTTCGAACGGCGCGTTAAAAAGGTGGCATGTAAAGACCAAGAATAATATGACCACGATTTACTGGAATTATTTACTAATAAGGAGCCAAACCATTGAGTTAGAAAGACGGTAAACTCCTATGGATGAAACACTTGACAAAGGCACAATGTTTGGAGAATTATATCTAGGTGTCGCTAGTGTTAGTAAAGTAGGTGCTATTGTTAGTTGACATAGCAGAATTGCGTAGTAATTAATATATGCAGTTTTGATTATTTTTAAATTAAAGGTTCCCTGATCAGGAGTACAATTAATAAGTATTTATGTATAATTTTACTATAGAGTACAGAATATAGGGAGATGAAAATAAATTGGCACGCAAAATAATTTTGAATACGTAGGAATATTTTTTATTGTTTTAGTTCTATTTTGCATTGCTTTAGTAATTTTTTACAAAAGTGGCAGTAAATAAATATTTTAGACCTTTTGCCATAAAAATGCATACAATGAATGCAGAGCTACAATGTCACCTGAATGATTGGCTCAAACGATATTGCCGTTTCCTTAATATGAAATTTTGTGTCTTTACGTTTATCTCCATGAACCAAACAATATATCGAAACTAAAACTTTTGCTTCATGGACAAGAAAACTTGATAGATAAGTTCTCTGTCCTAATTTTGCCGAAAGGGAAAGTTCCTTTTTAGTCTGTAGAGAAACAGTTGTGACTGAGTTGCTATACTTGCGGCAACGCAACCTTAACAGCCGGAAGTGTCGAAAGCCCAGACCACCCGACTCGTCCGAGGACTTAGAGTAACAGATTGAATGGTCGGGAAAATTCAGCCGGAAGTGTGAAAGAGACAGTGTCTAAACCTCCTCTGAAATATGTAGTTCGCAGGTTAAACGCCTTTAATAATCAAAAATTAAATTTTTGTCTTCTAAAATGTTTGATTTAATTTGTTAAAAATTAAATCAGTAATTAAATGTTTTTAAACTTAAAAATTTTAATCAAAAATTAAATTTTCACGAAACCAACGGTTTGGCCGAGAATTGATCTATTCCCCTTACTAAAGTTAAATATTTTTGATTGATACAAAGTTGAACAATGTTCTCGTGTGGGGTTGGCTAATAAAGTCACGAACGCAAAAATCATATAGTATGGCTCTTTTTTCATTACACTAATTGAAACTTAAGTTTTGCTATCATTGAGCTATAAATAACCTGTTTTATGTCTAATAAAGTCAAATTTTATCTTGTGCAGCTATATTTAAAGAAACATTTTAAGGAAGTTATTGCTCGATTTAAAAAAAAAGAAAAAAAAATCTGATGTGGGCAACACATGACTTTCCTTATATAATGCAATGAATTAACTACTTTTACAGTTAAAAAAATGTTCTTATAGTAGATACTTATATTCTTTCCAATATATTGAATTTTCTTCAATTAGTCGTCATTTTCATTGATTTAGCGTCATTTTTATCTATTTGGCGAGATTTTTGTTAATTGGGCAACAATTAAAAATGTCGCCAAGTTGGCGACATTCCGCCAAATTTGTCGCCAAAATCTCGTCAAGCGTTATGGACGGAGAAATAAATTATTCTTACAGTAGATAGACTATTGGCGTTCAAATACAAAAGTATTACTCAAAGTATCTTTTTTCATGAATGGAACGAGCTAGATCTACGAGAATGATGTCACCAAATTTATCGCATGGTATTTCATATGAAAAGTGAACATGTTTCTCAATAGGAAATATTTTTTTCTTTAATTTATATAACTTTTTGATAATTTTTTTGAAAAACGTGCAATATTTCGAGAACGGCTCATGTTAGCGTTCTAAAATTTATATCAATCGTTTTCTAATGAAAAATTACATAAGAAATGCCTACTTGCGTAACTTTATTAGCGGTTTTGATTTTTGACGATTTTTTCAAAATTTCACTCGAAAATTTAGTGGGGTTCTGAACATTCGATTGAGTATGAAAACAATTGGCTTCCAGTGTTTACGGATTGTGATTTTTGTACCAAATTTTGTTTGAATCGGTCCATTCGTTCGTCACTGACACACACACACACACATCACTTAAAATGTTTGATTCGTGATCAGGGATGCTTGAAACGTGCTCTCCCGTCGAAAACTCCAATTCGAATTTTTGACCCCGTCACAATACTTTCCTTATACATTATAGATATACGGAAAGTAAAAATCCTGTTTTCAGTTCTAGATTTTCCGTTAACAAAGCAGATTCGTGAATATCTACAAATATTTGTAGCAGTTATCGTGTCACAAAAAAAATCAACTACACAGACTGATATCATTGCAAAAATAGACGAAATGAGCGGAGGACGTCCTGAAACATATTAGTATCAAAATCGTGAACTCCAAAAAATCAGTTATTATGGTATGAACTCAAAACCAAGTGAATAACAGTCGGTCATACCTTTCAGTATATTCAACTTGCTACAAGTATAGTACTATGTCTTTGCACATATTGTTTTGACATCAAGTTTTGAGTTGCAAGTAGACTTATAGTTATTGAAATTTAAATTCCATTACACTTTACTTGTATGTCCAAACAGAATGAAAGAATAAAATGAAAACATAAACCGTTAAACTTCATATTAAAATATGAAATTCAGAAACGAACGTTCACGTGATTTCTTAATACTTCGATATTCCTCCAGTCTTCTAAATCCATGTTCTAAATATCTCATCAGAACAATTAATTTATATCCTCAGCTTTTCGTTAACCATTTGCTAAAGATTTTGTTCCACTCAGCATAAACAAGATATACCCATCTGAATCATTACTATCAATGCATCCAAGATCTATAATTTTTGTTATTATGAAAAAATTCTATTTTTCTTAATGGTACAAGATCTATAAGAAGAGTAACACAAATTTAAATGCAATTTTTATTTTATTTAATAACAAATATTTAAAAAAATTTAAAATTCATTAAAAGTAATTAGCAAGTACATTCATAAAATGACAAAATTAGTTACATTGAAATAAAATTCGCTTTAATTAAAATACACATCTCAATTAAAAGAATAAGTTAATTCTAAATCTGAGTTCCATTAATGTAAAACACGTTTTTACTGTGCATAAGAACTGTGGCCATTATTTCCATCATTTATTGATGCAGTTAGCAAAGTTAATTTAAAATCAAATTTTTTAGATCATTTGTTTCTTCTGATTCTGCTTTGATATTGTCTTGGCGGATTTTTATTAGAATTTTTTTTATCGCTATGAATATTTATTAAATCTTTATCGAATTTAACACATATTTTTCAATGTTTTGTCAATGCCTTTCATCACTAATTCAGTCAAATTTTCAGCTGATTACAAACTTCGTCAAAATTTATTTTTGTTTAAAATTTTTAGATTCCATTTTTAGATTTGTTTGCGATTGAAAACGTCCATTGGTCGTTTAGTCTAAATAGTATAATCAGTCTCAGATTATACGATGTCAACATGTTCGTGAAGATTATCTTATTTCTTCGGCAACAACTAACTAAATTGCGATTGTTCTCTAAACTCTTGGGTTCTGCAGTTTTCTTAAACAAATTCTGCCATTGCATTTGCTGTTTTGTCATGCATTATGCCTTGTTCTTTATCGTTCCATTACAATTTTGGCGCCTTTTCTATGTTTTATGCACATTGGTTTTGCTCCATATACTGTCAAGAGGGGGGAGGGAGGGGGCTGTTGTCCATGAACCCAAAAACTCGTTGTATATGGTGGAAAATTGTATAAAAAGTTAATTTGTAAATTAAAAAAATAATGAAGGCAGTCCATTCAAACCAATTATTTTTTTCAGTACTGCATTATAAAAACTGGAGAAAATTGAACTCCACATAATTTGCTTTTCTTAATTTATATTTTGCTGTTAGTAAATGAAGCACAATATATAATAATATATCTATAATGCTGCGTCTTAACTTTGTTTAGTTTCTTTTTAAATTCATGTTTAGTTTCTCTTAGATAATTATTGCGTCGAAAAATGACAAATTTAAAGTCCAAGAAAGGGATATAGTGCAGACAATATACGATCCAGATGTTTCCCAATAGTTAGTGGAAAATTTGAAGCACCTTAAAATCGTATATTCATTAATTTCGAAATCAACAAGACGTTGTTGCCTTTCAAACTCTTAAACAAGTTTCAGGAATTTAATATTCTTTACCCTTTTCCTGAACTGCGTTGTTGTATTACGTATGTTCTGCATGCACACTGTCATAGTGACCCTAGCTGTCGCTTTGGTAAAAAATTCGAAGATTGAATATGGGTCAACAACGTATGAATTTTGCGCGATGTCCCGATTTTTAACTGTAGATTCGTACCTAAAGAATCATAAATAAAACGCTTCTTATAACGATGTATCATACAAGGTAAAATCGAATAATACATCGTTATAAATTCATAACTTCCATAACACTAATTGGTATAAAATGCATCAGTTGCATCTTAAATGGTTATTTGTTTTAAACTCCTGAACACAAACAACATTCAAGTGTAATTGGTACACGTATTTATGATTATTCGATTTTTCTGCCGGTAACTTTCTGCTTAAAATACAAATGTTTTCCCCTAAAATGATTTTTTAGTATCGTAAACCTTAATCTAGAATAAAAATTATTTCCTGATTATCCGATTGACCTTGGCAAACTTCACTAAAAATACTTCCAAGTATTAAAAAGACGTTTTGAATATTATGACTTTTGAAAAATGAAACAAAGATTTCCGTACGAAAATTGGCATAGGATTTATAGCCAAAACAAGCATTTAAAAGAACTTTCTTAAAGCATTTTAATGTACAGCATCAAATGCTTTAGTAGAGATTGTATGTTTACTCCAAGTTGGGGTTAAAAAGTAAAAAGTCCCGATTTTCGTAGTTTTTCCAGATTTTCTAGGGTCGATGTACGGAACATATCTGGACACATTTAGTCACTCTAATGGGATCTCTGTCAATAGACTCAAACTTTCGTTATTTCAAAAAGTCTGAGAAAACGTTTATGTCTAAACAGTAACTGTTATGCCAAGGCTTATTATGAAGAATGCTTCATAATTCCAAGCAATCATTTTTTAATAATTTTTAACATAATTCGACTTGTCACAATTGGTAGGTCTATACAAATTCATTACCAAAACCCGCAATGGAAATAAAATAATACGCATTGTTATCTGCTATATCGTATTTTCATTTTACCCTTCGTTTTTATCTGCGTACCCCTTATTGACTTTTTTTTTAAATCGATTTTCTTTATTCTATCTTTTATTTTTGCCTTCTTCCCTTGTTTCTTCTTTTTTTGGGGGTTGAGGAGAAAGTGGGGCCTGATTCAATGGCTGTTATAGAGACAGATCTAATGGATCTCCTGGGGTCTCGTCCAATGGATCTCCTGGGGTCTCTCCTGGGGTCTCGTCCAAGGTCTCTCCTGGGGTCTCGTCCGATGGATCTCCTGGGGTCTCGTCCGATGGATCTCCTGGGGTCTCGTCCAATGGCTCTCCTGGGGTCTCGTCCAACGGCTCTCCTGGGGTCTCGTCCAACGGCTCTCCTGGGGTCTGGTCCAACGGCTCTCCTGGGGTCTGGTCCAACGGCTCTCTGGGGTCTGGTCCAACGGCTCTCCTGGGGTCTGGTCCAACGGCTCTCCTGGGGTCTGGTCCAACGGCTCTCCTGGGGTATGGTCCAACGGCTCTCCTGGGGTCTGGTCCAACGGCTCTCCTGGGGTCTGGTCCAACGGCTCTCCTGGGGTCTGGTCCAACGGCTCTCCTGGGGTCTGGTCCAACGGCTCTCCTGGGGTCTGGTCCAACGGCTCTCCTGGGGTCTGGTCCAACGTCTCTCCTGGGGTCTGGTCCAACGGCTCTCTTGGGGTCTGGTCCAACGGCTTTCCTGGAGTCTGGTCCAACGGTTCTCCTGGGGTCTGGTCCAATGGTTGTCCTGGGGTCTGGTCCAATGGCTGTCCTGGGGTCTGGTCCAATGGCTGTCCTGGGGTCTGGTCCAATGGCTGTCCTGGGGTCTGGTCCAATGGCTGCCCTGGGGTCTGGTCCAATGGCTGCCCTGGGGTCTGGTCCAATGGCTGTCCTGGAGCATGAGATGGGTTCTCGACTGGCCTGTTGATTTGCATGGGCCCTTGCTCCGATGACCTTTCACTTTGTGGATGGAATATGAGAAGGAGGTCAAATACAGCTCTCAGCTTTAAATGAACTGAAATGTAGACACGAACCATTAATAAAGCTGACACCAAAAGTGGTGAAAATGCCAATAATGATAAACGAGCGCCAATGCACATTGCCGCGCTAAGCCCCAGTAAAATTATCAAGCACAGTTTGAACAAAACATCTACATTTACATTTTCGATAAATCAAGGCAGAACATCTACATTTTCGATACGCCCAGAGAAAACTCATTGACCCATGAAACTGCTGTTATTTCATAAACAAACTGCTCCACCGAATCATATCCTCTTATATCGAGTAGCAAATTGTCTCCATTACCGGAAGTACTATCAGACAAGTCATAGATGCTACAACTCTCACATATAAGTATCTGCGATACTTCATCGATTTGAGTCTTCCAAGAATCTCTTTAGTATAGCGTCGAAGAGAACGTCCTACTCCGTATATCAAACGTTGTACAAAATGAAGTACAAAACAGAGTCTACCACTCGTGATGAAATAAAAATGTATAACACTATTAAAATCCTGTTGAACGAGTAGTTCGATTCAATCTTGCAATAAAACTTTTCGAAGATCTATTCGGGCTGATGTGATACAAAGAGGATTAAGCAGATTTTTACAAGGATGAATGAAATGTCAAGGCTTAGTCTCCAGTTTCTGAACATCTTGGACTGGCAAAATAAAATTTTCTTCACTGCACTTGGATTTGAATACTTTAACAGAATTAAAAGTATTTTATGGCATACATTTTAATCGAATACATTAGACTATGTATTTTTCGCTGGACTATTAAGAATTGCTATGCCGTTATCGCCGAACCATTAAGAATTACTATGCCGTTCTCGCCGGACCATTAAGAATTACTATGCCATTTTTGCCGAACCATTAAGAAATACTATGCCGTTCTCGACGAATCATTAAGAATTACTATGCCGTTTTCGCCGGACCATTAAGAATTACTATGCCGTTCTCGCCGAACCATTAAGAATTACTATGCCGTTCTCGCCGAACCATTAAGAATTACTATGCCGTTCTCGCCGAACCATTAAGAATTACTATGCCATTTTCGCCGAACCATTAAGAAATACTATGCCGTTTTCTCCGGACCATTAAGAATTACTATTCCGTTCTCGCCGAATCATTAAGAATTACTATGCCGTTCTCGCCGAACCATTAAGAATTACTATGCCATTTTCGCCGAACCATTAAGAAATACTATGCCGTTCTCGCCGAATCATTAAGAATTACTATGCCGCTTTCTCCGGACCATTAAGAATTACTATGCCGTTCTCGCCGAACCATTAAGAATTACTATGCCGTTCTCGCCGAACCATTAAGACATACTATGCCATTTTCGTCGTATAATATTAAGGCTATTTTGGAATAATATACTTGCAGGCATAATAGAGAATCGAAAATCGAACTAGCCAGCATTTCCTATTGTTTTCAAATTATGTTGACTCGATAATACTTTAAACATTTATTATTTCGGTTTAGATCGTTCCATCTACCCAAAAGCAAAATTTGTCCAGCCCGGACATTGCTACTCAATTTAGACCGGAATTTAGTGTGAGCGGCATCCTCAAGTACCGTACTCGTCTTCCCCGTCATCATCCTCTCTGAAGGATAGAACTCCGATTCTCAATCGAACTCTGGTCCTCAGAGTGTGATTCCCGTACTTTAACCACTGGGCTATCTAGCTCCAAACTTTTTATACAAACTATTTAGTTTACATAGCTTTGACAAAAAATCTGATGTGGGCAGCACATGACTTTCCCTGCAGACTTGTATCCTCGTTC
The DNA here is from genome assembly GCA_951213105.1 of Amaurobius ferox. Lineage (NCBI taxonomy): Eukaryota > Metazoa > Arthropoda > Arachnida > Araneae > Amaurobiidae > Amaurobius > Amaurobius ferox. Next base: position 52,199,675 of record OX578155.1, on the reverse strand, counting down.
TCTTTATTTTAATTAAATGTAATACACTTTTAATTTAATTTTCGTTCTTATTTGATAATTGGACTTATTTTCAAAGGTGGTGTAGGGAAAATACGAAAAAATTAATATCTCAAGAACGGATAGTCCTAGTGTAATAGGGTTGGTCTTATTCTTTTCTTCGCGTTAAAAATTGCGCATAAAAAAAGCATTTAATGGATATATTTCAGCATACGTAATTTTAATTTCATATTTTGACTATTTTTGCGGGTCATTTCGTATGAAAAGCACTTTTTTCCGTAAAGTTATTTTTTTCCGAATCGTACCAAAATCTAATCAGCACTGCAGTAACCCACGAGCTACTTATCACCTGAACTTTGTGAAATTCGGTCCATTAGTTTTTCGGATAGAGTGGATAGAGGCAAATTTTGCGCGCCATTTAGCAAAAAAGGGCGGGTTCTTTTATTTTGAATCGTACTAAAAACTAATCAGCACCAGGGTCGCACCCAATTGACTTACCTAGCAAATTCTATGAAATTCGGCCAATTAGTTTTTGAATTAGAGTGGATACATACATTGCACAGACAGACAAACAGACAGACACACACAGACGTCACGCTAAAAATAGTTTTTTCGTATGCCAGAGGTCTCGAAACGTGTAGATCCGTCGAAAACTCGAGTTGCGATTTTCGGCATGATTCCAATACTTTTCCTATACATTACCATGTATTGCAGGGAAAGTAACAAAAATTAAGTATTATTCAATTAATATTAGCAGTCAACATCGAACAAGGTCAACAACAACAAAAAAAAATCTGATGTGGGCAGCACATGACTTTTCCTGCAGACTGAAATTCATATTTTTTTTCTTTAATAAATCATCATATTCAGTTTAATTGCACAAAATAACACTGAATTTGCATTTTTAATTTAATTTCTGTTTTTATTTGGTAATTAGATATTTTTCTAAAAGTGGCATAACTAAATTCGAAAAATCTTAAACAATTAGAGAATGGTTAGTCCTAGAGTAATAGAGTTGTTCTTATTATTTTCCTCATCAAAAATTACGTATAAAACAAGAATTTAACTGATATATTTGAACATATGTAGTTTTTTTTAGATTTTGCGATTTTTGAGGGCCATTTCATAAAAAAAGGCAAGTTGTTCTTTTCCGAATAATACCAAAATCTAATCAGCACCAGAGTATTCCCCAAGTAACTTATCTATCAAATTTTGTGAAATTTGGCCAATTAATAGTTTAGTTAGAGTGGATACATGACATTATTGCGGGCCATTTCGTAAAAAAAGGCAAGTTGTTCTTTTCCGATAAATACCAAAATCTAATCAGCACCAGAGTATCGTACAAGTAACTTATCTACCAAATTTTGTGAAATTTGGTCAATTAGTATTTTAGCTAGAGTGGATACATGGAATTTTTACGGGCCATTTCGCAAAAAAAGGCGGGTTCTGTTTTTACGAATCGTACCAAAAACTAATCAGCACCAGGGTCATACCCAAGTGACTTACCTACCAAATTTTATGAAATTCGGTCCATTAGTTTTTGAATTAGAGTGGATACATACATTAAACAGACACACAGACAGACAGACACACACACAGACGTCACGTTAAAAATGGTTTTTTCGTATTCTAGAGGTCTCGAAACGTGTAGATCCGTCGAAAACTCGAGTTGTGATTTTCGGCATGATTCCAATACTTTCCCTATACATTACCATGTATTGCAGGGAAAGTAAAAATCTGATGTGGGCAGCACATGACTTTCCCTGCAGACTTATATCCACGTTCTCTTTATTTTAATTACATTTATTTCACTTTTATTCAATTTTCGTTCTCATTCGGTAACCGGGCTTATTTTCAAAGGTGGCGTAGGGAAAGTACGAAAAACTAAAATATCTCGAGAACGGCTAGTCCTAGTGTAATGGGGTTGGTCTTATTCTTTTCGTCGTTAAACATTACGTATTAAACGGGCATTTTATGGATATATCTGAGTATACCTAGTTCTTTAGTTTAGATTTTGAAGATTTTTGCGGGCCGTTTTGCAAAAAAAGGCAGGTTATTTTTTTCCGAATCGTACCAAAATCTAATCAGCACCAGAGTGACCTATACGTGACTTATCTACCGAATTTTGTGAAATTCGGTCCATTAGTTTTTCAGCTAGAGTGGATACAAGCTTTTGCGGGCCATTTCGCAAAAAAATGCGGGTTCTTTTATTCCGAATCGTACCCAAAACTAATCAGCACCAGCCCCGCCCACAAGTGACTTACCTACCAAATTTTGTGAAATTCGGTCCATTAGTTTTTTAGTTACAGTGGATACAAAATCTGCACAGACAGACAGACACACAGACAGACAGACAGACAGACACACAGACAGACAGACAGACAGACAGACACACAGACAGACAGACAGACACACGCACAGACGTCACGCTAAAAATGGTTTTTTCGTATTCTAGAGGTCTCGAAACGTGTAGATCCGTCGAAAACTCGAGTTGTGATTTTCGGTATGATTCCAATACTTTCCCTATACATTACCATGTATTGCAGGGAAAGTAAAAATGAATAATTTGACATGCCAAATTTTACCCCCACATGCGGTTATAATTGACTTAAAAAAGTTGCAAAAAATTGTAGAAAGCATGTCTTTAGTAGTCACTGGTATTAATTTAACTTACAAAATATTAAGATAGTTAGCGTTAATCATCCCGAATGTTTCCGTCATGGAGTTTTAGCGTTCTTTTGGCATGCATCTACAATTTTATCACATTTTTCAATATTTTTGGTTTATTTACATTATCTTGAGTCTCCTTTTCATACAGAGAACAAAACAGAATATTTAACTTTTATTTGTGCGATTTCACAAAGCTTTTTGAAAATTTTTGTGTATCCCTGCAGTAGATGGTAATGTGTAGGGAAAGTCTTTTAATTGTGTGGAAAATCGCAATTCGAATTTTCGACGGATTTACACGTTTTGAGACCTCTAGAATACTAAACTATTTTTAGCGTCGTGCCCTCTGTGTGTGTGTGTGATGTACGTATCCATTTTAACTCAAACTAGTGGATCACATTTCATAAAATTTGGTAGGTAAGTAACTTGTGGATTACCCTGTTGCTGAGTAGATTTTGGTATTATTGAATATTATTTGATATTATCTTTGGTATTATCTTACATATTACTTGGTATTTTATATTATCTTTGGTATTATCTTGCATATTATTTGGTATCTTATATTGTCTTTGGTATTATCTTACATATTTCGTATCTTATATTATCTTTGGTATTATCTTACATATTATTTGGTATTATCTTATATTATCTTTGGTATTATCTTACATATTTGGTATTATCTTATATAATCATATTATCTTTGGTATTATCTTACATATTATTTGGTATTGTCTTACATATTATTTGGTATTATCTTAAATAATCTGCTTTTTTCTCTTTTTTTGCAAAACGAAATGCAACAATTGTCAAAATTTAAGATAGAAGATGCTAAAATGTATCCGGTAAATGTTTGTTTTATATGTAATTTTTGACGGTGAAAAGAATAAGACCAATCCCTTTACTCTAGGACTAGCCGTTCTCGAGATAGTTTAGTTTTCTCGCATATTTTCATCGCCGGTTTTGAGAATACGTTCAGTTGCCAAATGAAAACGAAAATTTGTTGTAAAAGTTCAAATTTAGTGTAATGTTAAACTGTGCGTGTTATTTTGTGTAATTAGATTGAATTTAATGTATTATTGAAGAAATAAAGAGAAAATAAATTTGTGTCTGTAGAGAAAGTGATGTGCTGTCCACATTCGATATTTTTGAAAATTCAAGTTTGATTTCCTCAGACACAAATGTGCAATAGAGAGAAATCATACAACTTTCCATATGTAATGCCGTATATTGATTGTAGGATTGGGAATCAAAACTGTTGACGAATGCATATCAAGTGTAAGAATGTTGCGTCAAATGGGAACTTTATTGTAGAGTTAAGAGTAATTTTAATTATTTTAGTCACGGATTTATTGCGGTACACCAGTATTGTCTAGAACAGCGAATGGGCTGCAGAATTGAAGGAAAAATTTAATCCGTGCATGCCCAGCCAATTCAAGTATATTTTGTTGTATCAATATAATTACTTCATGCAAGAACATTTTGAAAATAAAAACAGTTATGTCGTATGGAGTTTATTTTAAATAAATAGATCAACGAAAAATTAATAAAGATGTTAAAAATTAATTTTGAAATTTAGTTAAAATATCACACGTATTTGGATACAAAATATTTAGATAACATTGAAACAAATCTAAATGCATTTAGTCTATAATACATGTTTGACATCAGTGGATCAACAATTACCCTAATATCAACAATTTTATTTCAATAAGTATCCTCTAATTCACAGTAGATGCAGTTACTATTATCACAGTGACAACTAAATTACATATTATATGCAATAACCAAAATCAAATATGACAATTTTCGATTAAAGTTAATTTTACAAGTATATTACAACAAAACAAAAGTTCTAATATTCCATAAAACTCTTCTAGTACCACGAGTTCTGCACGCGTGGTGTTAGAAGGATTAAAATCCACTTCATGCATAATATAACATTAAATTGATAAATACGTACTTCATGCATACTGTAAATATAAAAATAAATCTATTAAATTTACTTACTTGTAAATGGAAACCTGCATAACCAAATGCAAACTTAGAATGATATGACAGTTACATGTATGTTCTACAAATTCTGAACCTGCTGCCAACTGTTTAAGTAATATATAGCAAACAATTTTAAACAAACGAAATTTGACCTGAAATCTTCGTCACAATTTTCCAACCGGTCTGGCCGAGCAGAATGAGTGCGAAAAGAATTGTTCAAAACGCATCACTTGGTCGTGCGAATTTGAAGGAATATTGCAAGAATGGACATTATAGTCCCGTAATTCTATAAAAAATTTCCAGAACTGGATTCCCGTAGAATTTGATTGCACATGTTCTGGTACGGCTTGAAATTTGTAATCTCGTCTGCGTGGAATTTCTTCGGAAAAACAACGTGAAATAATGCCAATTCCTACACGATTTCGTTTTGTACGTGGACGAGACTTGGGGACCTTGGAAATTCTACATCGCCATTTTCAGAAACGGTTTTAAGAAATAAGCAAGGGACTTTTCTAAAAAATAAGTAGGTCCACTACATTTGGAAACGATAGGATGCATAGGAAAGTTTAATTTATGAAATTTAATTTGACCAAAATTTTTAGGAAGTTGATGGGAAGTACGAAAAGTAGCGGATTTAACATTAGGAGGAAGATCAGAGCATTTTTTAAGTTTTGCGATCCTAGTATTAATCATCGTAATTGGGAATGTTTTGACCTGATTGCATTCCGTCTCGGCAATGCACTTCTGCATCGAATTAACATAATCAGTTTCATTTGTAAAATCTGCCCGCACTAATGTTATTACTTTATTCAATCGTATTAGCTCCGATAAATTTGGGAATATTGATGACTTTAAGATCTATGCTGTGGTGTATGTGGTTCCCCTGTTGACTCTTGAAGGTGAATATAAATTTTACATCGGCAGCACAAAACGTAATGTCGGCATCCATTTAGCGGAACACGCTCGTGAATGGTAAATTTTCTACTGCTCTTGCTCAATGTGTAGCTAGTGATAATTTAATGCCCATATTTGATAAATCTTTCCTCTTAACTAGTTGATGTTGTCTTTCAGACCCAGACCGTCCGACCTACCAGAAAGGTGTAAGGTAACTGTTTGGACGGCCGGAGAGTGCCACCCAATTTAGACCGGAACCCAGTGGGAGAGGCATCCACAGGGACCGTACCCTCCTTCCCCTATCACCAACCTCTCGGAAGGACTTACGGACCCACAGGTTTAACGTGATCGTACTCCGCATGAACACGGCGGCAGTTGTGGCAGCGTGCAAACCCAGAGCGCAAACCACCGGGCTACCGCACCCGAAATGTGCCAACAGCACGCGGTGTTCCCAGGTGGTCGCTAACAGCACGCGGTGTTCCCAGGTGGTCACCCACGCAAGTACTAACCAACTAATTATTGTTGTACAGAGTATTTAGTTTTTAGAAAATTTTATACTGGAATTATTGTTTGGGGTAGGGAAAGAAAGCATTTATGTATTAGTATTTTGTGACTGTATTTGTAGCCGGCAATCCTGGGGTGGCACTTTGGCCTTCTATTTTGTTGGAATATTCTTTGTATTGTTTAACCCCCACAGACTGTGCGGATGTTTGTAGGCCGTGTAACTATCCTGGCCAGATACCCTCTTTGATTTTGTTAATAAATCCTTGGATGTTTAGGTTGTGGGTGCGCCGGTTGGGGGAGTCGGCGGCTTCCCTTGCCCGGTGGGCATGGGTTGCCCGTTGGGGGTCGTCTTTTCTCGGCCGTGCATTCCAACCCTTTACGCCCTCGATGGCAAGGGGCACGGTCTGGGTCGTGGAAGTACTAACCGCGCCCGATGTAGCTTGACTTCGGTGATCTAACGAGAACCGGTGTTTTCAGCACGGTACGGCCGTTGGCACTCCTACACAGTATGTATAATGTGTCAGGAAAGTACAGTCGAACCTGTTTGAAATGAAATACTTACTGTAAGCGGAAAATATTTTTAGCCGCGTCCATATATATAGGACATTTATATTACTTCCTGTATAAAACGGAACTTACACAACGCGGAAACGAAAGGCCTTTAAAATAATTTGTCAATAAAACACTCGTAAGAACCAAAGAACAGAAAATATCATCCAACTATTTCAGCCATTATTTCCAAGAGATCCATTTTTCACAGAATTTTCTATAAAATCATATGACGGGTTTTTGATCTCTGTTTCTAAAATGCTGAAAATATTAATCAATGCATGATTTTTAACTGAAAGCCTTGCCATTAGTAAGGCATATGTCCAAAAAATTAACGCTACATTAAAATTCTCTGCTTTTATTTTTATTTCATGGAAAGTAATAATATTTTGCCGGTACGTCAATCCGTCTACGTTTTTAACCTAACAGTACAAGACATGGAATGCACTGTATTTTTATTTACATATACTTGTGATTGCAAAATTCTGTTTAAGGCAAGTTAGATTGTATTGTGATTGAGTGCAAAATTCGAATTTTTGACGGAATAATGCGTTTCATACATCCTGAAACTCGAATCGAATATTTTTAGAGTGATGTGTGCATGTATGTCAGTGCGTGTGTATCAGTGTGTGCATAATTGTATGTGTGCTCGTGAGTCTGAGGATGCGATATCTCCCGAATGAATGAAAAGCTCTGAAAATATGATTCAAATATTACAATTTATTACTGAAATATATTAATTTTAAACGCAATTCAGTGATTTAGGAGTAATTTCGCCAAGCACTGCGGATGGAGAGATAGGTTACTATAATAGTAGATTGTTGAATTGTCGGACGCTAAAATACAAAACTATTACCCAAAGCACCTTCTCTAGTGAATGGACAAATTTATCGCATAATATTACATATGAAAAATGAACATATTACGCAATAGTTATTACTTTTTTAATTTTATGTAAATTTGAAACATTTATTCGAAAATTCTGCAAAATTTCGAGTACGGTTTTTGCTAGCGTTCTAAAAGTTATGCTAATAGTTTCCTAATGAAAAAGTACATAAATGTTTATTTACGTGACCTCAGTAGTTATAATTTTTTTATTTTTTCAAAATTTCACTTCAATTTTTTGGGGGGAGGAGTGGAGGGAGGATCTAAACATTCTATTGCGTTTGAAATCAATAAGCTCTTAGTATTCACCGATTGCATTTTTTGCAACAATTTTTATTTGAGTCGCTATTTGTTAGCGAGATATAGTCTCCAGAATCACTGGTACTCACATCACTTCAAAAACGTTTGATTAGAGTTCAGGGATGCTGGAAACGTGCTCTTTCGGCGAAATCTCTAATTCGAATTTTTGAACCAGTTACAATACTTTATACATTATTTTATGTATATAAGGAAAGCAATGAGAGGATATAATTTATACAATATATTCGCACGAGTACGTTAAATTTGGAAGTGCTGTAGTTCTCTTAAATATTTTTTGCTAAATGAGTGCACACATTTGTCATACTAATTTAATCATTCGATGCGAAGATTTTACGATATATTTATAACTCTCATGCATACTGTTTGCCATGCCGTGCCACAATGTTTTGAGAATTATACCTAGGTGTCGGTAGTTTTAGTAAAGTAGCTGCTATTGTTAGTTGACACAGCAGAAAAGCATAGTATTTATTATATGTAGTTTTGATTATTTTTAAATTAAAGGATCCCTAATCTGTACAATTAATCAGTATTTATGTATAATTTTACTATAGAGTACAGTATATAAGGAGATTGTAACGTAAAACAATTTTGAATACGTAGGAATAATATTTATTGTTACTTTCCTTATATACATAATGTATAAGGAAAGTATTGTGACGGGGTCGAAAATTCGAAATCGAGTTTTCGACGGGAGAGCATGTTTCAAGCATCCCTGATCACGAATCAAGCATTTTTGAAGTGATGTCTGTGTGTGTGTATGTGTGTGTGTGTGTGTGTGTGTGTGTGTCAGTGAGTCTGTGGAGACGATAACTGACGAACGAATGGACCGATTCAAACCAAATTTGGTACAAAAATCACAATCCATAAACACTGGAAGCCTATTGTTTTTATACGTAATCGAATGTTCAGAACCCCCCTAAATTTTCGAATAAAATTTTGAAAAAATCGTCAAAAAATCGAAACCACTAATAAAGTTACGCAAATAGACATTTCTTATGGAATTTTTCATTAGAAAACGATTGACATAAATTTTAGAACGCTAACATGAACCGTTCTGGAGATATTGCACATTTTTCAAAAAAATTATTAAAAAGTCATATAAAATGAAAAAAAATATTTCCTATTGAGAAACATGTTCACTTTTCATATGTAATACCATGCGATAAATTGGATGACATCACTCTCGTGGATCTAGCTCGTTCCATTCATGAAAAAAGATACTTTGAGTAATACTTTTGTATTTGAACGCCAATAGTCATTTATCTGCTGTAAGAACAACTTATTTCTTCGCCCATAACGTTTGGCGAAATTTTGGCGACGAATTTGGCGGAATGTCGCCAACTTGGCGACTTTTTGAAATGTTGCCAAATTAACGAAAATCTCGCCAAACGGATAAAAATGACGCTAAATCAATGAAAATAACGACTAATTGTCGAAAATTCAATATCTTGGAAAGAATATTAGTATCTACTATAAGAAAAACCTATTTTTTTACTGTAAAAGTAGTAAATTCATTACATTATATAAGGAAAGTCATGTGTTGCCCACATCAGATTTTTTTTGTTATACTTTGTATTGCGCTAATTATATTTTTCAAAATTGGCAATAAATAAATATTTTTGGCCTTTAGCCGTTGAAATGAATACAATGCAAAGCTATTTATCTTATCCCAATGATTGATTGTCCCAAATGATATTGCCGTTTCCTTAATATGAAGTTTTATCGCCTTACTTTATCTCCATGTGCCAAACCGTATCGAAACTAAAATTTTTGCATCATGGAAATCATGGAGAAGAAAAAAACTTGCATAACTTCTGTGTCCTAATTTTGCCGAAAGGGAAAGTTCCTTTTTAATCTGTAGAGAAACAGTTGTGACTGAGTTGCTATACTTTCGGCAACGCAACTTTGACAGCCGGAAGTGTGAAAGAGTGTCTAAACCTCCGAGTTATGTTGTTCGCCGGTTAAAAGCCTTTAATAATCAAAAATTAAATTTTTGTCTTTTAAAAAGTCGGATTTATTTTGTTAAAAATTAAATCAATATATAAATGTTTTTAAACTGGAAATGTTTATTCAATAAATTTTCATGAAACCAATGATTTGAGTGCGAATTGATCTATTCCTCTTAATAACGTTAGAAGATGTTCATCAGCACCAAGTTTGACAATATTCTACACGGAGAGGGGTTTACATCCTCCTAAGGGAGACTTATAACGTAACCAAAACCAAAAATTATATAGTATGTCTATTTTTCACCACAATAATTGAAACTTAAGTTTCGCTATCATTGAGCTATATACTACCGCTCTTATGCTTAAATAAAGTCGAATTTTGTCTTGTTCTCCTATATGTTAAAGAAACATTTTAAGAAAGTTTTCGTTCGATTTTCAAAACATTCTCGATTTTCAGTTCTAGATTTTCCGTTAACAAAACCGATTCGTAAAAACCTATAAATATTTGTGGTAGTTATTGTGTCACAAGAAATCGACCACATATATTGACATCACCGCAAAAATAGTCAAAACGAGCTCAGGACGTCCTAAAACATATTGGTATCAAAATCTCGAATTCGAAAGAATCCATTAATATGTAATGAACTAAAAACAAAGAGAATAGCAGCCGGTCATACCTTTCAGTGCATTCAAGTTATTCTTGCTACAAGTATAGTACTACGTTTTGCACATATTGCTTTGCCGTTAATTTTTGAGTTGCAAGTAGACTTATAGTTACTGAAATTTAAATTCCATGACACTTTTTTTGGATGTCCAACTGGAATGAAAGAATTAACTGGAAACACCAACCACTAAACTTCATATTAAAAAAAAATCTGATTTGGGCAACACATGACTTTTCTTATATAATGTAATGAATTTACTACTTTTACAGTAAAAAAAAAAGTTTTTCTCATAGTAGATACTAATATTCTTTCCAAGATATTTACGACAATTAGTCGTCATTTTCATTGATTTAGCGTCATTTTTATCCATTTTCAGAGATTTTCGTTAATTTGGCAACATTTAAAAAAGTCGCCAAGTTGGCTACATTTCGCCAAATTGGTCGCCAAAATCTCGCCAAGCGTTATGGACGAAGAAATAAGTTATTCTTACAGCAGATAAATGACTATTGGCGTTCAAATACAAAAGTATTACTCAAAGTATCTTTTTTCATGAATGGAACGAGCTAGATCCACAATAATGATGTCACCCAATTTATCGCATGGTATTACATATGAAAAGTGAACATGTTTCTCAATAGGAAAATTTTTTTTTAATTTTATATAATTTTTTTGTAAAATGTGCAATATATCGATAACGGTTCATGCTAGCGTTCTAAAATTTATGTTAATCGTTTTCTAATGAAACATTACATAAGAAATGTCTATTTGTGTAACTTTATTAGAAGTTTTGATAATTTTTTCAATATTTCAGTCGAAAATTTAGGGGGGGTTCTGAACATTCGATTACGTATAAAAACAATAGGCTTCCAGTGTTTACGAATTGTGATTTTTGTACCAAATTTTGTTCGAATCGGTCCATTGGTTCGTCAGTTACCGTCTCCAGAGACACACACACACACATCACTTCAAAAATGTTTGATTCGTGATCAGGGATGCTTGAAACGTGCTCTCCGTTCGAAAACTCGAATTCGAATTTTCGACCCCGTCGCAATACTTTCCTTATACATTATGTATATAAGGAAAGTAATAGGAAATTCAGAGAACGAACATTCATGAAATTTCATAATACTTCGATATTTAGTCTTCTAAATTCATGTTCTAAATATCTTTCATCAGAACAATTGGTTTATATCCTCAACTTTTCGGTCATGTAACCATTTGTCAAAGTTTGTGTTCCTCTCGATATAAATAAGACATGCATATCTGAATCATTACTATTAATGCATGAAAGATCTATAATTTTTGTAAATATGAAAAAATTTTCGTTCTTAATGGTACAGGATCGATATGAAAAGTAACACAAATTCAAATGCAATGTTTATTTTATTTAATTACAAATGCTTTAAAAACTTTTTTAAATTCATTAAAAGTAATTAGTAAGTACATTCATAAAATGACATAATTAGTAACATTGGAATAAAATTTGTTTTAATTAAAATACATATCTGAATTAAAAGAATAAGTCAAATTTAAATCTGTGAGTCCCATTAATGTAAAACACTATTTGACTGTGAATCGGAGCTTTGTCTATTATTTCCATCATTTGTTGATGCAGTTAGCAAAGTTAATTTAAAATCAAGATTTTAGATCGTTTGATTCTCCTTATTTGATATTGTCTTGGCGGATTTTTATTAGAATTTCTTTATCGGTATGAGTATTTATTAAATCTTTATCAACTTTAATCCATCTTCTTCAATGTTCTGTCAATGCCTTTTTTCATTGATTCAGTGAAATTTTCAGCTGAATATGCCAACTTCGTCAAACTTTTAGTTTAACTTATATTTTCCAGATTCTATGTTTGCTTGAAATTGGAAATGTCCATTGGTCACGATTACACCGATGTCAACATATTCGTGAAGATTTTCTTATTTCTTCGCCAACGTCTCATTAGCGATTGTTCCCGAAACTCTTGGGTTCTGCCGCCCCCTTAAAGAAAATCTGCCATTGCATTTGCCGTTTTGTCACGCATCATGCTTTATTCTTAGCCGTTCCATTACCATTTTGGCGCCTTTTCTACGTTATATGCAAATGGGCTTTGCTGTATATGCAGGGCTGTCGAGTGGTGGGGGGGAGGGGGCTGTTGTCCATGAACCCGAACTCGTTGTACAAGGTGGCAAACTGTATAAAATGATAATTTTTAAATTAAATCAATAAAGGCATTTTTGGCAGTCCATTAAAACTAACTTTTTTTTCCAATACGGCATTATAAAAACAGGAGAAAATTGAACTCCACCTAATTTCATTTTCCTAATTCGCATTTTGCTGCTGTTAGTAAAGGAAGTAAAATATATAATAACATATCTATAATGCTGCGTCTTAACTGATATCCATGTTTAGTTTCTTTTAGACTTTTCTTACGGATAGGGAACAGCGTTGAGTATATACGATCCAGATGTTTCCAAAAATTAGTGGAAGAGATGAAGCATCTTAAAGTCGTATATTCATCCAATTTCGAAATCAACAAGACATTGTTGCTTCTCAAAATCCTAACAAGTTTCAGGAATTTAACGTTTTTTACTCTTTTCCTGAATTGCGTTATTGAATTGCGTATGTTCTACATGCATCCTGTTACAGTCACCCTAGCTGTTGGTAAATTAACTACGAAGATTGATAGTAGGATGATCAACTGTTCCGATTTTTGTCTCTAGAGGCGTACAAAAAAAAAAAACACTAAGTGAAACGCATTTTGCCCCGATTTATCGCACAAGGTAAAATGCAAAATTGAATAATACATCGCTCTAAATTCATAAATTCCATAACACTAATTTGTGTAAAATTTAACACTTGCATCTTCGATGGTTATTTGTTTTATACTCCCGGACAGAAACATAACAAAAAGGTCTGATTGGTACACGTAATTATGATAATTTTATTTTTCTGGCAATAACTTTCTGCTTAAAATATAAATTTTTTCCCTTAAAAAGGTATGTTTATTATCGTAAAAATTTATGAAGAATTAAAATATTTCTCCGATTATATAATTGACAATGACACACTTCACTAAAAATACTGCCAAGTATTATCAAAAAGACGTTTTGAATATTATGACTTTTGAAAAATTAAACAAAGATTTCTGAATATTGGCACAGGATTTTTTAGCCAAAACAATCATTTGAAAGAACTTTCTTAAAGTTATTAGTGTGCAGTTTCAAATGCTTCAGTAGATTGTATTTTAACTCCAAGTTGGCGTTAAAAAGTAAAATGTCCCGATTTTCGTAGTTTTGTCCTGATTTTCTAGGGACGATGTACCGAACATGGCTCAACGTAGTTAGTTACCCAAATGGGAACTCTGTCTACTGAGACTCAAACTTTCGTGATTTAAAATGTCGAAGAAAGCGTCTATAACTGAATAGTAGCAATTAGGTCACGTCTCAGATTCCTGTTTTAATTCAGCCTTCCTTTTTACTGAGTACCCCTCAACTTATTTTGACTGAAAATAGATTTTCTTCAATCTACTTTTTTTCTGCCTTTTTCTTCTTTTTCTTCTTTTTCTTGTTGTGGGAGGAAGGGGTGGAATCTAGTCCAATAGCTGTCCTCGAGTCTGGTGCAATGGCCGTCCTCGAGTCTGGTGCAATGGCCGTCCTCGAGTCTGGTGCAATGGCCGTCCTCGAGTCTGGTGCAATGGCCGTCCTCGAGTCTGGTGCAATGGCCGTCCTCGAGTCTGGTGCAATGGCCGTCCTCGAGTCTGGTGCAATGGCCGTCCTCGAGTCTGGTGCAATGGCCGTCCTCGAGTCTGGTGCAATGGCCGTCCTCGAGTCTGGTGCAATGGCCGTCCTCGAGTCTGGTGCAATGGCCGTCCTCGAGTCTGGTGCAATGGCCGTCCTCGAGTCTGGTGCAATGGCCGTCCTCGAGTCTGGTGCAATGGCCGTCCTCGAGTCTGGTGCAATGGCCGTCCTCGAGTCTGGTGCAATGGCCGTCCTCGAGTCTGGTGCAATGGCCGTCCTCGAGTCTGGTGCAATGGCCGTCCTCGAGTCTGGTGCAATGGCCGTCCTCGAGTCTGGTGCAATGGCCGTCCTCGAGTCTGGTGCAATGGCCGTCCTCGAGTCTGGTGCAATGGCCGTCCTCGAGTCTGGTGCAATGGCCGTCCTCGAGTCTGGTGCAATGGCCGTCCTCGAGTCTGGTGCAATGGCCGTCCTCGAGTCTGGTGCAATGGCCGTCCTCGAGTCTGGTGCAATGGCTGTCCTCGAGTCTGGTGCAATCGCCGTTCTGGGGCCGGGTCCAATGGCTGTCTGGAGACTGGTGCAATGGCTGTACGGGGGACTGGTGCAGCGGCCGTCCCGGGTACTGGTCCAAAGGCCGTACAGAGGACTGGTCCAAAGGCCGTATAGGGGACTGGTCCAAAGGCCGCCCAGGGGACTGATCCAAAGGCCGTCCAGGGGACTGATCCAAAGTCCGCCCAGGGGTCTTGTCCAAAAGCCGTGCCAGCGATTGTTCAAATGGTTGTCCTGGGGCCTGTCCTGGGACCTGTCCAAACGGTCGTCCTGGGGGCTGTCCACACGGCTGTCCTGGGGTCTGTCCTGGGGCCTGTCCACTCGGCTGTCCTGGGGTCTGTCCTGGGGCCTGTCCACAAGGCTGTCCTGGGGCCTGTCCTGGGGCCAGCCCAAACCGCTGTCCTGCGGCCTGTCCAAACGGCTGTCCCGGGGCCTGTCCAAACGGCTGCCCCGGGGCCTGTCCAAACGGCTGCCCCGGGGCCTGTCCAAACGGCTGCCCCGGGGCCTGTCCAAACGGCTGCCCCGGGGCCTGTCCAAACGGCTGCCCCGGGGCCTGTCCAAACGGCTGCCCCGGGGCCTGTCCAAAGGGCTGTCCCGGGGCCTGTCCAAATCGCTGTCCCGGGGCCTGTCCAAACGGCTGTCCCGGGGCCTGTCCAAACGGCTGCCCCGGGGCCTGTCCAAACGGCTGCCCCGGGGCCTGTCCAAACGGCTGCCCCGGGGCCTGTCCAAACGGCTGCCCCGGGGCCTGTCCAAACGGCTGCCCCGGGGCCTGTCCAAACGGCTGCCCCGGGGCCTGTCCAAACGGCTGCCCCGGGGCCTGTCCAAACGGCTGCCCCGGGGCCTGTCCAAACGGCTGTCCCGGGGCCTGTCCAAAGGGCTGTCCCGGGGCCTGTCCAAAGGGCTGTCCCGGGGCCTGTTCAAATCGCTGTCCCGGGGCCTGTTCAAATCGCTGTCTTGGGGCCTTTTCAAATCGCTGTCCTGGGGCCTGTTCAAATCGCTGTCCCGGGGCCAAGTACAATGGCTGTCCCGGCGCCAGATACAATGGCTGTCCTGGGGACTGGTAAATTGGTTGTCCTGAGGACTAGTCCAACGGCTGTCTGGTGATTGGTCCAACGACTGCCTCGGGGCCTGGTCCAACGACTGTGCCGGGGCCCCCTGATTCAATGACAGTGCCGGGCCCTCCTGGTCCAATGACTGTGCAGGGGCCTCCTGGTCGAATGACTGTGCAGGGGCCTCTTGGTGGAATGACTGTGCAGGGTCCTCCTGGTCCAATGACTGTGCAGGGTCCTCCTGGTCCAATGACTGTGCAGGGTCCTCCTGGTCCAATGACTGTGCAGGGTCCTCCTGGTCCAATGACTGTGCAGGGTCCTCCTGGCCCAATGACTGTGCCGGGTCCTCCTGGCCCAATGACTGTGCAGGGTCCTCCTGGTCCAATGACTGTGCAGGGTCCTCCTGGTCCAATGACTGTGCAGGGTCCTCCTGGTCCAATGAATGTGCAGGGTCCTCCTGGTCCAATGACTGTGCAGGGTCCTCCTGGTCTAATGGCTGTCCCGGGGTCTGCTCCAATGACTGTACCGGGGTTTGCTCCAATGGTTGCCCTGGGATCTGTTGCAATGGCTGTCCTCTGGCCTGGTCCAATGGCTGTCCTTGAGTCTGGTCCAATAACAGTTCTAGGGTCTGAGGTTGTCTCTCGATGGTCCTGGCCATTTGCATGGGCCCTTCCACCGATGACCTTTCACTTTGTGGATAGAACATGAGAACAAGGTCAGGTACAGCTTTCAGCATTAAACGAATTAAAATGTACACGCCAAGCATAAAAAAAGCTGCCTTCCAAAGAGGCGCAAATGTCAATAAGGATACAGGACCGCCATTGCGCATAAAGTTAAGCCACAGTAAAACGGTCAATCCCAGAGTTAAAAGAACGTCTACATTTACTTTTGCGATACGCCCAGAGAAAAACACTTTGGCGTATGAAACTACTATCGTTCCATAAACAAATGGATCCACAGACTCATCATATATCGAGTAGCAAATTGTTTCCATTACTGGAAATATCAAAAAAGTCATGAATGCAACAACTTTCACAAATGAGAATGCGCCATGCTTTATCCATTTGAGTGTTGTGATAATCTGTTTTCTATAGCATCGAAGAAAACGTCCTATTCCGGACCTAATACTTCGTAAAACATGCAGTACAAAACCTAGTCTACCACTCGTGACGAAAAAAGTACAGAATAACACTATTAAAATCGCGTAGAACGGGTAGTTCGATTTATTCATGCGATAAAACTCGATACATTCAGGCTGATGTGACACAAAGAGGATTAAGCAGATTGTTAATAGGATGAATGAAATGTTAAGGCCTATTCTCCAGTTTATGCACATCTTGGACCTGAAAAATAAAGTTTTCTTTAATATACTCATATATGACTATTTCATAGCAGAATTAAAAGTATTTTATGACATACATTTTAATCGAATGCACCAGATTATGCCGTTCTCGCTTCCCATTAAGAATTACTATACGAATCTGATCGTGTAATATCAAGGCTATTTTGGAGTAATATCGTCGCAGGTAAAATAGGGAATTTAAAATAGAAGTAGCATTGCTCATTGTTTTTAAATTATGCCGGTTCAATAATATTCTAAACATTTTATATATTTTTTTTTCGACCTAGACCATCTACGCAAAAACCAGATTTGGCCATCTGGGATAGTGCTACTTTATTTAGACGGGAATTTAGTGGGGACGGCATCCCCAAGTATCGTACTCGCCTTCCCATGCCACCAACCTCTTATAAGGAGTTCTGGACTCTGCCTAATTAACGTGCCCGTATTTCCTATAAACATAGGGATAGTCTGTTAAGTGGTCTGCAATCGAACTCGTGCTATTTCGTTCAAAACTTTTTATTACAATTATTTAGTTTGAATAGTTTTTTACAAATGAAAATTAAGTATTATTCAAGGAATGACTTTCCCTGCATGAATTTCAAATGACTTTCCCTGCAGACTCAAATTCATTTTATTTCATTCATAAATCATTGAGTTTAATTGCATAAAATGACACTAAATTTGCATTTTTAATTCAATTTCTGTTTTTATTTGGTATTTGGACATTTTCCAAAATTGCCATTACTAAATGCGAAAAATCTCAAATATCTCGAGAACGGTTAGTCCTAGAGCAATAGATGCTCTTATTCTTGTCCTCATAGAAAAAATTACGTAAAAAACAGGCATTTAATTGATACATTTGAACATGCTTAGATTTTTTTTTTTTTTTAGGTTTTAGCGATTATTGAAGGCCATTTCGCAAAAAGGCAAGTTGTTCTTTTTTAATTAATACTAAAATCTAATCAGCACCAGAGTATCTCCCAAGTAATTTATCTACCAAATTTTGTGAAATTTAGTCAATTAGTACTTTAGTTAGAGTGGATACATGAATTTTTTAAGGGTTATTTCGCCAAAAAGGCGGGTTCTTTTTTTACGAATCGTACCAAAATCTAATCAGCACCAGGGTCATACCCAAGTGACTTACCCACCGAATTTTATGAAATTTGGTCCATAAGTTTTTGAGTTAGAGTGGATACATACATTGCACAGACAGAGACACACACACAGACGTCACGCTAAGAAATTTTTTTTCGTATTCTAGAGGTCTAGAAACGTGTAGATCCGTCGAAAACTCGAGTTGCGATTTTCGACATAATTCCAATACTTTCCTTATACATTACCATGTATTTCAGAGAAATTAGAAATCTGATGTGGACAGCACATAACTTTCCCTGCAGACTTATTTACACGTTCTCTTTATTTTAATTAAATTTAATTCATTTTTAATTCAATTATCGTTCTCATTTGGTAACTAGGCTTATTTCCAAAGGTGCCGTAGAGCAAATACGAAAAAACTAAAATATTTTGAGAACGGCTAGTCCTAGTGTGATAGGGTTGATCTTATTCTTTTTTTCGTTAAAAATTACGTATAACACCAGTATTTATTGGGTATATTGGAGCATACGTAGTTTTTTATTTTAGATTTTGAAGAGTTTTGCGGGCCATTTCGCAAAAAAGGGCGGGTTATTTTTTTCCGAATCGTACCAAAATCTAATCAGTACCAGAGTGACCCACAAGTGACATATCTACCAAATTTTGTGAAACATGGTCTATTAGTTTTTCAGCTAGAGTGGATACAAACTTTTGCGGGTTATTTCGCAAAAAAGGCGGGTTCTTTTATCCCAATTCGTGCCCAAAACTAATCAGCACTAGATTCGCCCACAAGTGACTTACCTATCAAATTTTATGATATTCAATCCATTAGTTTTTTAGTTAGAGTGGATACAAAATCTCTCTCTCTGCACAGACAGACAGACACACAGACACACACAGGTCACGCTAAAAATAGTTTTTTCGTATTCCAGAGGTGTCGGAACGTGTAGATTCGTCGAAAACTCGAGTTGCGATTTTCGGCATAATTCCAATACTTTCCCTATACATTACCATGTATTGCATGGAAAAAAATCTGACGTGAGCAGCACATGACTTTCCCTGCAGACTTATATACACATTCTCTTTATTTTAATTAAATTTAATTCACTATTAATTCAATTTTCGTGCTCATTTGGTAACTGGACTCATTTTCAAATGTGGCGTAGAGAAAAAACGAAAAAACTAAAATATCTCGAGAACGGATAGTTCTAGTGTAATAGGGTTCATCTTATTCTTTTCTTCGTTAAAAATTACGTATAAAACAAGCGTTTAACGGATATATTTCAGCATACGTAGTTTTTTATTTTAGATTTTATCGATTTTTGCGGGCCATTTCTCAAAAAAGGCGGGTTATTTTTTTCCAAATCATACCAAAATCTAATCAGCACCAGAATGATCCACAAGCGACTTATCTACCAAATTTTGTGAAATTCGGTCCATTAGATTTTCAGCTAGAGTGGATACAAAATCTGCACACACAGACACACACACAGACGTCACGATAAAAATAGTTTTTTCGTATTCTGGAGGTTTCGAAACGTGTAGATCCGTCGAAAACTCGAGTAGCGATTTTCGGCATGATTCCAATACTTTCCCTATACATTACGATGTAATGCAGGGAAACTAATAAAAAATGAATAATTTGGCATGCCAAATTTTACCCCCAAATGTGGTTATATTTGATTTAAAGAAGTTGCAACAAATTGTAGACAGCACGTCTTTTGTAGTCACTGACATTGGTCTAACTTGCAAAATGATGTTAAGAGAGTTAATATTAACTATAACGATCCCGAATATTTCCGTTTGAGGGTTTTAGCGTACTTTTGGCATGCATCTACAATTTTGTTAATTTGCCAAGACAATTTACAATATTTTTTGTTGATTTACACAT
Source organism: Amaurobius ferox (assembly GCA_951213105.1). NCBI lineage: Eukaryota > Metazoa > Arthropoda > Arachnida > Araneae > Amaurobiidae > Amaurobius > Amaurobius ferox. Next base: position 52,179,607 of record OX578155.1, on the reverse strand, counting down.
TATCTTGCGACTTCTCCAATTCTTACAGAGTACAAATCAGAAAATATTTTACTTTTATTTGTGCGATTTTACAATGATTTTTGTACATTCTTTTTAGTTTTTATGCAGTACATGGTAATATACAAGGAAAGTACTTTAACCGTGTTGAAAATCCCAACTCGCATTCTTGATGGATCTACACGTTTTAGGACCTCTAGAACACGAAATAACTCAAATTTCATAAACCTTAGTAGATAAGTCAGTTGTGGATTATCCTGGTGCTGAGTGGAATTGGGTACGATTAATTTAAGATAAAAGATGTTAAAATGTGACAATTAAAAGTTTGTTTTATATGTAATTTTTGAAGATGGAAAAGAATAAGACCAACCCCTTTATTCTTGGACTAGCCGTATTCGAGATAATTTAGTTTTTTAGCATATTTGCTTCGCCGGTTTTGAGAATACGCCCAGTTACCAAATGAAAACGAAAATTTGTTATAAAAGTGTAAATTTTGTGTAATTTCAAATAACTGTGTATGTTATTTTGTGCCATTATATGGAATTCAATGAATTTTTGAAGAAATAAAGAAGAAAATGAATTTATGTCTGCAGGGAAAATCATGTGCTGCTCGAATGATTTTTTTAAATTAAATGCTTGATTTTCGCAGAATATTAAACTCACACATAAGTGTGCAATAGAGAATACAATATTCAATATGTAATGCCACATATTGATTGTAGGACTGGGAATCAGATCCTTTGAGGAATGTATATCACGTGTAAGAAATTTTTGTCAAATAGGAACTTTATTGTATAATTAAGAGTGATTTTAATTATTTTAGTCACGGATTTATTCCCCTACAACAGTGTTGTCAAGAACAAATAATAGGATGCAGAAATGAAGGAAAAATTTAATCCTTGCATGTATGTTACAGACAGTTGAAGTCAATTTTGTTGTACCAGTATAACTGTACTTCATGTAAGAACATTTTGAAAAACACAGTTATGTCGTATGGAACTTATTTTAAATAAATATATGAACGAGAATTTAAGAAAAGCGTTAAAAATTAAATTTGAAGCAAAGTTAAAATATCACACGTACTTGGCTGCAAAATATTTAGACTACATTGAAACAAATCAAAATATTTTTGTCTATAATACAACATGTTTAACATCAGTGGATAAGCCCTAATATCAACAATGTTGTTTCAATAAATATCCCTTAATTCACAGCTAACTCCGTTACTATTATCGCCTTGAAAACTGAATTACATCTACGAAATTACATCTTACAACTACGAAAATCATATATGACAATTTCGATTGAAGTGAATTTTACAAGTATATTACAACAGCACAGAAGCTCCTATTATTCAACAATCTTAATGCATAATGTAAACATAAAAATAAATTCATTAAAGTAACTTACTTGTAAAGGGAGATCGGCAGACGTAGAATGAATGATAGTTATATGTGTGCTCTAAAAATTCTGAAGTTGCTGCCAACTGTTAAAGTAATACATAGCAAATAATTTTAAACAAACATAATTTGATCTGGAGGCTTCGTCACAATTTTCCAACCGGTCTGGCCGAGCAGAATGAGTAATAGTTCAAAATGGGAATAGTTCAAAATGCATGATTTGGTCGTTTGAGTTTGAACAAATATTGTAAGAAAGGGCATTATAGCTCCAGAATTCTATAAAAAAATTTCAAGAACCAGATGGCACATGTCCTGGTAGAACTTAAAGATTCTAGTCTCGTCTGCGTGGAAAAAGGAATCATTTCGGAATTACAATGTGAAACAATATTAATTTCGAAACGATTTCGTTTCCCACCTATACGAGACTAGAGGACCTTGGAAATTCTACATCGCCATTTTTACTTTCCTTACGTAAGTAGACTAATGCATAGAAAGGATTGTGGAGGGTCAGAAAATTCGAATTCTAGTTAGAGTTTTCGACGGATTTACGCGTTTTAAGCATCCCTGAGCGCAAACCAAACGTTTTTGATGTGATGTCTCCGTGTATGTGCGTGTTTTTTTGAGTCGACACTATGGCTGTGTTCAGAAGTCAAGCCCGGTCGCCCCGAAATGATCCATTTTCTTACGTTTCAATCTCCCGATCGCCTCGGTCGGCAATTTTGAACACGACCTATGCAACTCAAGAATGAGTGCACCTACCTTTATCAAATTTTATGTGCAGATATGTTACGACCGAAACTAGATCTGGATAGAACTTTTTGAAATTATCATGAGAACACGGATAATTCTAATATTAACATTCTTATAGACTTATTTCCTTTAGGAAATAAGGATAATTTCAACAATCATTGCTAGTTTATTGCAGATGCTAGATCCTCCTTTGCTGTGGTGCCTGCATTTTATTAGCGGTCCCTATAATTTAAGGATTTTCTCTATTTTAAAGAAAGAATGTGCAATGTCTCGAGAACTACATATATTGATGCTCTGTAAATGATGCAATGGGTTCCCATAGAACTTTTTCCAGGGGGATAAGGGTGGGGTTGCAAAACACCGATGCGAGTTGGATAATCTCAACGATAAGATGTACAGCATTGACTAGCTTAACGTCCACATTTGTGTTTTTGATTGTTGAGGGTTTGTGGAGGAGGGGGGGGGGACAAGTGCTTGTCTTCCTTTACGGGTTCCTATGAATGATGCCATGCTATTAAAAAAAATAAAAGTACATATAAAATGACTGTTTTGTAACAAATGTGCACTTTCATGTATGTACAACAAAACGTTAATTGATACTATTGAACAAATTGGATTTAAAAATTTATATATAAAAGTATCTGAAGTTAATAAATGCAGTTTTCCTATTATAAGTTACATTAAAAAAAGGAAGAAATTTACATTCATAATGAAACCAGTTATTGATTGTGACTATGGAGAACAATTAAAAATAAATTTTCCAATAACTAATGGTTGTATTGCTTTTAAGTGCTACTTCATTGTTCGGTTTCTAAATTACATCATTATTGAAAAGGATAATATCATCTATTGAGTAACTATTTTCCAAAAGCAGCCTAACTAAATGCGAAAAATCCCAAATATCTCGAGAACGGTTAGTCATAGTGTAATAGAGTTGTTCTTATTTTTTTCATCAAAGATTACGCATAAAACAAGCATTTAATTGATATATTTCGACATACGTAGCTTTTCTTTAGATTTTGGCGATTTTTGCTGGCCATTTTTTTAAATAAGGCAGGTTGTTCTTTCTCGAAGCGTACCAAAAACTAATCAGTACCAGAGTATACGTCAAGTAACTTATCTACCAAATTTTCTGAAATTTAGTCAATTGGTATTTTTGTTAGAGTGGATACAACAAATTTTTACTGGCCATTTCACAAAAAAAGGCGGGTACTGTTTTCACGAATCCTACCAAAAACAAATCAGCACCAGGGTCTCTTCTAAGTGATTTACCTACAAAATTTTATGAAATTCGGTCCATTAGTTTTTTAGTTAGAGTGGATACATACATTGCAGTGACAGGCAGACAGACACACACACAGACGTCACGTTAAAAATAGATTTTTCGTATTCTAGAGGTATCGAAATATGTAGATCCGTCGAAATCTCGAGTTGTGATTTTCGGTATGGTTCCAATACTTACCCTATACATTACCATGTATTGCCGGGAAAGTAAAAATCTGATGCGAGCAGCACATCACTTTCCCTGCAGACTGAAATTCATATTTCCTTTATTTCTTTAATTCGAAAGATTGAGTTTAATTGAGCCAAATAACACTAAATTTGCATTTTTAATTCAAATTTTGTTTTTATTTGGTAATTGGACATTTTTCCGAAATCAGCTTAACAAAAATACAAGAAATCTCAAATATCTTGAGAACAACGGTTAGTCCTAAAGCATAATGGAGTGTGTTATATTCTTTTCCTTGTCAAAAATTGCGTATAAAACAAGAATTTGATACATTTGAGCATAGGTAGTCTTTTTTTTTTTGCGATTTTCGCAATTTTTGCTGACCATTTCGTAAAAAAAAGGCAGGTTAGTCTTTTCCGAATTGTACCAAAATCTAATCAGCGTCAGAGTAACTCCCAAGTAACTAATCTACCAAATTTTGTGAAATGTGGTCAATTAGTTTTTGAGTTAGAGTGGCACACAGACGTCACTCTAAAAATAGTTTTTTTTTTATTCTAGATATCTAGTGGAAACATGAAATTTTTACGGGCCATTCCACAAAAAAAGACGGGCTCTGCTTTCACGAATCCTACTAAAAACTAATCAGCACCAGGATCTCACCCAAGTGACTACTTACCTACCAAATTTTATGCAATTCATCCAGTAGTTTTTCAATTAGAGTGGATACATACTTTGCATAGACAGACACACACACAGAAACAGACGTCATGCTAGAAATAGTTTTTTTGTGTGATTTTTGGCATGATTCCAATACTTTCCCTATACATTACCATGTATTGCAGGTAAAGTAAAAATGATCTGAGGTTGCAGAAAGTTTTACAGGGTAGCATTTCTTAGATTGTTTAATATTTGACAAAAGGTTAAGACAGCATTTTGAAGTCAGTTATTGTGATGCTCCAACCTTTATGTTTGTCACAAGTGAACATTGAGAAAATGTTACCAAATTTTAAAAATATAGTCAAAATTTCGCCTAATTTGCGTAACTTCAACGTACCAGAGATTAAGTTCAATACTTTTGATAGTCTTTCTCAGTGTAGAAAATGCTTTGACCATTGAACTTTTACCGTGAGTTGACTGTTAAAAATGACCACTTTTAACTTTTCCTACATAGTAGGTATAATGTTATAAGGAAAGTACAGTCGAACCTGTTTGAAATGGAATACTTATTTTGCCGGTACGCCAATTCGTCTGTGTTTTCAAGCTAACAGTACAGAACATGAAGTACGGTGTATTTTTATTTACATATATTTGTGATCGCAAAGTGCAAAAATGCACTTGCATAATACTAAAAATAAATAAATTAGCTATTGTACAATACAGTATTAATCAGACACTTTTCAGAATTTTTAAACTCTGATGTGTAGGTAAGCAATGAACTATCTGCATTTCCAGCAAAGCCTTAAATTTCGCCTTTCCTGAAATAACCTGCATGAAACGGAAACTTTGTCATGACGCAAAATTCTTCGAGAGTCATGAAATTCTGCTTAAGATAGGTTAGACTGTTTGATGGAGTCCAAAATTCGAATTTTGGACGGAAGAGCACGTTTCATATACATCCTCGAACTCGAATTAAATATGTTTAGAGTGATGTTTGCATGTATGTTAGTGGGTGTGTGTGCATGTGTATCAGTGTATGAGTGAGTGTATGTGTATAAGTGCGTGTATGTCCGTAAGTGTGTGGTCGCGATATCAAATATGATTTGAATATTACACTTTAGTACTGAAGTATATTAATTTTAATCGCAATTCAGCGTTTTAGAAGAAATTTTGCCAAGCATTAGAGACGGAGGAATAGGATATTCTTATAGTAGATTGTTGAGCGTTAAAATACAAAACTATTGGTCAAACCATCTTCGCTCGTGAATGGACAAATTTATCGCACAGTATTACTTATGACAAGAGAACATATTTCGCAATAGTTAATACTTTTTTTAATTTTATGTGAATTTGATATATTTATTCGAAAAATCTGCAATACACAGAGAATGGTTCTTGCCTTGCAATCTAAAGTTTATGTTAATAGTTTTATAATGAAAAATTGCATAAATGTTTACTTACGTGACCTCTTTAGTAGTTATAATTTTTTTTATGATTTTTTCAAAATTTCTCTTGAATTTTTTTGAGGGAGGAGGAAGGGGGATCCAAACATTCGATTGCTTTTAAAATAATAGGTTTTCAGTATTCACCGATTGCAATTTTTCCAACAATCTTCATTCGTTTGCGAGATATAGTCTTCAGATTCACTAGTACACATATCATTTCTACCCGACCGTCCAAATAGCTGCTCTATATCCTAAGGATGATTGGGGCCGTCTGGGTCTTCAACACATCACTTTAAAAACGTTTGTTTAGAGTTCAGGGATGCTTGAAACGTGCTCTTCAGTCGAAAACTCCAATTCGAATTTTCGACCCTTTACAATACTCTCCTTATACATTATACTATGTATATAAGGAAAGTAATGAGAGGATATAATTTATACAATATATTCGCATGAGAAATTAAAATTTGAAGTGCTGTAGCCTCTTTAAATATTTTTTGCTGAATAAGTTTGCAATTGTATCGTATAAATTTAAACTTCCGATGCCAAGATTTTACGAAATATTTAAAGCTTTCATTTACATAGTTTGCTATGTCGAATCGTAAATATATAAACAAACTTTCTGACGGCGTGTTAAAAAGGTGGCATGTAAAGACCAAGAATAAGATGACCACGATTTACTGGAATTATTTACTAATAAGGAGCCAAACCATGGAGTTAGAAAATACTTCTATGGATAAACCGCTTGAAAATGCCATAATGTTTGGAGAATTATATTTAGGTATCGCTAGTGGTAGTAAAGTTGCTGCTATATTTAGTTGACACAGCAGAAAAGCATATTATTTATTTTATGTAGTTTTGATTATTTTTAAATTAAAGGTTCACTAATCATGAGTCCAATTAATCAGTATTTATTTGTAATTTTACCAGAGTACAGAATATTGGGAGATAAAAATATATTGAAACGTAAAATAACTTTGAATACGTAGGAATATTATTTATTGCTTTAGTTCTATTTTCAATTGCTTTAATAATTTTTTACAAAAGTGGCAGTAAGTAAATATTTTAGACTTTTCGCCATAAAAATGCATACAATGCAGGCTTACTTATCCCAATGTCACCTGTATGATTGTGTCAAACGATATTGCCGTTTCCATAATATGAAATTTTATCTCCTTTCTTTTACCTCCACGAGTGAAACAATATATCGAAACTAAAACTTTTGCTTCATGGAAATCATGGACAAGAAAAAACTTTGATAACCTCGCTGTTCAAATGTTTCTGAAAGTGGAAGTTCCTTTTTAGTCTGTAGAAAGACAATTGTGACCGAGTTACTTTACTTTAGGCAACTCAAACTAGACAGCCGGAAGTGTGAAAGCCAGTCTATAAACCTTCTAAGTCATGTAGTTCACAAGTTAAACGCAATCAATAATTAAATTATCTTCTAAGAAGTTCGATTTTATTTGTTAAAAAAATCTGATGTGGGCAGCACATGATTTTACTTATATAATGCAATGAAATTACTACTTTTACACAAAAAAATAGGATATTCTTATAGTAGACACTTATATCTTTTCCAAGATATTGAATTTTCGTCAAGTAGTCGCCATTTTCATCGATTTAGCGACAATTTTATCCATTTGGCGAGATTTTCGTTAATTTAGCAACATTTAAAAAAGTCGCCAAGTTGGCGACATTCTGCTCAATTCATCGCCAAAATCTTGCCAAGCGTCATGGACGGAGAAATAAGTTATTCTTACAACAGATAAATGACTATTGTCGTTCAAATACAAATGTATTACTCAAAGTATATTTTCTCATGAATGGAACGAGCTAGATCCACGAGAATGATGTCACCTAATTTATCGCATGATATTATATAAGAAAAGTGAATATGTTTCTCAACATTTAATATATTTTTTTAATTCATAGGATTTTTTTTAATAAATTTATGTGAAAAATGTGAAATACTTCGACAACGGTTCATGCTAGCGTTCTAAAGTTTATCTCAATCGTTTTCTAAGGAAAAATTACACAACAAATGTCTATTTGCGTAACTTTAATGAAGGTTTTGAGTTTTTGATGTTTTCAAAATTTCACTCAAAAATTTAGGGGGGTTCTGAACATTCGAGTGCGTTTAAAAACATTAGGCTTCCAGTATTCACGGATTGTGATTTTTGTACCAAATTTTATTCGAATCGCTCGATTCGTTGGTGAGTAATCCTCTCCACAGGCTCACTGACACACACACATCACCTCAAAAATGTTCGATTCGTGATCAGGGATATTTGAAACGTGCTCTCTCGTCGAAAACTCGAATTCGAATTTTCGTCCTCGTCAACATACTTTCCTTATATATTATGTATATAAGGAAAGTAATATAAATCAATAATTACATGTTTACATGAAATTTAGACGATTGTGTCAAAATCAAAAATTAATCAAATTAAATGTTTATGCAACCAACGGTTTGAGTTCGAATATATTTAATCCCCTTACTACTGTTAGAAATTTTTGATTGACACAAAGTTTGACAATTTTCTCCTCGGGGGGGGGAGCGTAACTCCCCCCCCCCTTGGGGTTGGCTAATAGCGTCACGAACGCAAAAATTATAGTAGGCTATTTTTTGCTACAATTAGTTTGCTACAACTTAGTTTTGCTATCATTGACCTATAAATTAGCCATTTCATGCCTAATAAAGTCAAATTCTGTCTTGTTCTGTTAAATGTTAAAGAAACGTTTTAAGGAAGTTTTGGTTCGATTTTAAAAAAATTCTGGATTTTCCGTTAACAAAACTGAATCGTGAAAATCTATAAATATTTGTGGCAGTTATCGTATCACAAAAAATCGACCACATATACTGACATCACTGCAAATATATTCAAAATGAGCTCAGGAGTTCTTTAAACATATTTCTAGTATCAAAATCTCGAACTCTAAAAAAATCCATTAATATGGAATGACCTCAAAACCAAGTGAAGAGCTACTGATCATACCTTTCAGTGCATTGTTATTCTTGCATTAAGTATAGTACTATGCCTTTGCACATATTGCTTTGACGTTAATTTTTGAGTTGAAAGTAGATTTATAGTTATAGAAAATTAAATTCCATTCCACTTTTTTTGATGTCCAACTAGAATGAAAGAATAAAATGGAAACACCAACCACTAAACTTTGTATTAAAATAAGAAATTCAGAGAACGAACTTTCAGGAGATTTCATAATACTTCGATAGTCCGCCACTCTTCTAAATTCATGTTCTAAATGTCTTTCATCAGAACAATTAGTTTATATCATCAACTTTTCGGCCATTTAATCATTTTTCAAAGTTTGTGGTACTCTCGCCATAAACAAGATATGCCTATCTGAATCATTACTATTAATGCATCAAAGGTCTATAATTTTTGTAAATATGAAAAAAATTCTTTCTGAATGGTAAAATATCGATATAAAAAGTAACACAAATTCAAATGCAATGTTTATTTTATTTAATTACAAATGCTTTAAAAACTTTTTTAAATTCATAAAAAGTAATTAGCACAAGTACATTTATAAAATGACATAATTAGTAACATTGGAATAAAATTTGTTTTAATTAAAATACATATCTGAATTAAAAGAATAACTCAAATTTAAATCTGTGAGTCCCATTAATGTAAAACACTATTTGATTGTGCATCTTTGGAGCTTTGTCTATTATTTCCATCATTTGCTGATGCAGTTAGCAAAGTTCATTTAAAATCAAGATTTTAGATAGTTTGATTTTACTGATTCAATATTGTCTTGGCGGATATTTATTCGAATTTCTTTATCGCTATGAATATTTATTAAATCTTTATCAACTTTAATCCAACTTTTTCAATGTTCTGTGAAAACTTTTCTTCACTGATTCAGTCGAATTTTCACCTGAATACACCCACTTCGTCAAACTTTTAGTTTTACTTATATTTTCCAGATTCTATGTTTGCTTGAAATTGAAAATGTCCATTGGTTACGATTACACCGATGTCAACATATTCGTGAAGATTTTCTTATTTCTTCGCCAACGTCTCATTAGCGATTGTTCTCGAAACTCTTGGGTTCTGCCGTTCCCTTAAAGAAAATCTGCCATTGCATTTGCTGTTTTGTCACGCATATTCTTAGCCGTTCCATTACCATTTTGGAGCCTTTTCTATGTTGTATGCAAATGGGCTTTGCTGTATAAACAGGGCTGTCGAGAGGGGGGAGGGGGCTGTTGTCCATGAAACCGAAATCGGTATTTAAGGTGGCAAACTGTATATAAAGATAATTTTTAAATTAAAAAATCAATAAAGTCATTTTTGGCAGTCCATTAGAACTAATGTTTTTTTTTTCAATACGGCATTTTAAAAAAAGGAGAAAACCTAATTTACTTTCCGTAATTCGCATTTTTCTGTTTGTAAATGAAGTAGAATATATAAGAACATATATATATAGCTGCGTCTTAACTTATATCCATGTTTAGTTTCTTTTAGATTTTTCTTATGGCAAGGGAATAGCGTTGAGCATATACGATCCAGATGTTTCCCAAAAATTAGTGGAAGAGTTGAAACGCCTTAAAGCCGTATATTCATCAAATTTCAAAATCAACAAGACATTGTTGCTTCTCAAACTCCCAACAAGTTTCAGGAATTTAATATTCTTTACCCTTTTCCTGAACTGCGTTATTGAATTACGCATGTTCTACATGCACCCTGCATAGTCGCCCTAGTTGTTGCATTGGTAAAACAACTACGAAGATTGAATATCGTTCAAGAATGAGCAAGCACCCTGGTAACTAGGATGATCAACTATCCCGAATTTTGAGCAATGTCGCGATTTTTGTCTCTAGAGGCTTTCCAAAAGAACACTAAATAAAACGTTTTTTGTCCCGATTTATCGCACAGGGTAAAATGCAAAATTGAATAATATATGGCTCTAAATTCATAACTTCCATAACACTAATTTGTGTAAAATTTAACACTTGCATCTTCGATGGTTATTTGTTTTAAAAATTCCCAGACAGAAACATAATTCAAAAGTCTGATTGGTACACGTATTTATAATAATTTTATTTTTCTGGCAATAACTTTCTGTTTAAAATAAAAATTTTCCCCCTCGGTATGTTTAGTATCGTAAAAATTCATGAAGAATTAAAATGTTTCCCCGATTATAAAATTGACAATGACAAACTTCAATAAAAATACTGCCAAGTACTATCAAAAAGAGTTTTGAATATCATGAATCTTGAAAAATTAAACAAAGATATCTTAAAATTGGCAGAGGATTTTTAGCCAATACAAGCATTTAAAAGAACTTTCATAAAGTTAATAATGTGCAGTTTCAAATGCTTCAATGGATATTCTATTTTTACTCCAAGTTTGCGCTAAAAAGTAAAAAGTCCCGATTTTCTTAGTTTTGCCCAGATTTTCTAGGGTCGATCTACCGAACATGGCTCAACATAATTAGGTACCCGAATGAGAACTTACTGATATTTAAATTTTCGTGATATAAAAAGTCCAAGAAAGAGTTTATACCTGAAAAGTAACAATTAGGCCACGGCTCAGATTCCCGTTTCAATTCACCCTTCCTGTTTTCTGAGTACCCCTTATAAACTTATTTCGATTAAACAGATTTTCGTCATTCTACTTCTTTTCTGTGTTTTTCTTTCTTTTCTTTTTTTTGGGGTGGGAGGAGAGGGTGGGGTCTAGTCCAGTGGTTGTCCTGGCGACTGGTACAATGGCTGTCCTAGGGTCTGGTACAATGGCTGTCTTGGGGTCTGGTACAATGGCTGTCCTGGGATCTGGTACAATGACTGTACTAGGGACCGGCGCAATTCTGTCCAGGGTGGCTGTCCAGGGCCGTCCAGGGTGGCTGTCCCAATGGCTGTCCAGGGGTCCGGTGCAATGGCTGCACTGGGAACGGGTCCAATGACTGTCCTGGGAACGGGTACAATGGGTGTACTGGGGACCGGTCCAATGGCTGTCCTGGGGTCCGGTCCAATGGCTGTCCTGGGGTCCGCTGCAATTGATGTCCTGGGAACGGCTCCAATGGCTGTCCTGGAGCTGGTCCAATGGCTGTCCGGGTGACTGGTGCAATGGCTGTCCTGGGGCTCCTTCGAATGGTTGTCCTGAAGCCTGTCCGAATGGCTGTCTTGGGGCCTGTTTAATTGGCTGCCCTGGGGCCCGTTCGAATGGCTGTACTGGGGCAAGTCCGAAAGGCTGTACTGGGGCAAGTCCGAATGGCTGTACTGGGGCAAGTCCGAATGGCTGTACTGGGGCAAGTCCGAATGGCTGTACTGGGGCCTGCTTAATTGGCTGCCCTGGAGTCCGTTCGTATGACTGTACTGGGGCTCGTTCGAATGCATGTACTGTGGCAAGTCCGAATGGCTGTACTGGGGCAAGTCCGAATATCTGTACTGGAGCAAGTCCGAATGGCTGCCCTGGAGCTTGTCCGAAAGGCTGTCCTGAAGACTGTCCGAGTGGCTGTCTTGGGGCATGTTTAATTGGCTGCCCTGGGACCCGTTTGAATGGCTGTACTGGGGCAAGTCCGAATGGCTGTACTCGGGCAAGTCCGAATGGCTGTACTGGGTCAAGTGCGAATGGCTGTACTGCGGCAAGTCCGAATGGCTGTACTGGGGCCAGTGCGAATGGCTGTACATTAACAAGTCCGAATGACTGTCTTGGGGCCTGTCCGAATGGCTGTCTTGGGGCCTGCTTAATTGGCTGCCCTGGGGTCCGTTCGTATGACTGTACTGGGGCTCGTTCGAATGAATGTACTTAGGCAAGTCCGAATGGCTGTACTGGGGCCTGTCCGAATGGCTGTCCTGGAGACTGTCCCAATGGCTGTCCTGGGCCCTGTTCGAATAGCTGCCCTGGGGCCAGTTCGATTGGCTGTACTGCGGCCAAATCGAATGGCTGTACTGGGGTCTGTTGAAATGGCTGCCCTGGGGCCCATTCAAATAGCTGTCCTGATGCCCGTTCGAGTGACCGTACTGCGGACAGTTTGAATGGCTGTACTGGGACCGGTTGGAATATCTGTTCTGGGGCCCGTTCGAATGGCTGCCCTGGGGCCCGTTCGAATGGCTGTCCTGGGGCCTGTTCCGATGGTTGTCCTGGAGCCCGTTCAAATGGCTGCCTTGGGGTCCGTCCATATGGCTGTCCCCTGGCCTGGCCCAATGGGAGTCTGGGGGCCAGATCCAATGCCTGTTCTGGAGCCAGGTCCAATATCTATCCTGGGGAATGGTCAATTGATTGCTCTGAGGACTCGTGCAGCGACCATCCTGGGGTTTGTTGCAGTGGTGGCCATGGCGCATTGTCCAACGCCTGCCCTGGGGCCTGGTCCAACGGCTGCCCTGGGGCCTGGTCCCACGGCTGCCCTGGGGCCTGGTCCCACGGCTGCCCTGGGGCCTGGTCTGACGGCTGCCCTGGGGCCTGGTCCCACGGCTGTCCTGGGGCCTGGTCCCACGGCTGCCCTGGGGCCTGGTCCCACGGCTGCCCTGGGGTCTGGTCCCACGGCTGTTTAGGAACTGGTCCAACGATTGTCCCTGGGTTTGGTCCAACGACTGTCCCTGGGTTTGGTCCAACGACTGTCCCTGGGTTTGGTCCAACGACTGTCCCTGGGTTTGGTCCAACGACTGTCCCTGGGTTTGGTCCAACGACTGTCCCTGGGTCTGGTCCAACGACTGTCCCTGGGTCTGGTCCAACGACTGTCCCTGGGGCTGGTCCAACGACTGTCCCTGGGGCTGGTCCAACGACTGTCCCTGGGTTTGGTCCAACGACTGTCCCTGGGTCTGGTCCAACGACTGTCCCTGGGTCTGGTCCAACGACTGTCCCTGGGTCTGGTCCAACGACTGTCCCTGGGGCTGGTCCAACGACTGTCCCTGGGGCTGGTCCAACGACTGTCCCGGAGCCTGCTCCAATGGCTGTCCCGGGGCCTGCTCCAATGGCTGTCCAGGGTCCTGCTCCAATGGCTGTTCAGGAACTTGCTCCAATAGCTGTCCGGGGGCCTGCTCTAATGGCTGTTCGGGGGCCTGCTCCAATTGCGGTCCCGGGGCCTGCTCCAATGGCGGTCCCGGGGCCTGCTCCAATGGCGGTCCCGGGGTCTGCTCCAATGGATGTCCTGGGTTCTGCTCCAATGGCTGTCCCGGGTTCTGCTCCAATGGCTGTCCCGGGATCTGCTCCAATGGCTGACCCGGGATCTGCTCCAATGGTTGCACCGTTATCTGCTCCAAAGGCTGCCCCGGGGTCTGCTCCCCTGGCTGTCCAGGGGCCTGCTCCAATGGCTGTCCCAATGTCTGCTCCAATGGTTGTCCAGGGGCCTGCTCCAATGGCTGTCCAGGGGCCTGCTCCAATGGCTGTCCTGGGGTCTGCTCCAATGGCGGTCCCGAGGCCTGCTCCAATGGCTGTCCTGGGGCCTGCTCCAATGGCTGTCCCGGGGTCTGCTCCAATGGCTGTCCCGGGGCCTGCTTCAGTGGCTGTCCCGGGGTCTGCTCCAATAGCTGTCCCGGGGTCTGCTCAAAGGTTTGTCCCAATTTCTGCTCCAATGGCTGTCCCGGGGTCTGCTCCAATAGGTGTTGCGGGTTCTGCTCCAAGGACTGCTCCATTGTCTGCTCCAATGGCTGTTCCGGGGTCTGCTCCAAGGACTGATCCATTGTCTGTTCCAATGGCTGTTCCGGGGTCTGCTCCAATGGCTGTTCTGGGGTCTGCTCAAATGGCTGCCCACTGGCCTGATCCAATGGTTCTTCTATAGGCTGAGATGGGCTTTCGATGGCCTTGTCTATTTGCATGGGACCATGCACCGATGACTTTCCACATTGTGGATAGCATATGAGAACGAGGTCAGGTACAGCTTTCAGCATTATACAATTTAAAATGTACCCGCGAAACATAAAAAAAGCTGCCCTCCAAAGAGGTGCAAATGTCAATAAGGATAAAGGAGCGCCATTGCATATAAAGTTAAACCACAGTAAAACAGTCAATCCCAGATTTAAAAGAACGTCTACATTTGCTTTTGCGATACGCCCAGAGAAAAACACAGTGGCGTAAGAAACTACTATCGTTCCATAAACAAACAGATCCACAGACTCATCATATATCGTGTAGCAAATTATTTCCATTACTAGAAATATCAGAAAAGTCATGAATGCTACAACTTTCACAAATACGAAAGCGCCATGCTTTATCCACTTGAGTGTTTTGATAATCTGTCTTCTATAGTGTCGAAGAAAACGGCCTACTCCATACCTAATACTTTGTAAAACATACAGTACAGAACTCAGTCTACCACTCGTGACGAAAAAAATACCGAATAACACGATTAAAATCGCGTAGAACGAGTAGTTCGATTTAATCATGCAATAAAACTTTTTGCTGATCCATTCGGGCTGATGTGACACAAAGAGGATTAAGCAGATTATCACTAGGATGAATGAAGCGTTAAGGCCTAGTCTCCAGTTTATGCACATCTTGGACCTGTAAAATAAAATTTTCCTTAATATACTCATATGTGAATATTGCATAGCAGAATTAAAAGTATTTTATGACATACACTTTAATCGAATGCACCCGATTTTGCCGTTCTCGTTTCCAACTAAAGGTGCCTTAACACTCACCGCAACGCAACGGTAGACGGTTCACAGCAATGCTCGAGGTACACGCTAGTCTTTACGACGAAGTAAATCCCTTCAAACTGTCGGTCGACGGCGAAGAAATGTAGCCAATCAGATGAAAGCGCAGAAATTTCTCCTAGTTCAAATGCCATGTTTACAAACCACCATAACAAAGCGATTTTATATACATGAAATATTATATAATAAAAATTATGACATTATTACTAATATAATCTCTTGTGATTCAAATCTATATTTACCAGCGGCTCGCCAGATTACAGTATTGAAGCTTTTCAGAAAATCCGCCTTTTCGTGAATTTAAATAAGAGCGTACGCGAGTTTGCTTTAGCGATATATACATATCAGTTTTCTAGAATAAGCTAACTAAAGCGATTCCATCACAAAACACAAAGGATTCTAATTTAAATTGTTTTAGAATATTTACTACTCTATGGCAATTTTTTCGTTTTAACGAATACAATTATGTTCTCTTTCTCGAATTGTTAAAAAAAAACATCCGACAGAATATAGTAAATGAATTTTTATGTATGTTCCCCATAGACTCTTTTTTATTCTTCTATTGCAATACTAAAACAACTTGAAAACATATTCTGTTTACTCTTTAAAATAATTCTCTAAAATAGCGCTAAATGCTTTGCATGATATAATTTGTTACTACATTCCGGATGTGAAGTTTTGGCTTAGTGGTAGAGAATCAGCTCTTCAAGCTAGGGGGCTCCGGTTCGACTTCAAATGAATCTTAAATTTTACATGTGCTGCTATCTGTTGGTAAAATATTCAAATAAAATTTTTCTTTAATAATTTGCAGAATTTTTTTTAAAATTATTTTAAGTTCTATATACAAAATAACATATCAATAAATTATTTTTAAGTTTGAATGCTTATAAAAATTTATTTCGAAGTTACTTTGAAAAACGTCTTGAAGTACACTTTATACCAGCTATAGATGGAATATACATTTAAATCTATCTTAAAACATAATTACTGAAATATAAATGTAGATAAAATAATTTTAAAATTTAAAAGTTTACTTTAATGAGAAATATTTTAAACGCTATAAATGAGCAAAGAACATATTCGGATATTTAATATAAATACGTATTTAAAACCTTTAAAATCAAGTATAAAATGGTAATGAACTTAAATTTGTTTAAGACATGATATTTTAATAACGACATTCTTGAATTTAAATACTTTTTACGTTTTTTTTTCTTTGTTTGTTTCATTTCAGTCAATATCGGCAATATCGCTTTTTAAACTAATTTTGTATCTTAATATAGAGTGAATATATTTCAACAAATATTTATTTGCTTTTTTGTACGGATGTGCGACTAATCAAAATATTTTTTAATGTTCATTCATCTGTTTTAAGCTTCTGATATCTGAAGTAATCAATATAAAAACTATCAAATCAAAAATTTACTATACGAAATATTGATTTAGCAGGTGTTAAAACATGATCTACGGTGTTATTGGCTGTTGAGTTGCCATCAACCGTGCGGTACGTGTTGAATTGGGTTTCTTTTCGAATTTAGCATTGCGGCCTGCGTTCACCGCGGAATAGAACTTTCCCTCCATTTTTTCATCGTACAGCGCATGCTTCAACTCAACCTTCCATTGCGGTGCGTTTTTCTTTAATACTAAAACAACGTTGCAGTGAGTGGGAAGGCACCTTAAGAATTACTCTGCGGTTCTGATCGTATAATATCAAGGCTATTTTAGACTAATATCGTCGCAGGTAAAATAGGGAATCGAAAATAGAACTAGCATTGCCCATTGTTTTCAAATTAGGTCGATTCAATAACATTCTAAACACTTCATTTCTTTTCTTTCGACCTAGACCGTCTCGACTACGCAAAAGCCAGATTTGGCCATCCGGGATAGTGCTACTTAATTTAGACGGGCATTTAGTGGGGACGGCATCACTAAGTACCGTACTAGCCTTCCCATGCTACCAACCTCTTATAAGGATTTCTGGACTCTGCCCAATTAATGTGTCCGTATTTCCTAAAAACATAGGGATAGTCTGTGAAGTGCCGGCAATCGAACTCGTGTCTTCAGAGTGGGTTCCCCGTGCCCTAACCACTGTGCCATTCTGTTCAAAACCCTCTATTCGAATTATTTAGTTTGAATAGTTTTTACAAATAAAAATTAAGTAATATTCAAAGAATATTAGCAGTCAGCATCGAACAAGGTCAACAATAAATAATCTGATGTGGACAGCACATGACTTTCCTTGCGGACTGAAATTCATTTTTTCTTTATTTCATTCATAAATCATTAAATCGAGTTTAATTACACAAAACAACACTAAATTTGCATTTTTAATTCAATTTCTGTTTTTATTTGGTATTTGGACATTTTCCAAAAGTGGCATAATTAAATGCTAAAAATCTCATCTCGAGAACGGTTAGTCCTAGAGTAAAAGAGTTGTTCTTATTCTTTTCCTCATCAAAAGTTACATATAAAACAAAGCATTTAATTGATATACATTCAAACATGTTTTTGTGCGGTGGATAGGGAACGCATAAAAGAAAACGCATAAAAAAAAAATCTCACAAAACATCACGAGTAGCTATAAAAAATAGTTTTCGCAACAAAAATAAAAAGGTATTTTTTATGCGGTGAATAGGGACCCCATAAGAAAAGTCTCACGTAGAAAATAACTCAAAACCTTACGAAATAACTGGGAATTGCTTTTTTAAACGAAATCAAGACACGAGGCTTGGCAGCTACTTGAAATCTCGCCAAACCTTTTGGAATCTGATTTAGAAAATACACATGCGAACATTTTTAAATATTTTATTTACATATGTACTTATTTTACACATACAAAACTTTTCTAAACGTATAACCATTATCCTTCGTAGTCTGACAATAGGAATGTAAAGGCACTTTGAAGGACGTCAATTAATATTAGATTTAAAAATTAAAACACACGTAATATTCTTTTTTATAAAATCACTTTATTTAGTGAACTTGTCACGAATAAGAGACGAATAAGAGATCAGAGACGAATAAAAAAAGCAATCCTTTGCTCCCTTCAAGTAAACTTCTACCTACTCGTTAAAACAAAGCATGAGGCTTGTCGCCAACTATCTCATTAACAAAAAACCAACTGAGCGACCTAACGAGACACGCAGTCCGTTTCAGGAAAACCCGAACTAACACGATGCAGATGTCCTTCAATGTTTATTTGCGATCAATGCATTTTTGCTTTGCTACGCAAGAATTCCATCGCAATATGCTATTGCACATTTCATTTATTTACATGGAAACTCTTGTGCGTTCCACAATTAAATTAAGCGATTATAGAATACAATACATATGTAATGTAATTGGCTGATGCAATACTTATGCAATGTGATGGAATTCATGTAAAAAATCGAAAAAACTAAATGGACGATCAAACCTACTAATTTTTTTTTATTGATAACTTCGTCAATTATGTTATAATGTGATTGAAATTTTCAAATATCGCACAAAAAAAATTGCACAAAAAAATCGCACAAATAAAAAATCGCACAAAAAAAGACCGCACAAAAACAGGTTAGAGTGCATTTGAAAATACTTGGCTTCTTTTTCAGATTTTAGCGATTGTTGAGGACCATTTCGTAAAAAACAGCAAGTTGTTCTTTTCAGATTAATTCCAAAATCTAATCAGTACCAGAGTATCGTACAAGTAACTTATCTACCAAATTTTGTGAAATTTGGTCAATTAGTGTTTTAGATAGAGTGGATACATGAATTTCTTAAGGGCCATTTCGGCAAAAAAGACGGTTTCTGTTTTTTCGAATCGTACCAAAAATTAATCAACACCAGAGTCATACCAAACTGCCTTATCTACCAAATTTTATGAAATTTGGTCCATACGTTTTTGAGTTGGAGTAGATACATACATTGTAGAGACACACAGACACACGCCCCGCTAAAAATAGTTTTTTCGTAATCTAGATGTCTCGAAACGTGTAGATCCGTCGAAAACTCGACTTGCGATTTTCGGCATGATTCCAATACTTTTCCTATACATTACAATGTACTGCAGGGAAAGTAAAAATGAATAATTTGACATGCCAAATTTTACCCCCAAATGTGGTTATATTTGATTTAAAGAAGTTGCAACAAGTTGTAGAGAGCACGTCTTTTGTAGTCACTGATATTGTCCTATCTTGTAAAATGTTAAGAGAGTTGATATTAACTATATCCATCCCGAATATACCCGTTTGAGAATTTTAGCTTACTTTTGGCATGCATCTACAATTTTGTTAATTTGCCAAGACAATTTACAATATTTTTTGCTGTTTTACACATTATCTTGAGACTTCTCCAATTCTTACAGAGTACAAATCAGAAAATATTTTACTTTAATTTGGGCGATTTTACCATGCTCTTTGTACACTCCTTTTACTTTCCCAGCAATACAAGGTTATGTATATAGGGAAAGTATTGGAATCATGCCGAAAACCACAACTCGAGTTTTCGACGGATCTACACGTTTCAAGATCTCTAGAATACGAAAAAACTATTTTTAGCGTGACGTCTGTGTGTGTGTGTGTCTGTCTGTCCGTCTGTTTGTCAGTCTGTCTGTGTGTCTGTCTGTCTGTCTGTCTGTGCAATGTATGTATCCACTCTAACTCAAAAACTTATGGACCGAATTTCATAAAATTTGGTAGCTAAGTCACTTGGGTAGGACCCTGGTGCTGATTAGATTTTGGTACGATTCGTAAAAACAGAACCCGCCTTTTTTTGCGAAATGACCCGTTAAAACTTCATATATCAACTCTAGCTAAAATACTAATTGACCAAATTTCACAAAATTTAGTAGATAAGTTACTTGTACGATACTTTGGTGCTGATTAGATTTTGGTTTCAATCAGAAAAGAACAACCTGCCTTTTTTTACGAAATGACCCTCAAAAATCGCCAAAATCTAAAAAAAATCTACGTATGTTCAAATATATCAATTAAATGCTTGTTTTATACGTCATTTTTGATGAGGAAAAGAATAAGTATAACTCTATTACTCTAGGACAAACCGTTCCCGAGATATTTGATATTTTTCTCATTTAGTTATGCCACTTTTGGAAAAATGCCCAATTACCTAATAAAAACAAAAATTGAATTAAAAATGCAAATTCAGTGTTATATAGTGAAATTAAACTCAATTTAATGAATTATTAAAAAAATAAATGGAAAATGAATTTGAGTCTGCAGAGAAAGTCATGTGCTGCCCACATCAGATTTTTAGTTTTCATGCAGTACGTGGAAATATACAAGGAAAGTACTTTAACAGTGTTGAAAATCCCAACTCGCATTTTTGATGGATCTACACGTTTTAGGACCTCTAGAACACGAAATAACTCAAATTTCATAAACCTTAGTAGATAAGTCAGATGTGGATTATCCTGGTGCTGAGTGGATTTTGGTACGATTAATCTAAGATAAAAGATGCTAAAATGTGACAATTAAAAGTTTGTTTTATATGTAATTTTTGAAGATGGAAAAGAATAAGACCAACCCTTTATTCTAGGAATAGCCGTACTCGAGATATTTTAGTTTTTTAGCATATTTGCTACGTCGGTTTTGAGTATATGCCCAGTTACCAAATGAAAACTAAAATTTGTTATAAAAGTATAAATTTACTGTCATTTCTAATAACTGTGTGTTATTTTGTGATTATATTGAATTCAATAAATTTTTGAAGATATAAAGAAGAAAATGAATTTATGTCTACAGGGAAAGTCATGTGCTGCTCGAATGATTTTTTTAAATTAAATGTTTGATTTTCGCAGACTATTAAACTCAAACGGAAGTGTGAAATAGAGAAAATCATACAATATTCAATATGTAATGCCACATATTGATTGTAGGACTGGGAATCAGTCCGTTGACGAATGCATATCAAGTGTAAGAATTTTTTGTCAAATAGGAACTTTATTGTATAATTAAGAGTGATTTTAATTATTTTAGTCACGTATTTATCCCCCCAACAACAGCGTTGTCTAGAACAAATAATGGGATCCAGAATTGAAGGAAAAATTTAATCCGTGCATGTATGTTACAGACTGCTGAAGTAAATTTTGTTGTACCACTATAACTGTACTTCATGTATGAACATTTTGAGAAACACAGTTATATCGTATGGAACTTATTTTAAATAAATATATGAACGAGACGTTAAGCAAAGCGTTAAAAATTAAATTTGAAGCTTAGTTAAAATATCAAACGTATTTGGTTGCAAAATATTTAGACTACATTGAAACAAATCAAAATATTTTTGGCTATAATACAACATGTTTAACATCAGTGGATAAGCACTAATATCAACAAAGTTGTTTCAATAAGCATCCTCCAATTCACAGTTAACAACGTTACTATTATCGCCTTGAAAACTGAATTACATCTACGAAATCCCATCTTATAACTACGAAAATCATATATGACAATTTTGGATTGAAGTGAATTTTACAAGTACATTACAACAAGACAGAAGCTCCTATTATTCAACAATCTTAATGCATAATGTAAACAATAAAATAAATTCATTAAAATAACTTACTTGTAAAAGGAGATCGGTAGACATATAATGAATGACAGTTATATGTATGCTCTAAAAATTCTGAAGCTGCTGCCAACTGTTAAAGTAATACATGGCAAATAATTTTAAACAAACATAATTTGATTTGAAGGCTTCATCACAATTTTCCAACCGGTCTGGCCGAGTAGAATGAGTAATAGTTCAAAATGGGAATAGTTCAAAATGTAGGACTTGGTCGTTTGAATTTGAACAAATATTGTAAGAAAGGACATTATAGCTCCAGAATTCTGTAAAAAAAATTTCAGGAACCGGATTCCAGTAGGATTAGATTGCACATGTTTCGGTAGATCTTGAAGATTCTAGTTTCGTCTGCGTGGGAAAAGGAATCGTTTTGGAATTACAATGTGAAATAATATCAATTTCGAAACGATTTCGTTTCCCACGTGAACGAGACTAGGGGCCTTGGGAATTCTACATCGCCATTTTTGCTTTCCTTACGCAAGTAGACTAGTGCATAGAACGCCATTTTTGCTTTCCTTACGCAAGTAGACAAGTGCATTCGAATTCTAGTTAAGAGTTTTCGACGGATTTACGCGTTTTAAGTATTCCTAAGCTCGAACCAAACGTTTTCGATGTGATGTCTCCATGTATGTGCGTGTTTGTTTGTGTCGACACTATGGCTGTGTTCAGAAGTCAAGCCCGGTCGGACAATTGAGTCAGCATTAGCCAACTGAATTCTCCGGAATGATCCATTTTCTGACGTTTCAATGGCTCGATCGCCTCAGTCGTCAATTCTGAACACGACCTATGTAACTCAAGAATGTATGCACCTACCTTTATCAAATTTTACGTGCAGATACATTACGCCCGAAACTAGATCTGGATAGAACTTTTTGTAAATATGAGAACACGATTAATTCTAATATTAACATTCTTTTAGACTTATTTCCTTTTGGGAATTAAGGATAATTTCAACAATCATTGCTAGTTTATTGTAGACTCTAGATCCTCCTTTGCTGTGGTGCTTGCACATTATTAGCGGTCACTATAATTTAAGAATTTTTTCTATTTAAAGAAAGAATGCGCAATGTCTCGAGAACTGCATATATTGATGCTCTGTAAATGATGCCAGGGGTTCCCATAGATCTTTTCCCAGGGGGGTAAGTGTGGGGTTGCAAACCACCGATGTTAGTGGGATAATCTCAACGATAAGATGTACAGCATTGCTAGCTTAACGTCCACATTTGTGTCTTTGATTGTTGAGTGTTTGGGGAGGGGGGGGGGAACAAGTGCTTGTCTTCCTTTATGGGTTCCTATGAATGATACCATGCTATTTAAAAAAGAAAAGTACATATAAAATTATTGTTTTGTAACAAAATGTAACATATTTATTTTTACTTTCTCATACTACGTAATATATGTAGAGAAAATATTGTTTTCACGAAAATTTTCGAATTCGATATTTTGATGACAATATATGTTTTAAGACCTCCTAAACACACACGTTTTGAAAATTTTTGGAGGGATACCCGTCTGTCTTTCTGTCTATCTGGTCGATTTCTTGTGTACACAATAGCAGCCGTTGATGTGGGAATGCATTTTTACGAAACATTACATCCGGCTTTGTTATAAAAAAATTTAGCACTAGATAGATTTTTTTGCAATAAACATGACTTATTGTTCGTTGCTGTCTCTTTCTATTTGCCGATTTTCCTCACTTTCTGCCTACTCCTTCTTGGTGTCTCATTTTCGCTGTCAAGTAGTGTATATAGAGAAAGTTTTGTCTTCACGAAATTTTTTGAATTCCAGATTTTTATGTTTTTAGATCTCCTGAATATTTTTTGACTATTTTTGGAGTGTTGTCTGTCTGTTTGTTTGTCTGTCTGTGGTCGATTTCTTGTGTACACTATAGCAACCTTTGATGTGGGAATGTATTTTTACGAAACATTACATCCGGCTTTGTTATAAAAAAAATTAACACTAGATAGAAGACACTAGAATTTATTAGACACTAGAATTTATTTAAATTCATGCAAAAACTTTGAAGTTTATTCGAAATTATATATATATATATTTTCAACATGGCAGCGTAGTACAAAATTTCACATAATCATGGGTAAAAGGGTTTATCCGTGGCTACTGTAAAATCTACCGGCTGATATAATTTTATTCTTAATTTCAACAATCTCAGAACAATTATACTAATTTGTGTGTATTGGCCGTATCTTCCACAAACAACGCAATTTTTATATTTACAAGCTAATTAAACAATACAGATACAGATACCAGCACTCAATCTTTAAATCGCCTGTTTTGAACTAAAATCATTCTGGCGACACAAATAAATGAAAGTAAACAAGAAAGATTAATCTTGCTTAAAGCATTGATTTTAAAACACTTTCCAACTTCAGTGCAATTTTATTTAAACGTGTCTAAAATGCAATACATTACTCGGTAATATTTTGAAATTTATAATAAATTAATGTTGTATTGTGATATTTGAAAATTTAAACCTTCATCGAATAAAATGAACTTCATTCAAATGACGGCATTGAAATATAAATTGTCTGGTTTAAACATTTCTAAAATGCGATACATTCCTCGGTAATACTTTTAGAATTATCATAATATTACGATAATTTATATTTGAAAACTTCATCGAAAACAACTGAAATTCATTCAAATGACGTCATAGAAAAAATAACACACCTGGCTCTCTCTATAAAAGCAGCATTTCATTTATAAACAATTTCCCATTTATTTCATTCATCACAATACTATAATAATTTATTTTATTTAAAACTTAAGACCATGGAGCTACAAGTAATTAAACTCTATGCTTAAAACTTCATTGAAAAACATCGACCTTCTCTTTGTAAAATCAATGAATATTTCATTCATATCAGCTATGCAGACTCCATGAGCTAAATAATTTTGTATTAAAGAAATACAACAATTCAAATACAACTCATTCTACATATTTTATTGTTTACATTTTACATAAGTGAAAAATAGGCTTCGTTGCAGAAATAATCCAATTTGGATGAGCATTTAAACTCAAATATATTGTAATTGCGTTGTTTCAGTATGCAGATGCACAGAATTTCAGCAAAAATAAAGTGGTTTTAGGACGGATACAACACTCAATATGAATTAAAAGGAACTTTAAAAATCATGATTTTGTGACAAGATGGATGCCATATATCATTTTGAAGTTGGTCACGTGATCCTTTCATATCATGGTCACGTGATCGCTTCATATAAGTGGTGTAATTAATACTTTAATTTTTTTTTAAAATACTGCTGAATATATTTCGCTGAATTTTTTTTTATATATTTTATAAACAATTTGAATATTACCTAAAAATTTTGAAGCAATTTGTGAATTTTAAATCCGCTTAAAAAATGTTTGAAAAATTAGGTCCCATAGGGTTCAATGTATTTCATTTTTTCAACCCGGGTTCAATCCAAAACTAATTTTGTGAAATTATTCATTTATACTCCCGTAGGTCCTACAGACCGTCTGAACTACATACTAAAATTTCATTTCGATTAAGTCATTTTTACGGCAGTTATCGTACTAACGGACAGACAGACAGACAGAATGAACAAAGTCATAAACACTTTTCAACTTTGTTGTAAAGTGTTAATAAAATTGCTAAAAAGTTTCTTTAAACCCTAAAATTATTGCTATCTCAGCGAATTTTCGACGAATTTCAATCAAATTTTAGAACACTACTCATAATGATTATATAATATAAAAAAATATATAGGATGACATATTTTGAATTCGTAAACTTGGAAAAGCCCAAAACATAAATGAACTTGGTGCGATAGCTGTTTTTTCCTCTAAATGTCCGCCAAACTGGTCGATAGTCGACAAATTTGAGGTAGTTTTTGGATAAAAAATTATGAGGGAAAGCTTAGCTAAAATCTACTGGTAAAAGTTTGAATCTCAAATTGCATGAAATACGTTTGGTTATCTCACATTAATTGCGCATGTGTACTTTCATGTATGTACAAGAAAACGTTTACAGATACTGTTGAACAAATTGGATTTAAAAATTTATATATAAAGGTATCTAGAGTTAATAAATGTATTTTTCCTATTATAAGTCACATTAAAAAAGAGGAAGATATTTACATTCATAATGAAACCAATTATTGATTGTGACTATGGAGAACAATTAAAAATAAATTTTCCAATAACTAATGGTTATATTGCATTCAAGTGCTACTTCATTGTTCGGTTTCTGAATTACATCATTATTGAAAAGGACAATAATATCTATTGAGTATCTATTTTCCAAAAGCAGCCTAACTGAACGCTAAAATCTAAAAAACTGTTAGTCAGTGTTATAGAGTTGTCCTTATTTTTTTTCTCATCAAAGATTACGTATAAAACAAGAATTTAATTGATATATTTCAACATACGTGGTTTTTCTTTAGATTTTGGCGATTTTTGCTGGCCATTTTCTAAAAAAAGGCAGGCTGTTCTTTTTCGAATCGTACCAAAAACTAATCAGTACCAGAGTATCCTTCAAGTAACTTATCTACCAAATTTTGTGAAATTTAGTCAATTGATATTTTTGCTAGAGTGGATGCAACAAATTTTTACGGGCCATTTCGCAAAAAAAAGGCGGGTTCTATTTTTACGAATTCTACCAAAAACAAATCAGCACCGAGGTGTCATCCAAGTCACTTACCTACAAAATTTTATGAAATTCGGTCCATTAGTTATTTAGTTAGAGTGGATAAATACATTGCACAGACACACACACACACACATACGTCACGTTAAAAATAGATTTTTCGTTTTCTAGAGGCCTCGAAATATGTAGATCCGTCGAAATCTCGAGTTGTGATTTTCGGTATGATTCCAATACTTTCCCTATACATTACCATGTATTGCAGGGAAAGTAAAAATCTGATGCGGGCAGCACATCACTTTCACTGCAGACTGAAATTCATATTTCCTTTATTTCTTTAATAATTCGAAAGATTGAGTTTAACTGCGCCAAATAACACTAAATTTTTTTAATTCAAATTTTGTTTTTATTTGGTAATTGGACATTTTTCCGAAATCGGCTTGACAAAAATGCAAGAAATCTCAAATATCTTGAGAACGGTTAGTTCTAAAGCATAATGGAGTGTGTTATAATCTTTTCCTCGCCAAAAATTGCGTATAAAATAAAAATACATTTGAGTATACGTAATCTTTTTTTTTTTTTTTTTTAAGATTTTGGCGATTTTTGCTGATCATTTCGTAAAAAAAGGCAGGTTAGTCTTTTCCGAATTGTACAAAAATCTAATCAGCACCATCTAATCTCACAAGTATCTTATCTACCAAATTTTGTGAAATGTGGTCAATTAGTTTTTGAGTTAGAGTGGATATATAGGGGAGATTCGATAAATGCCGTACACATTTTTTAAATGTCGTCCATCTTTGTTAATATTCCAGCAATAGTGGCTGTATTGATCTCATATTTACCTCTGATTTGTGTCGAAGTAAATTATATTTGAAATTGGCTAAAAACAACATTGCCTTTTTACTTTCCCTGCAATACATGGTAATGTATAGGGAAAGTATTGGAATCATGCCGAAAATCGCAACTCGAGTTTTCGACGGATCTATACGTTTCGAGACCTCTAGAATACGAAAAAACCATTTTTAGCGTGACGTCTGTGTGTGTGTCTGTCTGTGTGTCTGTCTGTGTGTCTGTGCAGATATTGTATCCACTCTAACTAAAAAAGTAATTGACCGAATTTCATAAAATTTGGTAGGTAAGTGACTTGTGGGCGACTCTGGTGCTTATTAGTTTTGGGTACGATTCGGGATAAAAGAACCCGCCTTTTTTCGCGAAATGTCCCGCAAAAGCTTATATCCACTGTAACTAAAAAACTAATGGACCGAATTTCACAAGATTTGGTAGATGAGTCACTTGTGAGTAACCCTGGTGCTGATTAGATTTTGGTACGATTCGAAAAAAAATAACCTGCCTTTTGTTGCAAAATGGCCCGCAAAAATCGTCAAAATTTAAACTAAAGAACTAGGTATACTCAAATATATCCTTTAAATGCTCGATTAATACGTAATTTTTAACGACGAAAAGAATAAGAGAATAACACTAGGACTAGCCGTTCTCGAGATATTTTAGTTTTTCGTATTTTCTCTACGCCACCTTTGATATCTGGTTACCGAATGAGAACGAAAATTGAATTAAAAGTGAAATAAATTTAATTAAATAAAGAGAACGTGAATATAAACGTCTGCAGGGAAAGTCATGCGCTGCCCACATAAGATTTTTACTTTCCCTGCAATACATGGTAATGTATAGGGAAAGTATTGGAATAATGTCGAAAATCGCAACACGAGTTTTCGACGGATCTACACGTTTCAAGACCTCTAGCATACGAAAAAAACAATTTTTAGCGTGACGTCTGTGTGTGTGTGTCTGTCAGTCTGCCTGTCTATGCAGATTTTGTATCCACTCTAACTAAAAAACTAATGGATCGAATTTCACAAAATTTGGTAGGTAAGTCACTTGTGAGCGAGTCTGGTGCTGATTAGTTTTGGGCACGATTTGGGATAAAAGAACCCGCTTTTTTTTTGCGAAATGGCCGCAAAAGCTTGTTTCCACCTTAACTGAAAAACTAATGGACCGTATTTCACTGAATTTGGTAGATGAGTCACTTTGGGTTACTCTGGTGCTGAGTTGATTTTGGTACGATTCAGAAAAAATTTTCCCGCCTTTTTTTTGCAAAATGGTCCGCAAAAATCTAAACTAAAGAACTAGGTATACTGAAATGTATCCACCAAATGCGCGTTTAATACGTAATTTTCAACGACGAAAAGAATAAGACCAGCCCCATTACACTAGAACTAGCCGTTCTCGAGATATTTTAGTTTTTCTTATTTTCTCTACACCACCTTTGAAAATAAGTCCGGTTACCGAATGAGAACGAAAATTGAATTAAAAGTGAAATAAATTTAATTAAAATAAGGAGAACGTTAATATAAGTCTGCAGGGAAAGTCATGTGGTGCTCAAATCAGATTTTTTTAGTTCCTTTCTTCCCAGATGCAGAAGGGATTTTTCTTTTCTTTCATCTTTTCTTTTTATCAACATTTAGCTTTCGTTTTGTGATTGTTATTCTCTTCTTTGGTTTCAGCTTATCCAAAAGCTTGTTCTTTATGGGCGTGGAAGTCTGAATTTCAGAGGAACGTCACGGACGCAAAAACTATATAGTATGGGTATTTTACACTACAATATTTGAAACTTTAAGTTTCACTATCATTGACCTATAAATTATCCCTTTAATGCCTAATAAAGTCAAATTCTGTCTTGTTCTGTTATATGTTAAAGAAACATTTTAAAGAAGTTTTGGTTCGATTTTCCGTTAATAAAAAAAATTCGTGAAAATCTATTAATATTTTTGGCAGTTATCGTGTCACAAAAAATCGACCACATAAATTGACATCTCTGCAAAAGTAATCAAAATGCGCTCAGGAGTTCTTAAAACATATTACTAGTATAAAAACCTCGAACTCGAAAAAGTCCATTAATATGGAATGACTTCAAAACCAAGTGAATAGCTAGCTACTGGTCATACATTTCAGTGCATTCAAGTTATTCTTGCTTCAAATATAGTACTATGCCTTTGCACATATTGCTTGCTTTGACGTTAATTTTTGAGTTGAAAGTAGATTTATAGTTACTGAAAATTATATTCCATTACACTTTTTGATGTCCAACTAGAATGAAAGAATAAATGGAAACACCAAGCACAAAACTTCATATTAAAATAGGAAATTCACATCAACTTTTCGACCATTTAACCATTTTTCAAAGTTTGTGTTCCTCTCGCCATAAACAAGATATGCCTATCTGAATCATTACTATTAATGCATCAAAGATCTGTAATTTTTGTAAATATGAAAAATTATTCTTTTCTTAATGGTACAAGATCTATATGAAAAGTAACACAAATTTAAATGCAATGTTTATTTTATTTAATTACAAATGCTTTAAAAACTTTTTTGAATTAATTAAAAGTAACTAGCAAGTACATTCATAAAATGACAAAATTAGTAACATTGGAATAAAATTTACTTTAATTAAAATACATATCTCAATTAAATGAATAAGTCAAATTTAAATCTGCGAGTCTCATTAATGTAAAACACTATTTGATTGTGCATCTTTGGAGCTTTGTCTATTATTTCCATCATTTGCTGATGCAGTTAGCAAAGTTAATTTAAAATCAAGCTTTTTAGATTGTTTGATTCTCCTTATTTGATATTGTCTTGGCGGATTTTTATTAGAATTTCTTTATCGGTATGAGTATTTATTAAATCTTTATCAACTTTAATCCATCTTCTTCAATGTTCTGTCAATGCCTTTTTTCATTGATTCAGTGGAATTTTCAGCTGAATATGCCAACTTCGTCAAACTTTTAGTTTTACTTATATTTTCCAGATTCTATGTTTGCTTGAAATTGAAAATGTCCATTGGTCACAATTACACCGATGTCAGCATATTCGTGAAGATTTTCTTATTTCTTCGTCAACGTCCCATTAGCGATTGTTTTCGAAACTCTTGGGTTCTGCCGTTTGCTTAAAGAAAATCTTTCTGTGCATTTGCTGTTTTGTCACGCATCATGCTTTATTCTTAACCGTTCCATTACCATTTTGGCGCCTTTTCTATGTTGTATGCAAATGGGCTTTGCTCCATATGCAGGGCTGTCAAGAGGGGGGGGGGGCTTTTGCTCATGAACCCGTTGTACAAGCTGGCAAACCGTATAAAAAGATAATTTTTAAATTAAAAAATCAATAAAGGCATTTCTGGAAGTCCATTAAAACTAATGTTTTTTTTTTCAATACAGCATTTTAAAATCATGAGAAAATTGAACTCAACCTAATTTGCTTTCCGTAATTCGCGTTT
Organism: Amaurobius ferox; assembly: GCA_951213105.1. Lineage (NCBI taxonomy): Eukaryota > Metazoa > Arthropoda > Arachnida > Araneae > Amaurobiidae > Amaurobius > Amaurobius ferox. Next base: position 52,148,803 of record OX578155.1, on the reverse strand, counting down.
TGCTGTTTATAAATGAAGTATATAAGAACATATCTATATAGCTGCGTCTTAACATATATCCATGTTTAGTTTCTTTTAGACTTTTCTTTCGACAAGGGAATAGCGTTGAGTATATACAATTCAGATGTTTCCCAAAAATTAGTAGAAGACATAAAGCACCTCAAAACCGTATATTCATCAATTTTGAAATCAACAAGACGTTGCTGCTTCTCAAACTCCTAACAAGTTTCAGGAATTTAATATTCTTTACCCTTTTCCTGAACTGCGTTATTGAATTACGCATGCACCCTGTTATAGTCGCCCTAGCTGTTGCATTGGTAAAACAACTACGAAGATTGAATATCGTTCAAGAATGAGCAAGCAGCCTGGTAACTAGGATGATCAACTGTCCTGAATTTTGAGCAATGTCACGATTTTTGTCTCTAAAGACGTTAAAAAGAACACTAAATAAAACGTTTTTTGCCGCAATTTATCACACAAGGTAAAATGTAAAATTGAATGATATATCGCTCTAAATTCGTAACTTCCATACGAGACATTAGTGTAAAATGTAACAGCTGCACCTTTGATGGTTATTTGTTTTAAACTCCGGGATACAAACATAATTCAAGCGTCTGATTGGTACACGTATTTATGATAATTTTATTTTTCTGGCAATAAATTTCAGCTTAAAATATAAATGTTTTCCCTTAAAAGGGATGCTTAGTATCGTAACAATTCATGACGAATTAAAATTTTTCCCCCATTATATAATTGATAATGACAAACTTGAATAAAACTACTGCCAAATATTATCAAAAAGACGTTTTGAATATTATGAATCTTGAAAAATTAAAGATATCTTAAAATTGGCACAGGATTTTTAGCCAATACAAGCATTTAAAAGAACTTTCTTAAAGTTATTAATGTGCAGTTTCAAATGCTTCAATAGATATTCTATTTTTACTGCAATTTGGCGCAAAAGTGTAAAAAGTCCCGATTTTCGTATTTTGTCCAGATTTTATAGGGCCGATGTACTAAACATGGCTCAACATAGTTAGTTACCCTAATAAGAACTCTACCTACTGAGATTTAAACTTTCGTGATATAAAAAGTCTAAGAAAGAGTTTATGTCTGAACAGTAACAATTAGGCCACGGCTTATATTCCCGTTTTAATTCACCCTTCCTGTTTTCTCAATACCCCTAATTAACTTATTTTGATTTGAACAGATTTTCTTCATTCTACTTTTTTTCTGCCTTCTTCTTTCTTTTCTTTTTTTGGGAGTGGAAGGAGGGGGTGGGGTGTAGTCCAATGGTTGTCCTGGCGACTGGTACAATGACTGTCCTGAGGTCAGGTACAATAGCTGTCCCTTGGTATGGTACATTGTCTGCCCTGGGGTTTGGTATAATGACTATACTAGGGACCTGCGCAACTCCTGTTCTGCGGACGGGTCCAGTGGCTGGTTTGGGGACGGATCCAATGGCTGCCCTGGGGTCTGGTACAATGGCTGTCTTGGTGTCTGGTACAATGGCTTTCCTGGGGTCCGTTGCAATGGCTGTACTGGGGACCGCTCCAATGGCTGAACTGGGGAAGGGTCTAATGGCTGTCCTGGGGACTGGTCCAATGGCTGTCTTGGGAACGGGTCCAAAGGCTGTACTGGGAACCCGTCCTATGGCTGTCCTGGGAACGGGTCCAATGGCTGTCCTGGAGCTAGTCCAATGGCTGTCTGAGGGACTGGAGCAATGGCTATCCTGGGACCAGTTCGAATAGCTGTCCTGGGGCGTATTCGAATGACTGTCCTGGAACCAGTTCGAATAAATGTACTTGGTCCAGTTGGAATGGCGGTACTGGGTCGAGTTGGAATGACGGTACTGGGTCCAGTTCGAATGGCGGCACTGGGTCCAGTTCGACTGGCCGACCAGGGGCCAGTCTGAATGGCTGTCTTCGTGCCAGTTCGAATGGCTGTTCTGGGGCCTGTCCGAATGGCTGTACTGGGTCCAGTTCGAATGGCCGTCCTGGGTCCAGTTCGAATGACCGTCCTGGGGCCTGTCCGATTGGCTGTCCTGGGTTCTGTCCGAATGGCTGTCATGGGACCAGTTCGAATGGCTGTACAGGGACCAGTTCGAATGGCTGTACAGGGACCAGTTCGAATGGCTGTCCTGGGGCCTGTCCGTATGGCTGTCCTGGGGCCTGTCCGTATGGCTGTCCTGGGGCCAGTTCGAATGGCTGTACAGAGTCCAGTTCGTATGGATGCACTGGAGCCAGTTCGAATGGCTGTCCTGGGGTCTGTTGAATTGGCTGCCCTGTGGCCCGTTCGAATGGCAGTACTGGGGCCAGTTCGAATGGCTATCCTGGGGCATGTCCGAATAACTGTACTGGGGCCAGTTCGACTGGCTGCACTGGGGCCTGTCCGAATGGGTGACCTGGAGCCTGTTCCAATGGCTGACTTGGGGCCTATTAAACTGGATGCCCTGGGCCCTGTTCGAATGGCTGCCCAGGGGCCCGTTCGAATGACAGTCCTTGGGCCCGTTCGAATGGCTGTACTGGGGACAGTTCGAATGGCTGTACTGGGGACAGTTCGAATGGCTGTACTGGGGACAGTTCGAATGGCTGTACTGGGGACAGTTCGAATGGCTGTACTGGGGACAGTTCGAATGGCTGTACTGGGGACAGTTCGAATGGCTGTACTGGGGACAGTTCGAATGGCTGTACTGGGGACAGTTCGAATGGCTGTACTGGGGACAGTTCGAATGGCTGTACTGGGGACAGTTCGAATGGCTGTACTGGGGACAGTTCGTATGGCTGTACTGGGGACAGTTCGTATGGCTGTACTGGGGACAGTTCGTATGGCTGTACTGGGGACAGTTCGTATGGCTGTACTGGGGACAGTTCGTATGGCTGTACTGGGGACAGTTCGAATGGCTGTACTGGGGACAGTTCGAATGGCTGTACTGGGGACAGTTCGAATGGCTGTACTGGGGACAGTTCGCATGGCTGTACTGGGGACAGTTCGCATGGCTGTACTGGGGACAGTTCGAATAACTGTCCTGTTGCCTGTCCAAAGGCTGTCCTGGGGCCTCTCCAAACGGCTGTCCTGGGGCCTATCCAAACGACTGTCCTGGGGCCGGTCCAAACGACTGTCCTGGGGCCGGTCCAAACGACTGTCCTGGGGCCGGTCCAAACGACTGTCCTGGGGCCGGTCCAAACGACTGTCCTGGGGTTTGTCCAAACGGCTGTTCTGGGGCCAGTCTAAATGGTTGCCCCGGGGCCAGTCCAAACGGCTGTCCCGGGGCCTGATCAAACAGCTGTTCCGGGGCCTGTTCAAACTGCTGTCCTGGGACCCGTTCCAACGGCTGTCCCATGGCCAGATACAATGGCTGTCCAGGGGACTGGTCAATTGGTTGTCCTGAGGACTGGTCCAACGGCTGTCTGGTGATTGGTCCGACTGCCGCGTGGCCTGGTCCAATGACTGTGCCGGGGTCTCCTGGTCCAATGACTGTGCCGGGGTCTCCTGGTCCAATGACTGTGCCGGGGTCTCCTGGTCCAATGACTGTGCCGGGGTCTCCTGGTCCAATGACTGTGCCGGGGTCTCCTGGTCCAATGACTGTGCCGGGGTCTCCTGGTCCAATGACTGTGCCGGGGTCTCCTGGTCCAATGACTGTGCCGGGGTCTCCTGGTCCAATGACTGTGCCGGGGTCTCCTGGTCCAATGACTGTGCCGGGGTCTCCTGGTCCAATGACTGTGCCGGGGTCTCCTGGTCCAATGACTGTGCCGGGGTCTCCTGGTCCAATGACTGTGCCGGGGTCTCCTGGTCCAATGACTGTGCCGGGGCCTCCTGGTCCAATGACTGTGCCGGGGCCTCCTGGTCCAATGACTGTGCCGGGATCTCCTGGTCCAATGGCTGTCCCGGGGTCTGCTCCAATGGCTGTCTCGGGGTCTGCTCCAATGGCTGTCCTGGGATCTGTTCCAAAGGCTGTCCTCTGGACTGGTCCAATAACAGTTCTAGGGTCTGTGATGGTCTCTCGATGGTCCTGGCCATTTGCTTAGGCCCTTCCACCGATGACCTTTCACTTTGTAGATAGAACATGAGAACAAGGTCAGGCACAGCTTTCAGAATTAAACGAATTAAAATGTACACGCGAAACATGAAAAAAGCTGCCCTCCAAAGAGGCGCAAATGTCAATAAGGATACAGGATCGCCATTGCACATAAAGTTAAGCCACAGTAAAACGGTCAAGCCCAGAGTTAAAAGAACGTCTAAATTTACTTTTGCGATACGCCCAGAGAAAAACACAGTGGCGTATGAAACTACCATCGTTCCATAAACAAACAGATCCACAGACTCATCATATATCGAGTAGCAAATTATTTCCATTACTGGAAATATCAGAAAAGTCATGAATGCTACAACTTTCACAAATAAGAATGCGCCATTCTTTATCCACTTGAGTGTTCTGATAATCTGTTTTCTATAGCGTCGAAGAAAACGTCCTACTCCGTACATAATACGTTGGAAAACATGCAGTACAAAAGAGAGTCTACCACTCGTGACGAAATAAAAACTGTGTAATACTATTAAAATCCAGTAGAACGACTAGTTCGAACCAATCCTGCAATAAAACGTTTTGGATTTGCATTCGGGCTGATGTGACACAAAGAGGATTAAGCAGATTGTCAGTAGGATGAAGGAAATGTCAAGGCCTAGTCTCCAGTTTATGCACACCTTGGACCTGTAAAATAAAATTTTCTTTATTATACTCATATGTGAATATTCCATAGCAGAATTGAAAGTATTTTATGACATACACTTTAATCGAATGCACTTGATTATGCCGTTCTGGTCTCCCATTAAGAATTACTCTGCAATTCTCGCCCCCCCCCCCATATTAAATATTACTCTGCCGTTCTCGCCCCGCATTAGGAATTATTATGCGGCTCTGATCGTATAATATCAGAGCTATTTTGGACTAATATCGTCGCAGGCAAAATAGGGAATCCAAAATAGAACAAGCATTGCCCATTGTTTTCAAATTATGTCGGTTCAATAACTTTCTAAACATTTTATTTTTTTCCTTTCGACCTAGATCGTCTCATCTACGCAAAAGCAAGAAATGGCCATCGTGGACAGTGTCACTTAATTTATACAGGGATTTAGTGGGAACGGCATCCCCAAGTACCGTACACCCAACCCCCCACTTCCATACCCCCAACCTCTTATAAGGATTTCTGAACTCTGCCCAATTAATGTGTCCATATTTCCTATAAACATAGGGATAGTCTGTTAAGTGGCCTGCAATCGAACTCGTTTCTCAGAGTGGGTTCCCTGTGCTCTACCCACTGGGCTATTCCGCTCAAAATTCTTTATTCGAATTATTTAGTTTGAATAGTTTTTACAGATGAAAATTAAGTAATATGCAAGAAATATTAGCAGTTAGCATCGAACAATGCCAACAACAAAAAATCTGATGTGAGCAGGACATGACTTTCCCTGCAGACTCAAATTCATTTTTTATTTCATTCATAAATCATTAAAATGAGTTTAATTTCACAAAATAACACTAAATTTACATTTTTAATTCAATTTCAGTTTTTATTTGGTATTTGGACATTTTCCAAACGTTGCATAACTAAATGCGAAAAATCTCATATCTCTAGAACGGTTTGTCCTAGAGTAATAGAATTGTTCTTATTCTTTCCGCATCAAAAATTACGTATGAAACAAGCATTTAATTGATATATTTGAACATACTTAACATTTTTTTTAGATTTTGGTGTTTTTTATGGGGGCCATTTCGTAAAAAAGGCAGGTTGTTCTTTTTCAATTATTAAAATCTAATCAGCACCAGGGTGACTTACAAGCGACTTATGAACCAAATTTTGTGGAATTTAGTCAATTAGTATTTTAGTTAGAGTGGATACATGAATTTTTTAAGGGTCATTTCGCAAAAAAAGGCGGGTTCTGTTTTCTTGAATCGTACCAAAAATTAATCAGCATCAGGGTCATACCCAAGAGCCTTACCTACCGAATTTTATGAAATTCGGTCCCTAAGTTTTTGAGTTTGAGTAGATACATACATTGCACAGACAGACGCACAGACAGACAGACACACACACACACAGGCGTCACGCTAAGAAAATTTTTTCGTATTCTAGAGGTCTAGAAACGTGTAGATCCGTCGAAAACTCGAGTTGAGATTTTCGGCCTGATTCCAATACTTTCCCTATACATTACCATGTATTGCAGTGAAAGTAAAAATCTGATGTGGGCAGCACATGACTTTCCCTGCAGACTTAAATTCATATTTTCTTTATTTCTTTAATATTTCATTAGACTGAGTTTAATTGCACCAAATAACACTAATTTGCATTTTTAATTCAATTTTTGTTTTATTTGATAATTCGACATTTTTCCGATAGCGACGTAACAAAAATGCAAGAAATCTCAAATATCTTGAGAACGGTTAGTCCTAAAGTATAATGGAGTGTGTTATATTCTTTTCCTCGTCAAAAATTGCGTATAAAACAAGAATTTAATTGATACATTTCAGCATACGCAGTCTTTTTTTTTTTATTATTATTTTGGCAATTTTTGAGGGCCATTTCGTAAAAAGAGGCAGGTTGTTCTTTTTCGAATATCGTACCAAAATCTAATCAGCACCAGAGTGTACCACAAGTAGCTTATCTACCAAATTTTATGAAATTTGATAAATTAGTAATTTAGCTAGTGAGAAAACATGAAATTTTTGCGGGCTATTTCCTTAAAAAGGGCAGGTTGTTATTCGCCGAACCGTACCAAAATCGAATCAGCACTAGTGTCGACCGCAAGTCACTTATGTACTAAATTTTATGAAATTTAGTCGATTTGTTGAGTTAGAGTTGAAATATACAATATTTGCGGGACATTTCGTGAAAAAATGCAGGTTCTTCTTTTTCGAATCATATCAAAATCTAATCAGCACCAGGGTGACTTAGAAGCGACTGATGTACCAAATTTTGTAAAATTTGATCAATTAGTTTTTCCGTTACAGTGGATACAGGCAATTCTTGAGGGCCATTTCGCAAAAAAAGGTGGATTGGTTTATTCCGAATAGTACCAAAAACTAATCAGCACCAGGGTCACATACAAGTGACTTACATACCAAATTTTATGAAATTCGGTCCATTAGTTTTTGATTTAGAGTGGATACATACATTGCACAGACAGACAGACAGACAGACAGACAGACAAACACACACACACAGACGTCACGCTAAAAATAGGTTTTTCGTATTCTAGAGGTCCCGAAACGTGTAGATCTGTCGAAAACTCGAGTTGCGATTTTCGGCATGATTCCAATACTTTCCCTATACAATGTATTGCAGGGAAAGTAAAAAATCTGATGTGGGCAGCACATGACTTTCCCTGCAGACTTATATCCACATTCTCTTTCTTTTAATTAAATTTATGCCACTTTTAATTCAATTTTCTTTCTTATTCGGTAACCGGACTTATTTTCAAAGGTGGCGTACAGAAAATACAAAAAAGTAAAATATCTCAAGAACGGCTAGTCCTAGTGTAATGGGGTTGGTCTTATTCTTTTCTTCGTTAAAAATTACGTATTAAGCAAGCATTTAATGGATATATTTGAGCATACGTAGTTCTTTAGTTTAGATTTTGACGATTTTTGCGGGCCATTATGCACAAAAAGGCAGGTTATTTTTTTCCGAATCGTACTAAAATCTAATCAGCACCAGGGTGAATCTCAAGTGACTCATCTACCGAATTTCGTGAAATTCGGTCCATCAGTTTTTCAGTTAGAGTGGATACAAACTTTTGCGGGACATTTCACAAAAAAAAGGCGGGTTCTTTTATCTCGAATCGTACCCAAAACTAATCAGCACCAGACTCGCTCACAAGCGACTTACCTACCAAATTTTGTGAAATTCGGTTCATTAGTTTTTTAATTAGGGCGGCTACAAAATCTGCACAGACAGACACAAGTTACGCTAAAAATGTTTTTGTCGTATTCCAGAGGTCTCGAAACGGGTAGATCCGTCGAAAACTCGACTTCCGATTTTCGACATGATTCCAATACTTTCCCTATACATTACCATGTATTGCAGGGAAAGTAAAATATGAATAATTTTACATGCCCAATTTCATCCCTAAAGGTGGTTATATTTGATTTAAAGAAGTTGCAGAAATTGTAGAGAACACCTCTTTTGTAGTCACTGGTATTGACCTAACTTACAAAATGTTAAGAGAGTTAATATTAACTATAACTATCCCGAATATTTCCGTTTGAGATTTTTAGAGTACTTTTGGCATGCATCTACAATTTTGTTAACATGTCAAAAAAATCTGATGTGGGCAACACATGACTTTCCTTATATAATGTAATGAATTTACTACTTTTACAGTAAAAAAATAGGTTTTTCTTATAGTAGATACTAATATTCTTTCCAAGATATTGGATTTTCGACAATTAGTCGTCATTTTCATTGATTTAGCGTCATTTTTATTCATTTGGCGAGTTTTTCGTTAATGTAGCAACATTTAAAAAAGTCGTCAAGTTGGCGACATTCAACCAAATTTGTCGCCAAAATTTCGCCAAGCGTTATGGACGGAAAAATAAGTTATTCTTACAGCAGATAAATGACTATTGGCGTTCAAATACAAAAGTATTACTCAAAGTACCTTTTTTCATGAATGGAACGAGCTAGATCCACGAGAATGATGTCATCAAATTTATCGCATGGTATTACATATGAAAAGTGAACATGTTTCTCAATAGGAATTTTTTTTTATGTGACTTTTTCATAATTTTTTTGAAAAATGTACAATATCTCGAGAACGGTTCATGTTAGCCTTCTAAAATTTATGCCAATCGTTTTCTAATGAAAAATTACATAAGAAATGTCTATTTGCGTAACTTTATTAGCGGTTTTGATTTTTTGACGATTTTTTCAAAATTTCATTCGAAAATTTAGGGAGGTTCTGAACATTCGATTACGTATAAAAACAATAGGCTTCCAGTGTTTATGGATTGTGATTTTTGTACCAAATTTGGTTCGAATCGGTCCATTCGTTCGTCAGTTATCGTCTCCACAGACTCGCTGACACACACACATACACACATACTTTCACACACACACACACACACACACACACACACAGACATCACTCCAAAAATGTTTGATTCGTGATCAGGGATGCTTGAAACGTGCTCTCCCGTCGAAAACTCGAATTCGAATTTTCGACCCCGTCACAATACTTTCCTTATACATTATGTATATAAGGAAAGTAACAATTTACAATATTTTTGCTGATTTACACATTATCTCGCGACGTCTCCAATTCTTACAGAGTACAAAACAGAAAATATTTTACTTTTATTTGTGCATTCTTTTTAGTTTTCATGCAGTACATGGTAATTGATATACAAGGAAAGTACTTTAACCGTGTTGAAAATCGCAACTCGCTTTCTTGATGGATCTACACGTTTTAGGCGTTCTAGAACACGAAATAACTCAAATTTCGTAAACCTTAGTAGATAAGTCAGTTGTGGAATATCCTGGTGCTGAGTAGATTTTGGTACGATTCGTGAAAATAACTTTACAGCAATCGTCAAAATTTAAGACAAAAGATGCTGAAATGTGTCAATTAAAAGTTAATTTTATATGTAATTTTTGAAGATGGAATAGAATAAGACCAACCCTTTTTTCTAGGACTAGCCGTACTCGAGATATTTTAGTTTTTTTAGCATATTTGCTGCGCCGGTTTTGAGAATACGCCCAGTTACCATATGAAAACGAGAATTTGTTTTGAATGTGTAAATTTAGAGTAATTTTAAATAACTGAATGTTATTTTGTGCCATTATATGGAATTCAATGAATTTTTGAAGAAATAAAGAAGAAAATGAATTTATGTCTGCAGGGAAAGTCATGTGCTGCTCGAATGATTTTTTTAAATTAAATGTTTGATTTTCGCAGACTATTAAACTCACACATAAGTGTGCAATAGAGAATGCAATATTCAATATGTAATGCCACATATTGATTGTAGGACTGGGAATCAGATCCTTTGAGGAATGTATATCAAGTGTAAGAAATTTTTGTCAAATAGGAACTTTATTGTATAATTAAGAGTAATTGTAATTATTTTAGTCACGGATTTATTCCCCTACAACAGTGTTGTCTAGAACAAATAATGGGATGCAGAAATGAAGGAAATATTTAATCCTTGCATGTATGTTACAGACTGTTGAAGTCAATTTTGTTGTACCACTATAACTGTACTTTATGTAATAACATTTTGAAAAACACAGTTATGTCGCATGGAATTTATTTTAAATGAATACATGAACGATAAGTTAATCAAAGCGTTAAAAATTAAATTTGAAGCTTAGTTAAAATATCACACGTATTTGGCTGCAAAATATTTAGACTACATTGAACAAATCAAAATATTTTTGTCTGTAATACAACATGTTTAACATCAGTGGATAAATTCTGATATCAACAATGTTGTTTCAATAAGCATCCTCTAATTCACAGTTCACTCCGTTACTATTATCGCTTTGAAAACTGAATTACATCTACGAAATTACATCTTACAACTTCGAAAATCATAAATGACCATTTTTGATAGAAGTGAGTTTTACAAGTATATTACAACAACAGAGAAGCTCCTATTATTCAACAAGCTTAATGCATAATGTAAACATAAAAATAAATTCATTAAAATAACTTACTTTTAAAGTGAGATCGGCAGACATAGAATGAATGACAGTTATATGTAAGCTCTCAAAATTCTGAAGCTGCTGCCAACTGTTAAAGTAATACATGGCAAATAATTTTAAACAAACATAATTTGATCTAAAGGCTTCGGTACAATTTTCCAACCGGTCTGGCCGAGCAAAATGAGGAATAGTTCAAAATGGGAATAGTTCAAAATGGGAATAATTCAAAATGGGAATAGTTCAAAATGCATGACTTGGTCGTTTGAATTTGAACAAATATTGTAAGGAAGGATATTATAGCTCCAGAATTCTGTAAAAAAAATTCAAGAAGCGGATTCCGGCAGGATTAGATAGCACATCTCCAGGTAGATCTTGAAGATTCTAGTCTCGTCTGCGTGGAATAAAAGGAATAGTTTCGAAATTACAATGTGAAACAATATCAATTTCGAAACGATTTCGTTTCCCACGTGGACGAGACTAGAGGGCCTTGAAAATTCTACATTGCCATTTTTGCTTTCCTTACGCAAGTAGACTAGTGCATAGAAAGGATTGTAAAGGGTAAGAAAATTCGAATTCTAGTGGGAGTTTTCAACGGATTTATGCGTTTTAAGCATTCCTGAGCTCGAACCAAACGTTTTTGATGTGATGTCTCCTTGTATGTGCGTGTTTGTTTGTGTCGATATTATGGCTGTGTTCAGAAGTCAAACCCGGTTGCACCGGTCGGACAATTGAGTCAGCATTAGCCAACTGAATTCTCCGAAATGATCCATTTTCTGACGTTTCAATGGCCCGATCGCCTCAGTCGTCAATTCTGAACACGACCTATGCAACTCAAGAATGTGTGCACCTACCTTTATCAAATTTTACGTGCAGATATATTACGCCCGAAACTAGATCCGGATAGAACTTTTTGTGAATATCATGAGAACACGAATAATTCTAATATTAACATTTTTATTGACTTATTTCCTTTGGGAAATAAGGATAATTTCAACAATCATTGCTAGTTTATTGTAGACGCTACATACTCCTTTGCTGTCGTGCCTGCACATTATTAGCGGTTATTATAATTTAGGAATTTTTTCTATTTTAAAGAAAGAATGTGCAATGTCTCGAGAACTACATATTTTGATGCTCTGTAAATGAAGCCATGGGTTCCCATAGAACTTTTTCCGGGGGGGGGGGGGGGTTGCAAACCACCGATGCGAGTGGGATAATCTCAACGATAAGATGTACAGCATTGCCTAGCTTAACGTCCACATTTGTGTTTTTGATTGTTGGGGGTGTTAGGGGGGGGGGGGAACAAATGCCTCCTCTTGTTTTCCTTTATGGGTTCCAATGAATGATGCCATGATATTTAAAAAGGAAAATACATGTAAAATGACTGTTTTGTAACAAAATGCAACATATTTATTTTTACTTTCTCATACCACGTAATATATATAGAGAAAATATTGTTTTCACGAAAATTTTCGAATTCGATATATTGATGACAATATATGTTTCAAGACCTCCTAAACACGTTTTGAAACTTTTTTGAGTGATGCCCGTCTGTCTTTCTCTATATCTGGTCGATTTCTTGTGTACACAATAGCAGCCATTGATGTGGGAATGCATTTTTCCGAAACATTACATCCGGCTGTGTTATAAAAAAATTTAGCACTAGATAGATTTTTTTGCAATAAACATCACTTATTGTTCGTTGCTGTCTCTCTATTTGCCAATTTTCATCACTTTCTGCCTACTCCTTCTTGGTGTCTCATTTTCGCTGTCAAGTAGTGTATATAGAGACAGTTTTGGCTTCACGAAAATTTTTCAATTCGAGATTTCGATGTGAATATATGTTTTTAGATCTCCTGAATATTTTTTGACTATTTTTGGAGTGTTGTCTGTCTGTTTGTTTGTCTGTCTGTGGTCGATTTCTTGTGTACACTACAGCAACCTCTGATGTGGGAATGTATTTTTACGAAACATTACATCCGGCTTTGTTATAAAAAAAAATTAACACTAGATAGAATATTTTTAAATTCATGCAAAAACGTTGAAGTTTAGTCGAAATTATATATATATATATTTTTAACATGGCAGCACAGTATAAAATTTCATATAATCATGCATAAAAGGGTTTATCCGTAGCTATTGTAATATCTACTGACCGACATAATTTTATTCTTAATTTCAACAATCTCAGCACGATTAGACTCATTTATGTGTATTAACCGTATCTTCCACAAACAATGCAATTTTTATATTTACAAGCTACTTAAACAATACACATACAGATACCATCACTCAATCTTTAATTCGCCTGTTTTAAACTAAAATCATTTTGGCGACACAAATAAATGAATATAAATTAAATTGCCAAAATTTTCCTATAAACCCTAAAATTATTGCTATCTCAATTCTTTTTTTCGACGAATTTCAGTCAAATTTTAGGACAATACTCATAATGATTATATAATATAAAAAAATATAGGATGACATCTTTTGAATTCGTAAACTTGGTAAAGCCCAAAACATAAATGAACACGATAGCTGTTTTTTCCTCTAAATGTCCGTCAAACTGATCGATAGTCGACAAATTTGAGGTAGATTTTAGATAAAAAATTAGGAGGAAAAGCGTAGCTGAAACACACTGGTAGAAGTTCGAATCTCCGTTGAACCTATGTAGAAAATTGAAAAAGTTGAACAATGGTGAACCGTTTGCAGTAATACATCAATCAATAAAAGTGCATGAAATACGTTTGGTTATTTGACATTAAATGGGCATGTGTACTTTCATGTATGTACAACAAAACGTTTACAGATACTATTGAAAAAATTGGATTTAAAAATTTATATATAAAAGAATCTGAAGTTAATAAATGCATTTCTCCTATTATAAGTTACATTGAAAAAGGAAGAAATTTACATTCATAATGAAACCAATTATTGATTTTGACAATGCAGAACAATTAAAAATAAATTTTCCAGTAACAAATGGTTGTATTGCATTCAAGTGCTACTTCATTATTCGGTTTCTAAATTACATTTTTATTGAAAAGGACAATAATATCTTTTGAGTATCTATTTTCCGAAAGCAGCCTAACTAAATGCAAAAAATCTCAAATATCTCGAGAACGGTTAGTCATAGTGTAATAGAGTTGTTCTTATTTTTTTTTCTCATCAAAGATTACGTATAAAACAAGCATTTAATTGATATATTTCAACATACCTAGCTTTTTTTTAGATTTTGATGATTTTTGCTGACCATTTTGTAAAAAAATGCAGGTTGTTCTTTTTTGAATCGTAACAAAAACTAATCAGTACCAGAGTATCCTTCAAATAACTTATCTACTAATTTTGTGAAATTTAGTCAATTAATATTTTTGCTAGAGTGGAAACATGAAATTTTTACTGGCCATTTCGCAAAAAATAGCGGGTTCTGATTTTACGAATCCTACCAAAAACAAATCAGCACCAGTGTCTCATCCAAGTGACTTACCTACAATAGCATTGCAATACAATAAATACATTGCACTGACAATACTTACAATACTTACAATAAATATATACTTACAATACTTACAATACTTACAATAAATACATTGCACTGACAGGCAGACAGACACACACACACACAGACGTCACGTTAAAAATAGATTTTTCGTTTTCTAGAGGTCTCGAACGTGTAGATCCGTCGAAAACTCGAGTTGTGATTTTCGGTATGATTCCAATACATTCCCTATACATTACCATGTATTGCAGGAAAAGTAAAAATATGATGCGGGCAGCACATGACTTTTCCTGCAGACTCAAATTCATATTTCCTTTGTTTCTTTAATAATTCGAAACATTGAGTTTAAGTGAGCCAAATAACACTAAATTTGCATTTTTAATTCAAATTTTGTTTTTATTTGGTAATTGGACATTTTTCCGAAATCGGCTTGACAAAATTGCAAGAAATCTCAAATATCTTGAGAAAGGTTAGTCCTAAAGCATAAATGGAGTGTGTTATATTTTTTTCCTCGTCAAAAATTGCGTATAAAATAAGAATACATTTGAGTATGCGTAGATTTTGGCGTTTGGCGATTTTTGCTGACCATTTCGTAAAAAAAGGCTGGTTATTCTTTTCCGAATTGTACCAAAATCTAATCAGCGCCATCTAATCTCACAAGTAACTTATCTACCAAATTTTGTGAAATGTTGTCAATTAGTTTTTGAGTTTGAGTGGATATATACATTGCACAGACATGCACACAGATGCCAGTCTAAAAATAGTTTTTTTTTTATTCTAGATGTCTAGTGGAAACAGGAAATTGTTACGGACCATTCCGCAAAAAAAGGCGGGTCCTATTGTACGAATCCTATTAAAAACTAATCAGCACCTGGATCTCACCTACCAAGTGTCTTACCTACCAAATTTTATGAAATTGGTCCAGTAGTTTTTCAGTTAGAGTAGAATCATACATTGCATAGACAGACCCACAGACACAGACGTCATGCTAGAAATAGTTTTTTCGTGTGATATTCGGTATGATTCCAATACTTTCGCTATATATTACCATGTATTGCAAGGAAAATAAATATCTGATATGGGCAGCGCATGACTTTCGCTGCAGACATATATCCACGTGATCTTTATTTTAATTAAATTTATTTCAATTTTCGTTCTCATTTGGTAACTGAACTTATTTTCAAAGGTGGCGTGCAGAAAATACGAAAAAACTAAAATATCTCCAGAACGGCTAGTCCTAGTTCAATGGGGTTGGTCTTATGCCTTTCATCGTTAAAATTATGTATAAAACATGCATTTAATGGATATATTTGAGCATACGTAGTTTTTTTAGATTTTGACAATTTTTGTGGGCCATTTTGCAAAAAAAGTCAGGTTATTTTCTTCCGAATAGTACTAAAATCTATTCAAAACCAGGGTGACCCACAAGCGACTTATCTACCGAATTGTGAAATTCAGAATTTGTGAAATTTGGTCTATTAGTTTTTCAGCTAGAGTGGATGCAGGCTTTTACGGGCCATTTCGCAAAAAAAGGTGGGTTCTTTTATCCCAAATCGTACCCAAAACTAATCAGCACCAGATTCGTCCACAAGTGACTTACAAATTAAATTTTATGAAATTCGGTCAATTAGTTTTTTAGTTAGAGTGGATACAAAATCTGCACAGACAGACACACACACACACAGACGTCACTTTAAAAATGGTTTTTTCGTATTCTAGAGGTCTCGAAACGCGTTCCGTCGAAAACTCGTGTTGTGATTTTCGGCATGATTCCAATACTTTCCCTATACATTACCATGTAATGCAGGGAAAAAAAATGATCCGAGGTTGCAGAAAGTTTTACATTTCTTAGATTGTTTAATATTTGACAAAAGTTTAAGAGAGCATTTTGAAGTCAGTTATTGTGATGCTCCAACCTTTATATTTGTCACAAATGAACATTGAGAAAATGCTACCAAATTCTAAAATATAGCAAAACTTCAACGTACCAGAGATTAAGTCCAATACTTTTGATAGTCTTCCTCAGTGCAGAAAAATGCCTTGACCATTGAACGTTTATAGTTTTTGGATTTGACTGTTAAAAATGACCACTTTTATCTTTTCCTACATAGTGTGTATAATGTATAAGGAAAGTACAATCGACCGGTTTGAAATGGAACACTTATTTTGCTGGTACGCCAATTCGTCTGTGTTTTCAAGCTAACAGTACAGAACATGAAGTACGCTATATTTTTATTTACATAACTTTGTGATCGCAAAGTTCAAAAATGCACTTGTATGCATACTTAAAATAAATAAATTAGCTATTGTACAATACAGTATATTAATGACACTTTTCGGAATTTTTAAACTCTGATGTGTAGGTAAGCAATGAGCTATCTGCATTTCCAGCTAAGCCTTAAATTTCGCTTTTCCAGAAATAACCTGCATGAAACGGAAACCTTTTCATGACGCGAAATTTTTCGAGAGTCATGAAATTCTGTTTAACACAGGTTAGACTGTATTTTGATGGAGTTCAAAACTCGAATTTTTGACGGAAGAGCACGTTTCATATACATCTTCGAACTCGAATTGAATATATTTAGAGTGATGTTTGCATGTATGTTAGTGTGTGTGTGTGCATGTGTATCAGTGTATGTGTGAGTGTATGTGTATAAGTGTATGAGAGTGTGTGTGGTCGCGATATCAAATATGATTTGAATATTACACTTTAGTACTGAAATATATTAATTTTAATCGCAATTCAGCGTTTTAGAAGAAATTTTGCCAAGCATTAGAGACGGAGGAATAGGTTATTCTTATAGTAGATTGTTGAGCGTTAAAATACAAAACTATTGCTCAAACCATCCTCGCTCGTGAATGGACAAATTTATCGCACAATATTACATATGACAAGAGAACATATTTCGCAATAGTTAATACTTTTATTAATTTTATGTGAATTCGATATATTTATTCGAAAAATCTGCAATATCCCGAGAATGCTTCTTGCTAGCGTTCTAAAGTTTATGTTACTAGTTTTTTAATGAAAAATTGCATAAATGTTTATTTACGTGACCTCATTAGTACTTATAATTTTTTTTATATTTTTTTCAAAATTTCTCTTGAATTTTTTTTGGGGAGGAGGGAGGGGGATTAAAAACATTCGATTGCTTTTAAAATATGTTTTCAATATTCACTGATTGCAATTTTTCCAACAATCTTCATTCGTTTGAGAGATATAGTCCTCAGATTCACTGGTACACATATCACTTCTACCCGACCGTCCAAATAGCTGCTCTATATCCTAAGGATGATTGGAACCATCTGGGTCTTCAACACATTACTTTAAAAACGTTTGTTTAGCGTTCAGGGATCCTTGAAACGTGCTCTTCCGTCGAAAACTCCAATTCGAATTTTCGACCCCGTTACAATACTTTCCTTATACATTATACTATGTATATAAGGAAAGTAATGAGAGGATATAATTTATACAATATATTCGCACGTGAAAGTAAAATTTGAAGTGCTGTAGCTTCTTTAAATATTTTGTGCTGGATGGGTTTGCAGTTGGGTCGTACTAATTTAATCTTCCGATGCCAGGGGGTGTTATGAACATTCGAGTGCGTTTAAAAACAATAGGCTTCCAGTATTCACGGTTTGTGATTTTTGTACCAAATTTCATTCAAATCGCTTCATTCGTTCGTGAGTAATCGTCTGCACAGTCTCGCTAACACACACCCATCACCTCAAAAATGTTCGATTCGTGATCAGGGTTACTTCAAACAACCGTCACAATACTTTTCTTATACATTATGTATATAAAGAAAGTAATATAAATCAATAATTGCATGTTTTTAAACTTGAAATTTAGAAAATTGTGTCATAATAAAAAAAAATCTGATGTGGGCAGCACATGACTTTCCCTGCAAACTTATATCCACGTTCTATTTATTTCAATTAAATTCAATTCACTTTTAATTCAATTTTCGTTCTCATTTGATAACTGGACTTATTTTCAAAGGTGGCGTGGAAAAATACGAAAAAAACTAATATCTCGAGAACGGCTAGTCCTAGTGTAATGGGGTTGGTCTTATTCCTTTTTTCGCTAAAAATTACGCAATAAACAAGCATTTAATGGATATATTTGAGCATACGTAGCTTTTTAGTTTAGATTTTGACAATTTTTGCGGGCCATTCTGCAAAAAAAGGCAGGTTATTTTTTTCTGAATCGTACCAAAATCTAATCAGCACCAGAGTGACCTATACGTGGCTCATCTACCGAATTTTGTGAAATTTGGTCCATTAGTTTTTCAGCTAGAGTGGATACAAGCTTTTGCGGGTCATTTCGCAAAAAAAAGGCGGGTTCTTTTATTCCGAATCGTTCCGAAAACTAATCAGCACCAGACCCGCCCACAAGTGACTTACCTACAAAATTTTGTGAAATTCGGTCCATTAGTTTTTTAGTTAGAGTGGATACAAGATCTGCACAGACAGACAGACAGACACACAGACAGACAGAATACACACACAGACGTCACGCTAAAAATGGTTTTTTTCGTATTCTGTAGGTCTCGAAACGTGTAGATCCGTCGAAAACTCGAGTTGCGATTTTCGGCATGATTCCAATACTTTCCCTATACATTGCCATGTATTGCAGGGAAAGTAATTAATCAAATTAAATTTTCATGAAACCAACGGTTTGAGTGCGAATATATCTATTCCCCTTATTACAGTTAGAAATGATTGATTGACACAAAGTTTGACAATGTTCTCCTTGGGGGGGGCAGCGTAACTTCCCCCCTTGGAGTTGGCAAATAACGTCACGAATGAAAAAATTATATAGTCTATTTTTCGCTACAATACTGTTGATAAGTTTCACTATCATTGACCTATAAATTATCCCTTTTATGCATAATAAAGTTAAATTCTGTCTGTTTCTGTTATATGTTAAAGAATCATTTTAAGGAAGTTTTGGCTCGATTTTCCGTTTAACTGAACAGATTCGTGAAAATCTATAAATATTTCTGGCAGTTATCGTGTCACAAAAAATCCACCACATAAACGGACATCACTGCAAAAATAATCAAAATGAGCTCAGGAGTTCTTGAAACATATTAGTATCAAAATCTCGAACTCAAAAAAATCCATTAATATGGAATGGCCTCAAAACCAAGAGAATAGCTACTGGTCATACCTTTCAGTGCATTGTTATTCTTGCATTGAGTATAGTACTATGCCTTTGCACATTTTGCTTTGACGTTAATTTTTGAGTTGAAAGTAGATTTATAGTTTCTGAAAATTAAATTCCATTACACTTTTCTTTATGTCTAACTAGAATTGAAGAATAAAATGGAAATACAAACCACTAAACTTCGTATTAAAATAGGAAATTCAGAGAACGAACTTTCACGACATTTCATAATACTTCGATAGTCGGCCACTCTTCTAAATTCATGTTCTAAATGTCTTTCATCAGAACAATTAGTTTATATCATCAACTTTTCCTCCATTTAACCATTTTTCAAAGTTTGTGTTCCTCTCGCCATAAGCAAGATATGCCTATCTGAATCATTACTATCAATGCATCAAAGGTCTATAATTTTTGTAAATATGAAAGAATTTTCTTTCTTAATGGTACAGGATCGATATGAAAAGTAACACAAATTCAAATGCAATGTTTATTTTATTTAATTTCAAATGCTTTAGAAACTATTTTAAATCCATTAAAAGTAATTAGCGAGTACATTCATAAAATGACAAAATTAGTAACATTGGAATAAAATTTGCTTTAATTAAAATACATATCTGAATTAAAAGAATAAGTCAAATTTAAATCTGTGAGTCCCATTAATGTAAAACACTATTTGACTGTGTATCATTGGAACTTTGTCTATTATTTCCATCATTTGTTGATGCAGTTAGCAAAGTTAATTTAAAATCAAGATTTTAGATCGTTTGATTCTTCTTATTCGATATTGTCTTGGCGGATATTTATTAGAATTTCTTTATCGCTTTGAATATTTATTAAATCTTTATCAACTTTAATCCATCTTTTTCAATGTTCTGTCAATGTCTGTCTTCACTGATTCAGTCAAATTTTCACCTGAATACACAAACTTCGTCAAACTTTTAGTTTTACTTATATTTTCCAGATTCTATGTTTGCTTGAAATTGAAAATGTCCATTGGTCACTCAGTCCGGATTATACCGATGTCAACATATTCGTGAAGATTTTCTTATTTCTTCGCCAACGTCTCATTAGCGATTGTTCTCGAAACTCTTATGTTCTGCCGTTCCCTTAAAGAAAATCTGCCATTGCATTTGCTGTTTTGTCACGCATCGTGCTTTATTCTTAGCCGTTCCATTACCATTTTGGAGCCTTTTCTATGATGTTTGCAAATGGCCTTTGCTCCATATGTAGGGCTGTCCTGAGGAGTTGAGGGGGCTGTTGTCCATGAACCCGAACTCGTTGTACAATGTGACAAATTGTACAAAGATAATTTTTAAATTAAAAAATCAATAAAGGCATTATTGGCAGTCCAGCAAAATTAAAGTTTTTTTTTCAATACGGCATTTTAAAAACAGGAGAAAATTGAACTCCACCTAATTTGATTTCCGTAATTCGCATTTTGCTGTTTGTAAATGAAGTACAATATATAATAACATATCTATATAGCTGCGTCTTAACTTATATCCATGTTTAGTTTCTTTTAGACTTTTCTTACTGCAAGGGGATAGCGTTGAGCATATACGATCCAGATGTTTCCCAAAAATTAGTGGAAGACATAGAGCACCTTAAAACCATATATTCATCCATTTCGAAATCAACAAGACGTTGTTGCTTCTCAAACTCTTAACAAATTTCAGGAATTTAATATTCTTTATCCTGCTCCTGAACTGCGTTATTGAATTACGTATGTTCTACATGCACCCTGTCGTAGTCGCCCTAGCTGTTGCATTGGTAAAACATCTACGAAGATTGAATCAGATTCAAGAATGAGCAAGCGCCCTGGTAACTAGGATGATCAACTGTTCCGAATTTTGAGCAATGTCACGATTTTTGTCACTAGAGACGTTCCAAAAGAACACAAAATAAAACGTTTTTAGCTCCAATTTACACACAAGGTAAAATATAAAATTGAATAATACATAGCTCTAAATTCATAACTTCCATACGAGAAATTGGTGCAAAATTTAACACTTGCATCTTCGATGGTTATTTGTTTTAAGCTCCCGGACACAAACATAATTCAAACTGATTGGTACACGTATTTATGATAATTTGATTTTTCTGGCAATGAGTTTCTGCTCAAATTATAAATTTTTTCCCTTAAAAGGGATGTTTAGCATCGTAAAAATTCATGAAGAATTAAAATGTTTCCACGATTATATAATTGACAATGACAAACTTCACTAAAAATACTGCTAAGTATTATCAAAAACACGTTATAAATATTATGACTTTCTTGAAAAATTAAAGAAAGATTTCTGAAAATTGGCACAGGATTTTCAGCCGAAACATCATTTAAAAGAACTTTCTTAAAGTTATTAATGTGCAGTTTCAAATGCTTCAATAGAGATTGTATTTTTACTCTAAGTTGGCGTTAAAAAGTAAAAAGGCCCGATTTTCTAGATGTTGGGACGATGCACCCAACATGACTCAACATAGCTAGTTTCCCTATTGGGAACTCTGTCTATAGAGATTCAAACTTTCGTGATTTAAAATGTCGAAGATATCGTTTATATCTGAATAGTAACAATTAGGCCGAGGCGCAGATTCCTGTTTTAATTCAGCCATCCTTTTTTCTGAGTATCCCTTAACTTATTTTGATTTAAAAAAGATTTTCTTCAATCTACTTTTTTTCTGCCTTTTTCTTCTTTTTCTTTTTCTTGTTGTGGGAGGAAGGGGTGGAGTCTGGTGCAATGGCTGTCCTCGAGTCTGGTGCAATGGCTGTCCTCGAGTCTGGTGCAATGACTGTCCTCGAGTCTGGTGCAATGACTGTCCTCGAGTCTGGTGCGATGGCTGTTTTGGGGGTCTGGTGCGATGACTGTCCTGGGGATGCGTCCGATGTCTGCCTCGGGGAAGAATCCGACGGCCGTCCCGGGGACTGGTGCGATGGCTGTCCCGGGGACTGGTGCGATGGCTGTCCCGGGGACTGGTGCGATGGCTGTCCCGGGGACTGGTGCGATGGCTGTCCCGGGGACTGGTGCGATGGCTGTCCCGGGGACTGGTGCGATGGCTGTCCCGGGGACTGGTGCGATGGCTGTCCCGGGGACTGGTGCGATGGCTGTCCCGGGGACTGGTGCGATGGCTGTCCCGGGGACTTGTGCGATGAATGTCCCGGGGACTGGTGCGATGGATGTCCCGGGGACTGGTCCAAAGGCTGTCCCGGAGATTGTTCAAATTGCTGTCCTGGGCCCAGTTCAAATGGCTGTCTTTGGGCCTGTTCAAATGAATGTTTCATGGCCAGACAGAATAGCTGTCCTGGGGACTGGTAAATTGGTTGTCCTGAGGACTGGTAGAACGGCTGTCTGGGGATTGGTCCAATGACTGTCCCTGGGCCTGGTTCATTGACTGTGCCGGGACTTGGTCCGAGGACTGTGCCTGCATCTTCTGGTCCGAGGACTGTGCCTGGATCTTCTGGTCCGATGACTCTGCCGGGGCATCCTGGTCCGATGACTGTCCCGGGGTCTGGTCTGGTGGCTGTCTCTGGGTCTGGTCCGGTGGCTGTCCCGGGGACGGGTCCGGTGGCTGTCCCGGGGAACGGTCCGGTTGCTGCCCAGGGGAACGGTCCGGTGGCTGTCCCGGGGAACGGTCCGGTGGCTGTCCAGGGGAACGGTCCGGTGGCTGTCCAGGGGAACGGTCCGGTGGCTGTCCAGGGGAACGGTCCGGTGGCTGTCCAGGGGAACGGTCCGGTGGCTGTCCAGGGGAACGGTCCGGTGGCTGTCCAGGGGAACGGTCCGGTGGCTGTCCAGGGGAACGGTCCGGTGGCTGTCCAGGGGAACGGTGTGGTGGCTGTCCAGGGGAACGGCGCGGTGGCTGTCCAGGGGAACGGCGCGGTGGCTGTCCAGGGGAACGGTGCGGTGGCTGTCCAGGGGAACGGTCCGGTGCCTGTCCAGGGGAACGGTCCGGAGGCTGCCCAGGGGAACGGTCCGGTGGTTGTCCAGGGGAACGGTCCGGTGGCTGTCCAGGGGAACGGTCCGATGGCAGTCCAGGGGAACGGTCCGGTGGCTGTCCAGGGAAAGGGTCCGATGGCTGCCTGGGGAAGGTTCCGATGGATATCCGGGGGACTGGTGCGATGGCTGTCCTGAAGCCTGTGCAAATGGCTGTCCTGGGGACTGTGCAAATGGCTGTCTTGGGGACTGTGCAAATGGCTGTCTTGGGGACTGTGCAAATGGGTGTCCTGGGGACTGTGCAAATGGGTGTCCTGGGGACTGTGCAAATGGGTGTCCTGGGGACTGTGCAAATGGCTGTCCTGGGGACTGTGCAAATGGCTGTCGTGGGGACTGTGTAAATGGCTGTCCTGGAGCCTGTCCAAATGGCTGTCCTGGGGCCTGTCCAAATGGCTGTCCTGGGGCTTGTCCACATGGCTGTCCTGGGGCCTGTCCATATGGCTGTCTTGGGGCCTGTCCGCATGGCTGTCCTGGGGCCTGGTGAAATGGCTGTCCTGGGACCTGATCAAATGGCTGTCCTGGGACCAGTTCAAATGGCTATTCTGGGGCCAGTTCAAATGATTGTCCTGAGGCCAGATACAATGACTCTCCTGTGAACTGGTCAATTGGTTATCCTGAGGACTGGTCAAAAGGCTGTCTGGGGAGTGGTCCAAAGACTGCCCCGGGATATGGCCCAATGACTGTGCCGGGACCTGGTTCAATGACTGTGCCTGGACCTCCTGGTCCAATGACTGTGCCGGGACCTTCTGGTCCAATGACTGTGCCGGGACCTTCTGGTCCAATGACTGTGCCGGGACTTCCTGGTCCAATGACCGCTCCGGAGTCTGCTCTAATTGTTTTCCCATGCCCGTAGTCTGCTCTAATGACTGTCCCGGGGTCAGCTCCAATGGCTGTCCCGAGGTCTGCTCCAATGGCTGTCCTGGGGTCAGCTCCAATTTCTCTCCCGAGGTCTGCTCCAATGTCTCTCCCGAGGTCTGCTCCAATGGCTGTTTTTTGGTCTGGACCAATGGCTGTTCTCGGGTCTGAGATGGGCTCTCGATGGCCTTGTCTATTTCCTTGGACCCTTGCACCGATGATCTTCCACTCTGTGGATAGAATATGAGAACAAGGTCAGGTACATATTTAAGCATTAAACGAATTAAAATGTACATGCGAAACATAAAAAAGCCGCACTCCAAAACGCAAATGTCAATAAGGATAATGGAGCACAATTGCACATAAAGTTAAGCCACAGTAAATCAGTCAAGCCCAGAGTTAAAAGAACGTCTACATTTGCTTTTGCGATACGCCCAGAGAAAAACACAGTGGCGTATGAAACTACTATCGTTCCATAAACAAACAGATCCACCGACTCATCATATATCGTGTAGCAAATTATTTCCATTACTAGAAATATCAGAAAAGTCATGAATGCTACAACTTTCACAAATAAGAATGCGCCATGCCTTATTCACTTGAGTGTTCTGATAATCTTTTGTATAGCGAAGAAAACGTCCTACTCCGTACGTAATACTTTCTGAAACATGCAGTACAAAACCTAGTCTACCAGTCGTGACGTAAGAAATACCGAATAACACGATTAAAATCGCGTAGAACGAGTAGTTCGATTTAATCATGCAATAAAACTTTTCGCTGATCCATTCGGGCTGATGTGACACAAAGAGGATTAAGCAGATTATCACTAGGATGAATGAAACGTTAAGGCCTAATCTCCAGTTTATGCATATCATGGACCTGTAAAATAAAATTTTCTTTAAAATACTCATATATGAATATTCCATAGCAGAATTAAAAGTATTTTATGACATACACTTTAATCGAATGCACTCGATTATGCCGTTCTGGCCTCCCATTAAGAATAACTCTGCAGTTCTCCCCCCCCCCATTAAAAATTACTATGCCTTTCTCGCTCCCCATTAGGAATTACTATGCGGTTTTGATCGTATAATATCAGGGCTATTTTGGACTAATATTGTCGAAGGTAAAATAGGGAATCGAAAATAGAACTAGCGTTGCCCATTGTTTTCAAATTATGTCGGTTCAATAACATTCTAAACATTTTATTTTTTTTTCCTTTCGACCTAGATCGTCTCATCTACGCAAAAGCAAGAAATGGCCATCGTGGACAGTGTCACTTAATTTATACAGGAATTTAGTGGGAACGGCATCCCCAAGAACCGTACTCCCAACCCCCAACTTCCATACCCCCAACCTCTTATAAGGATTTCTGAACTCTGCCCAATTAATGTGTCCATATTTCCTATAAACATAGGAATAGTCTGTTAAGTGGCCTGCAATCGAACTCGTTTCTCAGAGTGGGTTCCCTGTGCTCTACCCACTGGGCTATTCCGCTCAAAATTCTTTTTTCGAATTATTTAGTTTGAATAGTTTTTACAGATGAAAATTAAGTAATATGCAAGAAATATTAGCAGTCAGCATCGAACAATGCCAGCAACAGAAAATCTGATAAGAGCAGGACATGACTTTCTCTGCAGACCCAAATTCATTTTTTATTCCATTCATAAATCATTAAATTGAGTTTAATTGCACAAAATAACACTAAATTTGCATTTTTAATTAAATTTCTGTTTTTATTTGGTATTTGGACATTTTCCAAAAATGGCATAACTAAATGCGAAAAATCTCATATCTCGAGAACGGTTTGTCCTAGAGTAATAGAATTGTTCTTATTCTTTCCGCATCAAAAATTACGTATGAAACAAGCATTTAATTGATATATTTGAACATAACATTTTTTTTAGATATTGGTGATTTTTATGGGCCATTTCGTAAAAAAGGCTGGTTGATCTTTTTCAATTATTAAAATCTAATCAGCACCAGGATGACTTACAAGCGACTTATGTACCAAATTTTGTGGAATTTAGTCAATTAGTATTTTAGTTAGAGTGGATACATGAATTTTTTAAGGGTCATTTCGCAAAAAAAGGCGGGTTCTGTTTTCTTGAATCGTACCAAAAATTAATCAGCATCAGGGTCATACCCAAGAGCCTTACCTACCGAATTATATGAAATTCGGTCCCTAAGTTTTTGAGTTTGAGTAGATACATACATTGCACAGACAGACACACAGACAGACAGACACACACACAGGCGTCACGCTAAGAAAATTTTTTCGTATTCTAGAGGTCTAGAAACGTGTAGATCCGTCGAAAACTCGAGTTGAGATTTTCGGCCTGATTCCAATACTTTCCCTATACATTACCATGTGTTGCAGGGAAAGTAAAAATCTGATGTTGGCAGTACATGACTTTCCCTGCAAACTTAAATTCATATTTTCTTCATTTCTTTAATATTTCATTAGACTGAGTTTAATTGCACCAAATAACACTAATTTGCATTTTTAATTCAATTCTTGTTTTATTTGATAATTTGACATTTTTCCGATAGCGGTGTAAAAAAATGCAAGAAATCTCAAATATTTTGAGAACGGTTATCCCTAAAGTATAATGTAGTGTGTTATATTCTTTTCTTCGTCAAAAATTGCGTATAAAACAAGAATTTAATTGATACATTTCAGCATACGTATTTTTTTTTTTTTATTATCTAGGGAAATTAAGTTGTTCTTATTCTGTTCCACATCAAAAATTACGTATAAAACAAGCATTTAATTGATATATTTGAACATACTTAACATTTTTTTTAGATTTTGACGATTTTTAAGAGCATTTCGTTCAAAAAGGCAGCTTGTTCTTTTCCGATAATTAACAAAATCTAATTAGTATCAGAGTATCGTACAAGTAACTTATCTACCAAATTTTGTGAAATTTGGTCAATTTGTAATTTAGCTTGAGTGGATACATGAATTTTTTAAGGGCCATTCTGCCATATTGGCCACAAGGGCCATTAGGGCCACCAAAAGAGGCGGCTTTAGGTTTTCCGAATCGCACCAAAAACTAGTCAGCACCAGGGTCATACTTAAGTGCCTTATCTACCAAATTTTATGAAATTCGGTCTATAAACTCTTCAGTTAGAGTGAATACATACATTACACAGACACACAGACAGACACACAAACGTCAGGCTAAGAAAAGTTTTTTCGTATTCTGGAGGTCTAGAAACGTGTAGTTCCGTCGATAACTCGAGTTGCGATTTTCGGCATGTTTCCAATACTTCCCCTATACATTACCGTGTATTGCAGGGAAAGTAAAAATGAATAATTTGACATGAAAAATTTTACCCCCAAATGTGATTATATTTGATTTAAAGAAGTTGCAAGAAATTGTAGAGAGCACGTCTTTTGTAGTCACTGATATTGGCCTCACTTGCAAAATGTTAAGAAATTTAATATTAACTATAACCATCTCGAATATTTCAGTTTGAGATTTTTAGCGTAATTTTGGCATGCATCTACAATTTTGTTAACATGCTAAGACAATTTACAATATTTTTGCTGATTTACACATTATCTTGCGACTTCTCCAATTCTTATAGAGTACAAAACTGAAAATGTTTTACTTTTATTTGTGCGATTTTACCATGCGTTTTGTACATCCCTTTTAGTTTTCATCCAGTACATGGTAATATACAAAGAAAGTACTTTAACCATGTTGCAAATCGCAACTCGAATTCTTGACGGATCTACGCGTTTTAGGAGCTCTGGAACACGAAATAACTCAAATTTCATAAACCTTAGTAGATAAGTTAGTTGTGGATTATCCTGGTGCTGAGTGGATTTTGGTACGATTAATTTAAGATAAAAGATGCTAAAATGTGACAATTAAAAGTTTGTTTTATATGTAATTTTTGAAGATGGAAAAGAATAAGACCAACCCCTTTATTCTAGGACTAACCGTACTTGAGATATTTTAGTTTTTTAGCATATTTGCTACGCCGGTTTTGAGAATAAGCCCAGTTACCAAATGAAAACGAAAATTTGCTATAAAAGTGTAAATTTAGTGTAATTTCAAATAACTGTATGTTATTTTGTGCTATTAAACCGAATTTAATGTATTATTGAAGAAATAATAAGAAAATTTGAGTCTGCAGAGAAAGTGATGCGATGTCCAAATCAGATTTTTTTTTAAAATTAAAAGTTTGATTTTTGCAGACTATTAAACTCAAACATAAGTGTGCAATGAAGGAAATCATGCAAAATTCAATATGTAATGCCACATGTTGATTGTAGGACTGGGAATCAAATCTGTTGACTAATGTATATCAAGTGCAAGAAATTTTTGTCAAATAGGAACTTTATTGTATAATTAAGAGTAATTTTAATTATTTTAGTCACGGATTTATTCACCTACAACAGTGTTGTCAAGAACAAATAATGGGATGCAGAATTGAAGGAAGAATTTAATCCTTGCATGTATGTTACAGACTGTTGAAGTCAATTTTGTTGTACCACTATAACTGTACTTTATGTAATGACATTTGGAAAAACACAGTTATGTCGCATGGAATTTATTTTAAATGAATACATGAACGATAAGTTAATCAAAGCGTTAAAAATTAAATTTGAAGCTTTGTTAAAGTATCACACGTATTTGGCTGCAAAATATTTAGAATACATTGAAACAAATCAAAAACTGTTTTGTCTATAATGCAACATGTGCATAGCCCTAATATCAACAATGTTGTTTCAATAAGCATCCTCTAATTCACAGTTCACTCCGTTAACTATTATCGCCTTGAAAACTGAATTACATCTACGAAATTACATCTTACATCTACGAAAATCACATGTGACGATTCAAGTAATTTTACAAGTGAATTTTACAAGTTTTCGATTCAAGTGAACTTTACAAGTATATTACAACAAAACAGAAGCTCCTATTCAACAAATTTCTTCTGGCACGGATTCTGTACGTATATTTGAACAATGAAATCTGAGGCATTGATTGTATACGTGGTATTTGAGGGATTGAAATAGACTTCATCCATAATGTAAACATACAATTGAACAAAATGTACACAATATAAACATAAAATTGATAAATATGTTCTTAATGCATAATGTAAACATAAAAATGAATTCATTAAAATAACTTACTTGTAAAGGGAAAACGGCAGACATAGAATGAATGACAGTTATGTGTGTGCTCTAAAAATTCTGAAGCTGCTGCCAACTGTTAAAGTAATACATGGCAAATAATTTTAAACACGCATAATTTGATCTGAAGGCTTCGTTACAATTTTCCAACCGGTCTGGCCGAGCAGAATGGGTAATAGTTTAAAATGGGAATAGTTCAAAACGCATGACTTGGTCGTTTAAATTTGAACAAATATTGTAAGATAGGACATTATAGCTCCAGAATTCTGTATTAAAATTTCGAAAACCGGATTCTGGTAGGATTAGATTGCACATGTCCTGGTACGGCTTGAAGATTCTAGTCTTATCTGCGTGGAAACGGAATCGTTTAGGAATTACAATGTGAAACAATATCAATTTCGACACGATTTCGTTTTCCATGTGGACTAGACTAGGGAGCCTTGGGTATTCTACATCGCCATTTTTGCTGTCTTTAAGCCAGTAGAGTGATGCATAGCAAGGATTGTTAAGTGTCAGAAAATTCGAATTCTAGTTAGAGTTTTCGACGGATTCACTCATTTTGAGCATTCCTGAGCTCGAATCAAACGTTTTTGATATGATGTCTGCGTGTATGTGCGTGTTTGTTTGTGTCGACACTATGACTGTCTTCTTTCTGTGTTCCTGTGATGTGATTCATTTTAATATATGTTCTGTAATCTATTGAATCAAAAAATAAAGTTCCCGGCCTCACATCTTGCTACCATAAGCCTTCGGGTTGGTCGTGTGGTCTGGGTTTTCAACACTCAACTATGACTGTCTTCAGAAGTTAAGTCCGGTCACCCCGGTCGGACAATTGAGTCAGCATTAGCCAACTGAATTCCACGAAATGATCCATTTTCTGACTTTTTAATCACTCGATCGCCTCGGTCGTCAATTCTGAACACGACTTATGCAACTCAAGAATAAATGCATCTACCTTTATCAAATTTTATGTGCAGATATGTTACACAAGAAACTAAAACTAGATAGAACTTTTTGTAAATATCATGATTAGAACACGAATAATCCTAATATTAACATTCTTATAGACTTTTTTCCTATGGCAAATAAGGATAGTTTCAACAATCATTGCTAGTTTATAGTAGACGCTAGATGCCGGTTCTTTTGCTGTGGTGCCTGCACTATTATTAGCGGTCACTATAATTTAAGAATTTTTTTCATATTAGAGAAAGAATGCGCAATGTCTCGAGAACTACAGCTGTTGATGTTCTGTAAATCATGCCATGGGTTCCCATAGAACTTTTTCTAGGTGGGTAAGTGTGGGGTAGCAAACCACTGATGTGAGTGGGATAATCTAAACGATAAGATGTACAGCATTGACTAGCTTAACGTCCACATTTGTGTCTTTGATTGTTGAGGGTTTGTGGAGGCGGGGGGGGGGGAACAAGTGCTAGTCTTCCTTTACGGGTTCCTATGAATGTTGCCATGCTTTTTAAAAAAGAAAAGTACAAATAAAATGTCTATTTTGTAACAAAATTTAACATATTTATTTTTACGGTCTTATACTATGTAATATATGTAGCAAAAATATAGTTTTCACGAAAATTTCCGAATTCGACATTTTGATATTAATATATGTGTTATGACCTCCTAAACACGTTTTGACTATTTTTGGCGTGTTGTCCGTCTGCCTGTCTGTCTGTCTGTGATCGATTTCTGGTGTATACAATAACAGTCTCTGATGTGGGAATGCATTTTTAAGAAACGTTACATACGGCTTTGTTATAAAAAAATTTAATATTAGATAGAATGTTTTTTTTAATTCGTGCAAAAACTTTAAAACTTACTCGGAATTACATATATATATATTTTTAACATAGCAGCATAGGACAAAATTTGAAATAAGCATGCATAAAAGGGTTTATCCGTGACTAATGTAAAATCTACCGACGGACATAATTTTAATCTTAATTTAACATTCTCAGCACGATTGGACCAATTTATATATTGCCCATATCTTCCGTAAACAACGGAAATTCTACTTTCCTTATACACATAATGCATATGGAAAGTATTGTGACGGAGTCGAAAATTCGAATTCGAGTTTTCGACGGGAGAGCACGTTTCAATCGTCCCTGATCACGAATCAATCATTTTTGAGGTGATGTCTGTGTATATATGTGTGTGTGTGTCAGTGAGTCTGTGGAGACGATAACTGACGAAAGCATGGACCGATTCGAACGAAATTTGGTACTAAAATCCCAATCCGTAAACACTGGAAGCCTATTGTTTTTATATGCATTCGAATGTTCAGAACCCCGCTAAATTTTCGAGTGAAATCTTGAAAAAAATCGTCAAAAAATCAAAACCGCTAATAAAGTTACGCAAATAGACATTTCTTATGTAATTTTTCATTAAAAAACGATTGGCATAAATTTTAGAACGCTAACATGAACCGTTCTCGAGATATTGCACATTTTTCAAAAAAAATTATCAGACAGTCATATAAAATAAAAAAAATATTTCCTATTGAGAAACATGTTCACTTTTCATATGTAATACCATGCGATAAACTGGGTGACATCATTCTCGTGGATCTAGCTCGTTCCATTCATGAAAAAAATACTTTGAGTAATACTTTTGTATTTGATCTCCAATAGTCATTTATCTGCTGTAAGATTAACTTATTTCTTCTTCCATAACGCTTGGCGAAATTTTGACGACGAATTTGGTGGAATGTCGCCAACTTAGCGACTTTTTTAAATGTTGCTAAATTAACGAAAAACTCGCCAAATGGATAAAAATGACGCTAAATCAATGATGACTTATTGATGATGACGACAAGGAAAATGACGACTCATTGACGAACATTCAATATCTTGGAAATAATATAAATAACAACTATAAAAATAATCTATTTTTTTTACTGTAAAAGTAGTAAATTCATTGTATTATATAAGGAAAGTCATGTGCTGCCCACATCAGATTTTTATATTTACAAGCTACTTAAACAATACAGATACAGATAACAGCACTCAATCTCTAATTCGTCTGTTTTGAACTAAAATCATTTTGGCAACATAAATACATGAAAATAATCAAAATTTCAAAAAAGGTCTATTAAACCCTTAAATTATTGGTATCT
Organism: Amaurobius ferox; assembly: GCA_951213105.1. NCBI lineage: Eukaryota > Metazoa > Arthropoda > Arachnida > Araneae > Amaurobiidae > Amaurobius > Amaurobius ferox. The sequence goes on along the minus strand of OX578155.1, from coordinate 52,116,308 downwards.
CAGCGAATTCTCATCCAATTGCAGTCAAATTTTTGGTCAATACTTATAATGATTATATAATATCAAATAAAAAAAAATAGGATGGCATCTTTTGGATTCGTAAACCTAGAAATGTCCAAAATATAAATGCACTTGGTGCGATAGCTATTTATTCCTCTAAATATCTGCCAAACTGCTCGATAGTCGGCAAATTTGAGGCAGTTTTTGGCAGAAAATAAGGAGGGAAAGCGTGGCTAAAATCCACTTGTAGAAGTTCGACATGAATTTGTCAGTGATGTTCGTCTGTCCCTCTGTCTGTGGATGATTTCCTTTGCACACGATAGCAGCCACTGATGTGAATGAATTTTTACGAATCTTTATATCCGGCTTTGTTATCAAAAAATTTAGAATTGGATAGAATTTTTTTAAAATTCGAGCGATTACTTCGAAATTTATGCGAAATTTTATATTTTCTTAACATGGTAGCATAGGACAAAATTTGATATAATCATGCATAAAAAGGTATATTTATGGCTCGTTGATTACGAGACTTCATAGTTTCAATCATTGTTGGGAAAAATAACTGCGATACAATTTTTTTTGTTTGTGACATCATTAGCTTCCTTGGGGGACAAGTCCCCCCCCCCCCGATGGGTTACATTGTCAAGTATGGTAACAATCGGAACATGTTTTCAAACTCCTTAAAGTGAAGGGTAACACGATATAGTTGTAATTATGTGGACTCATGATACCGATTTTTCAATTTTTTTGAATTTTTTTTTTAAATTTGAAAAAAAAAATTCTTGTATGAAAAAGTTATATTGAGCTACACTCAAGTTAATTTTACATTGTTTTTCTATTTATGAGAACAATAAATGTATAAAAGAATTGAGGGGAACACTTAATTCTGAAAATAATCACTTTACCTCTGTCCTTTAGTGATTGAAATAATCGTGGAAAATCTCTTTTGCTTATTTTCTTTGGCAGATTTCTTTCCCAGTCTCATAAACACAAGCACATACACACACATCATCGAAAAAGTGTTGATTCATATTTATGGATGGTCATAAGTCGGATTCATAATCCTAGCATACTTTCCCCTTAAGTACACCATGCAGAAGTTTTAAAAACGTTGAACAAAATTGAACTGTTTGCAGTAATACATCAATTAATAAAAGTGCATGAAATACATTTGGTTTTTTCACATTAAATGGGCATGTGTGCTTTCATATATGTACTAGAAATCGTTTCCGGATTCTATTGAACAAATTGGATATAAATACTTGTATATAAAAGCATCAGAAGTTAATAAATGCATTTCTCCTATTATAAGTCATATTAAAAAATGAAGAAACTTACATTCATAACGAAACTAATTATTGATTGTGGCTTTGGAGAACAATTAAAAACAAATTTTTCAATATCTAACAGTTGTATTACATTCAAGTGCTACTTCATTATTCGGTTTCTAAATTGCATCATTATCGAAAGGAACAATAGTATCTATTGAGTTTTCGATCGATATAAAACAATCCATTTTCGACCTAGACCATCCGACCTACCTTAAGGTTTTTGGAGTGCCAGAAAGTGCCACTCAATTTATATCGGAGCCCAATGGAGGTGGCAATCACAGGGACTTACACTTCTTTCCCTACCACCAACCTCTAGGATGGACTTTCACACATACACTCTTTTGTTAAAAAAAAAAAAAAAAGACTGTTTTTATTGAAATTAAATATATATGCTTATAGCTCATATACAAGTAATGAAATGATTATAAAATCGAGGCCGCAGGACCCATCAATGGTTAGCAATTGCACATTGGATTTTCAAATCAGTAGTTGGTGAAACCCTCCTTGGCGGCAATGCATGCTTGTATACATACGTCTAGGTAAGGAATGATAAAGTTTCCTAATGCCATCCTGCGATACATTATGCCAGGCATTAATCAATTGTTGCTCCAGATCTGCTCCAATTTGGGGTGCTCGAATCTGGCGGCCTAACGTGCCCCATACATGCTGGATTGGCAAAAGATCTGGTGACCTTGTTGGCCAAGGAACAGTATCAACAACACGGAGACAGTCTATAGATATGCAAGCCGTATGTGACGTGGCATTATCTTGTTGGAAAATGGCTCCAGAATGATGTGCCATGAAGGGTAACGTAAACAGCCGCAGGATTTCATCAACATATCGTCGAGCTGTTAAAGTTGTACGCAGGATGATTAAGGGCGACCTGCTGTCGTAAGAGATAGTACCCTACACCATCGCACCAGGGATAATGGCTGTGTGCCTGTGTAAAACAAAGACTGATTGGGACTCTGGACCTGGCGCCTCCAAGTTTCCGATGATCATCTACTGAAAGACTGAAGCGTGATTCATCGCTGAATACAATGCGATGCCAGCCTGTGGTAGCCATGGTGCTCGGCTATGACACCACTCTAAACGATTCGATGTTATGGGGTTGTGGGCAGTCGTCTTAAAGGCCGCCGTGAGCGTAACTCCAACTCAGCCGAGATGGTGGAAGGTACCACGGGTGGTATGGAAGAGGCTGTAGCACGTTGGATGGCGGACAATGATGCCGTTGGGCCACTTCGTAACTGTCGCACAATCATCCGATCTTTCCTCGCATTCGTGCACCTTGACCTCCCTGAGCCATCATTCTGCCGATGAGTTCCGCCGATGAGCAACCGTCGTTCGATGCAGGTGGCGGTCCATTGATCGGTATGACCAGCCAGCTTCACGCATCCCGACTATACAACCACGTTCGAACCCGTCTAATTGCTTCTAAGGTCTTCGGTAACGTCGTAACGGCATCATTGGTTGTATCTCCACGGAACTACAAAGTCAATAACGAGCAGAGATAAACCGTCCACATTTTTAACCTATTTTATAGGATGCTAGTTGCGTAGTAGGAACGTGCACTATGACAGAAGCTAACACTTATTGGTCTTGCAAATTCAATCATTTTCATACTTGGTATAAAGGAATTTGCATGCGAAATTTCGAGATGATCGGATTATTTTTTAACAGTGCTTCGGTTTTTTTTTCTGCAAAAGAGTGTATTTAACATGCCTGTACTGTGCGTGAATACGGAGACAGTTTGGGCAGAACCGGCTATCTAACTTAGATCGTCCGATTGCAATCCCCACTAGCTAACCACTGAGATGTCCTATTCTATATGAAATAATTTAAAACTCATGTTTGTCTGTCTCTTCATGGGTATGAACATGACATTTTGATGTGTAGAACTTTTATGTCCCTACTTATAATTTAGACGGTTTTTCGTCCATCTTCTTATTCTGTATGTATGTTTATTTTCATTTCCTTCGGATTATTTCCTCCCTTTGAGCGTGACTTATTCTTTATATGAGCCCCAAAACAAATGGGAATCAATAGTTAGTCATCAATAGTTTTCAAGACAGAGAAGATTATTCTAGGTTTGAAATAATCTCCTAACTAAAGTGCAATATCGTGTTTTTTTCCTCTACAATAAATGCAATCCAAAACAGACAGCGCGACCCGATTTTTGTTTGTGCCTGTATAAAATTATGGAAGGTCTATAAATGAGCAAAATATATAAAATTAACACTTCAATCTGCAAACAATAATAATTGAACGGAAATTTTGTTTCTTTCATTTAAGTTTATATTATTGTCTGTCACATATTACTATTATACATTTGCATGTATTTATTTAGCAACGGCAAAAATTACAATTATTTGTTTTTTACTATCTGGGAATATCAGCTAATTTGTTAATATCGACAGCTTCGTTTAGAACATTGCATGTATAAAATAGAGTTTTTAGTTTTCTAAAATAATTTTTGTTTTAACACTAGAACGACGGAAGCTATCATTTTGATCGCATAACTACTTTGAACAACGATTCCTCCAAAACGGATAATCCCAGCCCATTGAAATTTTATGACTTTTCATTGAAGTTATTGAAAATAGAGAAGAAGATTATTCCAGGTTTGTAATAAGAGAACATATCAATTGGTTTTGAATTAAAGGTATGTTGCATTTTTTCTACAGTGGCTCTCAAATGTGTTCGTACACTTTAAAAATTTGTGGAAAAAGCGCTGTCGCCTGGATTTGAATTTGAATATAAAGTTCAATATTTTTTCATATCATCTCCATGTAATTCTGAATAAAACTTAACATTTTATTTTTAAATATTGACTCATTTTTTTTATAAAAATGAAAATGCAAGGAGGCAGAGAAAAAACACGTCGCAAAAGTGATCGTACACCGAAATATTTTCGGATAAATTCATAAATAAAATTATCCTCTGCCGTTTATTTTTATTTTTGCATTGTGGCGACATTTAAAAAAAAAGTTTGGCTTTAATCTTTGCTTGCTTACTTCGTAATATTTAGTATTTAAAAATGGCTCGTAGGCGTAAGAAAACAATGAACAGTATTCGAAAATTGATTATTTTTCATCATAGTAGTAGTAAATCAGTTCGTAATACCGCTGAATTAGTAAATTTGTCCCATTCTACTGTGCAGTATGTGATAAACGCTTTAAAGAAGAAAATCGGATCGAAAACAAGGTAAGAAAAGGTCGCCCGGCAAAGTTAGCTTAACGTAATCAGAGATTTGTAGTTAGAAAATATGTGAAAAATCCATGTTTAAGTGCTGTAAAAATTTCTACAGAATTTACTGAAAAATTTTCTACTTCACATTCACCTGAAACTGTTCGACGAGTGCTCAAATCAGATAGATTACACGGACGTTCTGCCCGAAGAAAATTTTCTGTAAAGTGCGAAAAATAGAAAGCTTAGGCTTTTCTTCGCAAAATCAATGATAAATAAGCCCGAAACGTATTTGAATTATGTCTTATTTGCAGATGAAAGCAAATTTAACATTTTTGGTTCCGGTGGGCGTATAATTGTATGGAGAAGAAAAAATGAGGAACTTAATCCCAAGAACTTGGTTGGTATGTCAGTAAAGCATGGCGGTGGAGGTGTCCATGTGTGGGGGTGCATGTGAGTATCAGGTCTTAGTAATTTGGTATTTATTGATGGCATATTGAATCATGATCTTTATTTAAATAATTTAAAAGACAATTTAAAATTATCAGCCCAAAATTTGGGTATTGGAAATAACTTTGTTTTTTATCAAGTTAACGATCCTAAGTACACGACTCCCAATCTCCGCTTCTGCTGTCTCCATAGTTGTCCACAAGTTCTGAAAACAGGTCTCGGAGAATTATTTATGAATGAAATGCTGCTTTTATGGAGAGAGCCTACTATTTTATGGAGAGAGGCGTGTTATTTTTTCTATGACGTCATTTGAATGAATTTCAAATGACGTCATTTTCAGGTCTTCTGGAAACTTCTCAGTCGCCGGATTTAAACGCAATGGAGCACATTTGGAGAGAACTGGAGGTTAGAGTTCGAAGACACGACATTAAAATGAAACTCTAATTAAAAACAGTTATGATCGAAGAATGGAGGAACATTGATGCAGAAATTACAAAAAAGACTAATAAACTCTATTCACAGACGTTTAAAAGCTGTTGTGGGTGCTAGACGATATTCTACTAAGTACTAATTTACCGAAATATTACAATATTTACTGTATGTTGAGATTTTCTTTAAGTGTACGAAGACTTTTGTAGCCTAACATTTTGGTTAATTTTGATTATTAATTTTTCAAAAAAAAATTACCATGTTATTAAAATATTTTATGTAGTTTTGTTAAGAACAAGTTATAGATATTATTAAAAAATTCCCATTCTGAAATATTAATTTTTATTAATGGATAGAACAGTATTTCATTGAAATTAGTAAGTGTGCCAACACTTTAGAAGCCACTGTATATAAAGTTCACCTCAAACTGTGAATAAGTTCCTTTACATTATATATATCGTATTAACACTAAATCAGAGAGGACAGTTAAGAAACATCATAATATAAAAATTATTGATTTAATTTTGCACGATCATAATTGATTAGATTTATACACTTTGTGTTATCAGCCAATTTTTGAAAATATAAATATTATTTTGGTATAGTCTTTTGCTATTAAATGCATAGCGTTGCTCTCCATAGCAATTTTCAAACACTTGTTTTACTAAGAAAAAGCATTATTTTAGAAATTAAAATAATTTCGGTAAATCCCCAAATCCCGGGATCAGGACACTTCTTATCCTGGGATTTCAGGCTTTAGCTGGGAATCCGAAATTACGATCATAAGAGAAACTTTAAAAGTAGATTAAAAATAACTAATATCTGTCCGATGGAGTGTATTTTCACTTTTCTTATTTTCACTCTAAATATCCTTAGAAACTATAAGATGGATATAAATAGTACTATAAGATAGATATAAATAGTAAACGACAAAAATATGCATTAGGAAATTTAGTTTCTAAATCTATATTTTTTTTTCAAAAAAAGCTTTTACAGTTTTCGAGTAATCGGCTTTTCAAGTTGAAGATTGAAAATCTTCTGTTTTTCAAGATTATATATCAAAATCTAACATTGCTAATGAACAATAAGCAGGAATTTATAGCTCTTTGAAAGCCCTACAAATGTATATAACAGGATTTTGGACAGAGCCCTCGAAGTCCAGAAGTTTATTAGATATTTTAGTATTTTTATCTGAACTTTCCAATGGGTGGGAAAGATGCAGTACTTCAAATGTCACATTTGTTACATCTCAATCTGTTAACTTTCTTCTTCTGTCCCTGGTGAAGTATTAATACATAAGCACGAGATATTATATATTGTTTAGAAAAATTAGGAGATTAAATGATCTTGGGGATTCTAAAGATGCTTAATGATTGGTGAGGTTTTAACAAAAAAAATGAAAATATGCATCTTCAAGTACGAGTTTATGTCCCGCCAGCCAAGATTGTAGATTAAGTTGGATGTAAAACTTCCGTCAGATATAATGTACACGTTTAATTTATACACCTAAAAGGAAGTTAGTAAAATAACTTGATATTTTGACTTTAAGTGTATGGTTAAAGTGTATGGTCGGGAGCGAACGGCTCTACCGTGCTTAAAACACCGGTTCCTGTTAGATCACCGCAGTTAAGCAGCATCGGGCGCGGATAGTACTTGGGTGGGTGACGACCAGGGAACGCCGTGTGCTGCTGGCACATTTAAGTCGACGTGGTGGCCGAACGGTCAAGGCGAGCGTTACCAGCGATCGATCGACCGCCACGTTGTGGATTAGAGTCCCACGTAAGACATGGATGTTGAGTGTTATGGCCGTAGTGTGTTCCTCCCCCCTCTGGTGCACCTGGGGCAACATACTAGGACGGCAAAATGGTTCACAATTTCGGCCGTACATAGGGCAAAACGACGTAACTCGACGTAGAGTCTAGTGCTAGAGTAGTCTAGTGAGTGCTAGAGTAGTCTAGTGCTAAAGTCTAGTGCTAGAGTAGTCTAGTGCTAGAGTCTAGTACCCGGCCATTGGAAAAAAAAGTGTATGGTCAATGTATCTAAACGAAATCGGGGCGAAAGCTAAGAGTACTAGCTAGCCATAAACAGTCAGCGAGTAACTTGCAGCGCTTTGAAAGCCTGTAAACGAAATACATGAGTCTGAAACATTGAATAAACTTTATTGAAGTTTTATTACTTTCCTTATATACAATAATGTATAAGGAAAGTATTGTGACAGGGTCGAAAATTCGAATTCGAGTTTTCGATTGGAGAGCACGTTTCAAGCATTCCTGATCACGAATCGAACATTTTTGAAGCGATGTCTGTGTGTGTGTGTGTGTGTGAGTCTGTGAAGACGATAACTGACGAACGAATGGACGGATTCGAACGAAATTTGCTACAAAAATTACAATCCGCAAACACTCGAAGCCTATTGTTTTTATACGCAATCGAATGTTCAGAACCCCCCAAAATGTTTGAGTGAAATTTTGAAAAAAATCGTCAAAAAGTCAAAACCTCTAATAAAGTTACACAAATAGACATTTCTTATGTAATCTTTTATTAGAAAACGATTGACATGAATTTTAGAACGCTAATATGAACCGTTCTGGAAATATTGCACATTTTTAAAGAAAAAATAAAAAAATCATAAAATAAAAAAAAATATTTTCTATTGAGAAACATGCTCACTTTTCATATGTAATACCATGCGATAAATTGTGTGACATTCTCGTGGATCTAGCTCGTTCCATTCATGAAAAGATACTTTGAGTAATACTTTTGTATTTGAACGCCAATAGTCATTTATCTGCTGCAAGAATAACTTAATTCTCCGTCCATAACGCATGGCGAGATTTTGGCGACGAATTTCATGGAATGTCTCCAACTTGGCGACTTTTTTAAATGTTGCTAAATTAAAGAAAAACTCACCAAATGGATAAAAATAATGCTAAAACAATGAAAATGACGACTGACTGACGAAAATTTAATATCTTCGAAAGAATATAAATATCTACTATAAAAATAATCTATTTTTTTTTTTACTGTAAAAGCAGTAAATTCATTGCATTATATAAGGAAAGTCATGTGCTGCCCACATCAAATTTTATGAAACGTCATTCACCCAAAACCATTTTGATCGGACTGGAGACTCCGTTAATATTCTGTGGTGTATTTAAAATTGTTGCGATAGCATATCTTATTGGGTTAGCCAGTCTTCGGTTTAGCCATAGCTGTCGTTCGTGGTATGTTTTAATTTTTACTTTCTCATACTATGTAATATAGCTCAGAGAAAGTATTGTTTTCATGAAAAGTTTCGAATTCGAGATTTTGATGCCAGATCCTCCTGAACGTTTTGACTACGTTTGGCGTGTCATCCGCCAGTCTGACTGTGATCGATGTGTGTGTATGAGATAGCGGTCACAAACATTAATGGATTTTCAGAAAACTTAATATCTAACTTTGTTATAAAAAAATCTAAAACTAATTGGAAGTTTTTGCTAGTTAGTCTAGAATCATTTAGAAGTTTTTGGTCGAGAATTTTCAATTCGAGAAAAACTTCGAAATGAATTCGAAGTTTTATATATTTTTACTTTCCTTATATACATAATGTATAAGGAAAGTATTGTGACTGAGTCGAAAATTCGAATTCGAGTTTTCGACGGGAGAGCACATTTCAAGCATACCTGATCACGAATCGAACATTGAGGTGATGTCTGTATGTGTGCGTGCGTCAGTGAGTCTATACAGGTGAATATTTCAAAATACACAGACGAACCGAACATTGCTAAACTTGCACTTTTGTACTTGTGCTTATGATTGTAAATATAAAATCCCTTCTTTCAATTAAAGCTTGTTGAGTATTGCTTTCAAATAGCCAGAGTAACTTCCCTACGTACATGGTATAAAGTGCAGAGAAAGCAATGTGACGAGGTCAAAACTCTAATTCCAAGTTTGCAGATGAACATTTAAGTATATCTGAATTTGAATGGAACATTTGAGGTGAACTGCCTTTCTTGGCCGTTGAGAAAGAGCACACCGTTTTTGACCTAAGGAAGCGGGCTCAAAGTGCTATCAACAATTATTTTATGTGCTTATTCCCGCTTTCTTTATGGAAGTTCTAAAAGTTGTGGATTTGTATAGCTGGAGGAAAGTCTGATGGACTTTCAGGATTATAGTATTGGTACTTCGAAATAGCTCTCTATATACAGTGTGATTCAAAAGTTCGGAACAAAAGTAAAACGCTATAAAAAATATCTAAGGGTTGGAGAGACATGCGGTTTGCAGATTAATATTCGCCATAACGGGGAATTTTGTATGGCATGAAAACAAAATAGTTCAAAATCTCGACACTAGGGAGTGCTGCTGCAGATAAAGCCATGGATGTGACTTAGGCATATCGCTCACGCAACGCAAAAATTAGGATCAAACAAAAACATTGAATACCACCCCCCACACAGTACGTCAAGTGATTGCGTTGTTACAGTTAACGTTTGGTGCCGATCGCCTACTAAGCAGGTATAGCACACATGGCCTGCGATATGCCCAGATTTCACACCCTGTGATTTCTGGTTGTGGAGATATCTAAAATCACGGGTCTATAGAGGAAATCCCCAGCCCTTGCCAGCACTGAAAGACTCCTTACGGCAGGAGGTAGGAGCCATTCCCGCTGATATGCTGTATCAGTCGTAATACCGCGACTGCACTCAGTACTCGAAGTGGTGGTGGACACATTGAGCACTTGCAGCTGTAAATCATGCCGAAATAAAATATCTCATTTCACAATTATTACCTCGCATTGTTTTCTTTGCAACAGCGCCCCCTAGTGTAGAGATTTTGAATTTTTTTTTTTGTCTGCCATACAAAATCCCCCACCACGGTGAATATTAATCTGCAAACCGCATGTCTATTCGACCCATATTTCTTTTTTTTTTAAATATAGTTTTACTTTGGCTCCGAATTTTTGAATCACCCTGTATATAGAGTCAAGAAAAGTTCCGAGTAGTAATGTATAACTCAACGAAAAAATATTCTCTGGATTTTGTTCACTATTTCGTTACGAAAGAAGTTAAAAGCCATTGCATCATGTAGGGAAAATTTCTGTGTAGACTACATAAAATTATTTTTAGTTGAGACTTCCATCAAAAATATATGGCATCTACTTTTATTTATCCAGCTTTTCACCGAGAAGGTTAGAAAGGAATATAAAATTCAGCGGTTGGTAGTTGAAATTAAGTTGAATATTAAAAATAAATCAACAAACAATCTAGTTATGGTAGTTGAACCCCTCTAGCGAAGAGCTTTAATTTCATAGAAGTACAAAATTAAATTTTTATACGCGGCTCCGAATAAAAAAAATCTGATGCGGGCAACACATGACTTTCCTTATATAATGTAATGAATTTACTACTTTTACAGTAAAAAAATAGGTTTTTCTTATAGTAGATACTAATATTCTTTCTAGGATATTAGATTTTCAGCCATCAGTCGTCATTTTCATTGATTTAGCGTCATTTTTATCAATTTGGCGAGATTTTCGTTAATTTGGCAACATTTCAAAAAGTCGCCAAGTTGCCGCTAAATTCGTCGCCAAAATTTTGCCAAGCGTTATGGACGAAGAAATAAGTTGCTCTAACAGCAGAAAAATGACTATTGGCGTTCAAATACAAAAGTATTACTCAAAGTATCTTTTTTCGTGAATGGAACGAGCTAGATCTACGAGAATGATGTCACCCAATTTATCGCATGGTATTACAAATGAAAAGTGAACATGTTTCTCAATAGGAAATATTTTTCTTCATTTTATATGACTTTTTAATAATTTTTTTGAAAAATGTGCAATATCTCGAGAACGGTTCATGTTAGCGTTCTAAAATTTATGTCAATCGTTTTCTAATGAAAAATTACACAAGAAATGTCTATTTGCGTAACTTTATTAGTGGTTTTGATTTTTTAACAATTTTTCCAAAATTTTATTCGAAAATTTAGGGGTGTTCTGGACATTCGATTACGTATAAAAACAATAGGCTTCCAGTGTTTACGGATTGTGATTTTTATACCAAATTTGGTTCGAATCGGTCAATTCGTTCGTCAGTTATCGTCTGCACAGACTCACTGACACACACACACACACACACACAGGCATCACTTCAAAAATGTTTGATTCGTGATCAGGGATGCTTGAAACGTGCTCTTCCGTCGAAAACTCTATTTCGAATTTTCGACTCCGTCACAATACTTTCCTTATACGTTATGTATATAAGGAAAGTAATATGCCAATTTTTAAAATTTTCTTAGTGCGACAGAGTTATCCTTACGAAGAAAAATTCGAAAATTCGCCGAAAATATTCCGTTTATTTGGTTTTCCGTTCGTTTGTAAAGCACCAGCGACAAACTGATTAAACGGTAGCAAATTTCAAATCGCGATTTTTACGTTTTTTGTAGATTGGATGGAAATACAGAGAACATCGCTCAAAGAAAAAACTAGTCTCATTTGTAGTACAGGAAAATTGAATAAATCAAGAATTTCGATTAATTTCTTACTAGATACCTTTTATTGAAAAATTTTCCAAGCGTCTTTAGTCCTAATTAAGCATAGGACATTTTACCAATTCCCATTTATTTTAACAGGGGCACTCGTATAAAAGTAACAAAATTAGCTTTTTTATGAAATTTTAGTTTCTTGGTAGGATACAGATTACCTTAAACAATTCACATCCTAGATTTAGACTGAAAAGTAATTAAGAATTGCAGAACACATTGCAAATATGTGGATAAAGTGTGGATAAGAGTTCAACGAATTCGGGTATATCACTATGGAATATGTAAATACATTACATATAAAACTGAAACAATTTAGTAGTTCGTCAGATAAGAAAAATTATTCGAAAGTTAAACAATAACAGCCACAAGACATTAAATGCATGGCTTGAATGCAAAAGTTATGAATGCAAAAGGTATTTAAAAATTATACTGGACAAAATGTTAAAATTTATAGGAAATGGAACGAAAATCGTGAATTTAGAATAGTTAGAGTTTGAAATGTACGAATTTAACTTTGTTTTTTTTACAACATCTATGGACAAGATTTTATATCTGTAGTATCATTAGTTCGATTTTATATCAGTCATTTAATTATCGGGTTCACATCTAGGTCAAACACAAACTGATTTATTTTAAGCAAGTGGTTGTTGACATTGAAGTTGTTGATTTTTCATCAAATCCTAATACGTGCTCGTCTACAAGAGGGAATGTTAACGCTATAATATAAGCACGAGAAAATTATTATAGCGCTAAAAATTTTATCAAGCGTGTAATATTTTAAACTTAAGATTTTTTTTTGTAGTTATATGTTATACAAATTTAGTCTTCCGATGCATATACTTTACGATATTTTTAAAGCAAAATTGGATAAATTATGTTTTGAGATTTCGTTTTGTAAATCTATAATCGTATTTTTTGACAACTCTGAAAAACTTCACGTCAAAACCTAAACAGAAAAAGGCGAAGCTTTTGACCACTTAGTTGGGAACTTTTTACTAACAATGAACCAAGCAATTTAGAATCAAACCGATTCCCAAGAAATCATGCATTATGAAACTTAAAATATAACTAGCTTGTCCAAATGATGCCGGAAATTTTAGTCCATTTTTTGTCTGCAAAAATATTTAATTGCAAATTGACGTTATGTTGCTATACATTCGACAGAATTTACTAGAGAGGGGCAATAAAATTTATAATTTTCTAGTTTATGTATTAACAGCATGTAATAATTAAAAATCTAAATTATTGTGTATATTATTCATTTGAGTTCAAATTGAACTATTCCTATAAATAAAATACAAAAGTAAATATCATGGTTTTTCATATTTAAGTAAAAAGCATTTTGAATTGGTTTCCATAGCGACAATTCATTTTGTATAACATTTATTCAATGTACGCATAATATGTGAATGAAGTTAAAATTGGGTGAATGGGTAGTTGTTGCTTCTAAGACCTAGAAGTTACCCTTGTCGCAAGTATAGTACTATATACACTATAAAATATTCTGCAACCTTTGCTAATTTTTTTGCAGCTACTTTGTTGATCATTTAAGCCACAATTAGAGGCGCTCATTAAAAATTCTAGATTTATTTCTGAAATATTCAGCTAATTATCTTCTGCCGAAGAGTTATATACATATATATATATATATATATATATCAGGGACTTTACTCCCTATTATGGACAGCCGATTCCCCGGAAGTACTCGGCAGCATGCTTACAAATGTTTTACAGTGTAATTTCACCTCGACGTCAATTTTTATGTATCATGTAGTCTTTAGTTCCCAAATTTAAATCTAGTTTCATGGCGCTTTCCTTGTCTGTCCAAATACGAAGAAATAAGAAAAATCCTAACCGCGAACTTGATATATTTAAAGAGGAAATTCGAAGGACTGTTTGTTCAAAAACTGTCTGTAAATGCCAAGATATCCAACCTAGTTTTAAATTCTTATTCAAAATATCTTTTAGAACAATTGGGTTCCATCCTCCACTTCCCTCTTTTAGACCATTTGTTGGAAGATCTGCATGAACTAGAAAATATGCCTACGGGAATCTGAATTCTATCCTTTCGTTTAACAAATCTGAATTTAGTAAATGGGAAAATTTGTTTAGAGTGAAAGTTGTTATCAACAGTCAAAAGTATCACAATTTATAATTTAAGTAAAACACCTTTATTATATCAAGTACTTAAAAACTTTTGATTAAATTCATTAATAACTTTGATTTCCAATAGGTTCTACAAAATGTAAAAATGAGTCGCATTAGAATAAAATCAGAGTTTACCAAATAAAATACCTCATTCAGTAAAAGCCCATTCTGAATCTGTTTGATAGGAATCCTCATTCACTATTGTTCCTTGTGAATCGGAGCTATCACTACTACTTTCATAGTCTGTTGATTCGGTTGGCTGAATTCGTTCACGATCGGTTATTGTTAGGCTAATCGATTCAACTCTTGTCTCGTTTTTGTGGATAATTATTTCAGCTTTTTCATCGCTATGCATATCTATAAGGTTTTGTCCAACTCCATGGTCCATTCTTGCATGACCCAGATATGTCCACATTTCTTCCAGCCCTCGATCTAATTGTTCTCTTTCAATATCTGAATATTCTTCAAGTTCATGCATATCAACATTGACGATATCTTTTAATACACCTATTTGGTAGAATAGAACTCCTGTGATGTAGTAATATGGTGAAGGAGTCATCGAATCGTCAGAAAATATATTTAAATTATATTCGTTTGGCTCTCCGTTCATCCTATTTAGAATACTGCGAAAAAATATGCGTCGAATACGTTTTCCTACAACTTTAAAAAAATGTCTTGTTCTGTATATACGACGTTGAAAAAACTGTAGTATAGAAGTAGGTCTACCAGAAGTGACGAAATAAAAACCGTATAACGCCATTAAAATCCCATAGAATGGAGAGAAGTCGAACTCAATCCCACAATAAGACATCACTTCGGCGAGCCATTCTGGCGGATAATACATGAAGTGAATAAAGCAGATCGTCACAAAGATGAACAAAATATCAAGAGCTAGTCTCCAGTTTGCGCACATCTTGGATCTGCAAAGTAAAATCAACCATTAATACACTTAAAATTGAAATGCAGATTTAAAAAATTTTAAAGCATGAAAATTAAAATATAGATTAAACTTTGATAGGCCTTTCGTATTTCAATTTTACTCGGTTTGCTTGCAACTGTACTGTAATTCCATATAAAAAAATTTCAGTTGTAAATAGTTTTAAGTTCCTTGGTGATCAGGTCATTTACGATATAATACATTTGATTTGTGTTATCTAATTCATGTTCTAAAACACATCCTTCGGTAAAATATTGAGCCAATTCCTCTTGTATTTTATTACTTTCCTTATATACAATAACGTATAAGGAAGTATTGTGACAGGGTTGAAAATTCGAAATGGAGTTGACGGGAGAGCAAGTTTCAAGCATCCTGATCACGATTCGAACATTTTTGAGGTGATGTCTGCGCATGTGGAGACTATAATTGACGAACGAATGGACCGATTTGAACGAAATTTGGTACAAAAATTAAAATCCGTGAATACTGGAAGCTTATTGCTTTTATACGCAATCAAATGTTTAGAACACCCTAAATTTTAGAGTGAAATTTTGAAAGCATTAAAACCTTTAGTAAAGTTGCGCAAATAGTCATTTATGTAATTTTTCATTAGAAAACGATTTACACAAATTTTAACACGCTAGCACGATCCGTTTGAGATATTGCACATTTTTCAAAAGATTATCAAAAAATTATTTAAAATAAAAAAATTACCTATTGAGAAATATGTTCACTTTTCATATTTAATATCATGCGATAAATTGGTTGACATCATTCTCGCGGATCTAGCTCGTTCCATTCATTAAAAAATATACTTTTACTAGTACTTTTGTATTTGATTACCAATAGTCATTTATCTGCTGTAAGAATAACTTATTTCTCCATCCATAACGCTTGGCGAGATTTTGGAGACGAATTTGG
This sequence comes from Amaurobius ferox, assembly GCA_951213105.1. Classification (NCBI taxonomy): domain Eukaryota; kingdom Metazoa; phylum Arthropoda; class Arachnida; order Araneae; family Amaurobiidae; genus Amaurobius; species Amaurobius ferox. The sequence goes on along the minus strand of OX578155.1, from coordinate 52,100,384 downwards.
TGGATTATCGCCAACTTGGCGACTTTTTAACTGTTGCCAAATTAACGAAAATCCCGCCAAATGGATAAAAATGCCGCTAAATAAAGAAAAATTACGACTAACTGACGAAAATTCAATATTTTGGAAGGAATACAAGTATCCACTATAAGAATGTCCTATATTTCTTACTGTAAAAGTAGTAAATTCATTGCATTATATAAGGAAAGTTATGCGCTGCCTACATCGGATTTTTTTAATAAATATTCAATGCTACTTTATATTAGAGCATATATTATGTTTAGAATTCCCATGAACACAAGCCATCTATTTAATAAGATTTTAATATTGCTCCTACTGTCGCAATCAACATCAAGAGGTTGGTATTGTTCTTGTCGCTTCACTGCAACAAGAAAACAACGTAGCATATAATTCTCACTCTTTGGAGGCCATTAAAAATCAGTTTTACCACGGAATTTGCAACAATTAAAAATACTGAACTGTAATTGCAACGTGGTCGGATGTTCATTGCAATAAAAACAGCTTGGTGGACAAAGCTCGACCAATGCAGGGACATGAATCAGTTGCTCCGGACCAGAGGGGCCATAAATTAAACAATTTAGTGTAAAAATTAATGCCTGCTTTAATAAATAAGTGTCACAGGGAAGAGTATTTTGCAGCAAGATCGATTTATTTGAAATATATAGGGATTAACAGAACTAATGTAACATGATGGCTTCTCTGCAATGATTAAAGATTCCAATAATTTAAATTCCATTAAAATACCCAAGAACTTCATTTTATATACATTATATAATTATGTTTTTGAAAATTTAAAACGATTATGTTTTTGATGCGTTCGTGCCATATACTTTGAGATGTGAAAGAAACCCAGGAGGAATGTCTGCACCAGGTTTTATCGATGGCCCTGATTGCGAGACCTAGGGGTTTTGCTAGTAGGAGGCCCATCGAAAAATTTTGAACCGTTATCCCATTGCAACAGCAATGGAAATCAATCCTGCTTTTTTGGAATTTACCTGCACAAATAGAGTTTGCTACAACAAGAAAACCTATGTTATGTATAAAATATTTGCCCTTCCCAACTGAAAGTAATTTTCTGAAGAGCTCCAAGAAGCTGCTTGCTTATCGACGCAAGAAGCTGTAGTGAGCAGGAGCACGGTTTCAAGTTATCTTACACATCTCAGTGCAAGTTATCTTACATTACTCAGTGCAACTTAAGCGATTATAGAAGTGTATGATTTTGTTGTACTAGCACTGCTAAGTAGTAGCGCATATTTTACAGAAACATATTTAAGACAAGCTTGCGCTGATTAAGCTCAAGAGATTCTCAAGGATGACATTGACGTTTGTTTATATAAACTTTACCTCTGGTTTTTATGATTCAAGCCCTCTTAAAAGTCCTGTTTTGATAAATTTCAATTTCCCAAGAATGACAGCCTTTAATATAATTGTAATAGCCCTGCCAAGTAGCGCATATTTTTAGTTTATTACGCTACATATATATATGAGGACAACTGTGCGCTGTGTAATCTCCAGCGAATCCCACTGGATTTTTACAGTGTTAAGCACCTTTTACAAAACAATATTCACATCGCTAGGGTCAAAGTGAAATCTACCGAACATGTTTAAACTACTTTGACCTGAATCCATCCATGGTTATTACTCAAACCGGATAATTACGCCAAAAGTAAAAGGTCATGACGATATGTAAAACCCATTAGGTCACAGTAACCGAAATTCATGCTTAAAACGTGTTCTGGTATTGAAATGCAACCCCGTCACAATATTATCCTTCTACAATATGTCGGGAAAATGAGAATGCTTTTAGTTCTCATGGCTGTTGCAAACTCAAAATATAGAAAATTCAGAGATTAAAAATTAAAAATTGCAAAAGATCGCTTAAAAATAGAACTTGTGGTTATAAGTTATCGATAATTCTTCTGGAGTTTCAGTTTGGACCCCTGCACATAAATCAGCATCTGAGCTTTTTATTTAGGATTTTTAACCGAAACTATTAATGATCCGTAATTTACTAATGTGGGTTTCGGTGAATTTTTTTTATTAAGTTTCAAACCAAAGACAAAATTACACTAAGAACTGACGAATCATGGGACATTATGTCCTGCAGTTTAGAAATTAGGATTAAAAGTGTCATTTTCATGCTTTCCAGAACGCACTAGATTTCCACATTCTAATGTACATTTATTGCAAGCTTTTAAAGTTCAGGGGGTTTATGCAAGCAAGAGTGCGTTAAAATATTCATTGGCGATGATTTACGGGAAAGTACAGTTACCGGAAATTTCAAAATTGAGATTCTGGCCTTTTCAGGTCTAACTTTTCAGACAGATTCCGATAAACTATCTGCCTCTACGATAATTTTCTCATCTTGCATTATTAATCAGTTAAATTATCAGAAAAATAGCTTGAAAGTTTCAATTGATGTTCATGACTGGTTTCAATGTGTATGACTGGTTTCAATGTTATTAGCTTATACCAAAGTATAAACCATGTTTATAAAAGATATATCATGCATAAAAAAATGATTATGAAACACTTTCTTACTGAAATGCAATTTTATTTGAGCATCTTTAAAATTAGATATATTCAGCGTTGATATATTACTTTCCTTATATACATAATGTATAAAGAAAGTATTGTGACGGGGTTGAAAATTCGAATTCGAGTTTTCGACGGGAGAGCACGTTTCAAGCATCCCTGATCACGAATCAAACATTTTTTAAGTGATGTCTGTGTGTGTGTGTGTCAGTGAGCCTGTGGAGGCGATAACTGACGAATGAATGGACCGATTCGAACCAAATTTGGTACAAAAATCACAATCCGTAAACACTGTAAGCCTATTGTTTTTATTCGTAATCGAATGTTCAGAACCCCCTAAATTTTCGAATAAAATTTTGAAAAAATCGTCAGAAAATCAAAAACACTAATAAAGTTACAAAAATAGACATTTCTCATGTAATTTTTCATTAGAAAACGATTGGCATAAATTTTAGAATGCTAACATGAACCGTTCTTGAGATATTGCACATTTTTCAAAAAAATTATTAAAAAGTCATAAAATGAAAAAAAAATATTTCCTATTGAGAAAAATGTTCACTTTTCATATGCAATACCATGCGATAAATTGGATGACATTCTCGTGGATCTAGCTCGTTCCATTCATGAAAAAAGATACTTTGAGTAATACTTTTGTATTTGAACGCCAATAGTAATTTATCTGCTGCAAGAATAACTTTTAACATTTGGCGGAATGTCGCCAACTTGGCGACTTTTTGAAATGTTGCCAAATTAACGAAAATCTCGCCAAATGGATAAAAATGACGTTAAATCAATGAAAATGACGACTAATTGTCGAAAATTCAGTATCTTGGAAAGAATATTAGTATCTACTATAAGAAAAACCTATTTTTTTACTGTAAAAGTAGTAAATTCATTACATTATATAAGGAAAGTCATGTGTTGCCCACATCAGATTTTTATATTTGTAAACTTCATCCCCCCCCCCAAAAATGAACTTTATTCAAATGATGTCATTGAAATATAAATTGTCGAGCTCATAAAAGCATTAAATTCATATCACTTACTAGCAGCATACTCGTTCTTCGTACGGAGTATATAATCTAAAGAAACTTAAAATTCACAACCATGTCATTTAGTATACAATAGTAATTTACACATTGTTAATTAAAATATTCAGTTAAAATATTTAATGCTTTTAAAAAGTTTAGGAATCTCTGTTCTCGTTATATGAAATTATCTTCACAGACAGATCTGAAGAATAAAACATCTTGGCCCCTTTTGTAAGTTAATTTACAAAAATATGAAATTGGAACCAATATATGCAAAATAAAAGAGTTAAAATTGTATGAAATCCGTACTACTCATATACGCAAAAATTAGAAGATATAACCTATTAATAGATTATATGTATAAGTTGAAAATATCAATAAACCCGTAAACTTTAAGCCAGTAATTGATTCCCATATATGCCAAAATGAAAGTGTTAAATTATATGGGAAGATATACCCGTACTAATTATAATTTCGTAGATTAGAAAATATGTCAGTGTGTCAGGAGATTACCCGTATTACAGTATGAGTCAAAAATCTTTAACAAATTAAACAGATGACTTAATAAATAGAAAATATCAATCCCCGTAATCTATAGCAGAAGGCCATAATTGATTCCAATATAGGTCAGTACGTATCAAAATATATGCCAATATACCTGTACTGCTTATATTCTCGTAGATTAGAAGATATACATACAGAAGAAAAAGACTGATTTTCAATTTAATTTATATGGATTCCAGACTAGTTCAATTTTGCGTGAAAAATTTCAACAATTCTTATACAACTTATCTTACAATCTCTTGTTTACATTCTGCATTCAATAAAATTAGGCTTCGTTGTAGAAAAAATCACCGACGATTTAAACTCAAAAATATTTTAAATGCATTGCCACAGAATATAGATGCACAGAAAATACACAAAAATAAAGCGGTTTAAGATTAATGCAGCACTAAATATAAAAACTTTTTACACTATCACGATTTTTACACCGGGAAAAAGATGGATGCCATATTACTCTCCTTATATACATAATGTATAAGGAAAGTATTGTGACGGGGTCGAAAATTCGAATTCTGAGTTTTCGACGGGAGAGCACGTTTCAAGCATCCCTGATCATGAATCGAACATTTTTGAGCTGGTGTAAAAGTATGTGTGTGTGGAGACTGGCGAACGAATGGACAGATTCGAACGGAATTTGGTACAAAAGTTACAATCCGTGAATACTGGAAGCCTATTGTTCTTAAACGCAATCTTTAATTGTTTTTAATCGCAAAACGTTCATAACCTCCTAAATTTTCGAGTGAAATTAAAAAATCAAAACCTCTAATAAAGTTGAGCAAATAGACATTTCTTATGTAATTTTTCATCAGAAAACTATTGACATAAATTTTAGAACGCTAACATGAACCGTTCGAGATATTTCACATTTTTCAAAAAATCACAAAATAAAAAGAGTTCCTATTGAGAAACATGTTCATTTTTCATATGTAATATGATGCAATAAATTGGTAGACATTATCATGGATCTATCTCGTTCCATTCATGTAAAAAGATACTTTAAGTAATACTTTTGTATTTGAACGACAATAGTCATTTAACTTCTATTTTAAAAATAACTGTTCTCTGTCCATTTTTCTTGGCGAAATTTTGGCGACGAATGTAGTGGAATGTCGCCAACTTGGCGACTTTTTTAAATGTTAAAAAAGTCTGCTGAATTAACGAAAAACTCGCCAAATGGATAAAAATGACGTTAAATCGATGAAAATGACAACTAATTGACGAAAATTAAATATATTGGAAGGGATATAAATATAGACTATAAGAATAATGTTTATTTTACTGTAAAAGTAGTAAATTCATTGCATTATATAAGTAAAGTCATGTGCTGCCAACAGATTTTATTTTGAAGTGGATCATGTGATCTCGTCATAATATGGGCGTTATTTTAATTTAAATTACTGAATATATTTTGCAGATTTTTTATATTTTTGGGATAATTTTAATATTTCCTAAAATCTTCGGAGTAATTTTAATTTTTCAAACATTTTTTAAGCAAAGTCAAGTCCCATAGAGTTTAATGTATTTCATTTTTTCAACCCGGGTTCAATCCTAAACTAATTGAGTGATGTTATTCATATACATTCCCATATGTCCTACAGACCGTCACGACAACATACTAAAATTTCATTACGACATTCATTTTTTTTCGCAGTTATCGTGCGAACGGACAGACAGAATGAACAAAGCCATAAACACTTTTCATCTATGTTGGAAAGCGTTAAAAACCAGAATTTCTTAAATCCCTGTTTATAAAAACAAAATATTTTCTTGTAATTGACAACAGGCAGAGAATATTATCGACGTCTTCCTTAGAGAAGCATGCGTGTGTGGCCACCCAAATCTTCTGAAAACAAAGAGTACAGTTGCTTGGTATTATGATCATAAACCACGTTATCTCTTAAGTAAATTCCGACAATTGTATACTTTTCTTGTAAACACTCTTATATTTACACCCATTACAGATACAGTCAACCCTCTTTAACGTGGTACTCATTGTCCGACATAACGTAGTACGCAGAAAACGCGGTTTTCATACAACTTTGTAGTTTTGTAATGCGGTTTTTCTATAATACAACTCAGTTTAAGCAGTCTCCCTATAGCATGGATTTTTCTATTACACTTTTACTGTTGAAATTAATGGGGAAGTCCCGTTTTTTTATCCCCGTATCACCATTTTTCAATTTGTTATCCGAGAAATCCCCTGTAAAAAAATTAATTCATTTACTTCAAATGCATTGGTAGACGAAAACATGGATAAAGAACGGGTTGCAAATTTCAATGATCTCAAAAGGGGACTGGAATTGGGTAAACAATTAGAAAATTACTTTATTGAAAATGATCCTTCAACAGTGCGAAGTGCAACGTTTAAAAGAAAATTGCAACATTTATTAGGTCATTGGAGATTTTGGTAGAGTTACAAAATTAAACTACATTTGAAAACTAAGATATGCGAAGAGGATATTAAAAGAAAAATATACCACTAATATTTGACAGTGATGAAGAATGTTAATAGAATTTTTGTTGGAAAAAGTTAAGTTTATATTTCACATTGTTTTTATAATTTTCTTATATGAAGTCTTAAAAACCCAATAAAAATATGTCAAAATTTATTCCCTTTTGTATCTAATGCCTCATTTGATAACCGTATTCATCATAACAGGGTGCTCTAAAATTGAAATTTTATATAACGTAGAACGAATCAGACCGATTTATGTGGTCTGAATTTCACTTAATGAGTACTCCATATTACGTGGTATGAATTGTTCCGTTTTATACTAATTCCGAGTTTCTTATAACGCAGTTTCTATACAACACTGTATGCGATTTCCATATAACACGGTATGAATTACTCAGACTAATCGGTCTTATAACGCGGAACGAATTAATCACGTTATAAGAGGATTCACTATGTAAAAATGAGATACTGTGACGGGTTAAAATGAGACTTTTGGATGGATTTGCATGTTTGGGGGAATCTACGCAATAATCTTAAATGCATAACGTGACTTTATACAAAACCGTATATTTTTAAATAGTTAATATTTAAATGTTTCTAGCATTTTAAAAATGTATAAAGTGTACATTCAAAAATTAGAAGAACGACTAAACTAAATATGTATATTTAATCAACTGCAACCAACTTTCTTGCACCATCAGGATACTATTCCATTGACGCATTTATTAAGTTCTTGTTTTCATTCAAAATTTAAAGATGACACAGTAACAGTGTTACGAAGCAGCAGATATATCGAATCAAATGTGCATTCAGTGCAAGGATATAGTTGGTGTATTGCAAGATGTTTAGTTATGGTTTAGACTGTTTGTCTAATACGCTATTTTTTTGTAGCATAAAACGTTTGAGTTAGAGCGAAGAATTGCGCTCCGTGCTCAGCTAGAACAGCTTTTACGGATTCTAGCTAATATAACAAATGTTGAACTAATGAGTTCTCTGCTTTAAAATAGTAAAATTAGTTAAAATATTAAATAAATTATTTCTAAAATTACAACTGATCCTGTCTTGGAACAGTTTCATACGCATCAAAATAATTTAATATTAAAAAGATTTCCCTGTAAAAATTTTTAAGTTTCATTCTGGCTGTCTATTAACTCATATGAATATATTTGTTGCAGGGCGACAAGAAAAGTTAAACAAAAATGGTAAAAATAGTTATTTCACATTCATGGTAGGGTTCCCGGCAACAAAAACAGCTACTGAAAGCTTTCGGGTCAGTCGTGCAGTCTGGGTCTTAAACATTCATGGTAGGATTAGAAAATGTCGAAGCTGTGGACAAGTCAAATTATAAAAATTTTTGAATAATTCTTTATACAAGTATGGAATAGTTGCAAAATGCGAATAATTTTATTACTTTTTAGATTAATACTTATTGCAGGACACCAATGATGCTTACACAGAGAGCTTTAAGAGAAAACTAGTCTGTGTGGATTAAAGTATATTCAAATAAATTTTGTGACATCAGCCTGTACTGACTTAACTTGTTTAGATGTTACGAAAAACATTTTATGCAGCACGGAATGTCTAAAAATAGAGAATATCAACAGTAACATTTTTAAAGAATTAAATATGAGTTGTGACGCTTATATTAAATAAGTAAAGTCGGGAAATATTCTGCCCGTAAGTAATTTGAAAATCCAATTTATTCATGAAATATCTATATAAAAACAATCACCGAGTAGCCACGACACAAAAAGGTATTATATCTGTTGTAAATAAATGAAAATTTCAATATACCGCTTTGTTTTCAGTATCTGATGCTGCATATATATTCATATATTGATATTGAAAGAACTCAAATACCATTGGACTATATAATAACACACTAATGGGATTTTGAAGACTTAAATTGAGAATTATTTATCCCCAATAACAACCAACCGCTTTGTTTCATTAAATTAAACGGACAGACTAAGCCACTATTATTGCCTTAACAGGACTCGGATATCGAAATTATACCATATATGTAGCTATCAAAACCACAATATTAATATCCAATTAAAATCAATGTTACAGGTATATTGCGACAAAACAGAAACTGAAATTAATCAATAAAACAGATTGAGTTCACCACTGACCAGGTAACGGCAGAAGGATTAAAACAACGGACAATGTAAAAGTCTTAAAAAAAATAAATTCATCAAATAAACTTACTTATAAAATAAAAGTTTGCAGAACTAAATGCAAACGTAGAAGGAATAACAGTCGTATTTATGTTCAAGAAATTTTGCACCTGTTGCCAACATTTTATATAAAATATAACAAATAATTTCAAAGAAACGTAAATTGTTATAAAAGTTTCTTCAAAACTTTCGACCTGTCTAAAAGATTATAATAATTAGTAACTGGATAAACCAAAAACACATATCACTAATTTGAATTATTGTAAGATGATTGTAAGATTAAACATTATAGTTCTGATATTCTCCAAAAATTATCAGAACCGCCTAACGAAAAGATTGGATAGTACGTATCTCAGTACGATCTGCAGATTCTTGTCTCGTCGGCTTGGTAATTGCAATCGTTTAAGAATTGCAATGTTAAGAAATAACATTTCCTACTAAATCGTTATTTTGCTCACTCCCTACATGCAAGTTTCCCTACACGCAAGTTCCCTACAAGTTTTTGGCAGATTTACACGTTTTAACCATCCGTGTACTGGAATAGAATTTTTCAAAGTTATGTCTTTGTATGTGTTTTTCTGTGTGGATACCTCAAGTACGAATTCCTTGCTGCTATTAAATGGGATGTACAATTATTTATAGTATGTTAAAATCTAGAATTAGATAGAATCTTTAGAATTTATGATTAGAAATCTGATGTGGGCAACGCATGATTTTCCTTATATAATGCAATGAATTTACTTCTGTTACAGTAAAAAAAAAAATCTGATGTGGGCAACACATGACTTTCCTTATATAACGTAATGAATTTACTACTTTTGCAGTAAAAAAATAGGCTTTTCTTATAGTAGATACTAATATTCTTTCCAAGATATTGAATCTTCGACAATTAGTCGTCATTTTCATTGATTTAGCGTCATTTTTATCCATTTGGCGAGATTTTCGTTAATTTGGCAACATTTCAAAAAGTCGCCAAGATGGCGACATTCCGCCAAATTCGTCGCCAAAATCTCGCTAAGCGTTATGGACGAAGAAATAAGTTGTTCTTACAGCAGATAAATGACTATTGGCGTTCAAATACAAAAGTATTACTCAAAGTATCTTTTTTCATAATGGAACGAGCTAGATCCACGAGAATGTTGTCACCCAATTTATCCCATGGTATTACATATGAAGAGTGAACATGTTTCTCAATAGGAAATTTTTTTTTTTTTTCATTTTACATGACTTTTAATATTTTTTTTGAAAAATGTGCAATATCTCGAGAACGGTTCATGTCAGGGTTCTAAAACTTATGCCAATCATTTTCTAATGAAAAATTACATAAGAAATGTCTACTTGCGTAACTTTATTAGTGGTTTTGATTTTTTGACGATTTTTTCAAAATTTTATTCGAAAATTTAGGGGGATTCTGAACATTCGATTACGTATAAAAGCAATAGGCTTCCAGTGTTTACGGATTGTGATTTTTGTACCAAATTTGGTTCGAATCGGTCCATTCGTTCGTCAGTTATCGTCTCCACAAACCCACTGACACACACACACACACATACTTTCACACACACACACACACATACTTTCACACACACACACACATCACTTCAAAAATGTTTGATTCGTGATCAGGGATGCTTGAAACGTGCTCTCCCGTCGAAAACTCGAATTCGAATTTTCGACCCCGTCACAATACTTTCCTTATATATTATGTATATAAGGAAAGTAATAATGTATAAGATACACGGTACTGTCTTTTTAACGTTGAATTGTAGATTTGGCGACTTTCCGGATGACAACACTATATCAAAGTATCCAAAAAATGTATATTTCACATAACTTTAAATTAACAATTGACAATATTGATAGAATCCTCAATAAGCGATATAGTCCATATATTAAAATATTTTAATAATTAATTCATCAATTAGGCTTCAATAATTATAGCTTTATTTTCAATAATTTAGCGTCATTTTTGCAATTTTGACATACTTTACGTCAATTTAGAACGAAATATCACCCCTAATTGCCAAATATATCACCAAGTGTTGCAGACAAACGGGGAAAAAGGGCAGTTTTACTTTCCCTGCAATACATGGTAATGTATAGGGAAAGTATTGGAATCATGCCGAAAATCGCAACTCAAGTTTTCGACGGATCTACATGTTTTGAGGCCTCAAGAATACGAAAAAACCATTTTTAGCGTGACGTCTGTGTGTCTGTCTGTCTGTGTAGATTTTGTATCCACTCTAACTAAAAAAGTAATTGACCGAATTTTATAAAATTTGGTAGGTCATTTGTGGGTGAATCTAGTGCTGATTGGTTTTGGGTACGATTCGGGATAAAAGAACTCTCCTTTTTTAGCGAAATGGCCCGCAAAAGCTTGTATCCACTCTATCTAAAAAACTAATGGACCGAATTCCACAAAATTTGGTAGATATGTCACTTGTGGGACACCCTGACGCCGATTAGATTTTGGTATGATTTGGAAAAAATTAACCTGTCTTGTTTTGCAAAATGACCTGCAAAAATCGCCAAAATCTAAAATAAAAAACTACGTATGCTCAAATATATCCATAAAATGCTTGTTTAATGTGTCATTTTTAACGAAGAAAAGAATAAGACCAAGCCCATTACACTAAGACTAGCCGTTCGAGATATTTTAGTTTTTTAGAAGTCCATTTATCAAATGAGAACGAAAATTGAATTAAAAGTGAATTAAATGTAATTAAAATAAAGAGAACGTGAATATAAGTCTGCAGGGAAAGTCATGTGCTGCCGACATCAGATTTTTATATACCAGAATGTATGCCCGTCATATGAAGGAAACCAGAATTTGCAAACTATTACTTCTCATTTAGCTGCTTTGTTGATAATTTTGGAAAACTATCAGAAAAGCCGCAATTGCATGCGTTCATGAGAATTCCAGATTCATTTCTGACATATTCAGCTAATTATTATCTTCCGAAGCCTTGTAGTTAACTACAACTATTTTTTTAAGAAGTAGTGACTACAAACTACTTTTAAAATGTAGTCACTACATAACTTTTATAAGCAGAATTTTGCCACAGCTTCAATTTTTCACAAAAAAATGAGGATATGGGTATACTGTAGTAATTTAACATACTCATTCTGAATAATTAAAATTTACTGATCAACTTAGCAATCTTTACTCTTTTACCAACTTCTGAAAACAGTAAAATAAAAGTATAAACTTTAAAACCAAAGACAACCGAAAAATAGGTTTTAAAGTCCTTTAATAAAATCTTCTTTCCTCGACGTACAATAATTGCACGGCCAAAGAGCTTTCGGGTATTATGATACCCTTGCCCCGATGAAGGCATTGTGATGCCCGATAGCGCTTTGGCCGTGTAATTTTTATATGTCGAAGAAAGCACATTTTATTAAAGAACACTTTATTAAAATCAAAGACAGCCAAAAGTAGGTTTTAAAGTTTAATTAAAGTTGACGTGTATCCATTTTTACTTACCCTGCAATACATGGTAATGTATAGGGAAAGTATTGGAATCATGTCGAAAATCGCAACTCGAGTTTTCGACGGATCTGCACGTTTCGAGACCTCTAGAATACGAAAAAACTATTTGTAGCGTGACGTCTGTGTGTGTGTCTGTCTGTGCAGATCTTGTATCCACTCTAAAGTTGATCGAATTTCATAAAATTCGGTAGGTAAGTGACTTGTGGGCGAATCTGGTGCCGATTAGTTTTGGGTACGATTCGGGATAAAAGAACCCGCATTTTTTTTGCGAAATGACCCGCAAAAGCTTGTATCCACTGTAGCTAAAAATCTAATGGACCGAATTCCATAAAATTTGGTAGATAAGTCGCTTGTGGGTTTCCCTGGTGCTGATTAGAATTTGGTATGATTCGGAAAAAAGTAACTTTCCTTTTTTTGCAAAATGACCCGCAAAAATTGACAAAATCTAAAATAAAAAACTACGTATGCTGAAATATATCCATTAAATGCTTGTTTTATGCGTAATTTTTAACGAAGAAAAGAATAAGACCAACCCCATTACACTAGGGCTAGCCTTTCGAGAAATTTTAGTTTCCTCGTTTTTTCTCTACGCCACCTTTGAAAATAAGTCCAGTTAACAAATGAGAACGAAAATTGAATTAATAGTGAATTAAATTTAATTTAAAGAGAATGTGTATACAAGTCTGCTGGGAAGTCATGTGCTGCCCACATCAGATTTTTTATAACTAAAGTGCAAAATTAAATTTAATGGATTCTCGTATTTAAATAGAAACCATTTTATGGTTCCCATTGCAACAGCATTCATTTGGTATAACATCTATTCAATGTACGTACGTGTGAAGTTAAAATTGGGTAAATAGCTCGTCGGTACTTGTGACAAGACTGAGTCTTCAACGCAAATACAGTACTATGTACACTGTAAAACATTCTGCAACCTTTGCTCAAATTTTTTCAGCTACTTTGTTGATCATTTGGGAAAACTATCAGAAAAGCCGCAATGACAGGCGCTCATGAAAATTCTAGCTTTATTTTGAGAAATATTTAGCTAATCGTCTGCCAAATCGTTATTTGTTTATTTATATAACAATCAGAGAGCTACTCCCCATTACGCACAGCTGCTTTGCCCGAGACTTCCAGTAACATGCTTGCGAATATTTTACAGTGTAGTTACGCAGATGGTTTTAACGTCAGATTTTATGTTGCATATAGTCTATGTCTCAAATTCAAATCTAGTTTCATGGCACTTTGTCTAAATAGGCTGAAATAAAAAAAATTATAACCACGAACTTTCATATTTAAAAATTTCGAGCAACAGTACGAAAATTATCTGTCGGAGCGGTTACTCAACGCCAAGATATCCATCCTAGTCTTAACCTTTTGCTTATGGGTGGGATAGCGTCAATCCTAAACAAAGAACCTTTCAAAAAGACAGGTATTTGACATGCTCTATCCCAAACAGTTCGATCCCCCCTTACAGGCATTCGAGTCCATGGACGTCAGTGCCTGCAAAGGGGGACAGGTATTAGTCTTTGAGAGGTTCTTCGTTTGGATTAACTCTGTCCCACCCGTAAGCAAAAGGTTAAATTCATATTTGAAATCCGTATTGGAACAATTTGGTTCCATCCTCCACTTTGATCTGTTAGTCATTTGTCGGAAGTTCTGCATAAACTGGAAAATATGCCCATGGGAATCACAACTCCACATTTAACTTTTGGTAAATGTGACAAATTTATTATTCCAGTAAATTGGTATGATAAGTTAAAAGTAGCAACTTATAATTCAAGTAAAACGTCTTTATTATATCACGCATTTAAAACTTTTGATTACATTCATTAATAACAGACTTGCAATAGATTCTGCAATATGCCAAAATGTGAATAAAATCAGTTTTTATCAATAAAACACCTCATTTAGTAAGAAAAGCTTATTCTAAATCTGTTTGACTGGCATCTTCATTCACCATTGTTTTTTGGGAATCGGAGCTATGTCCACTACTTTCGTCGTCTGTTGATTCGGTTGTCGGAATTCGGTCACCGTCTGTTAATGTTGGGTCATTCATTTCTTCCAATTCTACTCTTAAACCGTTTTCTTGGATATTTATATCAGTTTCTTCATCGCTAGGTATATTTACTAAATCGTTTTGTCCACTTGAATTAGTTATCAGGTTCGTATATACCTCTTCCAGAAATTTTGCCAATTGTTCTCTTTCAGTTTCTGAAAATTCGTCAAGTTCGCGTACATTAAACTTCGAAAAGTACATTAATAAACGCAGTTGGAATAACATAATGGGTATCGGTAAGAAAATTGTCATTAGAAACGCATTGAAGCCAAAAACAATTTCAAAAAAACGATCGCCTGGCTCTCCGTTTATCATATTCAGCATACTGCGAAAAACTTTGGTTCGAAAACGCCTTCCAAAACGTTCAATACAATGCCTTGTCCTGTACATATGGCGTTGAAAAAACTGTAGTATATAAATAAATCTACCAGTCGTGACGAAATAAAAACCATATAACGATATTAAAATCCAATAGAATGAAGCAAAGTTCAACTCAACCCCGCAATAAAACATCGTTTCGGCGAGCCATTCCGGCAGATGATGCATAAAGTGAATAGAGCAGATTGTCGAGATGAACAAAATGTCAAGAGCTAGTCTCCAGTTTGCGCACATCTTGGATCTGCAAAATAAAATCTACCATTACTACTCAAAATTGAAACGCAGATGTAAATAATTTCATAGCCTAGAATTTAAAATATCAATGACACCGTGATACGCCTCATTTGATTTGTGAAATCTAATTTATGTTCTAAAATACACCCTTCGGTAAAATATGGAGGAATTCCTTATATTATGGCAAATATTTAATAGTATTATTGCTTATATAGAGAATAGATTATTTAGGATTGTCATAATCACAACCCATCTATTTAATGCCATTTTCTTGAAGTGCTTCTCTTTCTTCTAATGCTGCAACCAGCATAAACAGATCGGTGTTGCTCTTGTCGCCTTACTGCAGCAATAAAATTATGCAGTATACGATTTCCACATTTCAGATATTATCAAAAATCACTAATATTAATTTTTGCAAATTACGTGGTAACTGCAATTGCACCATGGCCGGATACCCATTGCAATAAAACTACATAATAGACAAAACTCTACTAAAGCAGAGAAATGACAGTCTGCAGATTCGGTAGAGAAGGGCCCTAAATTAAACAATATAGCATAAAAATTAACGTCTGATTTAGGAAAAAATATGCCACAGGGTTGGGGGGGGGGGGGGTTAGCAACAAAATTATTTAAAATTATATTGATTACAGAACTAATGTAACATGTTGGTTTCTCCGCTATGATCAGAAAGAGTCCATTAATTTGAATTTCATTAAAATATACAAGAACTTCATTTTTTATGGAATACTATTATGTTTTTGATTTGTTAGTTTCATATACTTTGAGATATGAAAGGAACCCCGGAGGAATGTTTGCATCGGTTTCAGATAGGACTTTGCTAGTAGGAGGCGCATCCAAAAACTGAACCGTTATCCTATTGCAACAGCAATAGGGACCAATTATGTTTTTTTGGCGTTCACCTGCACAAATAGCGGTTGCTGCAGTAACAAGAAAATCTACGCTATGTACAAAAATGTTAGACTTCCCGACTGAAAGTAATTTTCGGATGAGCGCCAAGAAGCTGGCCACCGATGAAGTTTGCAGGAACACGATTTCAAGTTATTTTATACAATTTAACTCGGATGTGCGACTTAAGTGTTATAACTTTATTGTAATAGCGCTGCGAAGTAGAAGTGCATATTTCATAGAAATATATTTAGGACAAGTGTACTTTGGTTAGGCCCAAGAGATTCTCAAGGATGACATTGACGTTTGTTTATATATACAACTTGCCTCTAATTTTTTTTTTATTCAAGTCCGCTTAAAAATGCCGTGATTCAAGTCTCTAAATTTCAATTTCCCAAGAATGAGAGTCTTTAATGTATTTGTAATAGCCCTACCAAGTAACGCATATTTTGAGTTTATTAAGTTACAGAAATATATCAAAATAACTGTGGGTTGCTTAGATCCCAGCGAATTCCACGGATCTTTTTATAGTATAAAACATCTTTTACACAACAATATTCACCTCGCGAAGGTCAAACAAGTGAAGTCTACCAAACATGTTCAAACTAGTCTGACCCGTGCTAATCTTGCTCAAACAGGTTTATTATGCATGAGTAAAAGTACATGACTATATGTAAAGCCCATGGGCTATCAGTAATATATTTTTATCATATATAAAATAGCCAAAGATGTTGATTTATAAGATGTTTAACCGAAACTATTGATGGAGTATGCTCCGTAATTTACCAATATGTAGTTTTAGGTGAAGTGTATTAAGTTTCATATCAGAGACAAAATTACACTAAGAATTATGGAGTCCTGGGACATTATGTCCTATAGTATGGAAGTTAGTAAGCTCGAGCCATTTTCATGCTTTTCTGGGAGCATACCACATTTTAATGTACATCTATTAAAAAGGTTTTAGAATCCGGGGTTTATGCAAGCAAAAGTATGTTGAAATATATATATGCGATGATTTCCAGTAAAGTACAGTTATTTGAAATTTCAAAATTGAGTTTCAGGCTTTGTTAAGTATAACTTTTTAGGCAGATTCTGATAAACTAAACCGTCTGTCTATACGATAATTTTATCTCATCTTACAAATTTTGCATTATTAATACAGTTACTTTATTTATCAAGAAAACCGCTTGAAAGTTTCAGTTGATTGCAAGTATGGCTGGTTTCAACCCTATTGGCTTATATCAAAGTCGAAACCATGTTTATTTATAAAGAGATCACTTATGAATAAAGAATTGATTATGAAACACTTTTCTATTGAAATACCATTTTATTTACACATCTCTAAAATGTGATGCATTCAGCGCCGATATATTTCAAAATATCACAGTACTACAAAAACTTATTTGAAAACTTAACTTCATTGAAAAAAAAAATCTTATTCAAATGACATCGAAAAATAGTCTGGATCTATGTAAAAGCAACGGATAAATAATTCATATCACTTATTCCAGAGCTAAACTTTGTAAAATTCAGCAATATTTACACAATCTTACAATCCCTTGTTTATATTCCGTATTCATTAAAATTAGGCTTCGTTGTAGTAATGATCTAAGTATGATAATTATTTAAACTAAAAAATGTTGTAGTTGCGTTAGCACGGAATATAGACACAGAAAATACGTAAAAATAAAACGGTTTTAGGGCTGATGCAACACTAAATATAAATTAAAAAAAAATCTGATGGGGGCAACACATGACTTTCCTTATATAATGTAAGGAATTTACTACTTTTACAGTAAAAAAATAGGTTCTTCTTATAGTAGATACTAATATTCTTTCCAAGATATTGAATTTTCGACAATTAGTCGTCATTTTCATTGATTTAGCATCATTTTTATTCATTTGGCGAGATTTTCATTAATTTGGCAACATTTCAAAAAAGTCGTCAAGTTGGCGACATTCCGCCAAATTCGTCGCCAAAATCTCGCCAAGCGTTACGCACTAAGAAAAAAAGTTATTCTTACAGCAGATAAATGACTATTCGCGTTCAAATACAAAAGTATTATTCAAAGTATATTTTTTCATGAATGGAACGAGCTAGATCCACGAGAATGATGTCATTCAATTTATTGCATAGTATTACATATGAAAAGTGAACATGTTTCTCAATAGGAATTTCTTTTTTATGCGACTTTTTCATAATTTTTTTGAAAAATGTACAATATATCGAGAACGGTTCATGTTAGCGTTCTAAAATTTATGCCAATCGTTTTCTAATGAAAAATTACATAAGAAATGTCTATTTGCGTAACTTTATTAGTGATTTTGACGATTTTTTCAAAATTTCATTCGAAAATTTAGGGGGGGTTCTGAACATTCGATTACGTATAAAAACAATAGGCTTCCAGTGTTTACGGATTGTGATTTTTGTACCAAATTTGGTTCGAATCGGTCCATTCGTTCGTCAGTTATCGTCTCCACAGACTCACTGACACACACACACACACAGACATCACTTCAAAAATGTTTGATTCGTGATCAAGGATGCTTGAAACGTGCTCTCCCGTCGAAAACACGAATTCGAATTTTCGACCCCGTCACAATACTTTCCTTATACATTATGTATATAAGGAAAGTAATAAAGATTTTTCACTGAAATAAAGATGGATGTCATGTTATAGTTTGAAGCGAGTCATGATGTCTTTGTAAAATATGGGGAAATTATTTAATTTTTTATTTAAAAACTACCGCACATATTTTGTTTAACTTTTATATACTTTGAGAAAATTTGAATATAAGTTTCTAAGAAATTTCTGAATTTTAGCTTTACTTAAAATAATGTTTAAAAAATTAGGTCCCATAGGGTTCAATGTATTTCACTTTTTCAACCCGGGTTCAATCCCAAACTAGTTGAATGATATTAATTTGTATTCCCATATATCCCACAGACAGTCATTTCATTTTGGTAAAGTCAATTATAAGGCAGTTATCGTGAGAACGAACAGACAAAATGAACAAAGTCGTAAACATTTGTCAACTATGTTGGAAGTGTTAAAAACCTGAATTTCTTTAATCCCTGTTCATAAAAACAATATTCTCTCGTAATTGGCAACAAGGAAAGAATATAAGTCTTCCTTATTAGAGAAGCATGCGGGTGGATAACTAAATACTCTGAAAACCTAAATGAACCGAAAAAGTTGTCTATAATGGTCATAAACCACATTATCTCTTAAGCAAATTGCTGCTAACTGTACACTTTTCCTGCAAACCCTCTCATATTTACACACATTACTCCAATATTATTGTGAAGATAAAATACTGTGACGGGTTTAAAATGAAACTTTTAGAAGGATTTGTATCTTTGGGTAATCTACGTATTAATCTTAAGACATAACGTATTCAGTTATAGCTTGTACAGTTAGTCTTAAATGCCTTTTGCTTATAGTCTCCGAGAATGTTTATAATGAGAAGAATCGCACTCGTAGTTCAGCTAGAACAGATTTCACGGATTCCAGCCTCTACACTTATATAAAAGGAACCGCTGCCTAAGTATATACAGGGTGTCCCAAAAACATTGAAATCTGTTTTTATTCCTTAAATATTGATCTTCGACATAATAAAAAATCCGATGTGGGCAACACATGACTTTCCTTATATAATGCAATGAATTTACTACTTTTACAGTTAAAAAAATGTTATTCTTATAGTAGATACTTATATTCTTTCCAAAATATTGAATTTTCAATTAGAAGTCTTTTTCATTGATTTAGAGTTATTTTTATCAATTTAGAGAGATTTTTGTTAATTTGGCAACAATTAAAAATGTCGCCAAGTTGGCGACATTCCGCTAAATACGTCGCCAAAATCTCGCGAAGCGTTATGGACGGAGAAATAAGTTATTCTTACAGCAGATAAATGACTATTGGCGTTCAAATACAAAAGTATTACTCAAAGTATCTTTTTTTGTGAATGGAACGAGCTAGATTCACGAGAATATCACCCAATTCATCGCATCATATTACATATGAAAAATGAACATGTTTCTCAATAGGAAATATTTTTTTTTATCTTATATAATTTTTTGAAAAATGTTCAATATTTCGAGAACGGTTCATGCTAGCGTTCTAAAATTTATGTTAATTGATTTCTAATGAAAAATTGCATAAGAAATGTCTATTTGTGTTAGAGGTTTTAATTTTTTAATGATTTTTTCAAAATTTCACTCGAAAATTTAGGGAGGTTCTGAACATTCGATTGCGTATAAAAACAATAGACTTCAAGTATTCACGGATTGTAATTTTTGTACTAAATTTCGTTCGAATCGGTCCATTCGTTCGTCAGTCATCGTCTCCACAGACTCACTACACACACACACACACACACACGCAGACATCACCTCAAAAATGTTCGATTCGTGATCAGGGATGCTTGAACCGTGCTCCGCCGTCGAAAACTCGAATTCGAATTTTCGACCCCGTCACAATACTTTCCTTATACATTATTGTATATAAGGAAAGTAATATAGTGAAGTAGCAAGCTGCGATGCGTTCAGCTAGCGAAAATTGTTGTATTAGGCATTACTATTTATTTCTTCATTTTTGTTATCATTTTAGATCAAACGTATGCAATATCCTGAGAACGGCAAGTGTTAAAATCACATAAATGAAGCCATATGCTTTTAAATAAAAAAGTATATATTTTACTATCTTGTATCAAAACATAGATTTTTATTTTCGAAATTTCCTTTTCTTATATATATATATATAAATTATATATACAAATGTCTTTATATATATCTTTATATATATATATATATATATAAATTATATATACAAATGTCTTTATATATATCTTTATATATATATATATATATTACCGGCAATGTATGAAATGCCGGCATTCCATAGAATACTTAGGCATTTTATAGAATACCGGCCGTTTTTAGGCAAAGTATGGAATATGAGAATTATTATATACTTTCTCTAGGCATTGTATATAATACCTAGGCATTCAATAGAAGAATGGCAAATGCTATTTAGGCAAAGTATGAAAAAAGGAATGAATAGGAGATGTATTTTATACAGGGTCTTTATAATTAAAGTTACACTTTGAAATGGCCATAAAAGGAAAATTACTGGACAGAATGCTATCAAACTTGATAATAGTTTACATGAGGTCATGGGATTTTATTTTCCGCAATAAAAGAAAAAAACAAGAAAGTTCAAAAACTCACCGCCAGCGGGGAATGGCGCTGCATGCAATATTGTTAAACGAAATAAGACATGAAGACATCGGTTTAAAAAGTTTTTAATCGTTTCTGAAACGTGTTACAAATAATGTTCAATGTGGCTTCCACCATTTTCTGAAAGCAAGTTAAATCGCATTACTGCATTCTCAACTGTAGCTCTAAGCCTATCAGGAGGAATGTTACGGACATATCAGTGCATCACATTTTTCAATTCCGCCAAATTGTGTATGTTATTACCATAAACAGTGAAGTTTAGACACCACAATTTTTATGCAGGACGGGGTTCCACCTCACATTGGTACATGTGTCAAACAGTTAATTAAGAAACATTTCACGGATGACCGACCTAATTGTAAGCCGACACTTCCCCATTTCTTGGTCACCCCTGTGATCAAACCTCAACCCCTGTGACCTCTGGCTATGGGGTTACCTCAAAACCACTGTTTATGGTGATAACATAAACAATTTGACGGAATTGAAAAATGTGATACACCGACATGTCCGTAACATTCCTCCTGATATGCTGAGCGCTAATGTTGAGAAAGCAGTAATGCGATTTAACTTGCTTTTAGAAAATGAAGGAAGCCACATTGAACATGATTTGTAACACGTTTTAGAAATGATTAAAATCTTTTTAAACCGATGTCTTTTTTGTCTTAATTCGTTTAACATTATTGCATACAGCGCTGGCTGTGAGTTTTTGAACTTTTTGCTTTATACTTTTTGCGGAAAATAAAATCCCATGACCTCATGTAAACTATTACCAAGTTTGATAGCATTCTGTCCAGTAGTTTTCCTTTTATGGCCATTTCAAAGTGGAACTTTAATTATAAAGATCCTGTACTTTGCCGGTTTGTCATTTGGCATTCTATAGAATGCCTAGGAAATGTGTGAAATGTTAATCGTTTCATAGATTGCCGACTAGTTTTCGGTATTCTATAAAATGCCTAGGTATTCTATGGAATGCAGACTTTCACACATTGCCGATCATGTTACCGGCAATGTATGAAGTGCCGGCATTCTATAGAATACCTAGGCATTTTTTAGAATACCTGCCTTTTCTAGGCAAAGTATGAAATATGAGAATTAATATATACTTTCCCTAGGCAATGCATATAATACCTAGGCATTCTATAGAATGACAAATGCTAATTAGGCAAAGTATGAACATGGTTGAATACGTTATACACGGTCGCGGAAAAGATGGTACAGAGTCCAAATAGGGCCAAATTCTTGGCTTCTGTCAAGGCCAGAAGACATGCAAGGAGATTGTAATCCAGTGCCACTGATTTTTAGCAAACTGTCTATCGCATTATTACTTTCCTTATATACATAATGTATAAGGAAAGTATTGTGACGGGATCAAAAATTCGAATTCGAGGTTTCGACGGGAGAGCACGTTTCAAGCATCCTTGATCACGAATCAAACATTTTTGAAGTGATATCTGTGTGTGTGTCAGTGAGTCTGTGGAGACGATAACTAACGAACGAATGGACCGATTCGAGCGAAATTTGGTACAAAAATCACAATCCGTAAACACTGGAAGCCTATTGTTTTCAGACATAATCGAATGTTCAGAACCCCCTTAAATTTTCGAGTGAAATTTTGAAAACATCATCAGAAAATCAAAACCGCTAATTAAGTTACGCAAATAGACATTTCTTATGTAATTTTTCATTAGAAAACGATTAACATAAACTTTAGAACGCTAACATGACCCGTTCTCGAGATATTGCACATTTTTCAAAAAAATATCAAAGAGTCATGTAAAATAAACAAAATATATTTCCTAATGAGAAGCATGTCCACTTTTCCTATGTAATGCCATGCGATAAATTGGGTGGCATCATTCTTGTGGATCTAGCTCGTTCCATTCATGAGAAAAGATACTTTTTTGAGGTGATGTCTGTGTGTGTGTGTGTCAGTGAGACTGTGGAGACGATATCTCACGAACGAATGGAGCGATTCGAATGGCATTTGGTACAAAAATCACAATCCGTGAATACTGGAAGCTTATTGTTTTTAAATGTAATCGAATGATCAGAAGTCCCCTAAATTTTCGAGTGAAATTTTGAAAAAATCATCAAAAAATCAAAACCTTTAATAAAGTTGCGCAAATAGACATTTCTTATGAAATTTTTCCTTAGAAAACGATTGACAAACTTTAGAAAGCTAGCATGAACTGTTCTCGAGATATTGCACATTTTTTAAATAGATTTATCAAAAAATCTCAAATTAAAGAAAAATATTAACTGTTGAGAAACATGTTCACTTTTCATCTGTAATATCATGCGATAAATTCGGTGACATCATTTTCGTGGGTCTAACTCGTTCCATTCATGAGAAAAGATACTTTGAGTAATAATTTTGTATTTGAACGCCAATAGTCATTTATCTGCTAAAAGAATAACTTATTTCTCCGTCCATAACGCTTGGCGAGAATTTGGCGACAAATTTGGCTGAATGTCGCCAACTTGGCGACTATTTTAAATGTTGTCAAATTAACTAAAATCTCACCAAATGGCCCTAAAAATGACCCTAAATCAATGAAAATGACAACTAATTGTCGAAAATTCAATATCTTGGAAAGAATATAAGTATCTACTATGAGAAAAACCTATTTTTTTGCTGTAAAAGTAGTAAATTCATTGCATTATATAAGGAAAGTCATGTGTTTTTCATCAGATTTTTTCAAAAGGCGAATTAACGAAAATACGAAAAAACTCAAATATCTCGAGATCGGCTAGACCCAGAGTAATGGGGTGGGTGGTTTTATTATTTTCCTCGTCAAAAATTACATACATACTAAAACATTCCGCAACCTTTGCTCATTTTTTTTTCAGCTACGTTGTTGATAATTTCTGCAAACTGTCAGAAAAGCCGCATTTAAAGGCGTTCATGAAAATTCCAGTTTCATTTCTAAAATATTCAGCTAATTATCGTCAGCTAAATCATTTTTATATAAATATCATAGGCATCAGAAACCTTACTCCCCATTATGGACAGCTGAAACTTACACTAAAATGCTTGCAAATGTTTTTCAGGGTATGAGAAGCATTTATTGATACATTTAAGAATATATAGTCTTTTATTTTAGATTTTAGCTATTTTTGTGGGCCATTTCGTAAAAGGGTAGGTTATTTTCTGAAATATACCGGAATCTAATCAGCACCAAGGTAACTCATAAGCGACTTATCTGCCAAATTTTCTGAAATTGGGTCAATTAGTTCTTCAGCTGGAGTGGATACATAACATTATTGCGGGCCATGTCACGAAAAAAGGCGGGTTCTTTTATCTCGCGCGAATAATACCAACATATAATCATCACCAGGGTCACACACAAGTGACTTGCCTGTAAAATTTTATTAATTTTGGTCCATTAGTTTGACGGGTACGTCGTGCATTGCGCAGACAGAAACACACAGGCATACATGCACTGACGGCACGTTAAAAATCGTTTTTAGTGTTCTACAGGTACCGAAACGTGCAGATCCGTCAAAAACTCGAGTTGCGATTTTCAACACGATTCCAATGCTTTCCCTATACATTAATTACTTACCCTGCAAAAAATGGTAAACAGTTGGTCGTAAAATTTAAGATACATTTTTTTTATACCCGCCCCCGAATCAAAAGAATGTCAATTAGTAATATATTAGCGGTGTTTAATGGAGGCGAAAGACATTTACTTGCTACCCTTATGAAGGAAAAATTTGAAGAATTCCAGTTAAATTTTCCGGTTTGTTTAAAAGGCACCAGCAATAAATTAAATTAAATGGTAGTAAATTTTAATTAACGGTATTTCCGTTTTAAATAGATTGATGTCCTATGAATTTACTTTCAACGAAAGGAAATTATCGGCATTTGTAGTATATAAGAACAATAGAATAAATCAAGAATTTCAATTGATTTCTTCTTCGAATTTTTCACCAAAAATGTATCTGTTTAATATTTTTCGACTTCATTAAGCACAGAGAAAATGTTACAAATTTCCCATTTTTACTTACAATTTCTGCACGCAATACAGGAAAAACAATGCTTATCTCAATCATATTACTTTCCCTGCAATACATGGTAATGCATAGGGGAAGTATTGGACTCCTGCCGAATATCGCGATTCGAGTTTTTGACGTTTCTGCTCATTTTGGGACATTTAGAACACGAAAAATTATTTCTAGCGTGAAGTCTGTGTGCGTGTGTGTGATATCCACTCCAACGCAAACCTACTGAATCAAATTTCATGAAATTTAATATTTCATGTCACTTGCATGACCCCGCTGCCGAATAAATTATGGCATGAATTTGGGATAAAAAGAGCCCGTCATTTTTTGCAAAATGGTCGGTAAAAATCTCATGTATCCTCTAGCTAAAATTTAATTGACTCAATTTCACAAAATTTGGTAGGTAAGTAACCTGTGGGGTACCTTAGCTCCGATTAGATTTTGGTATGATATAAAAAGAAAAATTTAATTAAACGTGCCATTTCAGTGTTACATTGTGCAATAAATCTCAATTCGATGAATTATCACTGTTCAACACTGGTAATTCATTAAATAATCTGCGTTGAACTGGCATTGTTATGAAAACAAATTGTTCAATTGCAAAAGGTGGATCTGCTAGATACACAAATAAAAGTTACAATTCCAATAGGCATTATCCTGTTTATGCTGATCGGGACAAATATTCCAACAAATGACTAATCTGTGGAAAATTTGAGGATAAAAAGTAATTGTTGTGGAATATATTTCGATCATATACTTAGAAGGCTATATGGATATCGCAGCGCAAAATGACAGAACCAACAGAATTTTTTTGTACTCTGGTCATCAAATTTCCTCATCAAATATATGTAGTTTCGTGGTTGGGACCTTCAACTTTCAGATTTCCGACTAGTTTGACAGCCAATGAACGTGCAATGAATCTCAAATTAAATTTCAGTAACTAAGACTGAATGGAACGCAAAAATTAGCGTTAAAACCATCGGTTCAACGATATATTGTACAATACCTGAATCAGAGATAAGTTGAATGCACTGGATGCTATGACCGGCTTTTCATTTAGTTTTGTCTTAAATCACCCATTATGCATCCATTGACTAGGCGGTTTCCACTGTAACAGACTTAAATTTGAATATCAATCTAGAATATTTTAAGATGAGAAACCATTGAAATAATTTAAAATTTTTATTATAGGAAAAGGTCAATTTAAACTCAATCATTAGTTTCATGAACCAAAATGTCAGTTATCAATTATTAAAGGCGTTTAATCGATTAACAGTGTAAATTAGCAGAAGTTTATAATTTCTTGCACTTTTTTACTGTTAAATTGGCTTTGATATGAGAAACTATTATAATTAATTTTAGTTACAGGAATAGGTCAATTTGAACTCAAATAACACTGTTTAACAGTGAAAATTTCACAGAGGTGGAAATATCAGTCCTTTATAGATTTCGGATCGCTGATCACGAAAATTACGCTATAAGGCTATGGGAATACTAATAGTACGAATAACAGTTAACCTTTCCTTTTTATACAAGCAGTGTATTTTGCCTGTCGCTTGTGGGGAATGCCCGGAGCATCTTTCTGAATCATCCAGCACGTATCGTAACTATAACGTTCCATAGCGTTTATGTAAAATATAAACAGTGCAATTACTCAAAACTTTGAGCCAGGAAAGAATTTTAAGGGAAATTTTCGTGTTCGGTGATCCAAATTTTATAAAAGGTGGATACTTTCATTTTGGTAAAAAAAAAATCTTGAAAATTGTTGAATAGTGTTATTAAAGGAATAGAGAAAATGAATTTGAGCGTGCAGAGAATGTCATGTGCTGCCCACAGATTTCTATAATTTTAGTACTCGTACTCAAAACTAAATTTTTCAGTTTACGAAATTACAGTTTCCAGGTGGGATATAGATTCCCCTGTACCATTCGCATCCTAGATTTGGACATAAAATCACTCCAGAATTTCAGAAAACATTACAAACATTAGGATGAAGTGCGGACATAACGAATGAATTCAGGTATTACGCTATGGAATATGCAAATCCATTATGGACAAAACTGGAACAATTAAGTGTTCTGATCATAACTATCCGAAAGGAATTTTCTATAAGAAATAAGTTTCTGGACAACAGGGGCATAATCACAAGACATTAAAGTTTGCAATTAGTTATGAAAGGCGTCCACTGGCCAAAGCCAAAAATGTTAATATTTATTAGAAATGGAATGAGAATAGTGAATTTAGAATAATGTTTTGAAGTATGAATTTATCCTGTTCTCCCTTTTTATACTACATTTCTGTACCAGATTATATATCGGTACAGGCATTCTCTCTTTAATTATAGTGTCCACATCTGGGCCACTCGCAGAGATTAAAAAATTTTACTCAAGTTGTTGAAATGAAGTTTCGGTCATTTTTCATTAAATCCTTAAACAGTCTCGTCTACAAGAGGGAAGTTATTACTATAACATAAGCACGAAAAAGTAGGATTTAAAGTGCTGTACAATTTTAAAATTCTTTTGCCGTTAATAGGCTATAAAAAAATTTAGTTCTCCGTTGTCCAGATTTTGCGATATTTTTAAAGCGAAATATGATAAATTATAAGTTTGCAAAACGAAACCGTGAATATAAACTTATTTTCCGACGACGCGTTGATAACCATTGCTCGTAAAACTCATACAGAAAAAGGTGAAGTGTTTCACCCATGCAGGCGGGGCGAAGGCGTAAAAACTTCATTAAGAAAACGCCAATATCGTTTGAGACAATTCAGGTGGCGCTGGGGTGAGATAAAGAGCCCTGCATTAAATGTATTTCAACGACGAAAGGCCTGGAATATTTAAACTTAATTTTGTAAAAATAAAATACCCCACTGCAACTTAAAAGGGAAGGCTTTGCAATAGTTCTCTCGGATTGCAATCTCTTAAAAATGACGCCTTTCGGTAGTGTCAGCCAACATTAGCGACAACTTTACTAACAATAGCGACACCTATATATTATTCTCCAATCATTATTTCATTTTCAAGTGTTTCATCCATAGGAGTTTTATTTACTTTCTAATTCCATGGTTTGTCTATCATTAGTTAAAACCATGGAGTTATGAAGGCAATAAAACTATGGATGAAACGCCATAATGCTTTGAGAATTATGATATCTGGGTGCCACTAGTGGTAGTAACGTAGCTACTATATTAGTAGTCGACAACAAAAGACGGTATTTAGTATACGCATTTCATTGTTTTTAAATTAAGGGGTTCCACAATTATGAGTACAATTAACCAGTAATTTTCGTAGCTGTAGGATAGAGTACAGAATATAAGAAGATAAAATTTAAAATGTTAAAATAATTTTGACTACATAGAAATGAAAGATAAAGAATATTCCTACTTTGCATTGCCCTAAATTAGAACATTTAGTTTAAATACATATGTTAACTCGGCGCCACCCGAATGATTGTCTCAAACGATATGAGTTTCCTTATATATGAAGTTTTAACTCTGTAAAAAGTTTCAACCATGGAGGTTACATTTAAGAATGAACTAAACAATATCTAAACAAACTTTTGTTCCCTGGAAATAGTGGATCCATTATCAAACGGAATGGATAACTAGATTGTTCGAAAATTCAGCCGAAATCTATTAGTCAAATTTTAGTCTGCAGTAATGTTTAATTTAAGTGGACATTATGTTGCTATAAATGAGACAAAATTCACTTGACTAGAGGTGCAATAAAAATATTTTTGTTTATGTATTAACGATTTTAACAAATTAAAACCGAAATTATTCTGTATGAAATAATTTTAGTTTCAACTGACCTATTCATATAACTAAAGTTCAAAATTATATTCCATAGTTGCACATTTAAATAGAAAGCATTTTAAATTGGTTTCCATAGCAATGCAATTGATTTTGAATAACACCTATTCAATGTACACTTGTATGACTGAAGTCAAAATTTGTGAATAGTTCGTTGTTGCTTACAAGGTCTATTAAACTTGTCCTTGCCACAATTTTAGTACTATGCAGTTTGACTTATTTTTTTTTACTTGCATGTAGTTTTTATCTAAAAATCAAATCTCGTTTAATGATATTTTCCTTAGATGCTTATGTATACTAAAATAAGCAAGAAAAATCCCAACCACAAAACTTGGTATATTAATAGGAAATTCGATAGACCGAGCACAAAAATGATCTAACAGCGCTTATTACTTAACGCCGAGATATCCAGCCCAGTCTTCTAAATTTTGTTCGAAATACATCTTCGAGAACAAATTCGTTCCATCCTCAACCTTTCGGTCATTCAGCCATTTGTCGGAAACTCAATGAACGGAAAATAATGTCTTTAGGAATCGCCTTTCTATACTTTCATTTAACAAATTTACCTAGTGTAAAGGAGAACATTTGTTATAACAGCAAGTTATCATAATAGTGTAAATTGTCAAAACGTGTAGAAGTAATACAATTTGCAATTAAAGGGGAACGTCTTTATTATATTACATATTTAAAACTATTAAATTCATTAAAACCTTGATTAACAATAGGTTCTATTAAAAAGCAAAATGAGTGGCAATATAATAAAATATATTTTTACCAACTAAAAGAAATGTTTCATTGAATTAAAAAGTTCATTTTGAATCTGGTTGATATTTATCTCACACCATTATGCATTGAATCAACAGACGATAGAATTAATGGACAAAGCTCTATTGCGCAATTGGCAGAATTCGTTCACAATCTTTGTGGGTTCCTATGATTTGACTTTTCGTTTCCATACTTGTTTAATTTAAGTTTCTTCATGTTCACGGATATTTATTAAGTCATTCTGTCCACTCTAATTTGAAATTCGGTCTTATTCCGAGTTTTGTTCTCTTCGCTCTTGCATCAACCTTACTTTTTCCAATTCAAACACTTGAAAATGCTCCAATAAATTCAAATAGAATAATGCAGATACTATTGTTAAGTAAAAAAAACGATAGATGGCTAAAGATAAAAAATAAAGAAGAAATATCAAACAGCCATTATTGCGTCGCTTCGAATATTTCTTGCAGAACGTACAATAAAATGCTCTGCTCTGTCCATATTATGTTCTAAGAAATTGAGCACCGAAATATGTCCATCATTCACAACGAAATAAGCACTGTAAAAAGTCATTAGAATCTTGCATAACGAAGAGGAATCAAATACCATGCAGTGATCACGAGGAGAAGTTGCTTTGATAAAATAAACCAAACTCCGCACCAAGACAAGGCAGCAGGACCACAAAGATTAATGAAATTTCGAGACCTCGGCTGATGTTTGTGCACATTTTGGATCTGCAAAATAAAATTTACATTACTACTCATAACTGTATAGTACATTTAAATTATTTTAGGGCGTGAACATAAAAATATCTATTACAACTCGCTACTCCGTTCTCATTTCCAATTCAGTAACATTTCACTCTTGCAACTGTGTACTGTCAATTCCATATGAAATTTAATTTGTAAAAAGTTTAAATAATGTTTTGAGTGATCAGATCAAACCGTTTTCGATATAGTGCATTTGTTTTGTGATATCTAATGCATGTTCTAAAATACATCTGTCGGTAAAATAGAGGCAATTCTTCTTTTATATTTAACAAAATATCCAATATTATATTAACAAAATATCTAATACTATATTAAACTATTATTGCTTATATATTACAGAAGAGATTGTTTTTAGGATTTTCATAACCACAATTCATCTATTTAATGTAGTACTGCTATCAAAGCAATGAGTACTGCTATCAAAGCAACCAGCATCAGCAGCTCGTTTTCATGTCGCTTTATAGCTGCAAGAGAACCATGCAGTATAAGATTTTTAAACTTCAGAGGTCATTATCAATATCAGTTTTACAACGCAATTTGCATTAATTAAAAATATTGAACTGCAATTACAATGTGGCCGGATATTAATTGCAATAAAACTGCATGGGGGACAGAGCCTGACCAACGCAAGGACATGAGAGTCAGCTGCTCCAGGCCAGATGGGCCCTAAATTAAACAATGTAGCATAAAAAATTAAAGTCGGCTTTAAAAATTAAGTACGGCGTGGGGGTGGGTCTGTTTTTTGCTGCAAACTGATTTATTTGAAATATAGTGATTACCGTACTAATGTAATATGTAGGTTTCTCGGCTATGATCAGACAGATTCCAATAATTTAAATTCCATTACAATATAAGAACTTAATTTTGCATAAATTTTATAGAATACAAATATCTTTGATTTATTCGTTCCATATACGAGGAGATGCGACCGGAACCCTGGAGGAATGTTTGCATCGGGTTTCAGCCTGACAATGATGGTGGGAGGCACAGAACTTTGAATTCACCTGCACAAATAGCAGATGATGCAATAATAAGAAAACCTATGTAAAAAGAATCTACAATTCCCGACTGCAACCGGCCACTCAACCAGCTGCCCATACCCTGGGATGAGTCGGGTGGTCTGGGTCTTTCACTTCCCAACTGAAAGCAATTTTCTAATGAGCGCCAAGAAACTGCTCATCGATGCCGTTTGCTGTAGTGTGTAGCAGCACAATTTCAAGTTATCTTGTACATTTTAACTCAGATGTGCCACTTAAGCTATTTTAGAACTTTATTGTAATAGAGCTGCGAAGTAGAAGTGCATATTTCGCAGAAATATATTTAGGAAAAGTGTGCGCTGGTTAGGCCCAAGAGATTATCAAGGGCGGCGTTTGGTTATATACCCTTTACCTCTAACTGTTATGAATAAAGTCTTTAAAAAAGATCGTGATGCAAGTATTTTTTGGTAGATTTCAATTTCCCAAGAATGACTGTCTTTAATGCAATTGTAATAGACATGCCAATAGTGCATATGTTGAGTTTATTAGGTTAGAGAAATATTAAAACTGTGCGCTGTGAAGGCTTCAGCGAATCTATCGGATCTTTTATAGTATAAAGCTCCTTTTAAAGAATATTCACATCGCGAGGGTCAAAAACAAGGGAAATCTACCGAACATGTTCAAGCTACTTTAACCTGCTTCCATCTGTGGTTATTACTCAAACAGGATAATTATGCCATGAGTAAGAGGTCATGACGATATGTAAACCTAATAGATTAAACTTAAAACTTAAAACTTAAAAAAATGCGCTTCACTCAAATGACATCATCGAAATGTAAGTAATCTGGATCACTATGTAAAAATAATGAATATTTCATTCATATCACTTTTTTTTCCAAACTTTAAGAGCTAAATTTTTGTGAAAAAAAATATTCAGCAATTCTTTTACAACTCATCTTACAGTCCTTTGGTTACATTCTGCAGCCATTAAAATTCGGCTTCGTTGTAATAATCCAAGTATAATAGTTTAAACTCAAATGTTGTAATTGCACTGGCACAGAATATAGTTGTACAGAAAATACAAAAAATTAAAGATTTTTTAGGAAGAATGCAACACTCAATCCAAATTTAAATATCACGATTTTTACACAGAAAGATGGATGCCATACCTTATTTAGAAGTGGGTCACGTGATCTGTTCATATAATATGGATGTAATTACTATAATTTTTATTTAAAAACTACCCAACATATTTTGCTGAAATTGCTTTATATCTTTTATGGGATAATTTGATTATAGCCTAAAGTTTCCGAAGCAATTTGTGAATTAACTTCGCTTTAAAAAATGTTTGAAAAATTGAATCCCATAGGGTTCAATGTAGTTCTTTTTCGACTAGGATTCAATTCGAAATTAAATGCGTGGCATTGTATTCCCATATATCCCACAGACCGTCATTTCATTTTGATAAAGTCATTTTTACTGCAGTTATGCAAAAGGACAGACAGAATGAAGAAAGTCAAACACTTTTCAACAATGTTGGAAATGTTAAAAACCTAAATTTCTCCAACCCCTGTTTATAAAAACAAAATATTTTCTCGTAATTGGCAACAGAGAATACTATAGACGTTTGCCTTATTAGAAAATCATGACTCGGCATTTGGAGAAGTGGAAGTGCGGTTCTCGTTGGAAGGTGGTGCGGATCGAAGACGTTTGCATTTTGTTTGTTGGCGGTGTGGATTATTCTAAAGATTTTTTTTTTTCTCTCGTTTCCTCTGTCTATCTGAAGTAAGGTAAGATTGTTATATTTTGCGGGACCAGGAGCCCTTTTTTTTCTTTTTCCTTCCCAAATGGGGGAGGTGTCTATGGCTATAGACGGAAACTTTGATAGTCTTGAGGATAGTATTACTAAACTTCTCGACAGTAGACAACAAATAGAAATAGCTTATGCCAATGGAACTAACCAAATTACTATAATAATAAGAGGAATTGGAAAAAATATAAACAGTATAAAAACGACTGAAATAAGAAATAGCCTAAAGAACTTAAATTTAGAAAAATATGAGGCCAATATTTCTAGAGTAGGAGAATTATACATCAAAATAAACAAGTTAGAAGACGCAATAAAAATTGCAGAAATCAAAAATTTTGCAGGACTTAACTGTACTACTCGCATAGCGGAACAGGGTTTTGTTAGCAAGTACGTTCTAAAAGGAGTGGCAAAAGAGTTCTCAATCCAAGAAATTGCGGAGGAACTTGACTATAAAAATATCCCCTGGTACCAAGTAACAAGATTTACAAAAGAGAAGGGAAAAATTAAACTTCCTGTGATACTTGTAAAAGAGTATGGCCAAAAAGTAAGGAAACAATTAGACATCCTTTTCAGTAGATTCAGACCTACTACATACTGGGAAAACCCCAAAGTATGTAAAAAGTGTTTCAAAATTGGTCATTTCGCGACAAATTGCCGGGCAAAACAACACTGCAGTAACTGTGGAGGGACACACACAAGAGACGAATGCCATGAAGAAATAAGTAAATGCCGAAGATGCGGGGAAGAACATGATGCCCTAAATAAAACATGCCCGATATACCAGCAAGAAAAAGAAAAGTTAAAACAAAAAACTCAAATACAAAATAAATTACAAATAGAAGAAGTAAACCCAAACAGAACATACGCTAATGTAACTAACCCCCCCCAAAGGAGAAATACAGAAATAGAAAATAAGGAATCCAACACCACCAGCATAATATTAGAAATAGTAAAAAGAGTGGAGGAAAAGTTAGAAATTCAGAAAGTTGAAAATGAACAATTAAAGGAAAGAATAAAGCAATTAGAGTTTAAACTAGAAGAAAAAGGAAAACAGGAAAACACCGAAAAAGAACATTATAAAAAGAAAATCAGTTCTTTAGAAAGCACTATCCAAGAACTTCTTGCGCAGTCTAGTAAGGGAAAAAAGAAATTTCCTATTCCAGGAAAAAAAGTTATAACTGCGAGACCTCCTAATACGGGGAAGTTACCTACTTATCAAAAACGTTGCCACAAACGTCGATCACATTCTCCCCCTTCGGGGCAAAACAGTAATCTTATTGAGAATCAATCGTTTAAGCCTGAAATAAAGGTCTCTATTCCCTTGGCTAGCAATTCTTTTTCGTTAGATAATTCTAGCTCTGTCCCGTGGCTTAAAGATGAGGATCCTACAATGGAACATCAGGGGTTTCATGGCGAATCATCTATGTCTCCTCAAACTAATTGATGACTTCCATCCGGAGGTCATCGCCTTGCAAGAAACCTGGCTCAAGAAAAATTGCTCTATTCCAAATTATGATATCTCCCAAAAAAATAGGATAGAGAAAGGTGGCGGACTTTTAATAGCTACCAAAAAAAATATTACTTGCGAGGATATAAATACTCAAAATGACCTCCCTAATATGGAATTACAACAAAAAAAAATCTACTTTGGGAAAAGGAAAATAAATCTTATAAATGTTTACAAAAGACCGGGACAACTAACTAAAGAAGAAATAAAAACGATAAACTCCATGTGGAAAGAAACATCTATATTATGCGGTGATCTAAATGCCAAAATCATAGGATTGGGTAATAAGAATCAAAACCAAGCAGGAGCTAAATTACTAGAATGGGTAATGGATAAAAATTGCCATTTTTTGAACAAAGATATTCCAACTTTTACAAGAAATAACAAAATCAAATCGGGACTTGACGTCACGGTAATTTCCTCTGATATTCTACATCTAAGTGAATGGGATATATTGGAGGACAGCTATGGGAGTGATCACTACCCGATTTTCACGGATATACTCGTTAACTTGGGAAAAGGGGAAAAGATAACATATAAAAAATTTACAAATTGGAGAAAATACAAAAACATCATTGGAAAAGACAGTACCTACGTAAGTAGTAATACTATTGAAGAAACAAATAATAAGTTGAAAAATAGTATTAAAGACGCGAGAGAGGAAAGCACGAACATAATGAAAATAACAAATTATAGACAAACTGCCCCTTGGTGGAATACTAAATGTGCAAAACGTAGAGCTATAGCGAAAAGAGCCAATAAAATAGCGAATAGAGAAATAAATGATAGAACTTGGATAGAATATAAGAAACAAAATGCAATGTACAGGAAAACTATGAAAGAAGAAAAGAGAAATTATTGGTACAAGAAATTAGAAGAAATAAAGTCTCCGAAAGAATATTATAAGCTATTTAATAATCTTAAAATATGGAAGAACAGGACAGAAGAAAAAAGCAATGTGTTAAATGTGGAAGGAACCAAAATAATTGAGGAAAAAGAACAAGCAGAAGCATTCTTAAAAAAGTATAGTGATAATAGAAACATAGAATATCAGGAACTCAACTCAGAAGCCAAATATAAGGAGGAGATCCCAATAGTCAATTCCCAGGAAATTGATCTTGCTTTTAACCTGACAAAAGATAAAACGCCAGGACCGGATCAAATCTGTAAAAATGAAATTCGTAACCTTCCGGAAAATGTACAATCAAATGTGTACAGTATCATTTCAAATTCTATCCAAAAAGGTGAAATACCGATAGATTGGAAAGTTACAACGGTATACCCAGTCAATAAACCCGGTAAAAACAAACACCTTATTGAAAATTACCGTCCTATCGCAGTAACCAGTATGATCGCTAAAATTGCAGAGAGAGTAATTTTAAATCGTCTCGAATGGTGGGATATCAAAAATAAAGTGTTTAATGAAAGTATTTATGGTTTTCGAAGAGGAATGGATGCTGTGCAATGCCTCGATGATATATGTTTTGCTATCAGAAAGCATAGACGGGAAAAGAAATTTGTTGTAGCCATTGCTTATGACATTAAAAGTGCTTATGACAATGTGGACAGAAGAATACTTATTAAGAAGCTCCTTGACCTCAAGTGCCCTACGTACTTATGTAAGTGGATACAAAACTTTTTATCTAATAGGAAAATCCAAATTAAATGGAAGGGTATTTACACCAATCAGGCTGATAGCAACCTTGGAGTACCTCAGGGATGCATTATCTCCCCCTTCCTTTTTAACATATACATGAACGATCTGAAAGAAATTATGAAGGAAAAGGAAATGTTTATATATGCGGATGATATTACAGTAATAATCAGCCATAAAGATGAGCAAGAAACTTATAGGAAAATCCAGAATAACCTAGGGGAAATGACAAATTGGACCAAAGAGAACAACATGGAATTGTCCACCGGGAAAACGAAAATTATAAATCTCTCCTCGAAAAGAAAAGTATTAAACCATCCAATTACTACGAATAACATAGAAATAAAATGGGAAAAAAACATATCTATTCTAGGCCTAACCTTGAATAAGAAATGGAATTGGGAAGAACATCAAAAGATTACGGAGACCAAAGTAATAAAGTCGATAGGAACGTTGAAATGGCTAACAAGCAAAAACTGGGGTCTAAACACAGAGATATTAATGAAAATTATAAAGCAAGTCATAAACGCACAAATCGACTATGCTGCAGAGATCAGATATGAAGAACCAAAATTCATCAGACTGAAATATGACAGGTTAGAAAATACCGCAATCAGAATTGCCACGGGTTTACCAAAATGGTCTATAAATGATGTTATGAGAGCAGAATTCAACATGCCGGAGTATGACATTCGTAAAACCCATAGAATTGAAAAAAATATGATAAAAAAGGAAATAATAAAAAGAAAAGAAGGATATATAAATAGGAATATTAAAAGCTTGAAAGACAAGAAA
This sequence comes from Amaurobius ferox, assembly GCA_951213105.1. NCBI lineage: Eukaryota > Metazoa > Arthropoda > Arachnida > Araneae > Amaurobiidae > Amaurobius > Amaurobius ferox. Next base: position 52,063,201 of record OX578155.1, on the reverse strand, counting down.
AAGAACACTTGGGCTACTAAAAAATTGGAAAACACCAAAGATCTTATAAGAAAGGAAAATCTAATTCCAAATAGGAATTTGACAGACGTAGGCATCCCCCCGTGGGAAAAATTCACCATAGATATCAAAATAAAAGATCTGAATTTCCAAAACGCACATCCAAAAGAAGTTCCCTTTATGTTCGAGGAATTTAAAAAAGAAAAAGATAAGCAATCAAGTTGGATAGCTACGGATGGATCTAAAATGGAAAACGGAACGGGATTTGGAATCTATACGGATGGAAATAGCCAGAGATGTCTAAAAATCCCCAATTGCTGCTCTATATACACAGCAGAAAGTTGTGCAATCCATTATGCTGTAGAGTACATAGCGGATAAAAATCGGGAAAATATAATTATAACCGACAGCAAATCTGCATTAGAAGCAATAAAAAATGAAAATAATAGAAAAGATATAATTATTAACAGTTTAAGAAATAAAATTAGAAAAGACAAAATCAAAACCCAATTTGTATGGGTACCTGGTCATGCGGGTATATCTATGAATGAGGTAGCGGATAAACTCGCGAAGAGAGCAGTTATTCAAAAACATACTCCGATATACGGAATTGTGACAGATGACGACATCAAAACCTTAACCAAACGAAGGATAAAGGATAGCTCCCAAAAAAAATGGGAAGAATCCAAATACAACGGGAGATATCCATATATCAAAAACAAGAACGGTAAAATAAAAATTACCCTAAACAGAATACAAGAAGTGTTCTGTAACCGACTTAGAACTAAATCGATACTGACAGGGAATATCCTTAGTAAATGGGACAATAGCATAAGTAAGGAATGTTCAAGATGTAAAAAAATCAATGACATAGAGCATGTTATGATGAGCTGCAAACTGTATGGAGGGGAAAGGAAAAAATGCTTTCAATATCTAGAAGCGCTGCAAAAGAACAGTACGGTTTCTCTTAACAGTCTTTTGGATTTCTACAATTATCCTAATCCCAATGAAGCAATGTACGTTATAAGCAAGGTTTGCTTAAAATGGTTTATTTACGAATTCAAATGGTTTTGTTTTTCTTCAGAGCAGCTTGATTCCAAGTGCAGGAAGTAAAATCCCCTCATTTGGGGAAAAAAGGGTTCTTTGGAGTATGTAATTAATGATTAAACTCCAGTTTACTTCTCTAACTGAGAAGAAAAGAAAGAAAAAGAAAGAAAGAAGAAAATCATGAGGGTGGCTCTATAAATACACTGAAAACTAAGTATTGTTTTCTGTAAAATGGCCATAAACCACGTTATCTTAAGTACATTACTATCAACTCTACACTTTTCCTATAAACCCTCTCATATTAACAAATTATGCATAATTGAAGATAAAATACAGAGAGTGAAAATGGGACTTTTGGATGGATTTGTATATTTGGAGAATCTGCGTATCAGTCTTAATACATAACGTGACTCTATTCAAAACCGTACATATAAGGTAAACACAGAAATTTTTAATTTTTATTTAGATACCTTTTTTTGTTGTCCCTTCAATCTGGGATATTGCCTCTTTAATGATCTTCGAGTTCTTTTCCAACAGAGGCAATTCGAGTACAGAGGCGGTATTGTCGTCAGATCTTAGGAGGGGTCCCGTTACCTCGGTAGAAGGCTTGCTTTGGGGAACTACATTTTCCCGATAAAAAACATCTATGATCTTTGAAGTCCCAACTTTTTCATTGATCTGAGTTGAAATCGATCGTTCCAATGGTGTGTCAGTAGCTCTGATTGGATCCAATATTCCAGGTGAAAATGCATTTTCAGCATAGAACTTGGGAACATCCGCAGCCTGTGTGAACATTAAAGTTGTTAAATTATATATAATGAAGCGTCTATACACATAAGATTTCCACACATAAGCGTTCCACATGGTCACAGAACACTAAATCCATCACTCCAAAAAATGTGATTGGTTAGTACCAATTCTTAATTTTTATGAAAATCGCTTAAATGATTCTGCTAACAACTGTTCAAACTGGTTTTTTGCTTAATCAAGTTTCTGCACACAACCACTCCATGATGTGTAATGAACTATGGACCGGTCGGATTAAGTTTTAAAATTTTCACAAGCAATAACGCCTTCAAAAGTCCAGTAGTTTTTAAGGGTTTTTTCAAAGAGTATTCTCAATCTCGAAATTTTTGCTTTTAAGTTTGAATACTTTATTTTCTCTGATCGATCTAATTGGTCAAAAATGTCTGTTGCTTAGCTATCACATATTGAATGATACAAAAATGTAATTTTATCTATATATACAATCTATGTAATTAAAATTGAAACTCTTCCGGTGCGTTTCGTTGTCTCATCATTACAGAGAGAAATTGTACCGAATTTCATCAAATTTATGGCTAACTTTGGAATAGCTTAAATTTAATTCATGTTCAGAGTTTATAGGATAAGGAATTGTCAAATTATTAATAAAATAAACAAATGTGGGCAACGCATGACTCTCGTTATATAATGCAACTAATTTATATCTTTAATCATGAATAATCTCACTAGCTTATTGAACTTATAAACTGTAACAAAAAAAAGGAAAATTTGAGAAGCATAAATATCGCTCTTATAGTTATTAATTACCAACTATTCGTCACTAATGGACTTGCAATTTGGTAAGTCTTTTAAGTTTGAATACTTTATTTTCTCTGATCGATCTAATTGGTCAAAAATGTCTGTTGCTTAGCTATCACATATTGAATGATACAAAAATGTAATTTTATCTATATATACAATCTATGTAATTAAAATTGAAACTCTTCCGGTGCGTTTCGTTGTCTCATCATTACAGAGAGAAATTGTACCGAATTTCATCAAATTTATGGCTAACTTTGGAATAGCTTAAATTTAATTCATGTTCAGAGTTTATAGGATAAGGAATTGTCAAATTATTAATAAAATAAACAAATGTGGGCAACGCATGACTCTCGTTATATAATGCAACTAATTTATATCTTCAATCATGAATAATCTCACTAGCTTATTGAACTTATAAACTGTAACAAAAAAAACGTAAAATTTGAGAAGCATAAATATCGCTCTTATAGTTATTAATTGCCAACTATTCGTCACTAATGGACTTGCAATCTAGTACAAGATTCAATCGTTCGATAAACCCCCAGGAAAAGTGAATTTTTTTAAAATGTTTTGTAGAGGGGAGGGAGAGGTGTGCTCCATATCACAATGTTCAAAAAGTGAAAAGGTAGAAAAGGACGTTTTGCGATGACAGAGAGACATCAAATGAAGTGTATATGTAAATCGTTCCATCCATAATGCTTGGCGAGATTTTGATGATGAATTTGGTGGAATGTCGCCAGCTTGACGACTTTTTAAAATGTTGCTAAATTAACGAAAAACTCGCCAAATGGATAAAAATGACGGTATAACGTTTAAAAAATACCGAATACCGGTATTGTATTTTTGGTCCGGTATTGCAATCACTAGATTCAATGTATCAATTGTAGTAAAAGAAAAAAACTTACAATTTTCATCGTTACTGACGTTAGCTCATCGACGTTTTTCAAATCCGACATCGCAGGAAAATATAGGTTCTGTATGCTTTTCTGCACGCTTCAAATGGTTTTACTAAGTGTTACACAAGCGGCACTTTATAGTACTATGCGTAGATGTCACATGACGCTTTAACACGTGACATAAAGATGTATGGTTAAAACTTACCTCTTCTTAAAGTACATAAAAAAATTGTAAGAAATTAATTGTAATATTACACAAATACAGATAATTTTAGTACCCATTTTTTCATACCTTCTATAGATTCCATGGAAATTCACATTTTACAAATCTAAAGAAATATCCAATTCAAAACAGTTCGAAAATCGGTTCTTCAAATTATCTGCAACGAGCATTACAAATCCCCTTAAATGACCACTAGCTTTAATTTTAGCTTTGTCTTAAATTGCGTTCCACTTGGTCACAAAACACAAAATCAATCACTCCAAAAAATGTGATTGGTTAGTGCTAATTCTTAATTTTTATGAAAACCGCTTAAATGATTCTGCTACTAACTGTTCAAACTGGTTTTTTACTTAATCAAGTTTCTGCACACAACCACTCCATGATGTGTAATGCACTATGGACCGGTCGGATTAAGTTTTAAAATTTTCACAAGCAATAACGCCTCCAAAAGTCCAGTAGCTTTTAAAGTGTTTTTTCAAAGAGTATTCTCAATCTCGAAATTTTTGCTTTTAAGTTTGAATACTTTATTTTCTCTGATCGATCTAATTGGTCAGAGGGGTTTTGGGGCAGATTCAGAACGTGTGTTTAAAATTGACATGGATTGGATATATGACATTTCCTTTTCATTAAGAATGTGAGAAATCTAGTCTGTATTGCATCATTGAGATCTATTAATAGATTATTGGTGATGTATTACATTAAACAGAGGAAAAGTTGTTTTCAGTAATCAAGCCAAGTTTAGTATTTTTAAATCTTACAAAGGAAAAGAAAACAGCAACTACTTTAGTTTTTGGAAGACTTCATATTATATTATACTTAACTTCACAAGTATTCTGCTATATCGTATAGAATTCCAAAATGTAAAATTTTGAAAAAAGATTCAAAAATGTCTGTTGCTTAGCTATCACATATTGAATGATACAAAAATGTAATTTTATCTATATATACAATCTATGTAAATAAAATTGAAACTCTTCCTGTGCGTTTCGTTGTCTCATCATTACAGAGAGTAATTGTACCGAATTTCATCAAATTTATGGCTAACTTTGGAATAGCTTAAATTTAATTCATGTTCGGAATTTATAGGATTAAGAATTGTCAAATTATTAATAAAATAATCAGATGTGGGCAACGCATGACTCTCGTTATATAATGCAACTAATTTATATCTTTAATCATGAATAATCTCACTAGTTTATTGAACTTATAAACTGTAACAAAAAAACGTAAAATTTAAGAAGCATAAATATCGCTCTTATAGTTATTAATTGCCAACTATTCGTCACTAATGGACTTGCAATCTAGTATAAGATTCAATCGTTCGATAAACCCCCAGGAAAAGTGAATTTTTTGAAAATGTTTTGTAGAGGGGAGGGAGAGGTGTGCTCCACATCACAACGTTCAAAAAGTGAAAAGGTAGAAAAGCACGTTTTGCGATGACAGAGAGACATCAAATGAAGTGTATATGTAAATCGTTCGAAAAGAAGAAATTGTGCAATTTCAGATTTCCGATATTTGTTAATTTAGAGGCAGGACTTCCGCAGATCAAAATTTTAGATTTGCCAAATAAATGAAAAACGCTTCCTTTAAAATGAAATTTGTTATATCGGCTAATCATTTGATAAAATACCAAAGAAGAAAAGAGCTTTTCAAAAATGTTAATTTAAAGTGAGTACTCTTCAGAAAAACGTTTAAAAAGTGTAATGGCAAAAAAAGCATGATTTGGGTTAAGATACAGACATCAAATTTGGTGTACGGATACTTATTTCGAAAGGAAGAATGTGTGCAATTTCAGTATTCCTATATTTTCTACTTTAGGGAGTGACACACACCAAAATGTTCGATTTTTCGAATAAATGAGAAACGCCCTCTTTATATTGCGATAGAGGGTTGATATTTGGTGTATGAATAAATCATCTGATAAGAAAACAAAAAAAAAAGAAGATTATTTTTAAAAAGTTTATTTAGGGTGTAGGTACTTTGCACACAATCTTTCGAAAAGTGAAATAATAGAAAGAACATGCTTCGCGATGAGATAAAGACGTCAAATTTGATGTATGGGGAAAGAAAAAACATATGTAATTTTACATTTCAAATATTAGCTACTTTACAGTGTGCCACACATCAAAATGTTAAATTTGCCAAATAAATGTCAAAAGCCTCCTTTAAAGTTTGATAGAAGCTTTATATTTGGTATATGGTTCATTTATCTGATATAAAACACAAAAAGATTATAATTTTTCAAACATGTCATTTAAGGGGAAGGATATTCTAAAGAAAAGTGTCCGTAAGGTTAAATGATAGAAAAAAGCATGCTTCGCGATGTAATGGAATCTTCAAATTTAGTGTAAGGGCAGATATGTCGAAAGGAAGAAAGAGTGCAATTTCAGTTTTTCAAAAATTTCCACTTTATGGGGTGCCGCATAATAAAATCTTTGATTTTCCGAGTAAATGAGAAACGTTTACTTTACAATATGATAGAGGCGTGAAATGTCGCATATAGGTTTGGCAAAACACCCAGCCGAATAGAATTTTTCAAAAATGCTCATTTAAGGGTGCAGGTACGTCTTACTAAAAAGATTTGAAAAATGAAATGATAGTAAAACATACTTCCCGATGAGATAGACTTTAAAATTTATGCAATGGTAGATTGGAAAAGAAGAAAGTGCACAATTTTAGTTTTCTCTAATTTTAAACCTTATGAGTGCTGCACGTTAAAATGTTCGATTTGACAATAAAATGAATAATACATTTTATAAGTGTAATAGTTTTGCAAATTGATTCATGGTCAATCCCTCAATAAGACCTAACTGAAAAAAACTGAATTTTTCAAAAATGTTTTGTAGTGAGGGTGCTCCAAATCAAAGCGTTTGAAATGTGAAACCATAGAAAATATACTTAACCATAAGATATAAATTATAAATGTGGTGTGAAGATAGATAGTTCGAAAGGTAGAAAGTGTGTAACTTCAGTTGCCAATATTTACTTCTTTAAGGGTGTCTCATACCAAAATGTTTTATTCAAGGAATAAATGAGAAACGTTTTATTACTTTCCTTATATACATAATGTATGAGGAAAGTATTGTGACGAGGTCGAATATTCGAATTCGACTTTTCGACGAGAAAGCACTGATCACGAATCGAACATTTTTGAGGTGATGTCTGAGTGTATGTGTGTGTGTGTGTGTGTGTGTGTGTGTGAAAGTTTGTGTGTGTGTGTGTGTGTGTGAAAGTTTGTGTGTGTGTGTGTGTGTGTGTGTGTATGTGTGTCAGCGAGTCTGTGGAGACGATATCTCACGAATAAATGGAGCGATTTGAATGAAGTTTAGTACAAAAATCACAATCCGTGAATACTGGAAGCCTATTGTTTTTAAACATAATATAATGTTCAGAACCACCCCTAAATTTTCGAGTGAAATTTTGAAAAAATCATCAAAAAATTAAAACCTTTAACAAAATTGACAAATAGACATTTCTTATGTAATTTTTTCTTAGAAAACGATTGACATAAACTTTGAAACGAGATTTTGATGCCAATACATGTTTTAGGAACTCCTGAATACGTTTTGATTATTTTGGAGTGATATGCGTCTGTCTGTACTGCGATCAAATTTTTATATACTGCAACAAATATTAATGGATTTTTCACGAAACTTTATAACCGGCTTTGTTATAAAAAACCTAGAACTAGACGGAATATATTTTAATTCGAGCGAAAACTTCGAAATTTTATATCTTTTTAACATGGCAGCATAAGACCAATTTCGATATATTCATGCATAAAAGTATTTATTTATGGTTCAATGATCAATAGTGTCAATCATTGTTGCGAAAACAAACTACGATGCAATTTCTGTGTGCGTGATATCATTACTCCAGGTATACATTTTCAAGGATGGGATCAATCCAAAGATTATTTCATGTCCTTTAAATTGAAGTGTAATACGCTATTATTGTAATAATTTGGACCAAAAATACTGATTTTTCAATTTTTTAGTTTATGATGTAACGCTTATGATAAAAATCATGTCCAATCACGTTTTTGATCCATAGTTTATTCCAGAAATTAAATCTTCAAACCTATTTTTCTGATGTATACTTTTAATGTAGTTTTTTCTTTATCCGACGCCCAACCTGGGCCATTTGGCCATACGCCGTCTTGCTGTCCAATACAGATGCGAATGTCCTAAAGGAGAAGTATCTTCAGTGTCAATATCCCCCAATTTGGAACAAATAAGGAGGTGTTGCCCATTCATAAAACTGTGAGACCAGAATATGTTCTCACATGTAGTGAGACAAGTTAATGTGCAGATTTATGGTGGGCAGAACGCCGAACAAAGCGTGCAGACTGGCTGGCACCGAACTTTACAACAACTTGAACTTTTAGGTCAAAGGACAGTAAATTTAGGAGGCCATATAAAAGTTGGGCCGGACTGAAAGTACAGTCGTGCCATTGGGTAAGGGGTGGCCAATCAGTGCCATGGAAGAAGCAAGGCGGAGTTCCCCCCCCCTCCCCCCCGCCGAGTGGACCTCAAGTTTGGATCCGAGATCAGTATTATCAGTTTGCAGCATGTAGTAACAGTACTATTAGTTTTGAGTATGTAGTATCAGTGTGAAGATGATCGGCAGTATGAGTATGAATATCAGTAATAGATAGTAGTAGAAAATGAACAAGTAAGATGACGACAAGTATCATCGTAAGAATAGCAGATTTCAAGTAATAGAGTATCATCATGACATGGAGAGAACAACTACAGACGAATTCGACCACGGTTCCTAACAAGGTCCGAAACTCAAGGTATGTTTCATCAACAATCCAACGGTTAATGAATATTTAGATATTGGTTCAGATAGTCTCATATGTCTCCATCCCAGTCTATTTTAAGAGTAATATAATGTTAATAAGTTAATAAGTAGTTATGTGAATTAATAAATGTTATTGTTAAGTTTAAATAGTCTAATCTTTTAATATTAATTAATAATTCTTTTCAGGACTTACACAAAAAAATAAAATAATTGGAGGGTTTTCTTGCGGCACAACAACGAGCAGTGTACGATTTAAATTTTAATTCCACTATATATGAATTTACGGCAATGTTAATGTGATTTAATATAATAAATAATTGGAGGGTTATTGCTTAAACACAACGCACTTTTAATTATAAAATTAACTGTTCATATTTCTTAAATTCTCGTCCCACAAAAACCACTTCCACACAAAGGGCAGGAGCAGAGGCTGCCACACCTATTCTATTGAGATGCTGCTGAAGGTAATCATGGCCCGTCAACATTCGAAAGCAGGCTACACATGTCTTTCTGGGCAATTCAGGAGGAATCCTATTTTTATCTTGTAAAAGACACTCCCAACACTTCCCGGCAGCAGCCTCATAATACCGGAGTTTCCTGATGTCTTTAAATCTAGCCTTGATCAATATTTTATGGTTTCTCAAAGGGAGGGGAGAATGGTGCTGTGGCAAAGACAAAGCCGATTTGGCGAATGCATCCGCTTCCTCATTGCCAGGAATCCTGACATGACTTGGGATCCACTGGAGAACAACTCTCTTCCCATTTTCAATAAGATGACCAATAGTTTCCTTACAAAGTGCTTCTTCGGGAGAGAAAGAGTGTCTTCTATTCACCAAAGCCTGAATGGCTGCTTGAGAATCAACGAAAAACACAACCATTTCTTGTGAGATTTTAAAGCCTCGGCAGCAAGAAGCACTATAGAGATCTCCCTATCAAAATTATCACGAAATACCCCTACAGGTTTTTTAAGTTGAAAGAATTGGCAGTAAGCCCCAGCACCAGCATTACCCGTAATGGGATCAGCAGAGCCGTCAGTATACACATGATGCCAATCAGTTAGTTGGTTGGTTGATTAGGGATTTTTGGCACAAGATCCAAAAAGGATATGCTGCGCCAGACATATGGTATTAAAATAGAGAAAATAGAAAAGAATAAAAACAAGTGTATAATCTAAAAGGGTGATAATGTATGAATAAAACAAGACAATACAAAAAGGATAATGATGGAAACATGATGAAAAATGTCTAAAAGGTGATAGGAAGCGAATTTAAATACGATGGTAAAAACCGATGTCTAATAAGAATGCGAAAATCTCGGACTCCAATCAATTTTCTCCAATCAAATCTGCCAAAGTTATAGTGTACGTTTTAAAATGCTTAAAATGAAACTGTTTAAAGATAGGACAAATAATTAAAATTTGTTTAACACTCGCTGCGGTTTGACAAACATTACAAAGGGGTTCAAATTCTCCTAAAAGTAAATGCCTGTGGGTAAAACGAGTGTGACCAATGCTCAAACGAGTTAAAATTACATCCAGTTTCCTACATTGGAAACTAGTCCATTTTTGTACTAAGGGCTTTATCTCATGCAACTTATTATCAGCTTGCTGATTCCAGGAATACTGTCATTTGTCATGAATATTTTTTAAAACAAATTGTTTGATGTCAGTTAAAGGGATAGTCAAAGTTTGAGTAGCTGATTTAGGAGCAATGTCTGCCAACTCATTTCCTTTGATGCCAACATGTCCTGGGACCCAACAGCATTTAGTATGGTATCCTTGTCCCTTCAGACGATGCTCATACTTAAGGATATCTGAGGTAAGGTGGTAATTCATAGCTCTCTTCGATGATAAAAGCTGTAATGAACTCAATGAGTCAGTATATATAATGTACTTTTTGGAATTTTGATAAGAGATGAAGATTAGGGACTGGTATATCGCCATAATCTCAGCTGTGAAAATAGAGCAAGATGCGTGCAGTTTATAAGATTTTATAGATTTGTTGCAAACATAAGCTAAACCAACGTAATCTCCTACTTTGGAACCATCTGTAAAAACAGGAGTATATAGATTCCTATGTTCTGCAAACAATTGCACATAAATAGCTGGAGTGGTGTTAGTCTTCGTAAAATTACAAAAAGGGTTGAGAAAGGTGAAATTGTTAACATATCATGGGGGTGTTTCAAAAAACTTTGTTTTCCGAACATAAAGTTCTACTAAAGGGGTAGCTGCTACTATATTGCGTGTCCGCTTGCCAAAAGTAGGAATGCATGAGGATCTGTGGTCATACAGCCCATTATAATGATCATCAAGAAATGAACGTTGTAACGGATGTTTATGTAAGGACATGATACGGAAATAATAATTCAGCATCAGCTGTTCACGCCTTAATTGTAAACATGGCTCATAAGAGACAGCATATAAGCGTTGAACAGGAGATGTTCTAAAGACTCCTGAGCATATACGCAATGCCTTATGGTGAATTGCATCAAGCTTTTTTAGCACAGATGTTCGTGCTGATCCATCCACAGAACAACCATAATCAAGTTTTGTACGAATAACAGCTCTGTAGATGCGAAGCATGGAAGTAAGATCTGCACCCCATTTGGTATTTGAGAGGACTTTTAAGATGTTAAGAGCTTTCTCACATTTCTTTCGAAGTTTCTGAATGTGCGGCAAGAAAGTAAGCTTTTTATCAAACCAAACCCCGAGAAATTTTTTTCCTCTTCTACAGCAATCTTTACACCTTCCATAAAGATTTCTGGGGGTGAGTGGAAACCACGTTTTCTGGTGAAATGAACACAAGTCTTTTGAATGGAAAGCACGTACCCATTCACGTTTGCCCATCGTAAGACGTTATTTACGACGGCTTGACATTGTCTTTCCACTATACGTATATCGTGAGCTTGGTAGGCAACTTGCAGATCATCCACATACAGACTTTTATGGACTGGCAAATTGTTTAAGAGACTATTTATTTTTATATTAAAGGGTGTCACACTCAAGACACTTCCTTGTGGCACACCCTCCTCTTTTACCTCTGTGAGTGAGAGAGTTGAACCAATGCGAACTTGGAATGTCCTATTTGATAAAAAGTTTTGAATAAATGTAGGAAGATTACCTTTTAGATTAAAATCGTAAATGTCCTTAATAAAACCATAGCGCCATGTTCGATCATAGACTTTGTCAATATCAAAAAAAATTGAGACAAAATGATTTCTCCTAAGAAAGGCAGTCCTAATTTGTGATTCTAATGATATAATATTATCAAATGTAGATCTACCTAGACGAAAGCCACTTTGGTGTGGTGAGAATAACTTGTTACTCTCTAAAAAGTGCACAAGCCTGGCATTAACCATTTTCTCAAGCAGTTTACAAACACAGCTTGTGAGTGCTATAGGCCGATAACTCAATGGACTTTGAGGGTCCTTACCTGGTTTTAAAATGGGAATTGTGATGGCTCTTTGCCATGACCTAGGGAATTTATGTTCAAGCCAAATTCTGTTAAAGAGGTATAAGAGGTTCAATAAGGAGTAATGAGAGTGGTGTTTAAGCATGAGATAGTTAATTTTATTAGGTCCACTGCAAGTTATGTGCGTTTGGGACAAAAAAGTCACCAGCTCTGACATAGTAAAGTGCATGTTATGTGGTAGGTTTCTACCTTCTGGGAAAACAATGGGTTTATTTTCAGACTTAAGTTTGTGATTTAAAAACGGCTCAGAGTAATTGGATGCATTTGAAATATTAGCAAATTCTTTGGCAATTTCATTTGCAATGTCATATAAGGAACTTATAGTTGCCTTCTTCTGCGTATCCTGCGAGCAACTGCTTTTGCATGTTTAAATGCAGGTAGGTTTTGAGTGGTAGGATACCTCCTGAAAATTGGCAAAGCTTTCCTTTGCTTTTTATAAGCCTCACGGCATTCGTCATTCCACCAAGGGAAACGATGCTTAGACATCTACCTGCACGTTTTGGAATTGAAGCATCGGCAGCCTCTATAAGGACACCTGTAACATTTTCTACAGCTGTATCAATGTCAATGTTTTGAACAGCTTCATCAGTGATCAGAGCTAGGGGAACTAAACTTCACCCAATCAGCTTTTGAAAATATGTATTGAGATGGTTTTATAGTCGATCTGAATTGACTGTTGGAGAGAGTGATAGGGTGGTGGTCACTATTGTGAAGATCTTTATCAACTGTAAAGTTTCAGTAAGGAAAGAGAGAGGGTGAACAGATGGCAAGGTCAATAATGTGAAAAGCCCTACTAGGTTGGTGAAAATAGGTGTATTCATTATTGTTAAAAATGCATAAACTGTGATCACTGACATGTTGCTCAATTTGTTGTCCTCTGCAATTTGTGTCAAGACTTCCCCAAAGAGGATTGTGACCATTAAAGTCACCGAGTATCACAAATGGTGCAAGAAGTTGGCCAATCAAATTATCAAGTTCTCTAGAATTTATATGGTTATTTGGTGGTAAGTAAATACAGCATACTGTAATCAATCTATTTACATGTATCCGAGAAGCAACAGTTTGTATATTTGTCGTGAGTTGTAAAACTGAAGAAGGGTAGTCTTGAGAGACTCTAACAAAGCAAATCCCCCAGATAACTCTACTGTCCATATTAAAATATTTACGTTGTTTAATACTAAAATTACTGCTAGATTTTAACATAGTCTCTTTAAGGCAGACACAAATAGGATGGAAAGTATTAATTAAAGACTCCACCGACTTGTGCTGTAACCCACGGCAATTCCAAGATAGTAAAAAAGCCATATTCAGGTTTTTTCTTGGGCCTATGGGAGGTGATCTCTTTTTTCCCAGTAGACGAAGACTAAGAGGATGATACATATCCGCCATCATCCCTTCATCCTCAGAAGCACACAGTTGTATTTCGTAATCATCTTTGCTGTGCTTTTCATGGATGTCTGTTTTTTTTTCTGATATTTTTTCCAATGGACTGTCCGTGGTATTCTTTAATTTCTGGTTTTTGGTTGTCTTTGTTTTCTCTTCTAAAGTATTAATTCCTTTTTTCCCACTGGTACTTACTACTGCAGTTTTTTATTGTGTGGAAGCAAGTCTGAAAGTGGCTAATGGTATAGAGGTTTTTTTCTTTTGATTAGTACTTGTAACAGCAGTGTTTACAGAAGGGACAGGTTTTGTTTGGTTAGTTTGTTGATTAGGGATTAACTGCATAAAATTCAAGTCAGGTTCGAGTTTTCTTTTTAATTTTGGGTGTGAAAATTATGATTACATTCGCATCCAATCGCGTTTTCGACCTATAGCATTTTCCAGAAATTAAATGTTCAAACTTATTTTTCTGATGTATTCTTTTAGTGTGGAATATATAGTGCCTCTGCCTCCCTGATATAGAAATGGTACCGAGCAGGTACTAGTTTGCACTTGAAAAAGAGCTGGAGATTTTTGTCAATGTGCATCAGAGCATTTTTTTTTAAATGTTCAGAGAGGATGTATTTTTTTAGGGCAATATACGTAAAACAAAATAGGGCACTTATTTTTTTTTTTCATGTATAGGACGTGAAGGCTATGATTACAGTCTCGTCCAATCGCGTTTACGACCCACAGATTTTTCGAGAAATTAAATGTTCAATCCTATTTATCTGATGTATTCTTTTAGTGTAAAATATACAGTATATCCTCGACATTGAAATGGGAATAAAAGGGTATTATTTTGCCCATAAAAAAGAACTTTGATTTTAATAGGAAAACTTTGAAAATGGAACTAAATACATTAATAAAAATTGAAAATTGAATGTTATTTTTAATTTAAATTATGATGGGGGTACTGTTATTAAGTTATTCTACGGCTGACAGTGTATAAAAAAAGTAAAAATGTTTAGAATACAAAACAGACATATTTGAAAAAATCTCTGGTTATACCACTAGATATATGTATGTATTCTTGTAGTATGAAACCTATATATTTTCTGCCCTATTAAAATGCGAAGGAAATTTTCCATTTTGGCGCGAAATGAACCGAAACCGTTATTTTCTTTTCATTTTTACTTTCCTTATATACATAACGTATAAGGAAAGTATGTGAGGGGGTCGAAAATTCGAATTCGAGTTTTCGACGGGAGAGCATGTTTCAAGTATCCCTGATCACGAATCAAACATTTTTGAGGTGATGTCTGTGTGTGTGTGTGTGTGTGTGTGAAAGTATGTGTGTGTGTATGTCAGAGTCTTGTATGTCAGTGAGACTGTGGAGACGATAACTGACGAACAAATGGACCGATTAGAACGAAATTTGGTACTAAAATCATAATCCATGAATACTGACAGCATATTGTTTTTAAACGTAATTGAATGTCCAGAACCTCCTAAATTGTCGAGTGAAATTTTGAAAAAATCATCAAAAAATCAAAGCCTTTAATAAAGTTACGCAAGTAGATATTGCTAATGTAATTTTTCGTTTGAAACGATTGACATAAACTTTAGAACGCTAGCTGAACCGTTCTCGAGATATTGCACATTTTTAAAATAAATTTATCAAAAATTCCCATAAATTAAAAAAAATATATTAACTGTTGAGAAACATGTTCACTTTTCATATGCAATATCATGCGATAAATTGAGTGACATCATTCTTATAGATTTAGCTCGTTCCATTCATGAGAAAAGATATTCTGAGTAATACTTTTGTATTTGAACACCAATAGTCATTTATCAGCTATAAGAATAACTTATTTCTCCATCCATAACGCTTGGCGAGATTTTAGCGAGGAAGTTGGCGGAATTTCGCCAACTTGGCGACATTTTTAATTGGTGCCAAATTAACGAAAATCTCGCCAAATAGATAAAAATGACGCTAAATCAATGAAAATTACGACTAATTGAAGCAAATTCAATATCTTGGAAAGAATATATCTATTATAAGAATAAAATTTTTTTGTAATTGTAAAAGTAGTAAATTTATTGTATTATATAAGGAAATTCATGTCTTGCCCACATCAGATTTTTTCTTTTCTGTAGCCGTAGGATGTAATTCATAAACTTTCAATATCCAGGGAGAATGTATTTCTGTTCGGTATAATGTTTGTTGAGCATTCTTATTGAAAACCTCGTTTTCGATTTTTCTCGAATCTGAAACCCTAGTTTTTCCGAAAAGTGATCACTTTGAACGTGTTATATCGTGAAATATGAAATTTTCAGCTTTTTGAAACAGCGCTTTTCTTTTCATGGTAATGTAAATATTATGTACATTTGTAACCGAAATTTTCATTTCATCACAGAAAACAGGATTTTAACCATCAGTTTGCCCTGTAAATGATCTGAAATACAGTCATTTGCAAAGATTTAAGACCACCTGTTCAAATAAGATTTTTGTTGATTGCGTCATTCACTGACCGCATTGCTCAACTTCTTGTCGGTGTTGCATCATCTTACAGACACATGTGTTGATGGGGTAAGCATTCAATAGTCAGTTTTCTTCTGGTTTTCAGAGGCGTCATCAAAGGGGATTTGGGGTCATAACCCCCACTCCACCCCTATCGAATCCTTTGAATTTCTAAGAAATGATATATGGCGAAAAGAAATGGAAGACAAAATACCACTGTACTCCTTCTCCGAATTTTTTTCTGACGACGCTACTGGGCTGTAAGGTTGTGTGCATATTTTCTTTATAGAGAAAAATGGACAAATTCACAGGTCACAAATAGTGACTTTATATCATGAAGGCTACTCTGAACGTGACATAGGTAGAAAGGTGATTGCTAACAAGATTGATATATATAACCTTATCACGAAACATCAAGATACAATGGTATTAGGCCAGTATATACTAATCGAAAAGTGCCCGTCCAAATGTCTATCCGTATATTACGCTTTTTCTAGGAGCATTTCAAATGGAAAAATCGAAATTTTCAAAAATGTTCTCTAAAGGGTGTGCTTGACAACAAAACGTTCGAGATGTGAAATGTGAAAAGATTAAAAACATACTTCAAGATAGAGACTTCAAATTTAAGTATGGGTACAGTTTAAACGCAGTATGGGTACAGTTTGGTCGCAGTTTAAACTTTTCAATATTTGCTATTTTAGAATTTGTCACTCACCAAAATGTTCGATTTGCATTCTTTTAAGATAGATGGAGACTTGAAATTGCTTACAAAAGTCAATTGTTCTAAAAAACTCCTCGGAAAAAATCGAATGTTTCAAAAATGTTTAGTAAATGTTTAGAATGTTTCAAAAATGTTTAGTTGGGCAGGTGCCCCACACAAAAAAACTCGAATGATGAATTGATAGAAAAAATATACTTCACGATCAGATATTATTTATAAATATGGTGTGATGGTAACTTGCTCGAAAGAAAAAAAGTGTACAATTTCAGATTTAAAATATTTACACATTTAGAGGTGCCACAAACCACAAAACCTTCTATTTGCGAAGTAAATGAAAAAGACTTTATTTTATAAATGAGATATAGACTTAAAATTTGATATCAGGTCAATCGTGACATTAAAGAAAAATCGAGTTTTTCAAAATTGGTTTTAAGAACTGTGCACCAAAACGTTCGAAAGGTAAGATAAAAGATAAAGACTTTGAATTTGATGCATGGGCCAATCAGTCGATAACACCTCAGAGAAAAACCGTATTTTTCGAAATCTGAAATGACAGTAAAACGGTCTTTTCAATGACATAGACACTTTAAAATCCGTGCAATGATAGATTCTTAGATAGGAATAAAGTGTATAATTTCAGCTTTCTAATATTTCCTAATGGGATGTCACATAATTAAATGTTTAATTGGCTAAATAAATGAGTAATGGCCAGAATGAAGTGACACAGATATTAGAAATTTATGAGCAGTTTTAAAATGACCAATGAAATAATTGAATTGTGAAAAAATGCACGTTATTTCGGGGTTATGCATATTGTGAGACCGTTCATTTTCAACTGGGTTAGTTATATATATATAATTTAATTGTATTCCGTTGCATATATTAATTCTCTGGATTGTTAAACATATCAGGCTTGCCCGTTACAAATGAATAAGCGATGGCATTGAAGAACTTTTCAGTGGGCGTGACAACCCAGTGGTTAGCGCGCGAGGTTTGCAGTCGGATGACCCAAGTTCGGTTTCCGCCTCTGGCCATACTGCTACCGTGATCACGCGGAGTACGAATAAAAACGAGCGGATAAATAGCACCGGACCCACTCCGATTCGACCAACAAGGAACCACTACTGACGATGATGCGATTGACGTATCCGATGACGTAGGGTACACGTTGATTCTGGTTAGCGGAGTTTTTATTTAGCATTCGCGGCAAATTTAAGTTTCGTGAATTTTTTCTTTTTGAGAAACATGAATATTGATCCAAAGCTTAAGGATGGACCAAACACTTCACAAGCCAAAAACTCACAGAAAACGGAAAAATTTTCTAAAGTGTGCAATTGCAAAAAGATATTTTCCAGTAAATCTACCTTTTACAATAATAAAAAAAATGTTCACCAGTTGTTGAAAAAACAAATTATGTTTGCAAAGAAAAATATTGTAATTTTACAGCACTGAAGTCGGATAATTTTCGCAATCATTTGCACATTTCTAATAAATATGACATTTCTAATAAATATGACATTATTTCTAGACCCTCCTCATACTTTTCTAAAAGGCTGAAAGGTTTTGAAAAACGGAAAAATTTCAACCTTCTTCAACTTGACAAGATGATTACTCGAAAACTATAAAAGTTTTTTTAAAAAATAAATATTGATTTAGGTACTAATTTTCCAATTACTATTCTTGTCGCTTACTATCTATATCTATCATTTACAGTTTCGAAGATATTTCGAGTGAAACAGTAAAAATGAAAAAAACACTCGTCCGGACAGATACTTTTGTTTAATTTATTTTATATAAAATGCGCTTTTTACTAAAAAATAGTGTTTTGTGGTCAATTCTAGGACGCTACATGTAACCTTATTTTGGTTTAAAAGAATTACAATAATTTTAACAAAATAAACCTATCTTTCTTAGATATTGAGAGGAATATTTTTAATTATCATATTTATTTATTTCTTTTAGTGGTAATTGTTGATATTGATTTTTTGAAAAGGAAGTCAATTTGTGTCAAGTATAATAAAAAACACATGCATTCAAGTACAAATAAAAACATGCAAACAACTTCTTTGAAGATATATTACATTCATTTCGTTTTCAGGACTTCACACTTAAGAAAAGGCTTCCGAAATAGCTGTTTTTTTATTTTAATTTGTGTTGATTTATGTCGTGTGTTTCTAATTAATATTGTTTTTCCCTTTAATGAAAAATTGGTTAATTCACAGAACTAAAATATTTTAAAACTGTTACTCGAAGATTTCAGAACCCACACAGATGAGAGTTAGAAATATTTAATACATTAGGTATTAGTATGAAATATATAAGAATGAACATTAATGTGAGTCATAAAAACATATGTTATTGAATACATAAATATTTGCATAATTACACTGTATATAGAAAACAGAAGTCAATTTTATTGATTGAGTCCGATAACAAAATGGTAGCAATTCAAAGATTTCCTTATGCATTTCCTCATTTGGTAAGTATTCTATTATGCACTTGTTTCTCACTCTTTCGCTCTACTGAGACATTGAAAAGAATTTTACTTATCAATTTGTCCCAGATCTGCACTACCCACTGTCGAACCTCATCGTTAGAGAAAGAGAAATTTAAAAGATATATTTCCGATGCGTCCTTAAACGTTATCACGGATTCTTCATCTGGGAAAGCCCATCTTAAATACATATAAATGTGTTCCAGATTTTCGTTTAATAATTCTTTCACTCTGGTATGATATTCTTCAAGATCTGAGAGAGCTGTAAATATCAATCCCATCAAAGAAGGCCGAAATAAAAATCCTTTTTTAAACTTCATTGCAGCCTCTGGGCTCATTTTGAACCACTTGATAAGACAGTGGGGATCCCCTGAACGATTTTGAAGGAAAATTATTTGCAATTTTAAACTCGAAAAGAAACACAGTTCTTGCCTAAATTGTTCTAGATCTTGTTTTGACGGAAAACACCAAACGAGAAATTGTTCAGAATCCTGCAGTTTTAACTGGGATAATTGATATTCACATAAAATCATAGCATATTCTCTGACAAACCAATTTTTATATCGTCCTCTAACATCTTCTGCTTGAAAGCCCCAAGTTAAAAAGAAATCAAGTTCCATCCATTTCGAGTGAATTATAAAATGCATACATACATCTTTCGAATATTTTTTGATGAAGCGCATTTTAAATTTTCTTCTAGCGTCTTCCGATGGACAGAACTTTCTTATTAGTTTATCCAAGCAATCTGTTTCTATGTCGAAATCCCCATTTTTTTCGAAATTAAACAGGCGATCTTTAAAAAATATTTTTAAAAGAAATTGAAAAATTTCTTTCTTTGATGCAAAACACCAATTTAACAACGCGTCCAATCGTTCTTCATTAACCCCTACAAGCAGCCTGCAGCATAAATCTTTTCTATTTCCAAATCTCAAAAGTTTCTTTTTAAACATTAATATCTCGTATTTAGGCAAACATTCTTTTAACGTCGAGTCAAGGAGTTCCCACATTTCTTGCATGGCCAAATGAAAGCAAAATAATTTTCCATACTTCAACCTTAAAAAGGATCGTTTCTGTTCCAGTCTCACATGCTGCCAAATACTTTGAAATATTCGTATGTTTCGAATCTTAAGTTTGCCCTTTCTTATCATAACATAGAGTATTTTGCCGTTTTCAACAGAATTTGTATATGTGGAATAATTATCGCAAAATACATAAGGCTTGAAATGATCTGGTGTTTCTTTCAGTAGCTCTACTATTAGACGTCCATAGCAGTACTTTTCATAACCATTAGATCTAATATTATAGCTAGATCCATCGGAATACATTTCAGCTAGGGTTGATAAAAGATCTACGTATTTTGCTCCAGGCATAATCTTCCATAATTTTGTTATAAGTGGAATTAAAAGATCCAAGTAAGGCCATTGTAGGAAGCACAGAAGTACATTATGATTGGTGTCTTGCAGAGCTTTCTGGAAAAATGCAAACCTCTGTTCCTCAGTCATCTGGGATAACAGAAAGCATAAAATATCAGTGTAAGGTGCCGGAGATGATAACCAGCCACAATACAAACTTAAATCATTTTCAACTCTGGAATAGATGTGTGACAGTACTTTTAGAGAAACGTCTATAATTGGAATTGCTCTTATATTTACAGGTAATTGATCCCAGCAATAATACACAGTTGACCTTGACCCTTCCGCTAACCCTACCATTAGTAATGCCCACCAATATACAAAATCCTCACTTTGAATAATTTCATCTATTTTTCCATTTAATCTAATTAACCACATCTTAACTAATAAACAATCTTCATATTGTAACACTTCAAGGCGCTCAGGAGAAATTTGATTCCATAACAAAGAAATAGCGTCTTCTAAGGAATACCAACACGCTATTCTAAAGCGTTGACAATTAGGTATTCTTTTGTCCTGGACTAATCGTTCTGCGATCTTCTTTTCATCTAATCCCTTTTCTGTAGTCCAATCGGAAGAAACCAAAAAGTTGTCTAAAAAAAGTGGCGATAGGTTAAACCTGACTTGGTGCCGGTTCCAACTGTACAACTCCAGAGCCGTTGTCAGAATTCGAACAATCAAAATATTCCGTAATGCAGGAGGGAGTGGAATCCTTTTGCATATACCTGTTGCTCGATTTTGAATTAAAGTGTTCCATTCACTGTGTTTAAAATTATATTTTCGCATTCGTAGTTGTTCAGACTCATATATGATGTCTTTCTTTAGCTCTACGTTTTGACATAACTGAATGGCTAATTTCGTAACAGTCTGTTCTTTGAGTGAAGGTGGGGCCTTTCTGTAACCGTCTATTAATTTCTCAGAAAGATTCTGCTTGATGGCATTCATTTTCAGCTTATCTATCTCGTTGCCGTAGAAAAACTGTATAAATTCCAATATTTCTTAAAATTTATTAAGATTTCTTCGGTTTGGGATCCCTGGAAAAAAAAAATAAGGGAAAATTAGTCAACATCAGTATGCTCATAAATTCCCTTAATGTTTGTGCAAAATTAAAAATCAAAATAAATGTCTCAATTTTATTTTATCATACATATATAATAATATAGTTATAAGCATTGTTATAAGCATTGTTGGCCAAAGCTATTCAAATCCAAGATTTTGATCCTAAACGCATTTCAGACATTTTTGAAAAATATTCCCGCCTCTGTGAGCGGATGTTTGTGAGGTTGTGACAATGCTTTAGTGATTGAGGAAGTTTGACGCTCATCTTACAACGAATTAAAAGAGTTGCAATTCCTATCTGAAAAATGAATTGCAATGGACAAAACTTTCCCATTATAAAGTCATAGGGCGTTATCTATTTTGTATGGGAACATATGTTGTTTCCACATAATATATACACAAACGATAAAGAATGAAGTCAACAAAAACGATAATTACGCAAGTACTTCTGTAGAAAATGACGAGAAACACGCTTGAAGAAATAATAGAACATGTAATAAACTAATTTTAATTTATTTATAACTAGCAGCATACCTGTTTTTCGTACGGAGTATATAATATAAAGAAACTTATAATTTACTATCATGTGCAAATTATGTTAACATATTAAATTTATTGCCCCTAAAGAGAAGATTAAGAATATATGTTCTCACTATGCAAAATTATCTTCACGTTCAGATCAGAAGAATAAAATAGTCTGGCCCCTTTTGAAAGCGAATATACAAAAAATATGAACTTGAATCAATATATATTCTAATAAAAGAGCTAAAATTGTATGGGACCCGTACTACTTATATGCTAGAAAATTAGAAGGTATAACCTGCATTAGTAGATTACATGTATAAATTGAAAATATCAATAAACCCGTAATTGATTCCAATAAGAATAAAAGCACTAAAATTATGAGAATATATATATATATATATATATATACATATATATATATATCCCCGTACTACTTATACTGTCGCAGATTAGAAAATATGCCTGTGTGTTAGTAGAAGATTACCCGTATTACAATATGAGTCTCAAAAATCTTTGCCAAAATAAAACAGACGACGCAATAAATTGAAAATATCAATAATCCTCGTAATCTTTATACCAGAAGGTCGTACTTGATTCCTATATATGTTAATATATATCAAAATGTATGCCACTATAAGTGTACTACTTATATTCTAGTAAATTAGAAGATATAGCCTTGCATTTGTAGAAGATTACTCGTACACCGTACTATGAGTTTCAACAATTTTTGTTATAAGAAAACAATGACATATTAACTTGAAAATATCAATAACCCCTGAAACAGTAACCCCAATAACAGTCCCCGAAAATATCAATAATAATAATGTTTAAACCTGACCGTAATTGATATTATCCAGTCAAAAATGCAATGCCATTGAAATTTATTTTATGTACATATCTTTAATATTCAAATCGGAAAAGATTTAATAAAAATCGTATGCCGCAAAAACACATTGGATTTACATCCGTTGCTAAACGACATGATATCATTTGCTTCAAATCAATTGATGGAAACCATATCGTCTGAATAATTCTATCTCCATGAAAGGTTTGGGGACATTTTCGTCAATTTAGAGACAATTTAAAAAAATCGCCAAATTTATCGCCATGTGGGACTGTAGAACTGACATTCCCATTTTGTGACAAATTGATGAAACATCATCACAATACTATCCCCTAACAAAACACAACGGATTTCATTTATTAAGCGCAATTTTATCAATTTCTTGATATTTTTATTAATTTAGAAACATTTCTATTAATTTGGTGACATTTTAGGAATTCGCTAAGTGTGTTACCAAGTAGGGATGGACTGGCCGACAAATGCTAACTAAATATCATTTTAGTACTCTGTTCTAAAAAAACAAATTTAATTTCATTGATTTGCGTCGGTTTTATCAATTTAGCGACATTTCCGTCATTTTGGCAACGTTTGAGAAAAGTTGCCAAGTTAGCGATATTCCGCGAAATTCGTATCTCTGAATTTTCTGATCTGAAGAATGAAACATCCTGATCCCCTTTGTATGTACTGAATGAAAATACTAAATTTGTATTAGAAAATATACCCGTTCTACTCTTTTTCTGTTTCAACAATCAGCTAAATGAATTTATTGGGTAAACACAATATATGAGTTTATTAGCTAAACACAATATATAAGCTTGAAAACTCTTTGCCAAAATAAATGAAAGTGATGTACGCAGTCCGCAAATAATATATTTAAAAGAAAAATCAAACCGTTTATTTATAAAATATACTTTTACATCCATTTATTTATTATTCAAATAGAAAAAATAATAATAAATATTTACAAACGCATTTAATTTAATTGCGTTGCTGAGCAACATGATATAAGATAGAATCTTCCTCATAAAATGTGAAATTAAATAAACATTTAGATTTCTTTACACATTTCATTGTTGAGTAAATGCTTGTGAAAAATAAACCATGGAGATCGATTTTCCAATTTAATTCATGTTTCAAACAATTGATACTTTCAGATAGTGACTAATTAGCGCTAAAATCCTCCACCAAAGTCAAAAATAAAGTTTTAATTCACTTTGATGTTTTAAACATACGATTTTCATCCTTTCCGTTTGGATAACCACGGAGTTAGAGAGTAGAACTCCAAGGAAAAAGTTCCGTTTTTCATTAATATCTCAATAACCCCTGGTCTTAAAAACTATTTCAAGGCTACCTACAAAATTTCATTAAATTCGGTTCAGTCGTTCCCTTGTGATGATGAGACAAACGAAAGTTTCATTTCGAAAAGTGAACATATTTCACAATCTATATAAATAAAAATGAAAATCTGTCTGTCTGTCTGTCTGTCTGTCTGTTTGTCACACCATCACGGGAGAACGGCTGAACCGAATTTGATGAAATTTTGTGGGTAGCCCAGAAATAGCCCCACTTAAAATTATATCCGTGTTTTGAGTTTCTACGACCAGTGGTTCTCGAGATATTAGTAAAAAACGAAATTTTCGTTTGTCTCATCATCACGGAAAAACGGCTGAACCGAACTTAATGAAATTTGGTGAATAGCCTTGAAATATCCCCCCATAAATTTTGTCCAAGTTTCGAGTTTCTAAGACCTGGGGTTGTCGAGATATTAATAAAAAACGGAACTTTTTCCTAGGAGTTCTACTCCCTAACTCCGTGGTTTATCCAAACGAAAAGCTTGAAAATCGTTTAAAAGTGAATTAAAATTTAATCTCTGAGTTTGATGGGAGATTTTTTGCGTTAATTAGTCACTTTCTGAAAACATGAATTGTTTGAAACATGATTTAAAGGGGAAATCTATCTCCATGGTTCATGGTTTATTTAAAACAAGCTTTTACGGAACAATGAGAAGTATAGAGAAATCAAAATCGTTATTTAATTTCGCAGTTTATGTTATAAGACATGACATATTTAACATGTTAAAAGATTCTATCTTATATCATGTTACTCAGAAACGCAATTAAATTAAATCTGTCTGTTAATTTCAATAATTATTTTTTCGATTTGAGTAATAAATAAATGGATATAAAAATATATTTTAGAAAAGAACGATTTGATTTTTCTTATAGCATTTTTGACTGGATAATATCAATTACGGTCTTCAGGTTTAAACATTATTATTATTTATATTTTCGGGGATTATTGATTCAAGGATTATTGATATTTTCAAGTTATTATGCAATTATTTTATTATGACAAAAATTGTTTAAACTCATATATTGTATGTTGTACGAATCTTCTACAAATACACGTGTATATCTTTTAATCTACGAGAATATAAGTAGTACAGGTATATTGACATATGTTTTGATATATATTGGCATATATTGGAATCAATTACGACCTTCTGGTATAAAGAGTACGGATATTATTGATGTTTTCAATTTATTACGTCATCTCTTTTATTTTGGCAAATATTTTTGAGACGCATATTGTAATACGGGTAATCTTCTACTAACACATTGGCATATTTTCTGATCTGCGACAATATAATTAGTACGGGTTTGCATATATTCATTCAATTCCTATTTTTTCTTCTGTAAATTTGCTTACAAAAGGGGGCAGGATGTTTTATTCTTCAGATCTGATCGTGAAGATAATTTTGCATAGTGAGAACATATATTCTTAAACTTCTCTTTAGGAGCAATAAATTTAATATTTTAACAGAATTTGCACATGATTGCGAACTTTAAGTTTCTTTAAATTATACACTCCGTACGAATAACGGGTGTGCTGTTAGTGGTTAATAAATTTTAACATTTTAGGAGGATATATCATGTTGCTCGGCATCGCAATTAAATTAAATGTGTTTGTTAATGTTTTTATTATTTTTTTTCGATTAAAATAATAAATAAATGGATAAATGGATATAAAAGTATATCTTATGAATGGACGGTTTGATTTTTCTTTTAATTATATTAATTGCTGACTGCGTACATCAATTTCATTTATTTTGGCAAAGAGTTTTCAAGCTTATATCGTATTTAGCTACTAAACTCATATATTGTGTTTAGCCAATAAATTCATATAGCCGATTGTTGAAACAGAAAAAGATTAGAGCGGGTATATCTTCTAATACAATTGTAGTGTTTTCATTTAGTATATTGAAACGGGATAAGAAAGTTTCATTCAGATCTGCAAATTCAAAGCTACGAATTTGGAGGGATATCGCTAATTTGACAACTTTTCATAAACTTTGCCAAATTGACGGAAATGTCGCCAAATTGATATAAACGACACACAAACAGCTGCCATAAACCTTCGGGTTGGTCGTGTGGCTTGGGTCTTCTACATATCAATGAAATTTTTTTTTGTTTTGTTAGAAGAGAGTACTGAAATGATGTTTGGTTAGCATTTATCTGTCAGACCAACCATCCTACTTAGTAATACATTTAGCGAATTTTTAAAATGTCACCAAATTGATAAAAATGTTTTCAAATCTATAAAAATATCTTGAAATTGATAAAATTGCGCTACATAAATGATATTAATTGTTTTTTGTTAGGGGATAGTATTGTGATGATATTTCGTCAATT
Source organism: Amaurobius ferox (assembly GCA_951213105.1). NCBI lineage: Eukaryota > Metazoa > Arthropoda > Arachnida > Araneae > Amaurobiidae > Amaurobius > Amaurobius ferox. The sequence continues at coordinate 52,036,563 of OX578155.1, read as the reverse complement.
TGTCGCAAAGTGGAACTGTCAGTTCTACAGTCCCACTTGGCGATAAATTTGGCGATTTTTTAAAATGTCGCTAATTTGACGAAACTGTCGCCAAATGTTCCATAGAAATATAACTATTTAGACGATATTTTTTCTGCCAATTTATTTGAAGCAAATGATACCATGTCGCTTAGCAACGGATTTAAATCCAATGTGTTTATGCGGCAGACGATTTTTATTAAATCCTTTCCGATTTGAATAATGAAGATATGTATATAAAATAAATTTTATTGCCATTTCATTTTGGACTGGATAATATCAATTATACTCTTCAGGTTTAAACATTATTATTATTGATATTTTCCGGAATTATTGATTCAGGGATTATTGATATTTTTAAGTTATTACGCCATTGTTTTATTGCGGCAAAAATTGCTGACACACGCATATTGTACGTTGTACGAGTAATCTTCTAGGAATGCACGGGTATATCTTCTAACCTACAAGAATATAAGTAGTACAGGTATATTGGCATATATTTTGACATATATTGGCATATATATTGGAATCAAGTACAGTCTTCTGGTATGAAGATTAAGGGGATTAATTATATATTCAATTTATTACGTCGTCTGTTGTATTTTACCAAAAAACATTTGTGACTCATATTGCAAAACGGGTAATCGTCTACTAATAATCGGACATTATAAGTAGTACGTGTATATCTTCCCATATAATTTTAGCACTTTAATTTTGACATATATTGGAATAAATGACTGTCTTCAGATTTAAAGTTTACGGGTTTATTGGTATTTTCAATTTATACATGTAATCTACTAATACAGGTTATATTTTCTAATATTCGCGTATATAATTAGTACGGGTCCCATACAATTTTAACGCTTTTATTTTCCATATATTGATTCAATTCCATATATTTTTTTATATTTGCTTACATAAGGGGTCCAAGATGTTTTATTCTTCAGATATGTCCATGAAGATAATTTTATATAGCGAGAACAGAGATTCTTAAACTTCTTTTTAGGAGCATTATATTAAATATTTTAACAGAATATTTTGATTAAACATGTCATTTAGTATACTATAAGAATTTGGGCATGATTATGAATTTCAAGTTTCTTTATATTATATACTCCGTACGAAGAACGGGTATGCTGCTAGTCTATATATATAAAAATGAAAATCTGTCTGTCTGTCTGTCTGTCTGTCTGTCTGTCTGTCTGTCTGTCTGTCTGTCTGTTTGTCACACCATCACGGGAGAACGGCTGAACCGAATTTGATGAAATTTTGTGGGTAGCCCAGAAATAGCCCCACTTAAAATTATATCCGTGTTTTGAGTTTCTACGACCAGTGGTTCTCGAGATATTAGTAAAAAACGAAATTTTCGTTTGTCTCATCTTCACGGAAAAACGGCTGAACCGAATTTAATGAAATTTTGTGAATAGCCTTGAAATATCCCCCCATAAATTTTGTCCAAGTTTCGAGTTTCTAAGACCTGGGGTTGTCGAGATATTAATGAAAAACGGAACTTTTTCCTAGGAGTTCTACTCCCTAACTCCGTGGTTTATCCAAACGAAAAGCTTGAAAATCGTTTGAAAGTGAATTAAAATTTAATCTCTGAGTTTGATGGGAGATTTTTTGCGTTAATTAGTCACTTTCTGAAAACATGAATTGTTTGAAACATGATTTAAAGGGGAAATCTATCTCCATGGTTCATGGTTTATTTAAAACACGCTTTTACGGAACAATGAGATGTATAGAGAAATCAAAATCGTTATTTAATTTCGCAGTTTATGTTATAAGACATGACGTATTTAACATGTTATAAGATTCTATCTTATATCATGTTACTCAGAAACGCAATTAAATTAAATCTGTCTGTTAATTTTAATAGTTATTTTTTCGATTTGAATAATAAATAAATGGATATAAAAATATATTTTAGAAAAGAACGATTTGATTTTTCTTATATCATTTTTGACTGGATAATATCAATTACGGTCTTCAGGTTTAAGAATTATTATTATTTATATTTTCGGGGATTATTGATTCAAGGATTATTGATATTTTCAAGTTATTATGCAATTATTTTATTATGACAAAAATTGTTTAAACTCATATATTGTATGTTGTACGAATCTTCTACAAATACACGTGTATATCTTTTAATCTACGAGAATATAAGTAGTACAGGTATATTGACATATGTTTTGATATATATTGGCATATATTGGAATCAATTACGACCTTCTGGTATAAAGAGTACGGATATTATTGATGTTTTCAATTTATTACGTCATCTCTTTTATTTTGGCAAATATTTTTGAGACGCATATTGTAATACGGGTAATCTTCTACTAACACATTGGCATATTTTCTGATCTGCGACAATATAATTAGTACGGGGTTGCATATATTCATTCAATTCCTATTTTTTCTTCTGTAAATTTGCTTACAAAAGGGGGCAGGATGTTTTATTCTTCAGATCTGATCGTGAAGATAATTTTGCATAGTGTGAACATATATTCTTAAACTTCTCTTTAGGAGCAATAAATTTAATATTTTAACAGAATTCGCACATGATTGCGAAATTTAAGTTTCTTTAAATTATACACTCCGTACGAATAACGGGTGTGCTGTTAGTGGTTAAAAATTTTAACATTTTAGGAGGATATATCATGTTGCTCGGCATCGCAATTAAATTAAATGTGTTTGTTAATGTTTTTGTTATTTTTTTTCGATTTAAATAATAAATAAATGGATAAATGGATATAAAAGTATATCTTATGAATGGACGGTTTGATTTTTCTTTTAATTATATTAATTGCTGACTGCGTACATCAATTTCATTTATTTTGGCAAAGAGTTTTCAAGCTTATATCGCATTTAGCTACTAAACTCATATATTGTGTTCAGCCAATAAATTCATATAGCCGATTGTTGAAATAGAAAAAGAGTAGAGCGGGTATATCTTCTAATACAATTGTAGTGTTTTCATTTAGTATATTGAAACGGGATAAGAATGTTTCATTCAGATCTGCAAATTCAAAGCTACGAATTTGGAGGGATATCGCTAATTTGACACCTTTTCTTAAACTTTGCCAAATTGGCGGAAATGTCGCCAAATTGATATAAACGACACACAAACAGCTGCCATAAACCTTCGGATTGGTCGTGTGGCTTGGGTCTTCTACATATCAATGAATTTTTTTTTGTTTTGTTAGAAGAGAGTACTGAAATGATGTTTGGTTAGCATTTATCTGTCAGACCAACCATCCTACTTAGTAATACATTTAGCGAATTTTTAAAATGTCACCAAATTGATAAAAATGTTTTCAAATCTATAAAAATATCTTGAAATTGATAAAATTGCGCTACATAAATGATATTAATTGTGTTTTGTTAGGGGATAGTATTGTGATGATATATCGTCAATTTGTCGCAAAGTGGAACTGTCAGTTCTACAGTCCCACTTGGCGATAAATTTGGCGATTTTTTAAAATGTCGCTAATTTGACGAAACTGTCGCCAAATGTTCCATAGAAATATAACTATTTAGACGATATTTTTTCTACCAATTTATTTGAAGCAAATGATATCATGTCGCTTAGCAACGGATTTAAATCCAATGTGTTTATGCGGCAGACGATTTTTATTAAATCCTTTCCGATTTGAATAATGAAGATAAGTATATAAAATAAATTTCATTGCCATTTCATTTTGGACTGGATAATATCAATTATACTCTTCAGGTTTAAACATTATTATTATTGATATTTTCCGGAATTATTGATTCAGGGATTATTGATATTTTTAAGTTATTACGCCATTGTTTTATTGCGGCAAAAATTGCTGACACACGCATATTGTACGTTGTACGAGTAATCTTCTAGGAATGCACGGGTATATCTTCTAACCTACGAGAATATAAGTAGTACAGGTATATTGGTATATATTTTGACATATATTGGCATATATATTGGAATCAAGTACAGTCTTCTGGTATGAAGATTACGGGGATTAATTATATATTCAATTTATTACGTCGTCTGTTGCATTTTACCAAAAAACATTTGAGACTCATATTGCAAAACGGGTAATCTTCTACTAATAATCGGACATTATAAGTAGTACGTGTATATCTTCCCATATAATTTTAGCACTTTAATTTCGACATATATTGGAATAAATGACTGTCTTCAGATTTAAAGATTACGGGTTTATTGGTATTTTCAATTTATACATGTAATCTACTAATACAGGTTATATTTTCTAATATTCGCGTATATAATTAGTACGGGTTCCATACAATTTTAACGCTTTTATTTTGCATATATTGATTCAATTCCATATTTTTTTTTTATATTTGCTTACATAAAGGGTCCAAGATGTTTCATTCTTCAGATATGTCCATGAAGATAATTTTATATAGCGAGAACAGAGATTCTTAAACTTCTTTTTAGGAGCATTATATTAAATATTTTAACAGAATATTTTGATTAAACATGTCATTTAGTATACTATAAGAATTTGGGCATGATTATGAATTTCAAGTTTCTTTATATTATATACTCCGTACGAAGAACGGGTATGCTGCTAGTCTATATAAATAAAATTGAAAATCTGTCTGTCTGTCTGTCTGTCTGTCTGTTTGTCCCATCATCACGGGAGAACGGCTGAACCGAATTTGATGAAATTTTGTGGGTAGCCTAGAAATAGCCCCACTTAAAATTTAGTCTATGGTTGGAATATCTACGACCAGTGGTTCTCTAGATATTAGTAAAAAACGAAACTTTCGTTTGTCTCATCATCACGAGAGAACGGCTGAACCGAATTTAATGAAATTTTGTGGGTTGCCTTGAAATAGCCCCCCATAAATTTCGCCCAAGTTTCAAGTTTTTAAGACCAGGGGTTGTCGAGATATTAATGAAAAACGGAACTTTTTTTATAGGAGTTCTACTCTCCAACTCCGTGGTTTATCCAAACGGAAAGGATAAAAATCGTTTGTTTAAAGCGTCAAAGGGAATTAAAACTTTATTTTTGAGTTTGATGCAGGATTTTTGCATTAAATAGTCACTATCTGAAAGCATGAATTGTTTGAAACATGAATTTAAATGGAAAAATCTACCTCCATGTTTTTACATGTATTAACCTCCATGTATTTCACAAGCTTTTACTCAACGATTAGAAGTATAAAGAAATTAAAATGGTTATTTATTTCGCATTTTATGAGGAAGATTCTATCTTATATCATGTTGCTCGGCAAAGGAATGGAATTAAATGTGTTTGTTAATGATTATTATTATGTTTTCTATTTGTATAATAAATAAATGGATGTAAAAATATATTTTATAAATGAACGGTTTAATTGTTCTTTTAATTATATATATTGCGGACTGCGTACATTACTTTTATTTATTTTAGCAAAGAGGTTTCAAGCTCATATATTGTGTTTAGCTAATAAACTCATAATAAATGAACGGTTTGATTGTTCTTTTAATTATATATATTGCGAACTGCGTACATCACACTTTTATTTATTTTAGCAAAGAGGTTTCAAAGCTCATATATTGTGTTTAGCTAATAAACTCATATATTGTGTTTACCCAATAAATTAATTTAGCCGATTGTTGAAGCAGAAAAAGAGTAGAACGGATGTATGTATCTTCTAATACAATTTTAGTGTTTTCATTTAGTATATATACAGACGGGATATGGATATTTTATTCTTCAGATCTGCAAATTTAGAGCTACGAATTTAGCGGAATATCTCTAAATAACTTGGTAACTTTTCTTAAACTTTACCAAATTAGAGGAAATATCTCCAAATTAATAAAAATGACCTAAATCAATGAAATTAAATTTGTTTTTTTAGAATAGAGTACTGAAATGATGTTTCTGTAGCATTTGTCGGTCAGTCCATCCATCCTACTTAGTAACGCATTTAACTAATTTTTTTAATATCACTAAATTGATAAAAATATTTGTAAATCCATAAAAATATCATGGAGACGAAAATGTCGCAAACCTTCCATGGAGATCACATTATTCAGACGACATGATTTCCATCAATTTATTTGAAGCAGATGATATCATGTCGCTTAGCAACGGATGCAATGTGTTATGTGTCATACGATTTTTATTAAATCTAATAAAAATATGTATATAAAATAAATTTCATTGACATTGCATTTTTGACTGGATAATATCAATTACGGTCTTCAGGTTTAAACATCATTATTATTGATATTTCGGGGACAGTTGATTCAGGAATTATTGATATTTTCAAATTATTATGCCATTGTTTCATTATGATGAAAATTGTTGAAACTCATATATAGTACGTTGTACAAGTAATCTTCTACAAATGCACGGGTATATCTTCTAATCTACGACAATATAAGTAGTACAGGTATATTGGCAAAATTTTTATATATATTGGCATATATTGGAATCAATTACGACCTTCTGGTATTAAGATTACGGGGATTTTTGATACTTTCAATTTATTACGTCATCTTTTTTATTTTGGTAAATATTTTTAAGACTTATATTACAATATGTTTAAGCTTCTACTAACACACTTTCATATTTTCTAATTTGCGACAATATAAGTAGTACGTGGTTGCATATATTGATTCAATTCTTTTTTTTTGTGTGTGTGAATTTGTTTAGAAAAGGGGCCAGGATGTTTTATTCTTCAGATCTGCCCGTGAAGATAATTTTGCATAGTGAGAACAGATATTCTAAAACTTCTCTTTAGGAGCAATAAATTTAATATTTAAACAGAATTTGCACATGATTGCGAATTATAAGTTTCTTTATATTATATATTCCGTACGAAGAACGGGTATGCTGCTAGTCTATATAAATAAAAATGAAAATCTGTCTGTCTGTCTGTCTGTCTGTCTGTTTGTCACACCATCACGGGAGAACGGCTGAACCGAATTTGATGAAATTTTGTGGGTAGCCCAGAAATAGCCCCACTTAAAATTATATCCGTGTTTTGAGTTTCTACGACCAGTGGTTCTCGAGATATTAGTAAAAAACAAAATTTTCGTTTGTCTCATCATCACGGAAAAACGGCTGAACCGAATTTAATGAAATTTGGTGAATTGCCTTGAAATATCCCCCCATAAATTTTGTCCAAGTTTCGAGTTTCTAAGACCTGGGGTTGTCGAGATATTAATGAAAAACGGAACTTTTTCCTAGGAGTTCTACTCCCTAACTCCGTGGTTTATCCAAACGAAAAGCTTGAAAATCGTTTGAAAGTGAATTAAAATTTAATCTCTGAGTTTGATGGGAGATTTTTTGCGTTAATTAGTCTCTTTCTGAAAACATGAATTGTTTGAAACATGATTTAAAGGGGAAATCTATCTCCATGTTTCATGGTTTATTTAAAACAAGCTTTTACGGAACAATGAGAAGTATAGAGAAATCAAAATCGTTATTTAATTTCGCAGTTTATGTTATAAGACATGACATATTTAACATGTTATAAGATTCTATCTTATATCATGTTACTCAGAAACGCAATTAAATTAAATCTGTCTGTTAATTTTAATAATTATGTTTTCGATTTGAATAATAAATAAATGGATATAAAAATATATTTTAGAAAAGAACGATTTGATTTTTCTTATAGCATTTTTGACTGGATAATATCAATTATGGTCTTCAGGTTTAAAAATTATTATTATTTATATTTTCGGGGATTATTGATTCAAGGATTATTGATATTTTCAAGTTATTATGCAATTATTTTATTATGACAAAAATTGTTTAAACTCATATATTGTATGTTGTACGAATCTTCTACAAATACACGTGTATATCTTTTAATCTACGAGAATATAAGTAGTACAGGTATATTGACATATGTTTTGATATATATTGGCATATATTGGAATCAATTACGACCTTCTGGTATAAAGAGTACGGATATTATTGATGTTTTCAATTTATTACGTCATCTCTTTTATTTTGGCAAATATTTTTGAGACGCATATTGTAATACGGGTAATCTTCTACTAACACATTGGCATATTTTCTGATCTGCGACAATATAATTAGTACGGGGTTGCATATATTCATTCAATTCCTATTTTTTCTTCTGTAAATTTGCTTACAAAAGGGGGCAGGATGTTTTATTCTTCAGATCTGATCGTGAAGATAATTTTGCATAGTGAGAACATATATTCTTAAACTTCTCTTTAGGAGCAATAAATTTAATATTTTAACAGAATTTGCACATGATTGCGAGCTATAAGTTTCTTTAAATTATACACTCCGTACGAATAACGGGTGTGCTGTTAGTGGTTAATAAATTTTAACATTTTCGAAGGATATATCATGTTGCTCGGCATCGCAATTAAATTAAATGTGTTTGTTAATGTTTTTATTATTTTTTTTCGATTTAAATAATAAATAAATGGATATAAAAGTATATCTTATGAATGGACGGTTTGATTTTTCTTTTAATTATATTAATTGCTGACTGCGTACATCAATTTCATTTATTTTGGCAAAGAGTTTTCAAGCTTATATCGTATTTAGCTACTAAACTCATATATTGTGTTTAGCCAATAAATTCATATAGCCGATTGTTGAAACAGAAAAAGAGTAGAGCGGGTATATCTTCTAATACAATTGTAGTGTTTTCATTTAGTATATTGAAACGGGATAAGAATGTTTCATTCAGATCTGCAAATTCAAAGCTACGAATTTGGAGGGATATCGCTAATTTGACAACTTTTCTTAAACTTTGCCAAATTGACGGAAATGTCGCCAAATTGATATAAACGACACACAAACAGCTGCCATAAACCTTCGGGTTGGTCGTGTGGCTTGGGTCTTCTACATATCAATGAAATTTTTGTTTTGTTTTGTTAGAAGAGAGTACTGAAATGATGTTTGGTTAGCATTTATCTGCCAGACCAACCATCCTACTTAGTAATACATTTAGCGAATTTTTAAAATGTCACCAAATTGATAAAAATGTTTTCAAATCTATAAAAATATCTTGAAATTGATAAAATTGCGCTACATAAATGATATTAATTGTTTTTTGTTAGGGGATAGTATTGTGATGATATTTCGTCAATTTGTCGCAAAGTGGAACTGTCAGTTCTACAGTCCCACTTGGCGATAAATTTGGCGATTTTTTAAAATGTCGCTAATTTGACGAAACTGTCGCCAAATGTTCCATAAAAATATAACTATTTAGACGATATTTTTTCTACCAATTTATTTGAAGCAAATGATATCATGTCGCTTAGCAACGGATTTAAATCCAATGTGTTTATGCGGCAGACGATTTTTATTAAATCCTTTCCGATTTGAATAATGAAGATATGTATATAAAATAAATTTCATTGCCATTTCATTTTGGACTGGATAATATCAATTATACTCTTCAGGTTTAAACATTATTATTATTGATATTTTCCGGAATTATTGATTCAGTGATTATTGATATTTTTAAGTTATTACGCCATTGTTTTATTGCGGCAAAAATTGCTGACACATGCATATTGTACGTTGTACGAGTAATCTTCTAGGAATGCACGGGTATATCTTCTAACCTACGAGAATATAAGTAGTACAGGTATATTGGCATATATTTTGACATATACTGGCATATATATTGGAATCAAGTACAGTCTTCTGGTATGAAGATTACGGGGATTAATTATATATTCAATTTATTACGTCGTCTGTTGTATTTTACCAAAAAACATTTGAGACTCATATTGCAAAACGGGTAATCTTCTACTAATAATCGGACATTATAAGTAGTACGTGTTTATCTTCCCATATAATTTTAGCACTTTAATTTTGACATATATTGGAATAAATGACTGTCTTCAGATTTAAAGATTACGGGTTTATTGGTATTTTCAATTTATACATGTAATCTACTAATACAGGTTATATTTTCTAATATTCGCGTATATAATTAGTACGGGTCCCATACAATTTTAACGCTTTTATTTTGCATATATTGATTCAATTCCATATTTTTTTTTATATTTGTTACATAAGGGGTCCAAGATGTTTTACATGTCATTTAGTATACTATAAGAGTTTGGGCATGATTATGAATTTAAGTTTCTTTATATTATATACTCCGTACGAAGAACGGGTATGCTGCTAGTCTATATAAATAAAATTGAAAACCTGTCTGTCTGTTTGCCCAGTCATCGCGGGAGAACGGCTGAACCGAATTTGATGACATTTTGTGAGTAGCCGTAAAATAGTCCCACTTAAAATGTAGTACATGTTTGGAGTTTCTACGATCAGTGGTTCTCGAGATATTAATAAAAAACAAATTTTCGTTGGTCGCATCATCACTGGAGAACGACTGAACCAAATTTGATGAAATTTTGGGGATAGCCTTGAAATATCCCTCCATAAATTTTGTCCAAGTTTCGAGTTTCTAAGACTTGGGGTTGTCGAGATATTAATGAAAAACGGAACTTTTTCCTAGGAGTTCTACTCCCTAACTCCGTGGTTTATCCAAACGAAAAGCTTGAAAATCGTTTGAAAGTGAATTAAAATTTTATCTCTGAGTTTGATGGGATATTTTTTGCGGTAATTAGTCACTTTCTGAAAACATGAATTGTTTGAAACATGATTTAAACGGAAAATCTATCTCCATGGTTTATTTGATACAACAATGAAATTATAAAGAAAACAAAATGGTTATTAATTTTGAAGTTTATGAGGAAGATTCCATCTTATATCATGTTGCTCAGAAATCCAATTAAATTAAATCTGTCTGTTAATTTTAATTACTATTTTTTCGATTTGAATAATAAATATATGGATATAAAAATATGTTTTAGAAAAGAACGATTTGATTTTCCTTATAGCATTTTTGACTGGATAATATCAATTACGGTCTTCAGGTTTAAACTTTATTATTAGTGATATTTCCGGGGATTATTGATTCAGGGATTATTGATATTTTCAAGTTATTATGCAATTGTTTTCTTTCGACAAAAATTGTTTAAACTCATATATTGTACCTTGTCCGAGTAATCTTCTACAAATACACGGATATATCTTCTAATCTACGAGAATATAAGTAGTACAAGTATATTGGCATTATGTATTGATATATATTGGAATCAATTACGACCTTCTGGTATAAAGATTACGGGGATTATTGATACTTTCAATCTATTACGTCATCTCTTTTATTTTGGCAAATATTTTTGAGACTCATATTGTAATACGGGTAATCTTCTACTAACACACTCATATTTTCTAATCTGCGACAAAATAAGTAGTACGGGGGTTACACATGTAGATTCAATTCCTTTTTTTTTTTTGTAAATTTGCTTATAAAAGGCGCCAGGATGTTTTATTCTTCAGATCTGCCCGTGAAAATAATTTTGCATAGTAAGAACAGGTATTGTTAAACTTCTCTATAGGAGCAATAAATTTAATATTTTAACGGAATTTGCACATGATTGCGAATTATAAGTTTATTTATATTATATACTCCGTACGAAGAACGCTAGTCTATATAAATAAAATTGAAAATTCGTCTGTCTGTTTGTCCTATCATCACGGTGAAACGGCTGAACTGAATTTGATGAAATTTTGTGGATAGCCTTGAAATAGCCCCACTTAAAATTTAGTCTGTGTTTTGAGTTTCTAAGAGCAGGGGTTGTCGAGATATTTATGAACAACGAAACATTTTCCTCGGAGTTCTACTCTCTAACTCCCTGCTTACTGCAAACAAAAGGACTGGAAATCGTTTGTTTAAAACGTGAAAGTGAATTAAAACTGTATCTCTGAGGCTGGTATGATATTTTTGTGACAATTAGTCACTTTCTGAAAGCATGAATTATTTGAAACTTGAATTTAAATGGAAAATCTATCAGCATGGTTTATTTTTCCCAAGCTTTTACTGAACAATGAAAAGTATTAAGAAATCAAAAGGATTTCATCTTATACCATGCTGCTCCGCAACGCAGTTAAGGATGAACGTCAGTAAATATTCTGCCCTATCCGCGCTTTGTTAACTTTTGCGGCACACATATTTCGCCGAAATTCTGCTCAAACAGTTGCGAAATATTTTCTGAAAGATAAAATGCTATGCTTAGATTATATTAAAACTAAATTTAATGCCCCCAAAAACATAGAATATATTTTTTATTTTAATACAAAATATTTTTGGTGCTGCCATCTGTTGTCGTAATTTAATTCATACCGATTATTTTTATTTTTTAATGAACATTTTTAAATATCTATTCCTTCTAATACAGTGTTAAATACAACAACAGATCATATATAATAATGCCACAATCACGCAAAAGTAATTTATCATTCTATAAATTTGATAAGGGATCTGAATGTACATCACTGAGGACTGCAGATTTGTCTTCAAGTTCCTTTGTCTTCAAGTCCAAGTTCAATTACGTTTCCGTGATTATGGCATTATATATGATCTGTTGTTGTATTTAATAGCGTATTAGAAGGAATAGACATTTAAAAATGTTCATTAAAAAATAAAAAGAGTCAGTATGAATTAAATTACGACAACAGATGGCAGCACCAAAAATATTTTAAATTAAAATAAAACATATATTCTATGTTTTATTGGGTATTAAAATTAGTTTTAATATAATCTAAGCATAGCATTTTATCTATAAGAAAATATTTCACAACTGCTTGAGCAGACTTTCGGCGAAATATGTGTGCCGCGAAAGTTAACAAAGCGCGGATAGGGCAGAAAATTTACTGACGCTCACCCTTAAATTAAATGTATTTGTTAATGTTTATTATTATTTTTTTGATTTGAATAATAAATAAATGAATATAAAAATATATCTTATAAATGAACAGTTTGCTTTTTCCTTTCATGATATTAATTGCGGACTGCGTACATCACTTTCATTTATTTTGGCAAAGAGTTTTGAAGCTTGTATTGTGTTTAGCTGATAAACTCATATATTGTGCTTAGCCAATAAATTAATTTAGCCGATTGCTGAAACAGAAAAAGAGTAGAACGGGTATATCTTCTAATACAATTTTAGTGTTTTAATTTAGTATATACAAAGGGGATCAGATTGGGATCAGAACGAGGATTGATCAAGAAATATCAATCATGCATAAAGCATTGATTATGAATGCAATTTTATATAAATATCTGTAAAATACGATACATTCCACGGTAATATTTTTAAATTAAATACTTTGCTGAAATAAATTTTCATTCAATATTTGTTATGGGAAAGAAACCGACGGAAAAAACTGTGTTTTAATTTTAAGAATAGAAGTTATTTAATGTTATAATTTAGAGACATTCCAAATTTAATAAAAATTAAAGTCACAGTAGAAATTGAAAATAAAATAACAAGTGTTAAATTTTTAAATTAACAATACCTTTTGGATTTCATGTTTTCACTATCAATCAAGCAATCACAGTCAGTACCGAAGCGATTAAACCCTTTTGCGATAAATTTAAAAATACAAGTTGCAACAATCACTTGACCAATGATAATAATCAAATGCTTATTTCCTTAAACATTAAATTTGGCATACATTTCTTCCTTATTAAATGCATAGATTACATGATGTTATGAAATATGGCATCTGATACATCATAGAATGGTTATTATGCTGCAACCAGGCATAAAAGTATTTTTGTTCTCTTACTGTAGTTTTAAATAACTTGAATACTGTGAAGAGCAAAGTTTTATTTTGACTTTGGAATGGCGTCCAAAAAAAAAAAAAGTCTTTAATTTTTTATCTGAAATTATAAACTTTCTGTATTCGTAGAGCAAACTTTTATTACATAATATCGAACAGGGGAGACATCTCTTTCAATTTCGATTTATTCTAGGCTTTTTTATATATTTTGACCCGCACCTATCCATAATTAATAAAACGCGATCCAATCCGTGGCCCTGCCTAAGCCCGAGCCCCTGCAGACATCATATTTCTTCAACCTACCCGAATGTGTAAGGTAACTGTTTAGACAGCCGGGATGTGCCACTCAATTTAGACCGGAACCTAGTGAAGTTATCCACAGAGCCCGTACCATTCTTCCCCTATCACCAACGTTACGGAAGGACTTACGGACCTACATGTTTAGCATGATCGTACTCTGTATGAATAGGGCAACTCGGATCACCAGAGTGCAATCCCCGCGGGCTAGTCACTGGGCTGACGCCTCCCCCCCTGCAGACCTCTAACTTGGACCTCTTGAGATTGATATAAACTGCATTTAAAATTTAACCCCCCTCCCCCGAAAAAAAAAATTTCAAAATGCACCACTGTCTGAAAGTAATAATATATAGAAAAAAACAGGTTGTTTGATTTAGAGTTACCGGAACAATTTTATTTATTTTCAGTTACTTTTTTGTGATCTTCTGAGATAATAAATACCATAACTTTTTATATACCCTAACACAGGCTCACGAACACGCGTACATTCACACGCACGAAAACAAATACATGCATTCACAAACATACAACACCTCGAAAAAGTTCGATTCGTGTTCAGGGATGCTTTGAAACGCGCTCTTCTCCTGAAAACTCGAATTCGAATTTTCGCTCCGTTACAATATTCTCTCTATACATTATATTATGCTGTCCAGTTGAGATATGAAAGATTAAGTGAACATGTAAGGGAAGTGATACTGCTATAAAGCAATTTACACATAATTTACTAATTTTGACAGTGTCACAAAGCAGCTAGACCAATGATATCCAATTTGATTTATTCTATGGAAAGAGGTTCTACTAATTCAGCTCTAATCCCGATATGAGCAAAGAAATATACTATCAATCTCAATTGTTGAGCACTGTTTATACCTAAAATTTATTAAAATCAATCATATATACTGGATAATGAGACACAAAATATAGATCTTACCTCACGAATGTATATTTCTTTGCTTAAAATTAAGTCATGACGAGTAAAGAAGGCATCAAAGAGGATTGTGATATTAGAGATAAAGTCGATGAATTTTAGTTTATGAATTATTCATAATAGGGAAGTCAATATGCAAGGGATAAAGCGAGATGGATTCATGGAAAGCCCAAGAAAAAGAATTCAAGAATGACCAAGAGCCATTCACCTACTCCATACACAGGTAATGTAAAGAATGAAATGGGACAGGACGTAACATGCATAAACCGGAAGGGGAGGGGTGAACTGTACAATGCATAGATACAGAAGAGGTATAGAGGTATCAATGCAACAAATGCCGGGGACGGGGCCCGAATCGACTAAAGCCGATAAACAGTAGATAGGGAAGCTGAACAATGGAAGTAATTTTTGTTATCCCTTTCGTCCTTCATTTAACCCTTGGTTAAATCCCTGACATTCTTTCAGTTGTTAAAACCCGGACATAGAACTTTCCCAAGGCGATTTCTTATCTAATTCTCCACAAAGAAAAATTTATGGATATCAACATAATGTTCAGAATTTGGAACTTACCGATTTACAAGATAGACAAAGGTGTTCAGTTCAGTATGAAAAAGTCCGATGTGGGCAACACATGACTTTTCTTATATAATGCAATGAATTTACTACTTTTACAGTAAAAAAATTGGGTTTCTTATAGTAGATACTTATATTCTTTCCAAGATATTGAATTTTCGACAATTAGTCGTTATTTTCATTGATTTATGCATTGATTTATACACGTCATGTTTTTCCATTTGGCGAGATTTTCGTTAATTTGGCAACATTTCAAAAAGTCTCCAAGTTGGCGACATTTCGTCAAATTCGTCGCCAAAATCTCGCCAACCGTTATGGACGGAGAAATAAGATATTCGTATAGGAGATAAATGACTATTGGCGTTCAAATACAAAAGTATTACTCAAAGTATCTTTTCTCATGAATGGAACGAGCTAGATCCACGAGAATAATGTCATCCAATTTATCGCATGATATTACATATGAAAAGTGAACCTGTTTCTCAACAGTTAATATTTTTTTTTTATTTATGGGATCATTTGATAAACTTATTTGAAAACTGTGAATTGAAACTATTTATTTGAAAAATGATAGTGTTCCAAAATTTATGCCAATCGTTTTCTAAGGAAAAATTACATAATAAATGCTTATTTAAGTAAATTTATTAAAGGTTTTGATTTTTTGATGATTTCACCCGAAAATTTATAGGTGCTCTGAACATTCGAGTACGTTTAAAAACAATAGGCTTCCAGTATTCATTGATTGTGATTTTTATCATTCAAATCGCTCCATTCGTTCGTCAGATATCGTCTCCATAGACTTACTGACACACACACAGACATCACCTCAAAAATGTTCGATTCGTGATCCGGGATGCTTGAAACATGCGCTCCAGTTGAATATTCGAATTTTCGACCCCGTCACAATACTTTCCTTATACATTATGTATATAAGGAAAGTAAAAACATGATAACATTCAGTTAAAAACTTATTACAACTGGTGTTGGAATATTTTGGCACATTATGAACCCATGGTTAAAAGTAAAATGCTTAAATGAGGAATTTTCACGTTTTTTTATTTTTATTACTTTCCTTATATACATAATGTATAAGGAAAGTATTGTGACGGGGTCGAAAATTCGAATTCGAGTTTTCGACGGGAGAGCACGTTTCAAGCATCCCTGATCACGAATCAAACATTTTTGAAGTGATGTCTGTGTGTGTGTGTGAAAGTATGTGTGTGTGTCAGTGAGTCTGTGGAGACGATAACTGACGAACGAATGGACCGATTCAAATCAAATTTGGTACAAAAATTACAATCCGTAAACACTGGAAGCCTATTGTTTTTATCCGCAATCAAATGAACAGAACCCCCCCCCCTAAATTTTCGAATAAAATTTTGAAAAAATCGTCAAAAAATCAAAACCACTAATAAAGTTACGCAAATAGGCATTTCTTATGTAATTTTTCATTAAAAAACGATTGACATAAATTTTAGAACGCTAACAAGAACCGTTCTCGAGATATTGTATATTTTACAAAAAAATTATCAAAAAGTCATATAAAATTTAAAAAAATATTTCCTATTGAGAAACATGTTCACTTTTCATATGTAATACCATGCGATAAATTGGGTGACATCATTCTCGTGGATCTAGCTCGCTCCATTCATGAAAAAAGATACTTTAAATAATACTTTTGTATTTGAACGCCAATAGTCATTTATCTGCTGTAAGAATAACTTATTTCTTAGCGCATAACGCTTGATGAGATTTTGGCGACGAAGTTAGCGGAATGTCGCCAACTTGGCGACTTTTTTTAAATGTTGCCAAATTACCAAAAATCTCGCCAAATGGTTAAAAATGACACTACATCAATGAAAATGACGACTAATTGTCGAAAATTCAATATCTTGGAAAGAATATTAGTATCTACTATAAGAAAAACCTATTTTTTTTTACTGTAAAAGTAGTAAATGCATTACATTATATAAGGAAAGTCATGTGTTGCCCACATCAGATTTTTTTTATCGTGCAGTAGAGAAAAAATCATGAATGATAGTACATATATTTTTTAATTTTTGAACTGAGATAGTTAATGTAAAAATGTTTAAACTCGCACTTAGCAATCCGGCGCGAAAACGCTGTTTCTGTAATGGCCGCTCTTGTGACGTCACTATGCATGTAAACAAAGAGCGCAATACATTGTTTGCTGTGGATTCCGAGAGGTGCTCACTTGATTCTCCGACAAAATATTTTATTTATCATATTTTTGTAATGAGTGAGATTCTAAAACCGACCTATAAATACTGTTTAGTACCTTGCTGCACAAATACAACGGTTAATTCAGTTGATAAGCTGTTTTTCAATGTTCCAAAAGATCCAATTAAACGAAAAGCACGGACTAAACTAAAGCAATAAAAAGGGACGAGCAGAAAAGTCCAAAATTAATGAATAAAACATCTCTTTAGTGTTGTGAAGATCATTTTTCGGTAAGTAAACATTTGCTTCTGTTTAAATATTATTTACTTGGAATTATTGCCGTAACCAAGGGTTTGTTTCGGGGTTCAAACCCCCCCAAAATGAAAAAGTTAACATTGAAAAGGTAAAGAACCATCAAGATATGAAATGTGGGTTTACCCCCCCCCCCCCCCCCTGAAATCAAAACCTGGATACGATCTTGCTTGGATCAATAATAAACTATAAATAATCCTGTGTAAATAGTTATTTAAAATTAAAGAATTTTGTGGTCAAGTTAGGGATTGAACAATAAAACATACTTTAGCTTGTATCTCAAAATAATAAGTTTTAGAAACATAGAATCAAACCTTAAAACTGTCTCACAATTTATTAAACAGGGGTGGCGCTAGAATCTGCCTGAGGGAGGGGGGGGGGGGGGGGGAGAGGTGGCAGTAATAAATATCTTAAAATGACGCAAGCGTTTTTGGCGCCACCCGTTATTAAGCCAAACAATTTATTGAAATAAACAATGGCACATTAATTTATAATTATTTCTTTTTGATGATATCTATTGTATAAATAGAAATGTTAACATTATATAGTAATTTATAATAATAAATGGCTGTCATTCCTTGTGCAACAAATAAGTTGTGATCATAAGTTGTGCAACCCTCATTTGTGAAATATATATCTTATCAATATTTATCTGATATATATATACTACTGATATATATATACTACTTTAACTATTATTTGTCAGTATAAATGCATTCTATCTTCAACTTATGCAGTGTTTATACAGTAATTGTTCTATAAACTTTTGTCCCCATATACAGAACACAAAACAAATCTCAGTGCCCCCCCCCCCCCCCCGCTTCATCTGCTAAATAAAATATTCCTTTTTTTTGGAGGGGGGGGGGGAGACGAAAAATTAAATAAACTATCTCTTATAATGCTTTTATTCATCCAATTATATCAAAATAATATAATTTGACTTATTACAGTATATTCTATGAAGTTTCGATAAACCCTTTTAACTTTGCAATGGGAGACATTAAATCAAACTATAAATGTAACTGTTTTTTTAGAACTATTTTTTGATTCCTCTCTATATTTCAGTTAAAGGAAGCTATGGAGAATTATTGGCAATGGAACCTCACAAATCAGACATGTCATTCAAATTTGGTTTTTTGTAGATTTTTGTATTGTATTTAAATTTCTTGTGTATTTCAGGCACGCTTTATTTGTCTTTACATAATTTCAAACTACAATATAAACTACTATAAAAAGTCAATTATCAGCTTAAAAGCAGAATAGGACATTGTAGTGTGCGACTATTTCCAAGTGCAATCAAAATTAAAGTTTTAAATGTAAAAGAATTATTCATGCATTTGCATTAGTTTTAGATTTGTTTGTCAATATTAATGAAGATCATACATACCTCTTAGTTTTAAATCCTCGCATTTCGGCTCCAATAAAATTGGGATTCGTTCCCAAAAACGAAAACATGCATATAGAGTCAATTTTAGGAAGATTATCGGATTGTCTTTTGACAAATCCCGGAAAAATCGACATCTTAAACAAAAATGAAATGGATGGGTTATACAATTAAAATATACGGTAAAATTACAAAATATTATAAAATTTACGGCTCAAAAAATGATTTCTAAACTATGAATGCGAAAAGGCGAATTGATCTAGCGTTGTTTTTAAAACGTAAACACTGATTGCACAGTGACGTCACAGCCAATCACGTAGCGTTTCAAGATCACATGACATCGAGTCATTTTTTGCTTACTTAAACTTTAATTTTTAATTTCATCAAAATCATTTTGACATTTAATGTGACATATTTGAAAATCGTAAGCCTAAATTTACCAGGAAAATATAAAATTGAGCATTTTCCCCACGTGTGCAAATCCCTCATTGTGAAAGAAATAATGAGAAAACGAATTTGTGTCTATAGAAAAAACCATGTACTTCGCAAATCATATTTTTTGTGGAATCTATCGTGGACAAAGACATCGGTAGGTATCACCCCAGGTATCATAAAATAGTCAAAAAGTATTGAGGTCCTAAAATATATACTGGCATCAAAATCTTCAAATAAAAATTTTTTGCGAAAGCAATAATTTCTCTATACAATATTCCATAGTAAGAGAAACAAAACATCCATTTACATGGCATATAGCATTAAATTCAATAGAATTGCGGTATTCTCAGATTGTCTCAAAAATACTACAAAATATAATTCAAATTGATTTTTCTTGCAGTAGTTTGTAGACTTATACACACATATATACAATGTATCAAGGAAAAACATGAACTAGATCAGGAAGTATTAGGATAATCGTATGATTTTTATGCAGATGTATAAAAAACCTCACTAGAGTCATACAATGAGACAACTTCAGGGGTGTGGTTGATCCATCGAGAAGAGATAAAGTTTTTTGAAAACTAAATACACATATTAATTTCTAAAACAAATTTTAAATTCAGTGGAATATAATTAACTCACGCAATTCCAGATGAACTTCGCTTTGAAAGTCTTCTATAAATATAAATCCTAAATGAGATGAAAACGTACTTTAGCAGGGCACAATATGCATAAGACAATTTATATTAGACTGGTCTATTTCTAGTAGTACTACGCACACTGATTTCAAATGCGCTTATCTCAGTAGGTAGAAAGAAAATCTGTTCCTCCACCTAGTGGATACTATTGTTAACTAAATAACTGGATGCTGTGCACTATCAAGCAAGTTTAAATAATAATCCTATTTCAAAATTCTTGGGCTTATGAAATGCCCTTGAGAGTTTGGGGGGCAAATTGGCTGATGCAAGACTATGAGAGATGACAGGTATAGAATCGGGGTTTCTGCAGAGGAGCGTGATGAGCCGCTTGGAGGATTTAGATATCGTCAGTTGATAATTCGCCAGGCTGCCGACTGCAAGGTTAGTTATTAACCTCTAAAAGTCAAGGTAGTTATTATTCACAAGTTAGTTACCATATGCAAGTTGTTATTTCAAAATAATTCTTAAAATTCCTTAAAATTTTTGCTTTTTAAATTGGCAACACTTCATTGACGCTAATTAAATTGATGTATAAGGTGATTTGTGTCTATATACAAAGAGGCTTTTCACACAATTTATAGCCATAATATAGTTTAAATTTGTCATTTTCTTGCATATACTATACTGTCACAATTGTTACGGAAATTATCACGTTTCTTTTAAGGAAGTATGCTAAAATATGATAATGTTCTAACAATCACCTAGAGAACTGTTAAAAAAATCGATTAATTTTCTCTCCCGTGGGTCGTTCTACTCATGCTCCTCTCCTAGAGGTTTAAAATATTTTTTTTTTCTGCGAGTATTTTTACTTTCCTTATATGCAATAATGTGTATAAGGAAAGTAATGTATATAAGGTAATGTGACGAGGTCGAAAATTCGAATTCGAGTTTTCGACGGAGAGCACGTTTCAAGCATCCCTGATCACTGATCAAAGATTTTTTAAGTGATGTCTGTGTAAGAAAGTATGTGTTTTCGTGTGTGAAAATATGTGTGTGTGTGTGTCAGTGAGTCTGTGGAGACGATAACTGACGAACGAATGGACCGATTCGAACGAAATTTGGTACAAAAATCACAATCCATAAACACTGGAAGCCTATTGTTTTTATACGCAATCGAATGTTCAGAATCTCCTTACATTTTCGAGTAAAATTTTGAAAAAATTGTCAAAAAATCAAAACCTCTAATAAAGTTACGCAAATAGACATTTCTTATGTAATTTTCGATTAGAAAACGTTTGACATAAATTTTAGAACGCTAGCATGAACCGTTCTCGATATATTGCATATTTTTCAAATAGATTTATCAAAAAATCTCATAAATTAAAGAAAAATATTAACTGTTGAGAAACATGTTCACTTTTCAAATGTAATACCATGCGATTTATTACGTGACATCATTCTCGTGGATCCTAGCTCGTTCCATTCATGAAAAAAGATACTGTGAGTATTACTTTTGTATTTGAACGCCAATAGTCATTTATCTGCTGTAAGGATAACTTATTTCTTCTGCCACAACGCTTGGCGAGATTTTGGCCACGAATTTAGTGGAATATCGCCAACTGGGCGACTTTTTTAAATGTTGTTAAATTAACGAAAAACTCGCCTAATGGATAAAATGACGCTAAATCAATGACGATTAATTGTTGGTGACGACATGGAAAATGACCGCTCATTGAAGAAAATTCAATATCTTGGAAAGAATATAAATAACTACTATAAAAATAATCTTTATTTTTTTACTGTAAATGCAGTAAATTCATTGTATTATATAAGGAAAATCATGTGCTGCCCAGATTTTTTCATAGTGAAGTCACTTGTGGGTGACCCTGATTCTGATTATATTTCGGTATGATTCCAGATAAAAGAACCTGCCTCTTTTTTTTTTTGCGAAATGGCCTATAAAAATTATATGTATCCCCTCTATCTAAACTAATTCATCAAATTTCACAAAATTTGGTATATAAGTCACCCGTGGATTACTCTGGTGCTGATTAGATTTTGGTAAAACCGCCTTTTTACTTTCCTTATATACATAATGTATAAGGAAAGTATTGTGACGGGGTCGAAAATTCGAATTCGAGTTTTCGACGGGAGAGCACGTTTCAAGCATCCCTGATCACGAATCAAACATTTTTGAAGTGATGTCTGTGTGTGTGTATGTGTGTGTGTGTGTGTGTGTGTCATTGAGTCTGTGGAGATGATAACTGACGAACGAATGGACCGATTCGAACCAAATTTGGTACAAAAATCACAATCCATAAACACTGGAAGCCTATTGTTTTTATATGCAATCGAATGTTCAGAACCCCCCTAAATTTTCGAATGAAATTTTAAAAAAATCGTCAAAAAATCAAAACCACTAAAAAAGTTACGCAAATATACATTTCTTATGTAATTTTTTATTAGAAAACGATTGGCATAAATTTTAGAACGCTAACATGAACCGTTCTCGAAATATTGCACATTTTTTTAAAAAATTATCCAAAAGTCATAAAATAAAAAAGAATATTTCCTATTGAGAAACATGTTCACTTGTCATATGTAATACCATACGATGAATTGGGTGACATCATTCTCGTGGATCTAGCTCGTTCCATTCATGAAAAAAGATACTTTGAGTAATACGTTTGTATTTGAACGCCAATAGTCATTTGTCTGTTGTAAGAATAACTTATTTCTTCGTCCATAATTCTTGGCGAGATTTTGGCGACGAATTTGGAGGAATGTCGCCAACTTGGCGACGTTTTGAAATGTTGTCAAATTAACGAAAATCTCTCCAAATGAATGAAAATGACGCTACATCAATGGAATTGACGACTAATACCCGAAAATTCAATATCTTGGAAAGAATATAAATATCTAGTATAAGAAAAACCTATTTTTTGTACTGTAAAAGTAGTAAATTCAGTACATTATATAAGGAAAGTCATGTGTTGCCCACATCAGATTTTATACATAATGTATAAGGAAAGTATTGTGACGGGGTCGAAAATTCGAATTCGAGTTTTCGACGGGAGAGCACGTTTCAAGCATCCCTGATCACGAATCAAACATTTTTGAGGTGATGTCTTTGTGTGTGTGTGTGTGTGTGTGTGTGAAAGTGTGTGTGTGTATGTGTGTGTGTGTGTGTGTCAGTGAGCCTGTGGGGACGATAACTGACGAACGAATGGACCGATTCGTACCAAATTTGGTACAAAAATCACAATCTGTAAACACTGGAAGCCTCTTGTTTTTATACGCAATCGAATGTTCAGAACCCCCTAAATTATCGAATGAAATTTTGAAAAAATCGTCAAAAAATCATAACCAATATTAAAGTCACGCAAATAGACATTTCTTATGTAATTTTTCATTGGAAAACGATTGACATAAATTTTAGAACGCTACCATGAACCGCTCTCGAGATATTGCACATTTTTCAAAAAAATTATCAAAAAGTCATATAAAAAAAAAAATTTCCTATTGAGAAACATGTTCACTTTTCAAATATAATATCATGCGATAAATTGGGTAACATCATTCTCGTGGATCTAGCTCGTTCCATTCATGAAAAAAGATACTTTGAGTAATACTTTTGCATTTGAACGCCAATTTATCTGCTGTAAGAACAACTTATTTCTTCGTCCATAACGCTTGGCGAGATTTTGGCGGCGAAATTGGCGGAATGTCGCCAACTTGGCGACTTTTTGAAATGTTGTCAAATTAACGAAAATCTCGCCGTATAGATAAAAATGACGCTAAATCGATGAAAATGACGACTAATTGTGGAAAATTCAATATCTAATAAGTTATATAATATATAAATATATAATAATAGTTATATAATATATGTTGAAAATTCAATATCTAATAAGTTATATATATATATGTATATATATAACTTATTTCTTCGTCCATAACGCTTGGCGAGATTTTGGCGACGAAATTGGCGGAATGTCGCCAACTTGGCGACTTTTTGAAATGTTGCCAAATTAACGAAAATCTCGCCAAATGGATAAAAATGACGCTAAATCAATGAAAATGACGACTAATTGCCGAAAATTCAATATCTTGGAAAGGATATTAGTATCTACTAGAAGAAAAATCTATTTATTTTACTCTAAAAGTAGTAAATTCATTTCATTATATCAGTAAAGTCATGTGTTGCCCACATCAGATTTTTTTACGTAATGATCCGTAAAACTCGTCAAAATTTAAAATAAAAAATCTGATGTTGGAAGCACAAGACTTTTCTTATATAATGCAAAGAATTTACTACTTTTACAGTAAAAAACAAGAAATATCAATCATGCATAAGCATTGATTATGAAACACTTTCCAACTGAAATGCAATTTTATTTAAAAATTTCTAAAATGTGATACATTCAGTGGTGATATCTTTTACATTATCACAGCACTACAGTAATTTATTATACTTTAATATTTAAAACTGTATCGAAATATAAATCACCCGATTCTCTATGCGAAATCAATGAATATTTCATTCATATAACTTGTATTCCAGACTCCAGAGCTAAATAATTTTGTGTGACAAAAGTTCAGCAATTCTTACGTAACTCACATTAGAATCGATTGAGATATTTGCATTCCGCATAAGTTAAAATTAGGCTTCGTTGAAGAAATAATAAAAGATTAGGGATCATTTAAAATCATAACTATTGTAATTGCGTACGCACGGAATTTAGATACACAGATAATATATATGTGTATGTACTCAAAGTATTGGAATCGTGCCGAAGATCGGAACTCGAATTTTCAAAGGATCTACACGTTTTGGGACTTCTAGAACACGAAAAAACTATTTTTAGGAAGACGTCTGTGTGTGTAAGGGTATATCTGTGCATGTTTCTGTGTGTCTGTGTGGATATTACATCCACTCTAATTGAAAAAAATAATGGCCCGAATTTCATACAATTTGGTAGGTATGTGTTTTGAACAATTTTTAGGAAGACGTCTGTGTGTGTAAGGGTATATCTGTGTATGTTTCTGTGTGTCTGTATGGATATTACATCCACTCTAATTGAAAAACTAATGGCCCGAATTTCATACAATTTGTTAGGTATGTGTTTTGTAGGAAACCCTGATGTTCATTAGATTATAGTACAATTCGTAATAAAAGAATCTGCAAAAATTGCCTTTATCCACTCTAGCTAAAAACTAATGGAACAAATTTAACAAAATTTGGTGTATAATATTTCAATAACCTACAAGTGATTTATATACCAAATTTAACAAAATTTGGTATATAAATCATTTGTAGGTTATTCTAGTATGATTCGAGAAAAAGGAACGGGCTATTTTTGCGAAATGGCCCGCAAAAATCGTTAAATATAAAAATAAAAGACTACGTGTGCTCAATTATATCAATTAAATTCCTATTTTATACGTGATTTTTGACAACAAAAAGAATAAGACTAACCCCATTACTCTAAGACTAGCCGTTCTTGAGATATTCTAGTGTTTTCGCGTTTTCGCTACGCCACCTTTGACAATAAGTCCAGCTATCAAATGAGAACCAAATTTAAGTTTAACGTGCAAATTCATTGTCATTTAAAATATTTATGGCTGTTATTTTGTGCAGATAAATTCAAATTATTATTGAAGAAATAAAGAGAACGTGAATATGAGTCTGCAGGGAAAGACATGTGCTGCCCACATCAGAATTTTTTAACAATATTACAACAATGATTTATAGAAGTGAACGGGGATTATTTGCAGGCCATTTCGAAAAAAATGTAGGATCTATATTTAAAGATCCACCAAATTTTTGTAGAATAAAATGTTCAACAAATTTAAGTTGTGTACCAAATTTTAACTCTCTAGGACGTACGAAAGTGCATTAAAAATTCCATCAAATAAGTATATTATGAAGAGTTATATAAAATTAAAAAAAAATTGAAAAATTGTTATCTACCAAATTTATTTTAAAATGTGAAGTCTCTCTCATATACAAAATAATTATACTCTTGGAAAGATATTTATTATATAATATATCTCTCTTTTCTTTCTGGAGGATATCCCAAAAGTAAGAATTTAATTGAATTTGTTTTTCTCCCTATATTAAATAATTTTTAATTAAAAAACTACCTAACATATTTTACTGAAATTTTCTTTATATATTTTATGGGATGATATGAATATTTCCTAAAAATTTCGAAGCAATATATGAATTTTGAATTTGCTTAAAAAATGTTTGAAAAATTAGGTCCCATAGGGTTCAATGTATTTCATTTTTTCAACCCGGGATCAACAAACACCTAATTGGGTAATATTATTTATTTATATTCCCATAGGTCCCACAGACCGTCTGAACAACATTCTAAAATTTCATTTCGATAAAGTCATTTTTTACGGAAGTTATCGTGCTAATGGGCTGACATACAGACAGACAGAATGAACAAAGTCATAAACACTTTTCAACTATGTTGTAAAGTGTTAAAAATAGATAGATACTTATATTCTTTTCAAGATATTGAATTTTCTTCAATTAGTCGTCATTTTCATTGATTTAGTATCATTTTTAGTCATTTGGCGTGATTTTCGTTAATTTGGCAACATTTAAAAAAGTCATCAAGTTGGCGACATGCCGCCAAATTCCTCGTCAAAATCCGGAGAAGCGTAATGGACAGACAAATAAATCATTCTCATAGCAGATAAATGACTATTGGCGTTCAAATACAAAATTATTACTCAAAGTGTCTTCTCATGAGTGGAACGAGCTAGTTCCACGAGAATGATGTCACCAAATTTATTCCATTACTAGCCGCCTTTGGCGACCAGCCTGTTCGCTACCCTTGAAAATTCTGACCGTGGCAAACTCGCTGGAGCGACCTGCCAGAAAAGTGTAAGGTAACTATTTGGACGGCCAGGAAGTGCCACCCAATTTAGGCTGGAACCCATTGGGGAAGGCATCCACAGGGACAGTACCCTCCTTCCCCTACCACCAACCTCTCGGAAGGACTTACCGACCCACATGTTTAAAGTCATCGTACTCCGCGTGACCATGGCGGTAATTTTGGGAATCGAACCCGAGCCTACCGAGTGCAAATCCCGCGCGCTAACGACTGGGCTACTTTGCCTTCCGCGACAGTCTCCATAACTTACTTTTTATTCACCCAATTAAGACCGAAACCCAGTGTGGGAAGCATCCACAGGGACCGTACTCTCCTTCCCTTTCCACCAACCTCTCGGAAGGACTTATGGACCCACATGTTTAACGGGAAATACATCGCCACAATTAAATTTTTACAATACAACAATATATTACGCCACAATAATACATCGCAATCAATACAACGCCACAATTCAATTCACCATAATTCCATCATTTAAATTTTATAATGACCATATGCTAAGCTCTTAATTCGATCATTTAAAGAACCCTATGCAACGGCGTGATCTCCCCCCCCCCCCTATTTCTGGGCGGCTCTGTCGGGGAAGAATCGAGGCTTCGCGCCGAGAATTGGCCGAGAAATATAAAATCATGACGTCTTTAGAATTGCGATCCTGCGGGCAGTTTTCATTATTTCTTGACCAGATTGGACTTGTAAGAATGCTAGATATTTGAGCTTTCTAAAAATGTAAATTATTAGTCGAAATTGTGAGTAGTTTTTACGATGAGAGGATTTAAAACCGAAAGTTGGTTTTTTTGAACCGAAAGTGACTTTTGTTTTAAAATCTTTAAAAAATATTAGAAATCGAAATTGAGATATGAAATTGATATATTTTCACTCGCAGTTGTCTGCTCTTTCCGGTGGTGTGATTTGTTTTCATCTACGACGTCTGGATCGTGGAGAAAAAGGGGCAAAAACGGTCAAATCGCATAAAACATTAAATAACTAAAAAAAAAATTAAAATTTAAAAAATCAGTTTTCACGTGTCCCCCCCCCCCCCCCCGAGTCTCCGGTTGCCGAATTTCGTAGCTCTCTGACGCGCGGTCGCTGAACGTATAGTATCCATTTGAAATATCATATAAATATAATAATTTCACCACATATGCTAAGCGCGGTCTCCATGGAGACGGGGAACAAACTTCTACGGGTGAAAACGAAGTTAGCCGAGAAATTGAAAATCATTAGGTCATTAAAATCGCGATCCTGTGGATATTTATAATTATTTCTTGACCAGATTGGACTTTTAAGAATGCCAGATCTTTGACCTTTCTGAAAATGTAAATTAGTAGTCGAAATTATGAGTACTTTTTACTATGCAAGAATTTAAAAAAACAAAAATCGTTTTTTTTTTTAGCCAAAAGTGACTTTTGTTTTAAAATCTTTAAAAAATATTAGAAATCGAAATTGAAATTTGAAATTGATATATTTTTACTCGTAATTGTCTGCTCTTTCCGATGGTATGATTTTTTTTTCTACGACGTCTGGATCGTAGAGAAAAAGGGGCAAAAAGTGATTGAAATCGCATAAAATATTAAATAAATAAAAAAATAATTCAAATTTTAAAAATCGGTTTTCGCGTGTCCCTCCCCCCCCCCCCCCTCCGGTCTCCGATTGCCAAATTTCGTAGCTCTCCGACGCACGGTCGCTGAACGTATAGTGTATAAGACACACAGACACTCAGATAGACACACAGACAAACATTGCCATTTATTACTTAAGATATTGCGTATTAAAAATGAACATGTTTCTCAACAGTTAATATTTTTTTTTAATTTATGGGGTATTTTGATAAATTTATTTGAAAATATGCAATATCTCGAGAACGGTTCATGCTAGCATTCTAAGGTTTATATCAATCGCTTTCTTTGGAAAAATTACATAAGAAATGTCTATTTGCGTAACTTTATTAAGGTGTGGATTTTTTTATGATATTTTGAAAATTTCACTCCAAAATTTAGGGAGGTTCGGACCATTCGATCATGCTTAAAAACAATAGGCTTCCAGTATTCAAGGATTGTAATTTTTGTACTAAATTTCATTGGAATCGCTCCATTTGTTCGTGAGATATCGTCTCCACACACACACACACACAGTCATCACTTCAAATATGTTCGATTCGTGATCAGGGATGCCTGAAGCGCCCTCTCCCGCCGAAAACTCGAATTCGAATTTTCGACCATGTCACAATACTTTTCTTATACATTATACTATGTATATAAGGAAAGTAAAAATGTATCAATTTAACGCTTTTATAAGTAATTTGTGACAATAAAAAGAATAAGACTAACCCTATTACTCTAGGATTGGCTGCTCTCGAGATAATTAAAATTTTTTGCATTTTTACCAAGCCGGTTTTGAAAATAAGTCTGATTACGAATTGAAAACGAAATTTGACATAAAAGTGCAAATTCAGTGTAATTTCAAATAAATAATTACGGACGGTATTTTGTGCAATTAAACTCAATTTAACGAATTATTAAAAAAATAAAGAGAAAATGAATTTGCGTTTGAAGGGAAAATCATGTGCAGCCCATATCACCTTCCTAAATTTTGCTGAGGTAACTTCTTTTCGAGGATACAGTTAACAGTTCCTGAATGACCGTTATGTTACTTCTCTGAAAATTACTTCAGTTACTTCGCAAGTACTTCGTTACTTATATTTTACACAACTTATTTCACACAACTCTAAATTAACAATTAGCGATCTTGATAACGTCCTCAATAAGCGATATAGTCCATATAATATTTTTTAACAATTAATTCATCAATCAGGCATCATTTTCCTTTATTTAGCGCCATTTTTGAAATTTTGACGTAATTTACGTCAATCTGGGGCGAAATATCGCCAAGTTGTCTGTAGTTTGCTAGATTATTTGAAAGTTTGCCAAATACAGACAAATAGAGAGATAAGCATATATTATATACTAGAATGTATTTATTTTTATTTATTTGTTTATTTGAAAAGACAGCTACAGGACGTAGTCCCATGTCATATGTCGATTCAAAAATGTTCGATTCATGATCAGGGATGCTTGAAACGTGCTTGCCCGTCGAAAACTCGAATTCGAATTTTCGACCCCGTCACAATACTTTCCTCATCCATTATGTATATACGGAAAGTAGCAAACGTACATGTGGTATGGTTATGTAGAAATGACGCAATATTACATTCATGATTGTATATTATTACTTTTCTTATATACAATAATGTATAAGGAAAGTATTGTGATGGGGTCGAAAATTCGGGATTCGAGTTTTCGACGGGAGAACACGTTTCAATCATCCCTGATCGCGAATCGAACATTTTTGAAGTGATGTCTGTGTGTGTGTGTGTGTGTGTGTGTGTGTGTGTCAGTGAGTTTGTGGAGACGATAACTGACAAACCAATGGACCGATTCGAACGAAATTTGGTACAAAAATTACAATCGGTAAACTCTCCGGCCACACATTAAGCTACCGTAAGCCTTAGGGTTGGTCGTGTAGTCTGTGGACCTTCCAATCGGTAAACACTGGAAGCCTATTGTTTTTATAAGTAATCGAATGTTCAGAACTCCTCTAAATTTTCGAGTGAAATTTTGAAAAAATCGTCAAAAAATCAAAACCTGCAATAAAGTTGCTCAAATTGACATTTCTTATATAATTTTTCATCAGAAAAAGATTAACATGAACCGTTCTCGAGATATTGCACATTTTCCAAAAAAATTATCAAAAAGTCATATAAAATAAAATAAAAATATTTCCTATTGAGAAATATGTTCACTTTTCATATGAAATACCATGCGATAAATTGGGTGACATCATTCTCGTAGATCTAGCTCGTTCCATTCATGAAAAAAGATACTTTGAGTAATACATTTGTATTTGAACGCCAATAGTCATTTATCTGCTGTAAGAATAACATATTTCTCCGTCCATAACGCTTGGCGAGATTTTGTCGACGAATTTGGTGGAATGTTGCCAACTTAGCGATTTTTTTAAGTGTTGCTAAATTAACGATAAACTTGTCAAATGGATAAAAATGACGCTAAATCAATGAAAATGACGACTCATTGACGAAAATTCAATATCTTGGAAAGAGTATAAATATCTACTATAAAAATAATCTATTTTATTTTTTGTACTTTAAAAGTAGTAAATGCATTGCATTGTATAAGGGAAGTCATGTGCTGTCCACATGAGATTCTTTTTGTAATGGAAACCAGATATTTTATTACGAATACAAATTAGTGTATGATGAAATCACAATTATCCAACGTATTCTTCGTAATAATGATACTTTTCGTAGAAATCTGTGAAACATAGGGGGAGTTTGCACCAAGAACATCTCAAAAATAGAATGTTAGTACACAGTGCACATTGTGGATATTCTATAAGGGTGTGACGGAAGTAAAATGTCAAAGGAGTTTCAAATGATTGTGGTCAATTCAAGAGATATTTCAGGAACATTAGTTTCTTGTTAGTACCTACCGTTTCCACCCAATTCCACCTGAAACTAGCCGGAACAAAAGTTGAGGTTCCCTTATCAGTGATGTGTTTTGAATTATCCGGTTACTAACTCTTCTGTTCTGCCAGACTGGTCGGAAGATATGAAGGAACTTTTATATCTACGATCTTCTATGGTCGTGTTCAGAATTGACAACCAAGACGATTGGGCGATTGGAACGTCACAAAATGGATAATTTAGGGGAATTCAATTGGTTAATGCTGACTCAACTGTCCGACCGGGCTTGACTTCTGAACATAGCCTATGCAATTATTTGCCATATTTTATATAAAATGCTGGCATCTGGTGTAGAGTATATAGATTGTAGAACGTAAATAGCACTGTAATTCCCTCTACGTTTGTATTTAGTTCTGCAAGCTCCCTTTTACAAGTAAGTTTCTCTAGGGGCGCGGTAGCCCTGTGGTTAGCGTGCGGAGGTTGCACTCGGTAGTCCCGGGTTCGATTCCCGCCGCTGCCCAAACTGCCGCCGTGTTCACGCGGAGTACGATCACGTTAAACATGCGGGTCCGTAAGTCCTTCCGAGAGGTTGGTGGTAGGGGAAGGAGGGTACGGTCCCTGTGGATGCCTCCCCCACTGGGTTCCGGTCTAAATTGGGTGGCACTTCCCGGCCGTCCAAACAGATACCTTACACCTTTCAACGTCCACTGTCCCCTTAAGTCCATTGAGGGTCATCCTGATGCTGATTCGATTTTGATATGATTCGAGAAAATAGTGAGAATCTGAAATAAATTACTAAAATTGTTGAAATTTATTGAGTACGTGTTCTTAGGAAAATTTTGAGAGCTAAGCGAATGGGACTGACCACATATCTGTAGGATCAACCTTTCTCGAGATATTTGAGTTTCTTGGAATTTTGAGAACCTGAAGAATTTAAAGAGAATTAAGTTGCCAAATTAAATGAAGATGCATCAATAAGATAAATTGGATATAATATCCGAATAGTATCCATGCTATTTTCTGCAATTAAATCTTATTTAATGCTTAATGAAATGAAAAATTAACAAAATGAATTTGAATCTGAAGGGATAGTCATGTGCTGCCCACATCAGATCTTTTTTATTTAAAATCATATGGCTTCATTTATGGGATATTAACATTTGCCGTTCTCAGGATATTGCAGATGTTTGATCTAAAATGAAAACAAATATAAAGAAATAAGTAGTAATCACTAATAAAGCAATTTCCGCTGAACGCATTGAAGCTTGCAATTTCACAATATTTTACTATTGTTTGGCAAATTATCACTATTTTCTGCAGAAAATGGTGCTATAAAAATATTAAAAGTGAAGTAATTAGAATTCTAATCATGCATTCTAAAGATTCTATCTGGTTCTAGTTCTAAACATACTATAAATAATTGTACATCAAATTTTCTAGCGGCAGGGAATTCGTTCTTGAGATATCGTGTCCACACAAAAAAAAAACGCATACAGAGACATAAATTTTAAAAAAGTCAATTAAAGTACAAGGATGTTCAAAACGTTAAAATCAACCAAAAATTCGTTTTCGAATTTTCTTCTCCGTCACAATCCATTCTCTATACTTATAATATGCATGTAGGGAAAGAACAAAATGTCAATTTAGTCGGCCTTAATCGTCTCTGCGTAGAAAATCGAATCGTATCGGAATTGTTATTCCTTAACATTGTAATTCCGAAGCGATTACGTTTACCACGCCGATGAGACTAGAATCTCCAGGTCGTACTGAAATACGTAGTATCCAATCCTTCCATTAGATGGTTCTGATAATTTTTGGGGAATATCAGAACTATAACGTTAAATCTTACAATTATCGTTAACATTCAAATTAGTTTTGTGTTTTGGCTTATTTGGTTACTTATAGTTCTAATCTGTCAGACCGGTCGGAAGTTTCGAAGAAACTTTTATATCAAATTACGTTTCTTCGAAATTATTTGTTATATTTTATATAAAATGTTGGCAACAGGTGCAGAATTTCTCGAGCATAAATATGACTGTTATTCCTTCTACGTTTGCATTTAGTTCTGCAAGCTTCTTTTTATAAGTAAGTTGGTTTGATGAATGTATTTGTTTAAATATGTTTATAATATGCGTTATTTTAATCTTCTAATATTACCTACTCAGAGGTGAACTCAATTCATTTTATTGATTAATTGAAACTTTTTTTTTGCGCAGTATGCCTATAACATTGATTTCAATCGGATATTTATATTGTGGTTTTGATAGCTGCATATAAGGTATAATTTCGATATCATAGTCCTGTTAAGGCAATAATAGTGACTGTGTTTACTATAACCTAAACGTTATTTAATGCAACAAAACGGTTGGTTGTTATTTTGGTTAAATACAAAACTTCATTAGTTTAAGCAATTCGCATTAAAATCTCACTTTAAATCTTCAAAACCCCCATTGGTGTTAAAATATGTATGTTAAATTACAGTCCAACAGTAGTTTGATTTCTTTCAATGTTTTGGATTGTATCCAATTGTATATGATATCTGTTTATTGTGCTCCACGCTACCTGTAGCATTAGATACTGAAAACTCAGTTGATTATTTGAATTAATTGTTTACAACAGTGAATATTATGCCTCGTGTCGTGGCTAGTTAGTGATTGAGGGTTTTTCTATCATAGTTTGTGTTTTTATTATAAGTATTTCATGAATAAACCGAATTTTCAAATTACTCACTGACAAAATGCCCCTGGGTCTCACTAGTTTTACTTAAGTAGCACAACCATTATTTAACACTTTAAAAAAAATTTACTGTTATGCCACATGGCATTTCTTTAATAATAAATGGATAAAATATATATATTTTTTGTAAAACCTTTCAAACTTTGGTCAATATAGGCTGATGTAATAAAACTTACTTGAATAGGCTTTGACACCGGCTGAATTTTTTCTTCAACTAGTTTGCTCCGTAACTGTTTCAAAGTATCATTGATATTCTTAATGTTTAAGCATCAATAAATATTAATCTAAAGCAATAAAACTATTAGATTTGTAACCAAGCCATATTTGACTCAAAATTGTAAATGATTATATATATATATATATATATATATATATATATATATATATATATATATATATATATATATATATATATATATATATATATATATTTAACGGGTAAACTTGATTCTAAATTTTCTAATCCTACCATGACAAACTACTTTTTGTTGAATTTCCCTATTGCCCTTCTATGTTCAAAAAAGTTACGACAGCCATAATGAAACTTTAATATTATAAAAATAGAGAATTCTCTGAAAATGTTTAATTTTGATACGTATGAAAATGTTCAAAGAATTTTAAAATAGATCAGTTGTAATTATATAATTAACGTCTTTAAAACAGTAAAAGCAGATTAAATATTAAAGTTGAGTGCTCATAAATTCAACATTTGTTTCTTGTATTCAATGTGCAAAATGTTCATTTAAATTTATGAATAATTTGGTTTGCAAAATATATTTGATCACATATCTTACTCGGCTCAAAAAATTGAAAACCAGACATTGAGTCAGTCTACAACACTGAGCCAGCCAGTATGAAATCCGTAGGTTGATTTTGACAATCGTGAATTATGATCCTTGGCTTCGTTCCCACACTACATATATATTTGCGACATAGATACAATCTTTTATTAAAATATATAGTGTTCTGGAGCGCAAAACATGAGTGCTATAATGCATAGCAAGTGACTTCGACGACATATCTTTTATTTCAATATATTGCACAATAACCATTGCAAAACGTTGCAATAACTAAACAAACTAAAACCCTAATGCGTCTCCATAGGTTAATATAAGAACACTTCAATGTACAGAGATAAATTGAAATCTGGATGGATAAAAAAAAATTGTGATTTCAAATTGTAACTTGTCTTAAGGATTGTCCACTGGTCCGTGTTTAGCTGGTTTTGTCAGATTCAGAAAAATACGGTATGTGCTTGAAAGATGTTGAATATATAGGATTATCGGTTGGATGAAGTTATTGGTCTTGAAATTGAATGGGGGGGGGGAGTCGTGAGATTGGCATTTCTAAGTTGCTTAATGGAGATTACATAAATAGGCATGAGATTTATCAATGCCAGCTACATGCTTAAACAAAATACTTGCCTAACCATTATACGTCTGACTATGATTCTGATTAAATACATAAGTCAAATGTATTCATTTTAACAACTTAAAATGATAAGTATAATATATTCTTTACATAATGTTTAAAATGAAAATACGATATACATGGGTCAGTTTTGACACGTTTCCGCAGGCAGGGCGCAGTAGCCCAGTGGTTAGCGCGCGGGAGTTGCACTCGGTAGGCCCGGATTCGATTCCCGCCACTGCCAAAACTGCCGCCGTGTTCACACGGGAGTACGATCACGTTAAACATGTGGGTCCGAAAGTCCTTCCGAGAGGTTGGTGGTATTGGAGAAGGGTGCGGTTCCTGTGGATGCCTCCCCCACTGGGTTCCAGTCTAAATTGGGTGTCACTTCCCAGTCGTCCAAACTGTTACCTTACACCTTTTTGGTAGGTAGGACGGTCTGGGTCTTAACAACGTTTCCGCAGACAAACACTTAATTGTTGCTTTTAAAAAATGGAGGTTTTTGAAGTCTTAAAACGTATATTTCTTGGATTCAACCGAAATATCAAAACTTAATATTTAAATGTTTCTAACATTTTAAAAATAACTATTTAAAAATATACGGTTTTGAATAAAGCCACGTTATACGTAGATTTCCCAAATATACAAATCCATCCGAAAGTCTCATTTTCACTCTGTATTTTATCTTCAACTATGTACTTATAATTTCTTCATAAGAGAGGGTTTATAGCAAAAGTGTAGAGTTGATAGTAATTTACTTAAAATAACGTGGTTTATGTGTATTTTACAGAAAACTATACTTAGTTTTCAGTGTATTTATATAGCCACCCGCATTCTTTTCTAATAAGGCAAACGTCTATAGTATTCTTTGTTGCCAATTACGAGAAAATATTTTGTTTTTATAAACGGGGGTTGGAGAAATTTAGGTTTTTAACATTTCCAACATTGTTGAAGAAAAGTGTATGGCTTTCTTCATTCTGTCTGTTCTTTGGCATAACTGCGGTAAAAATGACTTATCAAAATGAAATGACGGTCTCTGGGACATATGTGAATAAAAATGAATGTCGCGCAATTAATTACTGATTGAATCCCAGTTGAAAAAGAACTACATTGATCCCTATGAGATCCGATTTTCAAACATTTTTTAAGCGAATTCACTAATTGCTTCGAAAATTCTAGGAAACATTAAAATTGCCTCTTAAAATATATAAAGAAATTTCAGCAAAATATGTTGAGTAGTTTTTAAATAAAAATTATAATTACACCCTTATTATATGAACAATCACGTGACACGCTTCAAAATAAAGAATGACATCAATCTTTTTCCAGTGTAAAAATCGTAATTTTAAAATTTGTATTTAGTATTTCATCCTAAAACCGCTTCATTTTTTCGTATTTTCTGTGTAACTACTCTGTGCCAACGCAATTTCAACATTTTTGAGTTTAAATTATCATAATTGGATTATTACTACAACGAAGTCTAATTTTAATGGATGCATAATGTAAACATAGGATTGTAAGATAAGTTGTAAAAGAATTGCCGAAATTTTTCACACAAATTTAGCGCTTAAGTTTCGAATAAAAATTGATATGAATGAAAAATTCATTGTTTTTACACAGTGATCCAGATTACTTATATTTTGATAATGTCAGTTGAATAAACCTCATTTTTTAAAGTTTTAAGTTTTCAAATATAATAAATTTTTGTAGTACTATGGCAATTTAAAATATCAGAGCTGAATTTATCGCACTTAGACATGTTTAAATAAAATAGCATTTCAATAGAAAAGCGTTTCTTAATCGGTGCTTTATTCATGATTGATAATTTAACTAATTATTTTAGGTTTTCTGATAATTTAACTAATTAATAATGCAAAATTTGTAAGATAAGATAAAACTATCGTAAAGGCAGACTGTTTAATTTATTAGAATCTGCCTGGAAAGTTATACTTAACAAGGTCTGAAACTTCATTTTGAAATTTTCGATAACTACACTTTCTGGAAATCATCGCATATAGATATTTTGACATACTTTTGCTTGCATAAACTTGCAACTTTATTACAATGTGGGAAACTCATACGTTCTAGAAAAGTATGAAAATGAAATGACACGCACGCTTACTAATTTCTGAACTGCAGGACATAATATCTTATGAATCCACAATTTTGAAAAGGTAATTTTGTCTTGTGTTTGAAACTTAATAAAAGATTCACAGAAAACCATATGGCTAAATTACGGGTCATACTTCGTCAATAGTTGCGGTTAAAAATCCCAAGTAAAATGGTCATGGATACTGATTTATATGTATGTGTCCAAACTGAAACTCCAAAACATTTACCGATCACCTAAAAATTGAACTTGTGCATTCCGCAATTTAATTTTTAGTCACAATTTTCTCTTTTCTGGAGTTGGCAACAGTCGCGAGAACTACACGCATTCTTATTTTTAACACTTTACAACAAAGTTGAAAAGTGTTTATGACTTTGTTCATTCTGTCTGTCTGTTCGTTAGCACGATAACTGCCGTAAAAATGAGTTTATCAAAATGAAATTTTAGTATGTTGTTCAGACGGTCTGTAGGACCTATGGGAATATAAATAAATAATATCACCCAATTAGTTTTTTATTGAACCCGGGTTGAAAAAATGAAATACATTGAACCCTATGGGACCTAATTTTTCAAACATTTTTTAAGTAAATTTAAAATTCACGAATTGCTTCGAAATTTTTAGGAAATATTCACATTATCCCATAGAATATATAAAAAAAAATTCAGTAAAATATGTAAAGTAGTTTTTTAATTAAAAAAATTATTTAATATAGGGATAAAAACAAATTCAATTAAATTCTGACTTTGGGATATCTTCCAGAAAGAAAAGAGCGAGATATTATATAATAAATATCTCTCCCTTTGTTTAAACGTTTTGCATATGGGAGTGGCTTCATATTTTAAAATAAATTTGGTAGATAACAATTTTTAATTTTTTTTAAATTTTATATAACTCTTCTTGATAAATTTAATTGATGGCATTTTAAATGCACTTTCCTACGTCCTAGAGAGTTAAAATTTGGTACACAGCTTAAATTTGTTGAACATTTTATTCGACAAAAATTTGATGGATCTTTAAATATAGATCATACATTTTTTTCGAAATGGCCTGAAAATAATCCCCGTTCACTTCTATAAATCATTGGTGTAATATTGTTAAAAATTCTGATGTGGACAGCACATGTCTTTCTCTGCAGACTCATATTCGTTCTCTTTATTTATTCAATGATAATTTGAGTTTATCTGCACAACATAAGTATTTTAAATGACATTGAATTTACACGTTAAACTTAAATTTGGTTCTCATTTGATAGCTGGACTTATTGTCAAAGGTGGCGTAGCGAAAACGCGAAAAAACTAGAATATCTCAAGAACGGCTAGTCCTAGAGTAATGGGGTTAGTCTTATTCTTTTTGTTGTCAAAAATCACATATAAAATAGGAATTTAATTGATGTAATTGAGCACACGTAGTCTTTTATTTTTATATATAACGATTTTTGCTGGCCATTTCGCAAAAATAGCCCGTTCCTTTTTCCCGAATCGTAGTAGAATAACCTACAAATGATTTATATACAAAATTTTGTTAAATTTGGTATATAAATCACTTGTAGGTTATTGAAATATTATACTCCAAATTTTGTTAAATTTGGTTCATTAGTTTTTAGCTAGAGTGGATAAAGGCAATTTCTGCGGCCATTTCGCAAAGAAGGCAGATTCTTTTATTACGAATCGTACTATAATCTAATGAACATCAGGATTTCCCATAAAAAACATACCTACCAAATTGTATGAAATTCGGTCCATTAGTTTTTTAAATGTGGGGGAGGGGTAAGTAAATTATTTGTGCTTTGTTAAAATGTTCATCAAAATGTTTTGACTTATTGTTTGTTGGTCTGTCTAGCACTGAAAAGGCAGATCCAATTTATCCTCAAAACATCAACATACTGCAATATTTATTTATATTTGCAGCCGTTGGGAAGAAAATAACGACACCTCCGGCCTCAATTGAACAATTTACATCTTAGAAGAACAAGACGGAATATATCATTCGATAGGGATTAATATCTTCTACAAAAATCAATATGTAAAATTTGCTTAAGTGCTATCTTTATAGTTATTTGGGCATTCACTCCAAAATATTCAAGGACAACCCTCATTGATCATTACATATTCAGAATCTATAGACAATTCCAAGCTGATTTAAAAAAAATACCATTTTCATATAGATATTTCATGTGTCTGCAAGTGTTTGAAATTTGCTGATCCTAATGTTAAAAAGATTTTCCAGATTTAAGGACATATATTCGCGATAAATTAATTTTCCTAAAAATTTTGTTCTTGCATACTTTTCTACTAGAAACCCTCAAATAAAATCCATATAAATTTTAATATTCAAACATGATTTAAATATTTATTATTAATTATTATGTTAATATTGATAAAAATTTATGAGTAGAAACAGCTGTTAATTTTGACACCATACAATACAACTGCATCTGAAACATCGGAAAACAAAATTTCAATTTTATCCATGCAATATGGAACTGGGCTATCAAATTTTATTTAAAATTTGATTATTATTACACTTATCGGGAACCAGTTCCAAAGTAATTGCTCGTAAATATAAAATAGTAAGTAGTTAAATGAAACAGAATAAAATATGAAATTTGAAATCTTGATAGTTTTGCAATGTATTTTTAACACTTTACAACAAAATTGAAAAGTGTTTGACTTTGTTCATTCTGTCTGTCTGTCTGACCGTTAGCACGATAATTGCCGTAAAAATGACTTAATCGAAATGAAATTTTAGTATGTTGTTCAGACGGTCTGTAGGACCTATGGGAATATAAATAAATAATATCACCCAATTAGTTTTGGATTGAACCCGGGTTGAAAAAATGAAATACATTGAACCCAATGGGACCAAATTTTTCAAACATTTTTTAAGCGGATTTAAATTTTACAAATTGCTTCGAAAATTTTAGGTAATATTCAAATTGTTCCATAAAATATATAAAAAAAAATTCAGCGAAATATATTCAGTAGTTTTTTAAATAAAAATTAAAGTAATAATTACACCTCTTACATGAAGCGATCACGTGACCATGATATGAAACGATCACGTAACCAACTTCAAAATATAATACGGCATCCATCTTGTCTCAAAATCGTCATTTTTAAAGTTCTTTTTAATTCATATTGAGTGTTGTATTCGTCGTAAAACCTCTTTATTTTGCTTAAATTCTGTGCATCTACATACTGAAACAACGCAATGACAATATATTTGAGTTTAAATGAGCATCTAACTTTGATTATTTCTCTAACGAAGCCTATTTTTCACCTATATAAAATG
Source organism: Amaurobius ferox (assembly GCA_951213105.1). NCBI lineage: Eukaryota > Metazoa > Arthropoda > Arachnida > Araneae > Amaurobiidae > Amaurobius > Amaurobius ferox. The sequence continues at coordinate 51,995,206 of OX578155.1, read as the reverse complement.
TAAACAGCAAAATATGTAGAATGAGTTGTATTGGAATTGCTGTATTTTTTTAATGCAAAAGAATTTAGCTCATGGAGTCTGCATAGCTGATATGAAAGAAATATTCTTTGACTTTACCGAGAGAAGGACGATTTTTTGCGATGAAGTTTTAAGCATAGAGTTAAATTACTTATTGAATGAATTATCATTTGAATGAAGTTCATTTTTTTGGATGAATGTTTAAGTTTTCAACTATAATAAATCAATGTATTATTGTGAGAAGTTTTAAAATATTACCGAGAAATGTATTATATTTTAGACATGTTTAAATATAATTGCATTAAAGTTGGAAAGTGTTTCTTAATCAATGCTTTAAGCATGATTGATCTTTCTTGTTACTACATATTGCAGAAAGATAATATTGTGACAGGGTCGAAAATTGGTTGGATTTTGACACAGGAACACGTTTATGGCATGAATTTCGGCTTGCTATGATCTAATGGGTTTTACATATCGTCATGATCTTACTCGTGGCATAATTATCCTTGAGTAATAATCGCACATGGAAGCAGGTTAAAGTAGTTTGAACATGTTCGGTAGATTTCCCTTGTTTTTGATCCTCACGAGGCGAATATTCTGTAAAAGTTCTTTTATACCATAAGATCCGTTAGACTCGCTGAAGCCTCCATAGCGCACAGTTGTTTTAATATATTTCTCTAACCTAATAAACTCAACATATGCGTTACTTGGCAGGTCTATTGCAATTGCATTAATGGCTGTCATTCTTGGGAAATTGAAATTCACAAAGAAAGACTTGCATCACTATCTTTTTTAAGGACTTGATAATTAACAATTAGAGGTAAAGTGTATATAAGCAAACGCCATCATTGAGAATCTCTTAGGCCTAACCAAGGTGCACTTTTCCTAAATATATTTCTGTGAAATATGCACTTCCTCTTCGCAGCTCTATTACAATCAAGTTCTATAAGTTTCTAAAATAGCTTAAGTGGCACATCGGAGTTAGGATGTACAAGATAACTTGAAATTGCGCTCCTACACACTACAGAAAACGGCATCGATGAGAAGCTTCTTAGCGCTCATCGGAAAATTACTCTCGGTTGGGAAGTGAAAGACCCAGGCCTCCCGACTCGCCCCAGGGTATGGGCAGCTGGTTGAGTGGCCGGTTTCATTCGGGAAGTGTAAATTTTTTTACATGGAATAGGTTTTCTTGTTATTGCATCATTTGCTATTTGTGCAGGTGAATTCAAAGTTCTTGGATGTGCCTCCCATCATTATCAGGCTGAAACCCGATGCAGACATTCCTTCAGGGTTCCGGTCGCATCTCCTCGTATATGGAGCGAATAAATCAAACATATTTGTATTCTATAAAATTTATACAAAATTTTCTTATATTGTAATGGAATTTAAATTATTGGAATCTTTCTGATCATAGCAGAGAAACCTACATCTTACATTAGTACGGTAATCACTATATTTCAAATAAATCAGTTTGCTGCAAAAAAAAGACCCCCCACCCCACCCCACTGGCATACTTAAATTTTAAAGCCGACTTTAATTTTTTATGCTACATTGTTTAATTTAGGGCCCCTCTGGCCTGGAGCAGCTGACTCTCATGTCCTTGCGTTGGTCAGACTCTGTCCCAAATGCAATTTTATTGCAATTAATAACCGACCACATTGCAATTGCAGTTCAATATTTTTAGTTATTGCAAATTGCGTGGTAAAACTATTGATAATGACCTCTGAAGTATGAAAATCATACTGCATGGTTTTATTGCTACTATAAAGCGACATGGAACAAGAACTATACCAACCTGCTGATGCTGGTTGCTCTTATAGGAGCAGTACTCAAAGAAAATGGCATTAAATAGATGGATTGTTATGAAAATCCTAAAAATAATCTCCTCTGTAGTATATAAGCAATAATAGTATAATATGGTATTAGATATTTTGTTAAAATATAAGAGAAATATCCTCTATTTTACCGAACGATGTATTTTATAACATGCATTAGATATCACGAATCAAATGCACTGTATCGCAAACTGCTTGACCTGATCATCCAAAACATTATTTAAACGTTTTACAAATTAAATTTCATATGGAATTAACAGTATACAGTCGCAAAAGTGAAATGCTGCTGAATTGGAAATGAGAACGGAGTAGCGAGTTGTAATAGATATTTTTATGTTCACGCCCTAAAATAATTTAAATGTACTATACAGTTATGAGTAGTAATGTAAATTTTATTTTCCAGATCCAAGATGTGCACAAACATGAGACGAGGTCTTGAAATTTCATTCATCTTTGTGGCATCCTGCTTCCTTGTCTTGGTGCGAAATTTGGTATATTTTATAAACGCAACTCCTCCTCGTGATCATTGGATGGTATTTGATTCCTCTTCGTTATGCAAGATTCTAATGACTTTTTACAGTGCTTATTTCGTTGTGAATGATGGACATATTTCGGTGCTGAATTTCTTGGAACATAATATGGACAGAGCAGAGCATTTTATTGTACGTTCTGCAAGAAATATTCGAAGCAACGTAATTAGCAAAATACTCGGGGCGGTGGACTCGGGGGTATTGCCCTATGCTTTAGCGATTAGTAATGGCTGTTTGATATTTCTTCTTTATTTTTTATCTTTACCTATCTATCGTTTCTTTTACATAACAATAGTGTCTGCATTATTCTATATGAATTTATTGGAGCATTTTCAAGTGTTTGAATTGGAAAAAGTAAGGTTGATGCAAGAGCGAAGAGAACAAAACTCGGAATAAGACCGAATTTCAAATACGAGTGGACAGAATGACTTAATAAATATCCGTGAACATGAAGAAGCTGAAATGAAACGACCACGGAAACTAAAAGTCAAATCAAATGACCCCACAAAAAGATTGTGAACGAATTCTGCCAACTGAATCAACAGACGATAGAAGTAATGGACAAAGCTCTTGTGCGCAATGTATAATGGTGCTAGAATGATAAGTATCAACCAGATTCAAAATGTGCTCTTTCTATTCAATGAAACATTTCTTTTAGTTGTCAAAGATTTTATTCAATTCCCACTCATTTTGATATTTTATAGAACCCATTGCTAATCAAGGTTTTAATGAATTTAATAGTTTTAAATATCTGATATAATAAAGACGTTCCCCTTTAATTGCAAATTGTGTTACTTCTATATGTTTTAACAAATTACACTATTATGATAATTTGCTGTTATAACAAATGTTCTCCTTTACTATATGTAAATTTGTTAAATGAAAGTATAGAAATGCGATTCCTAAAGACATAATTTCCTGTTTATTCAGAGCTTCCGACAAATGGCTGAATAACCGAAAAGTTGAGGAAGGAGCCAATTTGTTCTAGATGTATTTCGAATCTATGGATATCGGGTCTATCAAATTTCCTATTAATATACCAAGTTTCGTGGTTGGGATTTTTCTTGCTTATTTTAGCCTACATAAGCATCTAGGGAAAATATCATGAAACGAGATTTGATTTTTAAGATAAAAACTACATGCAAGTAAAAAAAATGGGTTAAACTGCATAGTACTAAAATTGTCGCAAGGACAAGTTTAATAGACCTTGTAAGCAACAACGAACTATTCACAAATTTTGACTTCAGTCATACAAGTGTACATTGAATAGGTGTTATTCAAAATCAATTGCATTGCTATGGAAACCAATTTCAAATGCTTTCTATTTAAATGTGCAACTATGGAATATAATTTTGAACTTTAGTTATATGAATAGATCAGTTGAAACTAAATTATTTCATACAGAATAATTTCGGCTTTAATTTGTTAAAATCGTTAATGCAATAAAAATATTTTTATTGCACCTGTGTATTGCATTGTGAAGTGAATTGTCTCATTTATAGCAATATAATATCCACTTAGTCAAATTTCAGTCTGCAGGAATGTTTTATTTAATAGATTTTGGCTGAATTTTCGAACATAGCTGAATTATCGAACAATCTAGTTATCCATCTCGTAATGAATCCACTATTTCCAGGGAACAAAAGTTTGTTTAGTTCATTGTTAAATGTAACCTCCATGGTTGAAACTTTTTACAGAGTTAAAACTTCATATTATAAGGAAACTCGTATCATTTGAGACAATCATTCGGGTGGCGCCGAGTTAACATATGTATTTAAATACGCAAATGTTGTAAATTAGCGGAATGCAAAGTAGGAATATTCTTTATCTTTCATTTCTACGTAGTCAAAATTATTTTAACCTTTCAAATTTTATCATCTAATATTCTGTACTCTACCCTACAGCTACGAAAAATACTGATTAATTGTACTCATAATTGTGGAACCCCCTTAATTTAAAAACAATGAAATGCGTATTTAATACCGTCTTTTGTTGTCAACTACTAATATAATAGCTACTTTACTACCACTAGTGACACCCAGATATAATTCTCCAAACATTATGGCGTTTCATCCATAGTTTTATCTCCTTCATAACTCCATGGTTTTAACTAATAGACAAACCATGGAGTTAGAAAGTAAATAAAACTCCTATGGATGAAACACTTGAAAATGAAATAATGATTGGAGAATAATATATAGGTGTCGCTAATGTTGGTTGACACTACCGAAAGGCGTCATATTTATATGTAAGAGTATTATTAAATTAAGGGTTCCCATATGAGTGCAATTAATCAGTAATTTTTCATAGATGTAAGATGGAGTTCAGAATAGATAAAAGATAAAAAAAAATTGGAATGCAAAATAATTTCGAATACGTAGGAATATTCTTTGTTTCAGTTCTAACAAGGAAAGGCTTTGCAATAGTTCTCTCAGATTGCAATCTTTCATGTCCTATCTTGTAAAGGACCATGAATGATGATACAACGCCACGACTTCCATCTGCTAAGTGATAGGGTGTGCCATAATAACAATTTGAAGTTGCCATGCAAATGTGCTCTACTGACGTGTATTATTAACATTTTAGTGTGAAAATATTATCCTTTTCAATTATTTTGAAATAAAATGGACAATAATGGTAAGTAGTAAACGATAAATTTATTAAATATAATATATATCTTATTAATTAGCTAAACAACTGCAAAGACATGGTCGTAAAGGTTGATCAAACACAAAGACAAAGGCTGAAATTTTTGGAAACCAAAACTGAACTAATCAACAAAACTATTGACTGTATAACAATGAAAGTCAAAGCAAACGAAATTTGTAAAATAATGAATGATTTAAATTCTTTGTAAGTTTGAAATTATGAATGGGGATGATAAAATTGTATGATCAATACAAATGAAAACGTTACATTGTGCACATTTAGCAAATGCATAATCATTGCAATTTACAATGAAACAAGTTGCTGAACCAATATTAAATACAGTTGCCATTACCTTGTTAAATTTTTAATGTGTTTTTCAAATGATTATCCAGATTTTTTCCAAAGAATATATTGCCATATCTTGAAATATATCGGTGCAAAGTTAAGTGTACACAAGTGAATGGATTTTTAAAATAATCTGTCGTTTTAACTTTCTGTTGGCCTCTTCATTGATGTCCTCAATATGGATTCCTTCAATGCATACAGCTCTAATTTTTATGTAGTCTTCTATATGTTTTACAAATGCCTTATAAGGATTGAAGTCTAACGGCTTTGCATATTTTGTTGTTTTTTCAGGTATTTAATAACTGAAAGGATAATATTTTCACACTAAAATGTAAATAATGCACGTCAGTAGAGCTCGTTTGCATGACAAATTCAGATTGTTATTGTGGCGCCCCCTATCACTTAGCAGATGAAAGCCGTGGCATTTTATCATTATTTATGGTTCTTTACAAGATATGACATGAAAGATTGCAATCCGAGAAAACTATTGCAAAGCCCTCCATTGTAAGTTGCAGTGAGCTATTTCACTTTCACAAAATTATGTTTAAATATTCCAGGTCTTTCGCCGTTGAAATACATTTAATGCAGGGCTATTTATCTTAACCCGCGCCACCTAAATTGTTTCAAACGATATTGGCGTTTTCGTAATGAAGTTTTAACGCCTTCGTCTCTCCTGCATGGGTCAAACACTTCCCCTTTTTCTGTATGAGTTTTACGTGTAATGGTTATCAACGCGTTGTCGGAAAATAAGTTTATATTCGCGGTTTCGTTTTGCAAACTTATAATTTATCACATTTCTCTTTAAAAATATCGCAAAATCTAGACAACGGAGAACTAAATTGTTTTATAGCCTATTAACTGCAAAAGAATTTTAAAATCGTACAGCACTTTAAATCTTACTTTCTCGTGCTTATGTTATAACAATAACTTCCCTCTTGTAGACGAGACTGTTTAAGGACTTAATGAAAAATAACCGAAATTTCATTTCAACAACTTGAGTAAAATTTGTTAATCTCTGCGAGAGGTCCAGATGTGGACACTATAATAAAGAAGCGAATGCCTGCACCGATATATATAATCTAGCACAGAAATGTAGTGTAAAAATGAAGAACACGATAAATTCATATTTCAAAACATTCTAAATTCACTATTCTCGTTCCATTTCTAATAAATATTAACATTTTTGGCTTTGGACAGTGGACGCCTTTCATAACTAATTTCAAACGTTTAATGTCTTGTGATTATGCCCCTGTTGTCCAGAAAATTATTTCTTATAGAAAATTCCTTCCGGATTGTTATGATCAGTGCACTTATTAATTGTTCCAGTTTTGTGCATAATGGATTTGCATATTCCATAGCGTAATACCTGAATTCATTCGTATTATGTCCGCACTTTATCATAATGTTTGTAATGTGTTCTTAAATTCTGGAGTGCTTTTATGTCCAAATCTAGGGTGCAAATAGTACAGGGGAATCGGTATCCCACCTGGAAACTTTAATTTCGTAAACGAAAAAATTTAATTTTGAGTAAGAGTACTACAATTATAAAAATCTGATGTGGGCAGCACATGACTTTCCCTGCAAACTTATATCCACGTTCTATTTATTTCAATTAAATTTAATTCACTTTTAATTCAATTTTCGTTCTCATTTGATAACGACTTATTTTCAAAGGTGGCGTGGAAAAATACGAAAAAAACTAATATATCTCGAGAACGGCTAGTCCTAATGTAATGGGGTTGGTCTTATTCTTTTCTTCGTTAAAAATTACGCATTAAACAAGCATTTAATGGATATATTTGAGAATACGTAGCTTTTTAGTTTAGATTTTGATAATTTTTGCGGGCCATTCTGCAAAACAAGGCCGGTTATTTTTTTCTGAATCGTACCAAAATCTAATCAGCACCAGGGTGACCTATACGTGACTCATCTACCGAATTTTGTGAAATTCGGTCCATTAGTTTATCAGCTACAGTGGATACAAGCTTTTGCGGGTTATTTCACAAAAAAGGCGGGTTCTTTTATTTCGAATCGTACCCCAAACTAATCAGCACCAGCCCCGGCCACAAGTGACTTACCTACAAAATTTTGTGAAATTCGGTCCATTAAATTTTTAGTTAGAGTGGATAAAAAATCTGCACAGACAGACACACACACACAGAGGTCATGCTAAAAATGGTTTTTTCGTATTCTAGAGGTCTCGAAACGTGTAGATCCGTCGAAAACTCGAGTTGGGATTTTCGGCATGATTCCAATACTTTCCCTATACATTACCGTGTATTGCAGGGGAAGTAAAAATCTGTGAACAGCACATGACTTTCGCAGCACGCTCAAATTCATTTTCTCTATTCCTTTAATAACACTGTTCAACAATTTTCTTCAAGATTGTTTTTTAACCAAAATGAAAGTATCCACCTTTTATAACATTTGGGTCACCGAACACGAAAATTGCCCTTAAAATTCTTTCCCGGCTCAAAGTTTTGAGTAATTGCACTGTTTATATATAACGCTATGGAACGTTATAATTACGATACGTGCTGGATTATCCAGAAAGATGCTCCGGACGTTCCCCACAAGCGACAGGCAAAAGGACTGCGTGTATAAAAAGGAAAGGTTGTTAACTGTTATTCGTACTATTAGTATTCCCATAGCCTTATAGCGTAATTTTCGTGTTCAGCGACCCGAAATTTATAAAGGACGGATATTTCCACCTCTGTAAAATTTTCACTGTTAAACAGTGTTATTTGAGTTCAAATTGACCTATTCCTGTAACTAAAATTAATTATAATAGTTTCTCATATCAAAGCTAATTTAACAGTAGAAAAGTGCAAGAAATTATAAACTTCTGCTAAGTTACACTGTTAATCTATTAAACGCCTTTAATAATTGATAACTGACATTTTGGTTCATGAAACTAATGATTGAGTTTAAATTGATCTTTTCCTATAATAAAAATTTTAAATTATTTCAATGGTTTCTCATCTTAAAATATTCTAGATTGATATTCAAATTTAAGTCTGTTACAGTGGAAACCGCCTAGTCAATGTATGCATAATGGGTGATTTAAGACAAAACTAAATGAAAAGCCGGTCATAGCATCCAGTGCATTCAACTTATCTCTGATTCAGGTATTGTACAATATATCGTTGCACCAATGGTTTTAACGCTAATTTTTACGCTCCCATTCAGTCTTAGTTACAGAAATTCAATTTGAGATTCATTGCACGTTCATTGGCTATCGTAGATTCATCGCACGTTCATTGGCTATCGATATAATAGTTCTACTCTGAAATCGAAAAGATGAAGGTCCCAACCACGAAACTACATATATTTGATGAGGAAATTTGATGACCAGAGCGCAAAAATTGTCTGTTGGTTTTGTCATTTAGGGCTGCGATATCTATATATAGTCTTCTAAATATGATCCAAATATATTCCAGAACAATTCCTTTTTATCCTTAATTTTTCCACCGATTAGTCATTTGTTGGAATATTTGTCCCGATCAGCATAAACAGGATAATGCCTATTGGAATTGTAACTTTTATGTGTGTATCTGGCAGATCCACCTTTTGAAATTGAGACAATTTGTTTTCATAACAGTGCAAGTTCTACCCCGATTATTTAATGAATAATCACTGTTGAACAGTGATAATTCATTAAATTGAGATTTGTTGCACAATGTAACTCTGAAATCGCACGTTTAATTCAATTTTTCTTTTTATATCGTACCAAAGTCTAATCGGCGCTAGGGTATCCCACAGGTGACTTATCTACCAAATTTTGTGAAATTGGGTCAAATAGTTTTTAGCTGGAGTGGATATACATGAGATTTTTGCGGGCAATTTCGCAAAAAATTGGAAGGTTCTGTTATCCCAAATCACACAATTTAATCGGCAGCAGGGTCACGCAAGTGACCTATAAAATTTTATGAAATTTAGTCCAGTAAATTTGAATTAGAATGAATATCAGACACACAGACGTCACACTAAAAATAGTTTTCGTGTTCTAGACATCCCAAAATGTGAAGAACCGTCGAAAACTCGAATCGCGATTTTTGGCATGATTCCAATACATCCCCTATTCATTACCATGTATTTACAGGGAAAGTAATATAATGATTGTGATATGTATTGCTTTTCCTGTATTATGGGGAGAAATTGTAAGTAAAAATGGGAAATTTGTAAAATTTTCATGGTGCTTAATGGAGTCGAAAAAAATTAAACTGATATAATTTTGGTGAAAAATTCGAAGAAAAAATCAATGGAAATTCTTGATTTATTCCATTGTTCTTATACTACAAATCTCAATAATTTCCTTTCTTTGGGCAATGTTCTCGGGGTGTACTTAGTCTATTTAAAGCGAAAAACCGTTAATTGAAATTTGCTACCATTTAATTATTTTATTGCTGGTGCCTTTCAAACAAACGGAAAAATTTATAACTTGAATACTTCTGCAAATTTTTCCTTCATAAGGGTAGAAAGTTTTTGCCCCCATTAAACACCTCTAATATTTTACTAATTGAAATTCTTTCGATTCGGGGGCGTGTATAAAAAAAAAGGATCTTAAAATTTTACAACCAACCGTTTATTTTCTTATCCTGCAATAAATGGTAATGTATAGGGAAAGTATCGCAACTTGAGTTTTCTGCCGATAAACACGTTTCGGTACCTCTAGAACCGGAAATACTATTTTTAACGTGACGTCAGTGATGTATGCCAGTGTGTATCTCTGTCTGCGCAATGCACGACGTATCCCTCAAACTAATGGACCAAATTTAATAAAATTTTGCAGGCAAGTCACTAGTGTGTGACCCTGGTGATTAGATGGTACTATTCGAGATAAAAGAACCCGCCTTTCTTCGTGACATGGCCTGCAAAAATCTTATGGATCCACGCTAGCTAAAGAACTAATTGACCCAATTTCACAAAATTTGGTAGATAAGTCACTTATGGGTTACCTTGTTGCTGATTTTCGGTATATTTCAGAAAACAACCCACCTTTTCCTTATATACAATAATGTATAAGGAAAGTATTGTGAACGGGTCGAAAATTCGAATTCGTGTTTTCGACGGGAGAACACGTTTCGAGCATCCCTGATCACGCATCGAACATTTTTAAAGTGATGTGTGTGTGTGTCTGTCAGTGAGTCTTTGAAGACGATAACTGACGAACGAATGGACCGATTCGAACGAAATTTGGTACAAAATTTACAATCCATAAACACTGGAAACCTACTGTTTTTATACGCAATCGAATGTTCAGAACCCCCACTTAATTTTCGAGTGAAATTTTGAAAAAAACGTCAAAAAAATTAAAATCTCTAATAAAGTTACGCAAGCAGACAATTCTTATGTAATTTTTCATTAGACAACGATTGACATAAATTTAACAACGCTAACATGAACCGTTCTCGAGATATTGTACATTTTTCAAAAAAATTATCAAAAAATCATATAAAATAAAAATATTTCCTATTGAGAAATATGTTCACTTTTCATATGTAATACCATCCGATAAATTTGTTGACATCATTCTCGTGGATCTAGCTCGTTCCCTTCATGAAAAAAGATACTTTGAGTAATACATTTGTATTTGAACGCCAATAGTCATTTATCTGTTGTAAGAATAACTTATTTCTTCGTCCATAACGCTTGGCGAGCCTTTGACGACGAGTCTGTTGGAATGTCGCCAACTTGGCGATTTTTTTAAATGCTGCTGAATTAAAGAAAAACTCGCCAAATAGATAAAAATGACGCTAAATCAAATAAAATGACGACTCATTGACGAAAATTCAATATCTTGGAACGAATATAAATATCTACTAAAAAAATAATCTATTTTTTTTTTTTACTGTAAAAGTAGTAAATTCATTGCATTATATAAGGAAAGTCAAGTGCTGTCATAAAAATACGCCAAGTTGGCGACATTCTGCTATATTTGCCGCCAAATACTCGCTAAGCGTTATGGACGGAGAAATAAGTTCTTACAGCGGATAAATGACTATATTGGCGTTCATATACAAAAGTATTACTCAAAGTATCTTTTCTCGTGAATGGAACGAGTTGGATCCACGAGAATGACGTCACCAAATGTATTACATGATATTACATATGAAAAGTGTTTTTGAAACATGTTTCCTGGCAGTTAATATTTTTTTTTAATTTATGGGATTTTTTGGTAAATTTATTTGAAAATTGGGCAATATCTCGAGAACGGTTCATGCTAGCGTTCTAAAGTTTATGTCAATCGTTTTATAAGGAAAAATTACATAAGAAATGTCTATTTGAGTGACTTTATTAAAGGTTTTGATTTTTTGATGATTTTTCCAAAATTTCACTCGAAAATTTTGGGGGTTCTGAACATTCGATTATGTTTTAAAACAATAAGCTTCCAGTATTCACGGATTGTGATTTTTGTACAAAATTTCTTTCGAATCGCTCCATTCGTTCGTGAGATATCGTCTCCACATACTCACTGACACACACACAGACATCACCTCAAAAATGTTCGATTTGTGATCAGGGATACTTGAAACGTGCTCTCCCGTCGAAAACTCGAATTCGAATTTTCGACCTCGTCACAATACTTTCCTTATACATTATGTATATAAGGAAAGTAATAACCTAAATGTCAAAGATATTGGCGAATCGAAGGCAGATCGGAAAAATTTGCAAGTAAATTATTCTAAACAGAAATTAAAAATGTTCGTTCGGACAGTGAAAAAAATTTTCAGGTCGTTAATCTTTAGAGATATTCATTCAATGGTGTCTTCATTAACAAAAAAAAAAAAATCTTATTATGGGACCTACTCATCAACCATTTTAAATAGCAGTATACCCGACCTTCATTTTACCACCGTAAATATTGAGTTTTCATTAGCGAGAATGGAGAACTTCCTTTTTAGAGCCTTAATATAATTATTTTAATAGAATGTTTTGAATAACAATTTCGTTTTGAAAACTATAGGAATTTGCACCTGATAGTGAAATTTAAGTTTCTTTATAATATATTTTCAGTACGAAAACGGGTATACTGCTAGTTATGTATAAAATAGATATAGACGAACATAGATCTTCCCAAAGTGAAATTAGCTTTACTGTATATTGTTTTGACAAAGTAAAGGCATTCTATATGGAACGGTCGTCAGGGGAACAAATCTCCTCTAACAGGCGAGCAGAGCTGTGAAGACTATTGGGGAACGCACACAGTTTTCCCCTCTACCAACAGGTGAGGACCACAAGGTAATTAGGAGGGGGTGCAGACAGGATGAAATGAGAATAACAAGAGACACAGGATGAAATGGGAAGAGGTGAAACGGAACATCACCGCTTTGAAGACTGCTGGAATTGAACCAATGAGCTAATTGTGTCGAGATAATGGAAAAATTTGACATTTTACACGTCTCAGTATCAAAACGAAAAATGGCTGAAAATGAAATAAAAGCCCGCCAAAATAGAAGTAAAAGAAAAACAATGTTAGAAAATGATTTTTTGGAAGAAGAAGGTCCACATGAACCTTCCTATTCCGCTGGAAATTATTGAATAAATGTTTACCAGCATGAAACTTGTTTTTTTTTTTACTTTAACAGCGTTTATCTCAAAACTTGCTTTTTCAATGTTTAGGTACATTTTTCTCAGAATATACCGAAGGTTTCAATATGATTTTTTTTATTACATATATACAGGATGTATTTGTACAAACAGACGAGCCGAATTAAAATTATCTAATTTAAAAAAAAATTAAAAATAAAAATATATCGTTTTTCTGGGTTAAATTATGAAATGCACATTAAACAATTGTTAATTTCCGAAAAATTGAAATATTAATAAAAGCTCTCGTTAAAAATTATATAAAAGGTTCTAATAAACAACTGATAAAAGTTTTGTTAAAAAATATTCGGTAGCTTTTGAGAAAAATGTACCTAATAAAGACATGTTTAACATGGAGTCCAATGGAGGGTGCCGGTCCCCCTTAAGTGTCCCTAGACTCAAAATGAGAATTTTTGAGGTAATATCTGTATGTATGTGTGGTGTGTGGTCGCGGAGGAGATATTTCACGAACAAAGGGAGCGTTTCGAACGTAATTTGGTAGGATTATAACGATCCATGAATAATGGAACTCTGATTTTAAACGTAATCAAGTGTTTGGAGGGAATCCCCAAAATATTCGAATTTATTTTGGAAAATATCATGACATTTAATAATGTTAAATAATGATTTTATAAGTAAATTTATAATCTAAAACAAATGACAAACTTTAGTTGAAACGTTCTCGAGATATTGAATGTTTTCAAATAAATATATCTAAAAATTACTCGAAAATGAACAACAATAAGTATTAACAAAATGCTAAATTGCTACGTGTAATAGAAACTAAAATAACAAAACATCTATCTGAATCGTAACTTGCTTCCTGTATCAGATTTATATTTTACAAATGATAGAAATTTGTTTTCATATGAGATATTTAAAAAAACTTTCTACGCTTATGATAACACAAATGAGAATTCAAGTGCAACGTTTCTTTATTATTTTCAATATTTTTAAAATTTCTTTTTAAATTTATTAAAATTCGATCACCAATAGCTTTTGTAAAATTACAAATTAGATTAAAATCCACTTACTAAAATACACATCTCATTGCATTGAAAGAGTCTTGCAGAGCTTTGTCCAGTCTTTCAGAGTTTTGTCTTTCTTCCATCGTCTGTTGATTCAGTTGGCAAAGTTCGTTCTTCGATTCTATTAATTCTGTTTTTAAACTGTCTTTGTGAATGTTTGTTTCAATTTTTTCATCTGCCTGGGTAGTCATTACAGCTTTCTGTCCACTTTAATGCATCTCTCCCAATGTTCTGCCAATATCATTTTCATATTTTTCAACCTCGTGCTGATTTTCAAAGAGCTCTTTGTTGTCCGGCATCTGTTTACCATCTCTCTCAACATCAGTTTCCTATTTTCAGCTGAAATACAAACTTCAAACTTAATTTTGTTCATACATCTTCAGATTCCGCATCTTGATGTGATTGAGAATATCCATTGACTATTCCATCTCCGATACCACCGCTGTCAATACTTTCGGCAAGATGTTCCTTTGCTTTCTCAGCGAACAACTCATTCGCGAATGCATTAAATTCTGCCTCATGCTGATCTTCAAAGAGCTCTTCGTTGCCCGGCATCTGTTTACCATCTCTCCCAATATCATTTTCATATTTTTCAGCTGAAATACAAACTTCGTCAAACTTAGTTTTGTTCATACATCTTCAGATTCCATATCTTCATGAGATTGAGAATGTCCATTGACTATTCCGTCCCCGATACCACTGCTGTCAATACATTCAGGAAGATGTTTCTGTGCTTTCTCAGCGAACAACTCATTCATGAATGCATTAAATTCTGCCTCATGCTGATCTTCAAAGAACTCTTCGCTGTCCGGCATCTGTTTACCATCTCTCCCAATATCATTTTCATATTTTTCAGCTGAAATACCAACTTCGTCAAACTTAGTTTTGTTCATACATCTTCAGATTCTGCATCTTCATGAGATTGAGAATGTCCATTGACTATTCCGTCTCCGATACCACCGCTGTCAATACTTTCGGCAAGACGTTTCTTTGCTTCCTCAGCGAACAACTCTTTCGCGAATGCACAAAATTCTGCCCTATAAATCAACTGTTGATCTTCAAGCTCTTCGTTGTCGAGCATAAACGTTGTCGATGTATGTGCAGCGTCTTCGTTGTCGATATATATGTAGAGTATTTGTGGATATCCTTGTCGAACTTCTGCCTCATGCTGATCTTCAGTGTGCTCTCTATTATCCGGCACAAACCCTCTGGTTTCTTCAGGAAAAACTTCAACAGCATTTGCAATTCTGTTGCTCTTCTTATCGAGTCGTCCTTGCCGCTGTTGTTCCAACAATTCTCTTTCCATTTCAGAAACTAAATCTGCGATGTATGCATAGAAAAACTGAATGACGCATAGGAATACTATCATTTCATAAATATATAGCTCCATAGTCGTATGATATACTAAACAGTAAGTTGATCCAAGAGCTATCAGGCACAAATATAATCTCACTATAACTTCTAAAAATACCCTTGTTCGAAAATGTATCCAGTAGAATATTCTGAGAATTATAGTATATCGGATCTGTCTTCCATAGCTTTGAAGAAAATGCCTTACTCTGCATATATTACGTTGTACTAACGCATAAATGTGCCTAAGGTTCGAAACGAAATAAAAACTGCATATCACCATTAAAATTCCATAGAACAAGGAGAAGTCCATTTCTGGACTACAATAAGACGTCGTTAGGGAAATAAATTCTGGCGGATGTTGCAGAGTATTGTCACAATGATGAACGAAATGTGATTCGAAGCAGATTCTGCACTTTGTGCTGATCTTGGATCTGTAAAATAAAATTTACATTACTATACTTCATTTTAAGTTATTCATAGCAAGTTTAAAACGTATAGAGTGTTATTAAAAAAATCTGATGTGAGCAACACATGACTTTCCTTATTTAATGCAATGAATTTACTACTATTACAGTAAAAAAATAGTTTTTTTTTTTATAGTAGATACTTACATACTTCCCAAGATATTGAATTTTCGACAATTAATCGTCAATTTCATTGATTTAGAGTCATTTTTATCCATTTTGCGAGATTTTCGTTAATTTGACAGCATGTCAAAAAGTCACCAAGTTGGCGACATTCCGCCAAATTCGTCGCCAAAATCTCGCCAAGTGTTATGGACGGAGAAATAAGTTATTCTTATAGTAGATAGATGACTATTGGCGTTCAAATACAAAAGTATTACTCAAAGTATCTTTTCTTATGAATGGAACGAGCTAGATCCACGAGAATGATGTCACCCAATTTATCGCATGATATTACATATAAAAAGTGAACATGTTTCTCAACAGTTAATATATTTTTTTAATTTATGGGACTCTTTGATAAATTTATATAAAAAATGTGCAATATCTCAAAAACGGTTCATGCTAGCGTTCTGAAGTTTATTTCAATCGTTTTCTAAGGGAAAATCACAGAAAAAATATCTATTTTCGTAACTTTATTAAATGTTTTGAATTTTTGATGATTTTTTCAAAATTTCACTCAAAAATTTTGGGGGGATTCTGAACATTCGATTAAGTTTAAAAACGATAGGCTTCAAGTATTCACGGTTTGGGATTTTTGTGCCAAATTTCATTCGAATCGCTCCATTTGTTCGTGAGATATCGTCTCCACAGGCTCACTGACACACACACACACATACATCACCTCAAAATTGTTTGATTCGTGATCAGGGATGCTTGAAACGTGCTCTCCCGTCGTAAATTCGAATTCTCGACCCTGTCACACTACTTTCCTTATACATTATGTATATAAGGAAAGTAAAAATCTGATGTGGGCAGCACATGACATTCCCTGCAGACTTACGTTGTCTTTATTTATTTCACTAATTCATTAAATTGAATTTAACTGCAAAACGTAACAGCTAAAATTATTACTTTCCTTATATACATAACGTATAAGGAAAGTATTGTGACGGGGTCGAAAATTCGAATTCGAGTTTTCGACGGGAGAGCACGTTTCAAGCATCCCTGATCACGAATCAAACATTTTTGAAGCGATGTCTGTGTGTGTGTGTGTGTGAGTCTGTGGAGACGATAACTGACGAACGACTGGACCGATTCGAACGAAATTTGGTACAAAAATTACAATGCGTAAACACTGGAAGCCTTTTGTTTTTATACGCAATCGAATGTTCAGAACCCCCTAAATTTTCGAATGAAATTTTGAAAAAATCGTCAAAAAATCAAAACCGCTAATAAAGTTACACAAATAGACATTTCTTATGTAATTTTTCATTAGAAAACGATTGACATAAATTTTAGAACGCTAACATGAACCGTTCTCGAGATATTGCACATTTTTGGAAAAAATTATCAAAAAGTCATATAAAATAAAAAAGAATGTTTCCTATTGAGAAACATGTTCACTTTTCATATGTAATACCATGCGATAAATTGGGTGACATCATCCTCGTGGATCCAGCTCGTTCCATTCATGAAAAAATATACTTTGAGTAATACTTTTGTTTTTGATCGCCAATAGTCATTTATCTGTTCTAAGAATAACTTATTTCTTCGTCCATAACGCTTATCGATATTTTGTCGACGATTTTGGCGGAATGTCGCCATCTTGGCGACTTTTTTAAATGTTGCTAAATTAACGAAAATCTCGCCAAATGGATTAAAATGACGCTAAACCAATGAAAATGACGACTAATTGTCAAAAATTCAATATCTTGGAAAGAATATAAGTATCTACTATAAGAAGAACCTATTTTTTTTTACTGTAAAAGTAGTAAATTCGTAACATTATATAAGGAAAGTCATGTGTTGCCCACATCAGAGTTTTTTAAATTACACCGAATGTGAATTTTTAATTCAATTTTCGCTTTCATTTGTAACTAAACTTATTTTCAAAGTTGGCGCAGCGAAAATGCGAAAAAAATAAAATAACTCAAGAACGGCTAGTTCTAGAATAATGGGGTTTGTATTATTTTTTTTTTGCCGAAAATTACGTATAATGAAAGCACCTAATTAATATATTTGAACATACGTAGACTTTTAGTTTTAGATGTAAACATTTTTTAGGGGAAGAAAAGCAAGAAAAAAAACAACCATTCATTTTTTCCGAATACCGAAATCTAATCAGCACCAGGTTAACCTACAAGTGATTTATCTACCAAATTTTGGGAAATTTGGTCCATTAGTTTCAGCTAGAGTAGATACAGTCAATTTTTGAGGGAGAATTCTAAAAAAGAAAAGGCAGGTTTTTTTCTATCCAGAATCATACCAAAATCTATTCAGCACCAGGATTACCCACAAGGGACTGAATTATCAAATTTATGAAATTCGGTCCAATTTATGAATTTCGGAAATTAGTGTTTCAGTTATTGTGGATAAAAAATCTGCACAGACAGATACACACACGTCACGCTAAAAACAGTTTTTTCCTGTTCTAGAGGTCCTAAAACGTGTAGATTCGAAAAAACTCGAGTTGCGATTTTCGGCATGATTCCAATACTTTCCCTATTCATTACCATGCATTGCAGGGAAAGTAAAAATCTGATGTGGCCAGCACTTAACTTTCTCTGCAGACGTTTTCCCATTCACATTCTGTTTATTTCTCCAATAATTCATTAAATTGAGTTTAACTGCATGAAATAACCGCCATAATTATTTTAAATTACACTGTATTTGCAGTTTTAATGCAATGTTCGTTTTCATTACGTATGAAACAAGCATTTAATTAATATATTTGAGCTTACGTATTTTTTTATTTTGACGATTTTCGCATTTCGCAAAAAAAAAGGCAAGTTATGGTGAAACATTTTCGGTAAAACAACAAAGTAGCTGAACAAAAAAAAAATTGAGCAAATGTTGCAATGTAACTGTTTTACAGTTTAAAACTTTTCACTAGAAGCAGGATTCCTTGCATAGATTAAGCCAACGGTTGTCAGGTGAGAAACCTCTTGTAATCGGTTTACCATGTAATTTTGATTTTCAAAATTCAATAAAAAATTTCTAAATAAAAAATAAGTGCTAATCTTCCTACTAAATGCCAGTATGTGATGAACTAAACCGAAAACCTTTCTCACTAATGGCACCCGCACCTTGTGCCCTGGATCCAATTGAAACCTAGATTGACAAAATTCAGAATAATTATTTTGGCAATGAATGTTTCACTTTCAGCTATATACAGCAATTACACACTTAAAACTGCTTATTAAAAACTTTTAACTTATATGATAAAAAAATGAAAGTTTAAAAAATTTTAAGAACTAACGTATGTCAAATCTCTATAAAAATTTATATTAATACTTGCAGCGATTACCCGGCGTTGCTCGGGATTTACGATGCAAAACTCTGATAAAAATTACACCGGAACATATAGGGCCGTGAATCTTATACATTGTTTTTCACTGTAAAGAAGTAAATGCATAGCATTATGTAAGAAAAAAAACATTGCATTCCTCTCCTTTTGCCTTTCCTGCTAATACCGTGACTTCGATGACATTTGGTAAAATATTTTTGACACAGAGCCGTGTTCCATTGCATAATTTTGGCGGGTCCTAATTTCGCAGAAACATTATTGGGTGATCCTTTCTTTAACTTCAAGATATAAGAAGGCATTCCAGGGGGCTCAAGGTACTTCAGAAATTCCAGTGGGAAATTAAAGGCATCATCGGTGTCCACTGCAGAGTCAAATGACTTGTTATAAGAAAGAATCTTCCTCATTAAATGCTGATAATTAAATAACCATTTTGACTTATTACTTTTCGTTGTTAAGTAAGCCTGTGAAAAATAAACCATGGTGATAGAGTTTCCATTTAAATTCATATGTCAAACCTGCGATTTTCAAAAGTGACTAATACGTTCAATAAACTCCCACAAAACTCAGAGATTTAATTGACTTTCACGTTTTAAACCAACGATTTCCAACCTTTTTCGTTGGGAATCATGAAGTTAGAGAGTAGAACTTCTAGAAAAAAAGTTTCGCTTTCCATTAATTACTCAACAACCCCTGGTCTTAGAAACTCGAACCTTGGACTAAATTTATGGGGGGATATTTTAAAGCTACCCACAAGATTTCATTAAATTTGGTACAGCTGTTCTTTCGTGATGGTGAGACAAACGAAAGTTTCGATTTCCTTAATATCGCAATAATCCCTGGTGTTAGAAACTCGAAACATGGAGTACATTTTAAGTGAGGCTATTTCAAGACTACCCATCAAATTTCATCAAATTCGGATGAGCCGTTCTCCCGTGATGGTGGATCATATACATACGTACTTTTCTTCTTTATACATATAGATACACATAGGTAAAACTTGCGCCATATTCAAGCAGAGTACTATCACGTTAAACAGGTCTGTCCGTAAGTCCTTCCGAGAGGTTGGTGGTAGGGGAAGGAGTGAACGGTCCTTGTTAATGCTTCTCTGAACTGGTTCCGGTCTAAATTGAGTGGCACTTCAAAGCCGTCCAAACCCATATCTAACACCTTCGGGTAAGTCGAATAGTCTGGGTCGAAGAAAAAGGACTAACCGCCCGGTTTCCAAATTTTTAAAATTATCAAAATATTTGATCAGATATTATTTTACGAAACAAAATATACGATTATTAAAAATGCATATACATAATTTAAATTAATATTTTGCAATTTGAATAAATGAATCAAATACTAAAGTTAAGAGTGCGCAACTTTTAAAATTAAAACAGTAAAGTTAAAATTAAAGAAGTTAATTAGCTTTAAGGCTCGTAAAGCACCCTCATGCGCATGGAAATTATTAAAATGTTTAAAGGGAAATTTATTTTTCAAATTGAAGTTTCATTTTCGCAGACTGTCATGGCAGACTGTTTTGCAGAACTTATATGATCATACCAGTAAAAGAGCAAAAGAGGCAACAGAATCATATTTAATAGTTTATGTCTCGTATATTTATTTTAGTATTGGGAAATTTAAAATCTGTTTGGCTCATCAAATATATGATAAATTTAAGCATGTTAAATTGAGTCCAATACGGCAATTATAAAATTTGAATACAGTATTTTTATTACCTTCCCTGCAATGCATGGTAATGTATAAGGAAAGTATTGGAATCATGCCGAAAATCCCAACTCGAGTTTCTGACGGATCTACGCGTTTCGAGACCTCTAGAATACGAAAAACCATTTTTAGCTTGACGTCTGTGTGTCTGTCTGTGCAGATTTTATATCCCTTCTAACTAAAAAAAATAATTAACTAATTGATCGAATTTCATAAAATTTGGTAAACCACTTGTGCGCGACTCTGGTGGAAATTAGTATTGGATACAATTCGGGATAAAAGAACCCGCCTTTTTTTAAGAAATGGCCCGCAAAAGCTTGTATCCACATTAGCTGAAAATCTAATGGATAGAATTTCCCAAAATTTGGTAGATAAGTCGCTTGTGGGTTACCCTGGTGCTGATTAGATTTTGGTACGATTCGGAAAAAAATAAGCCTCTTTCTGTAAAATAGTCCGCAAAAATCGCCAAAATCTAAAATAAAAACTACGTATGCTCAAATATATCCATTAAATGCTTGTTTTATACTTAATTTTTAACGAAAAAAAGAATAAGATCAACCCCATTACACTAGGACTAGCCGTTCTCGAGATATTTTAGATTTTCGTATTTTCTCTACTCCACCTTTGAAAATAAATCCAGTTACCAAATGAGAACGAAAATTGAATTAAAAGTGGATTACATTTAATTAAAATAAAGAGAACGTGGCTATAAGTCTGCAGGGAAAGTCATGCACTGCCCATATCAGAATTTTACTTTCTCTGAAATACATGGTATGAAATACTCGAGTTCTTAACGAATCTACACATTTTGTGATCCGTCGAACGTGAAAAAACTATTTTTAGCGTGACGTATCTGTATGTGTGTTTGTGCAATCCATGTATCCTGAGTCAGAAATTAATCGACCCAATTTCATAAAATTTTACAGGCAAGCCATTTATAAGTAAACCTGGTGCTGATTAGATTTTGATACGAGTCAGAGAACCTGCTTTTATATATATATATATATATATATATATATATATATAATAGAAATATAAAAGAGGAAGGAAGGTGGAAGGTAACGTAAAGTGCTTACACTAAGGCGGTAAGGGGTAGTGACCTTACTCCCCAGTTAACAACATGCATGTCTTCAATGCCGCGGCATGCACTCCTGGACGCCAGCACTGACATTAGCCAACCTCCAAAGTGATAATAAAAATCATCACAAGACCCTTGATAAAGGATGATTATCACTGCTGTTTTATACACCCTTTTTGACGTTGAAAAGAATAAGACCACACCCATTACTCAAGAACTAACCGTTCTCGCGATAGTTTTTTCGAAGTTTGATATACGTCGATGTTGATAATACGTCTAGTTACAAAATGAAAACGAAAACTGAATTAAAAATCTGTTGTGGGCAGCACATGACTTTCTGCAGAATTATATCCACGTTCTCTTTATTTCAATTAAATTTAATTCACTTTTAATTCAATTTTCGTTCTCATTTGATAACTGGATTTATTTTTAAAGGTGGCGTTGTTGTTGTTGTTGAGATCCAGACCGTCGACCTACCAGAAAGGTGTAAGGTAACTGTTTGGACGGCCGGGAAGTGCCACCCAATTTACACCGGAACCCAGTGGGGGAGGCATCCACAGAGACCGTACCCTCCTTCCCCTACCACCAACCTCTCGGAAGGACTTACGGACCCACATGTTTAACGTGATCGTACTCCGCGTGAACACAGCGGCAGTTTTGGCAGTGGCTGGAATCGAACCCGGGCCTACCGAGTGCAACTCCAGCGCGCTAACCAATGGGCTATCGCGCCCTTCAAAGGTGGCGTGGAGAAAATACGAAAACAACTAATATATCTCGAGACCGGCTAGTCCTAGTGTAATGGGGTTGGTCTTATTCCTTTCTTCGTTAAAAATTACGTATTAAACAAGCATTTAATGGATATATTTGAGCATACGTAGCTTTTAGTTTAGATTTTGACAATTTTTGCGGGCCATTCTGCAAAAAAAGGCAGGTTATTTTTTTCTGAATCGTACCAAAATCTGATCAGCACCAGGGTGACCTATACGTGGCTCATCTACCGAATTTTGTGAAATCCGGTCCATTAGTTTTTCAGCTAAAGTGGATACAAGCTTTTGCGGGCCATTTCGCAAAAAAAGGCGGATTCATTTATCCCGAATCGTATCCAAAACTAATCAGCACCAGATTCGCCCACAAGTGACTTACACACAAAATTTTGTGAAATTCGGTGTATTAATTTTTTAGTTAGAGTGGATATAAAATCTGCACAGACAGACAGACACGCAGACAGATACACAGACGTCACGCTAAGCATAGTTTTTTCGTATTCTAGAGGTCTCTAAATGTGTGGATCCGTCGAAAACTCGAGTTGCGATTTTCGACATGATTCCAATACTTTCCCTATACATTACCATGTATTGCAGGGAAAGTAAAAATTAATTAAAATATCTGATATGGCCAGCATATGACTTTCCCTGCAGACTCATAACCCCGTTCTCTTTATTTCATCAATAACTCATTAAACTGAATATAATTGCACAAAATAACAGCCACAATTATTCAAAATTACACCAAATTTGCACTTTTAATTCAATTTTCATTTTCAACTGGACTTATTTTAAAGGGTTGCGTAGCGAAAATGCGAAAAAACTTAAATATATCGAGAACGGCTAGTGAGAATGAGTAATGAGAAGATGGTCTTATTCTTTTCACTGTCAAATATTACGTGTAAAACAAGCATTTAATTGATACATTTGAGCATACGTAGGCTTATTTTTAGATTTAATAACTTTTACTGGCCATTACGCAAAAAAAGCAGGTTCTTTTTTTCCGAACCGTACCAGAATCTAATCAGCACCAGGTCAACTTATAGCCGATTTATCTACCAAATTTTCTGAAATTTGGTCTATTAGTATTTCAGTTAGATTTAATACAGGCACTTTTGCCGGTCACTTCGATAAAAAAAAAGGCAGGTTCATTTATCCCTTATTGTTCCAAAATATAATCGGCACCATGGTAGCTTACAAGAGATTTATCAACTAAATTTAATGAAATTCGGTCAATTAGTTTTTCCGTTGAAGTGGATACAAAATCTGCACACACACATAGACGTTATGCTAAAAATAGTTGTGTGTTCTAGAGATCCCAAAACGTGTAAATTCATCGAAAACTTAAATTGCGATTTTCGACATGATTCCAATACTTTTCTTATACATTGCCATGTATTTCAGGGAAAGTAAAAATCTGATGTGGGCGGCACATGACTTTTCCTGCAGACTTATATTCATGTTCTCTTTATTTTAATTAAATTTTATTCACTTTTAATTCAATATTCATTCTCATTTGATAACTGGACTTATTTTCAAAGGTGGCGTAGAGAAAATACGAAAAAAGTAAAATATCTCGAGAATGGCTAGTCCTAGTGTAATAGGGTTGGCCTTATTCTTTTCTTCTTTAAAAAATTACGCATTAAACAAGTATTTAATTGATATATTTGAGAATACGTAGTTTTTTATTTTAGATTTTTGCGGACCATTTTGTAAAAAAATGCAGGTTATTTTTTTATGAATCGTACCAAAATCTAATCAGCACCAGGATGTCCCACAAACGACTTATCTACCGAATTTTGTGAAATTCGGTCCATTAGTTTTTCAGCAAGAGTGGATACAAACTTCTGCGGGCCATTTCGCAAACAAGGCGGGTTCTTTTATCCCGAATCGTACCCAAAACTAATCAGCGCCAGAATCGCCCACAAGTGACTTACCTACCAAATTTTATGAAGTTCGGTCCATTAGTTTTTTAGTTAGAGTGAATACAAAATCTGCACAGACAGACAAACACACACACAGACGTCACGCTAAAAATAGTTTTTTCGTATTCTAGAGGTCTCGAAACGTTTAGATCCGTCGAAAACTCGAGTTGCGATTTTCGGCATGATTCCAATACTTTCCCTATACATTACCATGTACTGCAGGGAAAGTAAAAATCTGATGTGGGCAGCACATGACATTTCCTTCAGACATATACACATTCTCTAATTTTAATTAAATTTAATTCACACTATTAATTCAATTTTCGTTCTCATTTGGTAACTGGACTCATTTTCAAAGGTGGCGTAGAGAAAAAAACAAAAATATCTCGAGTCTAGTACGGTTAGTCCTAGTGTAATGGGGTTGCTCTTATTCTTTTCTTCGTTAAAAATTAAGTATAAAATAATTATTTAATGGATATATTTCAGTATACGTAATTTTTATTTTAGATTTTGTCGATTTTTGTGGGCCATTTCGCAAAAAAAGGCAAGTTATTTTTTTCCGAATCCTACCAAAATCTAATCAGCACCAGGGACTTAATTACCAAATTTTGTGACGTTCAGTCTATTAGATTTTCAGCTAGAGTGAATACAAGTTTTTGCGGGCTATTTCACAAAAAAAATGCGGGTTCTTTTATTCCGAATCGTACCCCAAAACTAATCAGCACCAGATTCACCTTCAAGTGACTTACCTACCAAATTTTATGAAATTCGGTCAATTACTTTTTTAATTAGAGTGGATACAAAATCTGCACAGACAGACACACACAGACGTCACGCTAAAAATAGTTTTTTCGTATTCTAGAGGTCTCGAAATGCGTTGATCCGTCGAAAACTCGAGATGCGATTTTCGATATGATTCCAATACTTTCCCTATACATTACCATGTATTGCAGGGAAAAGAAAAATTAATTCCAAACAAAAGAAATTTATATCTGATTAAAGTTATACAAGTATACTCGTATTACAACAAAACAGGAGCTCCAATTATTCGGCAAAATGGATTGAAGTCACCACTGACCGCGTAATAATAAGAGAATTAAAATTTACTTCATACATAATATAAACATCTTTAAAATAAATCCATTGAAGAAACTTACATGAAAAGTAAAGCCCCAAGAATCAAACACAGACGTAGAATAAACAGCAATTACGTTTCTGTTCTAGAAATTCTGCACCTGCTGCCAGTTTTTTCGATGAAATATAACGAATAATTTCATAGAAACATCGGCTGTGTTCAGAATTGACGACCGGTCGGTGAAAAGTCACAAAATGGATTATTCCGGGGAATTCAATTGGCTAATGCTGATTCAGCTGTTCAACCGGTGCGACCGGGCTTGACTTCTGAATAATTTGACTTAAAGGCTTTTTCACAACTTCCGACCGGTTTGGCAGAGCTGTGTAGTTAGTGACAGAAAATAAGCAAATGAAGCATGGTAGTTTAAAGCACATTACTAGTAGTTTAATTGAGAACGAATATTTTAAGAATGTATAAACCATGGAGTCAGAAAGAAGAACGAGAGAAAACTCCTATGGATGAAACGCTTCAAAATCCCATAATGCTTTGAGAATTATATCTAGCTGTCGACAGTGCTAGTAAAGCAGCTGCTATTGTTAGTTGATCCAACAGAAAGGCGTAGTATTGTAATTAGTATATGTAATTTTGGCTATTTTCACTTTCCTTATATACCTCGTACAATAATGTTTAAGGAAAGTATTGCGACGGGGTCGAAAATTCGAATTCGAGTTTTCGACGGGAGAGCACGTCTCAAGCATCCCTGATCACGAATCGAACATTTTTGAAGTGATGTTTGTGTGTGTGTGTGTGTCTCGGTGAGTCTGTGGAGACGATAACTGACGAACGAATGGACCGATTCGAACGAAATTTGGTACAAAAATTACAATCCGTAAACACTGGAAGTCTATTGTTTTTATACGCAATGGAATGTTCAGAACACCCCTAAATTTTCGAGTGAAATTTTGAAAAAATAGTCAAAAGATCAAAACCTCTAATAATATTACACAAATAGACATTTCTTATGTAATTTTTCATTAGAACACGATTGACATATATTTTAGAACTCTAACATAAACCGTTTTCGAGATACTGCACATTTTTCAAAAAAAATATCAAAAAGTCATATAAAATAAAAAAAGTATTTCCTATTGAGAAACATGTTCACTTTTCGTATGTAATACCATGCGATAAATTGGGTGGCATCATTCTCGTGGATCTAGCTCGTTCCATTCATGAAAAAACATACTTTGAGTAATGCTTTTGTATTTGAACACCAATAGTCATTTATCTGCT
The DNA here is from genome assembly GCA_951213105.1 of Amaurobius ferox. Lineage (NCBI taxonomy): Eukaryota > Metazoa > Arthropoda > Arachnida > Araneae > Amaurobiidae > Amaurobius > Amaurobius ferox. The sequence continues at coordinate 51,968,077 of OX578155.1, read as the reverse complement.
GTCAGAATAACTTATTTCTTCGTCCATAACGCTTGGCGAGATTTTGGCGACGAATTTGGTGGAATGTCGCCAACTTGGCGACTTTTTTATATGTTGCTAAATTAACGAAAAACTCGCCAAATGGATAAAAGTGACGCTAAATCAATGAAAACGACGACTCATTGACGAAAAATCAATATCTTGGAAATAATATAAATATCTATTATACAAATAATCTTTTTTTTTACTGTAAAAGTTGTAAATTCATTGCGTTATATAAGGAAAGTCATGTGCTGCCCACATCAGATTTTTAAATTAAGGGTGCCGGCGCGGTAGCTGAGCGGTCAAGGCAAGCGTTTTCTCGTGCTCGCTCAGTTGCTGGGATGTGGGTTCAAGTCCGACTTGCGGACATGGATATTATGTTGTTGGGCGTAGTGTGTTCCGCCCCCACAAGTGCGCGGGGCAGCATCACGTGACGGCTAAATGGTTCACGATACTGCAGAATGTTTAGCTAATGATCGTTGTATTAAGTGTTACTGTTAGAAATAAAATAAAATACGAGATCCCTGGTTAAAAATAAAATTAATCAGTATATTTTCATAGTTGCAGGATAGAGTACAGAATATAGGGAGATAAAAATAAACTGAAAATTGAAATTATTCTGAATACGCAGGAATATTCTTTATTGTTTCAGTTCTACTTTGCATTGCGCTCATAATTTAGTTTTATAAAATGGCCTGTTTAATATAATATTTTAGGCCTTTCGCCATAGAAATGCAGGTTACTTATATTATCCCAGACAAACCTGAATGGTTGTCTCAAAGGATATTGGCGTTTCCTGAATATGAAGTTTTATCTCATTAATTTTATCCCCAAAATTTTCAGTATCACCTAACGAAAGGATTGGACAGTATATGTGTCGAAATTGTGTCGAATTACAGTGTTAAAACGTATCAATTTCGACTTGCACGTAGACAAAACTAGGACTTCTAAATCGCCATTTGCAATTTCCCTACATACATAGTACAATCAAGGAATTGGAATTTGGTCGAATTCGAGTTTTCGTTGGATTTATACATATTAAGCATCCCTATGCTCAGATCGATCTTGTTTGAAGTGTGTGTGTGTATGAACACAATGTAAGTGTGTGTGTATGTGTGTGTGAACACGGTGTGTGTGTGTATGTGTGAACACGATGTATGTGTGTATGTGTATGTTTGTGTGTGTGTGTGTCTATGTGTGTCAAGAACAAATGCCGTACTACTATCAACAGTTATGTACAAACATAGCATGTTAAAAACTAAAGAAGGATAGAAGTTTTAGCAGTTTTAATAATTAGAACTCGAATAATTCTCTTTTCAATATTATAAACGTATTATTTCGTATGGCAATTTATGAAAGTTATCAGAGCAATGTTGGTACATAGCATATTTCAAGCATTTCTTTGTCGTGGAGACACAGCTAGCGTTCACTATTTTATACGCCATCCCGATTTTATTTTAAAAAATGTCCGTTTTAGACAAAAAATTTGCAATATCTCGTGAATGCATCATGTTAACTTTCTATAAGTGATTGTTAAATAAAAAAAGTACATATAAAATCACTATTTTGCACAATATTCCTTATTTAAAATTTTTTTTTCGATATCGGATATTTTTTCTTTTTTTGCAAAAAATTTCAGAGCGGTTTATTAATTTGAACATACTGAAAATGAATTGCCTTCTGTCGTTTGTTGATTAAAATAATTGTGCCAAATTTCATTCTATAATTTTGTTCGAACGATATCGTCCCAATAGCCTTTTTTTCTCTCACACGCAAACATAATCACACGCATCATTGAAAAAAAAATCTGATGTGGGCAGCACATGACTTTCCCTGCAAAACTGATATTCACATTCACTTTATTTCTCCAATAATTAATTAAATTGAATTTAATTGTACAAACAGCCATAATTATTTTAAATCACACCGAATTTGAGCTTTTAATTCAATTTTCGTTATAACTAATAATATGACAATAACTGGACTTATTTTGAAAAGTGGCTTGGCGAAAATGCGACAAAATTAAAATATCTCGAGAACGACTAGTCCTAGATTAATGAGATTGGTTTCATTCTTTTTAGCGTCAAAAAGTGAGTATAAAACAAGCATTTAAGTGATATATTTAAACATACGTAGTCTTTTATTTCAGATTTTGACGATTTTTGCGGGCCATTTTGCAAAACCAGTAGGTTTATTCCGAATCGTACTAAAATCTGATCAGCGCCAGAATAACCCACAAGTGACTTACCAACCAAATTTTATGAAAGTTGGTCTGTTAGTTTTTCAGTTAGAGTGAAAACATGCATTGTACAGACACTCAGATGTTACTATAAAAACAGTTTTTATCGTGTTCTAGAAGTTTCAAAACGTGCAGATCCGTCGAAAACTCGAGTTTTGATTTTCGACACGATTCCATTACTTTCCCTGTACATTGTCAAGTAGTGCAAGAAAAGTAAAAAAATCTGATGTGGACTGCACATGACTTTCCCTGCAGACTTATATCCACGTTATCTTTATTTTAATTGAATTTAATTCACTTTTAATTCAATTTTCGTTCTCATTTGGTAACTGGACTTATTTTCAAACGTGACTTAGTGAAAATACGAAAAAACTAAAATATCTCGAGAACGGCTGGCTCTAGTGTAATGGGGGTGGTCTTATTCTTTTCATCGTTAAAATTACGTATTAAACAAGCATTTAATGGATATGTTTGAGCATACGTGGTTTTTGTCTTTTAGATTTTGAAGATTTTTGCGGGCCATTTCGCAAAAACGGTAGGTTATTTTTTTTTAAACCGTACCAAAATCTAATCAGCATCAGGGTAACCCATAAACGACTTATCTACCGAATTTTGTGAAATTCAATCCACCAGTTTTTCAGATAGAGTGGATACATTTCGCAGAAAAAAGCGGGTTCTTTTATCCAGACTCGTATCCAAAACTAATCAGCACCAGATTCGCCCATAAGTGACTTACCTACCACATTTTATGAAATTCGGTCAATTAGTTTTTTAGTTAGAACAGATACAAATCTGTACAGGCAGACAGACACACAGACGCCATGCTAAAAATGGTTTTTTCGTATTCTAGAGGTCTCGAAACGTGTAGATCCATCGAAAACTCGAGTTGCGATTTTCGGCATGATTCCAATACTTTCCCTATACATTACCATGTATTGCAGGGAAAGTTAAGAAGAACAAAACGTACCTATATAACCAAACCACGTGTTGTTTGTGATGCCAAATTCAAAACAAATTTAACAACAAATTAAAAACAATTAATAACAAGTGTTTCTGCAGTGTTATAGGGCTACTTTATCAGTTTTTTGCTGTTTGTTTCTGAATGACGGCGTTAGAAAAAGGTACAGTGTTGGGGCATTGTTTTTACTTTCCCTGCAATACATGGTAATGTATAGGGAAAGTATTGGAATCATGCCGAGAATCACAACTCGAGTTTTCGACGGATCTGCACGTTTCGAGACCTCTAGAATATGAAAAAACTATTTTTAGTGTGACGTCAGTGTGTGTGTCTGTCTGTCTGTGTGTCTGTCTGTCTGTCTGTGCAGATTTTGTATCCACTCTAACTAAAAAACTAATGGACCGAATTTCACAAAATTTGGTAGGTAAGTCACTTGTGAGCGAGTCTGGAGCTGATTAGTTTTGGGTATGATTCAGAATAAAAGAACCCGCCTTTTTTTGCGAAATGCCCCGCAAAAGCGTGTATCCACTCTAACTGAAAAACTACTGGACCGAATTTCACAAAATTCGGTAGATAAGTCACTTGCAGGTTACCCTGGTGCTGATTAGATTTTTGGTACGATTCGGAAAAAAATGACCTGCTTTTTTTTGCAAAATGGCCCGCAAAAATCATCAAAATCTAAACTTAAGAACTACGTATGCTCAAATATAGCCATTAAATGCTTGTTTAATACGTAATTTTTAACGAAGAAAAGAATAAGACCAACCCCATTACACTAGGACTAGCCGTTCTCGAGATATTTTAGTTTTTCGTATTTTTCCTACACCATTTTTGAAAATAAGTCCAGTTTTCAAATGAGAACGAAAATTGAATTAAAAATTAAATTAAGTTTAATTTAAATAAATAGAACGTGAATATAAGTCTGCAGGGAAAGTCATGTGCTGCCCACATCAGATTTTTTCTTCTTCGTGCCAGACCGTTCGATCTACCTGAAGGTGCAAGGTACCTGTTTGAGTGCCTGGAAAGAGCCACCCAAGTTAGACCGGAACGCAGTGGAGGCGGTATACATAAGGACCATACTTTTCTTCCTATTCCAGATACGGACCCACTTGTTTAACGTGCCCGTACTACGATATGAACACGGAAACAATGTTGGGACATCAAACATTTGCTGATTGTACAGTCTCTGTGTACAAAAAATCTGATATGGACAGTACATGACGTTCCCTGCAGACTTAAATTCATATTTTCTTTATTTCGTTAATAAATCATTAGATTGAGTTTACTTGCACCAAATAACACTAAATTTGCATTTTTAATTCAATTTTTGTTTTTATTTGGTAATTGGACATTTTCCCGATAGCGGCGTATCAAAACTGCAAGGAATCTCAAATATCTAGAGAACGGTTAGTCCTAAAGTATAATGGAGTGTGTTATATTCTTTTCCTCCTCAAAAATTGCGTATAAAATAAGAATTTAATTGATACAATTCAGCAAAGGTAGTCTTTTTTTTTTTTTTTTCTAGAATTTGGCGATTTTTGCGCGCCATTTCGTAAAACAAGGCAGGTTATTTCCGAATCGTACCAAAATGGAATCAGAACCAAAGTGTCCCACAAGTAACTTATCTGCCAAATATGGTAAAATTTGGTCAATTAGTATTGTAGCTTGGGTGGATACATGAAATTTTTGCGGGCCATTTCGTAAAAAAAGGCAGGTTCTTCTTTTCCGAATCGTATCAAATTCTAATCAGCATCAGAGTATCCAACAAGTAACTTATCTACCAAATTTTGTGAAATTTGGTCAATTACTATTTTATCTAGAGCGGATAAATGAAATTTTAACAGCCATTTCGCAAGAAAAGGCAGGTTCTGTTTTTAAGAATCGTACCAAAAACTAATCAGCACCAGGGTCACATCCAAGTGACTTACCTTCTAAATTTTATGAAATTCGGTCCATTAGTTTTTGAGTTAGAGTGGATACATACATTGCACAGACAGACACATACAGATGTCAAGCTAAAAATGGTTTTTTCGTATTCTAGAGGTCTCGAAACGTGTAGATCCGTCGAAAACTCGAGTTGTGATTTTCGGCATGATTCCAATGCCTTCCCTATACATTACCATGTATTGCAGGGAAATTAAAAAATCTGATGTGGGCAGCACATGACTTTCCCTGCAGACTTATATCCACGTTCTCTTTATTTTATTTAAATTTAATTCACTTTTAATACAATTTTCGTTCTCATTTGGTAACTGAACCTATTTTCAAAGGTGGCGTAGAGAAAATGCGAAAAAACAAAATTATCTGGAGAACGGCTAGTCTTACTGTAATGGAGTTGGTCTTATTCTTTCCTTCGTTAAAAATTACGTATGAAACAAGTATTTAATGGATGTATTTGAGCATACGTAGTGTTTTTATTTTAGATTTTTGCGGACCATTTCGTAAAAAGAAGAAGGTTGTTTTTTTCCGAATCGTACTAAAATCTAATCAGCACCAGATCATCCTACAAGTAACTTATCTACCAAATTTTGTAAAATGCGGTCAATTAGTATTCCAGCTAGAGTGGATACATGAAATTTTTATGGGCCACATCGCAAAAAAAGGCGGGTTCTGTTTTTACAAATCGTACCAAAAACTAATCAGCACCAGGGTCTCACGCAAGTGACTTACGTACCAAATTTTGTGAAATTCGGTCCATCAGTTTTTTAGTTAGAGTGGATACATACATTGCACAGACAGACACACACACACAGATACACACACAGACGTCACGCTAAAAATAGTGTTTTCGTATTCTAGAGGTCTCGAAACGTGTAGATCCATCGAAAACTCGAGTTGCGATTTTCGGCATGATTTCAATACTTTCCCTATACATTACCATGTATTACAGGGAAAGTAAAAATCTGATGTGGGCAGCACATGACTTTCCCTGCAGACTTTTATATACACATTATCTTTATTTAAATTAAATTTAATTCACTATTAATTCAATTCTCGTTCTCATTTGGTAACTGGACTTGTTTTCAAAGGTAGCGTAGTGAAAAAACGGAGAAACTAAAATATCTCGAGAACGGCTAGTCCTAGTGTAATGGGGTTGATCTTATTCTTTTCTTCGTTAAAAATTACGTATAAAACAAGCATTTACTGGATATATTTCAGCATACGTAGTTTTTTATTTTAGAATTTGTCGATTTTTGCGGGCCATTTTGCAAAAAAATGCAGGTTATTTTTTTCCGTATCGTACCAAAATCTAATCAGCACCAGAGTGACCCACAAGCGACTTATCTACCAAATTTTGTAAAATTCAGTTCATTAAATTTTCAGCTAGAGTAGATACAAGATTTTGCGGGCCATTTCGCAAAAAAAAAAACGGGTTCTTTTATCCCGAATCGTACCCAAAACTAATCAGCACTAGATTCGCCCACAAGTGACTTACCTACCAAATTTTATGAAATTCGGTCAATTAGTTTTTTTAGTTAGAGTGGATACAAAATCTGCACAGACAGACACACAGACAGACAGACACACACACAGACGTCACGCTAAAAATAGTTTTTTCGTATTCTAGAGGTCTCGAAACGTGTAGATCCGTCGAAAACTCGAGTTGCGATTTTCGGCATGATTCCAATACTTTCCCTATACATTACCATGTGTTACAGGGAAAGTAAAAAGGATGATCCACCTGTTTGTTTGTATATCTCATCATCACGGCAGAATTGATCTTTCGAATGTCATGAAATTCGGATGGATATATGACCATATTTATAATTTAGACGTTCTCCTGTCTGTCTTCATGCCCATTCCTCCATGACTGTTTTTTCCCTTTGGTGAATTGTGCCAGTTTCCGCATTGTATTCAAGTTTTCATTGCCACAAGTATGGTACTATATTGTTGTAGAGATGATTTCGACGTTAATGTGTACATGGGATGTAGTCATAGTTACTGAAATTTTGTTTGATTTTTCATTGCAGTGTCTTTGGCTGGTGAAATAAGTATGATGTGGGCAGCAAATGACATTCCTTGCAGACTCATATTCACGTTCTCTTTATCTAAGACTTCATGAAACTGAATTTAATTGTACAAAATAACACCCATGACTATTTTAAATTACACTGGATTTGTAGTTTTAATTCCATTTTCGTTTCCATTTGGTAACTGGACGTATATTAAAAGGTGGTATAGCGAAAATGTAAAGAAACCAAAATATCTCGAGAACGGCTAATCCTAGAGTAATGGGGTTGGTCTTATTCTTTTCATTATCAAGAATTACGTATAAAACAAGCATTTAATTGATACGTTTGAGCATGCGTAGTCTTTTATTTCAGAATTTTACGATTTTAGCGGTCCAATTCGCAAAAAAAAAAAAAAGACAAGTTATTTTTCCCAAATCTTACCAAAATCTAATCAGCTCTAGGGTAGCCCGCAAGCGACATATATACCAAATCTTGTGAAATTTGGTTCATTCGTTTTTCATCTAGAGTGTATACAGGCAATTTTTTTATGGGCCATTTCTCAAAAAAGGCAGATTCTTTTATTCCTAATCATACCAAAATCTAATTTGATTACCAAATTTATTAAATTCGTTAAATTAGTTTTTCTGTTAGAGTGAATTCAAACATTACACAGAGTAAACATCCCGGCCATCCATTGATGTGCTCTAAGTCCTAGGACGAGTCGGATGGTCTGGGCTTTCGACAGAGAAAACAAACACATTACGCACAGACATCACGCTAAACGCAGTTTTTCGTGTTCTAGAGGTCCCAAAACGTGTAGTTCCATCGGAAACTCGAATTGCGATTTCAGGCATGCTTCAAATACTTTCCCTGTACCCTACCATGTATAGCAGGGAAAGTAATAAGAAATGAAAATCCCATATATGCATTGGAAAATTTGATGGCCAACACATAAAAGTTGTCTATTAGTGTTAGGCTGCGATGTCCAGCCAGTCTTCTAAGTTTCTGCTTGAAATACTTTCCAGAAGAGTTCGTTTCTATCTTCAATTATTCGGTGTTTTATCCATTTCGGCTCAGCATAAATAAGAAAATAGGTTTATCGAAATCGTTACAACCATTGTAACTCCAGATAAATATTTTGTTAATTGTTTTCATAGCAGTGTAAGTTCTATGCCAGAAATAAATTAGAATTCAAATAAAATCATTTTATTTTACAATATAAAATATTTTAAAACTACTTTACATTCATTTAAAGTTTCATTACGAGTAGATATTACAAAATGGCAAAATTATGAATGCTGGAATAAAATCCACTTTAACCAATTGAAATACGCAAATCTCAAAGAATAGCAGAAATCTATAAATCTATTTGAGCTGATAGGCGCAAACACTCCTTGATTGTGCAAGATAGTTTTGTCCAACACCCCTCCATCGTCTGTTGATTCAATTGACGAGTTCGTTCACAAACAGATCTTTATGAGTCGTTCGATTCTTCTGTACCGGCTTTTAAACTTAGTATGCTTCAGTTTAGGGGCATTTTTAAAATTATTGCCCACTTCAATATATCTTCTGATGTAGTTTTAAGCCGTTTCAATCCTTTTTAGCTAGACTTCCAACTTAGTCAACCTAGATTTAGCTTATATATCTTGAGATTCCGTATCTTAACGAGGTTGAAAACGTCCATTGACTGTTCCGCCTCACACACCGATGTCAATACTTTCGGGAAGATCGTTTTTTTTCGTTTTGAGGGAACAACTCATTTGCGAGTGCGCGCATTTCCGCCTCATATTGCAACTGCTGGTCTTCACCAAGCTCACCGCTGCCAAACCCCGGCAGATATAACAGTTCTCTTTTAACTTCAAAAACTACATTTACGATAAATGAAAAGAAGGACGGAGTTGCGCATACACTAGCAGCCATTCCAATCACCAATGAATTCATGAACTTTTCATATACCAAGCAGTAAATTGATGCCAGAAATATCAGACAAAAATACGCCGCTATAACTACTAAAAATAACACTTTAGGAGGATTCATCCAATATAGAATTCCCTTAGTTATATTGTATAGAACCCGTCTTCCAGAAAGTTGAAGAAAAGATATTACTCTGTACATTTTACGTTGTAATAACACAGAAATGTATATACGGTTCCTGACGAAGTAAACACTGTATAACACCATTAAAATCCCGTAGAGCAAAGAATAATCCAATTCAATTGGGCAATCAGACATCGAATTGGCGATCAGTTCTGGCGGACTTTGAATAGAGAAGATAGACCCGATTACCACAAATATGAATGAAATGTCAAGAACCAATGCCCAGTTTGCGCGCATCTTGGATCTGTAAAATAAAATTAACATTACTATACTAAAATTTAAATTATTCATAGCATCTTGAAAAGTTCTAGCATGCATTTAAATAGCCGTGAATGCAACTTCCTGTGATGTTCTCATCAACATTTAAAGAATCTGATGTGGGCAGCACATGACTTTCCCCGCAGACTCATATTCACGTTCTCTTTATTTCTTCAATAATTCATTAAATTAAGTTTAATTGCACAAAATAACACCCATAATTTCTTAAACTTCACCCATTTGTCTACATTATGTTTGTTACCGTTGTAATTAAGAGATGAAAACTCAACTCATCACTGGGGGAGAATAGCAACAGAATTGGCAAATTTGCAGTTCTCTGAAGTCAAAACTATATTTAATATTATATAAAAATATTTTTTGTTGAAAACCACGTAGAATACATGGGATTCTTAGCAAATACTTCAAAACATGAATCTAATTTTAAAAAATCTGATATAGACAGCACATGACTTTCCTTATATAATGCAATGCATTTACTACTTTTACAGTAAAAAAATAGATTATTCTTATAGTAGGTACTTATATTCTTTCAAGATATTGAATTTTCGTCAATGAGTCGCCATTTTCATTGATTTAGCGACATCTTTATGTATTAGGCGACATTTTCGTTGATTTGGCAACATTTAGAAAAGTTGCCAATTTGGCAACATTCCGCCAAATTCGTTGCCAAAATCTCGTCAAGCGCTATGGACAGAGAAATAAGTTATTATTATAGCAGATATATGACTATTGGCATTCAAATGCAAAAGTATTACTCAAAGTATCTTTTCTCATGAATGGAACGAGCTACATCCGCGAAAATGGTGTCACCCAATTTATCGCATGATATTACATATGAAAAGCGAACATGTTTCTCAACAGTTAATATTTTCTTTTAATTTATGGGATTTTGATAAATTTATTTGAAAAATGTGCAATATCTCGAGAACGGTTCATGCCAGCGTTCTAAAGTTTATGTTAATCTTTTCGGTTTCTTAATGATTTTTTCAAAATTTTACTCGAAAATTTAGGGGGTTCTGAACACTCGATTGTGTTTAAAAACAATAAGCTTCCAGTATTCACGGATTGTAATTTTTGTACCACATTTCATTCGAATCTCTCCATTCGTTCGTGAGATATCGTCTCTACAGACTCACTGACACACAGACATCACCTCAAAAACGTTCGATTCATGATCAGGTTTGCTTCAAACGTGCTCTCTCGCCGAAAATTCGCATTCGAATTTTCGACCCCGTCACAATACTTTCTTTAAACATTTTATTATAAGGAAAATAAAAAAAAAATTAGCTCAGAGTACACAATATTGACAATTATCAGAAAATCAACAGCATAACAAACACCATTTATGATTTTAAATTTGTAGATCAATAAAAACTAGAACTCGCAGAGGTAGCTACAGATATATCTTAATAGATAGTTTTAAAATGAGATGTAATACAACAGATTTGATGCATTTCCGTGGTTGAAGAGTTAAATATAATATATTTAAACAAAACGTACATTTTAAAATTCAATTTCTTTGTGAAATACTGAAGCAAAGTAGAGTCTGGAATCTCTGTTCAAAATGTCGGTTTAACTTCAAAATGATTTCAACTAAAATTAGCAGATGACACTATATAATAAAACACATGACTTTCCCTGCAGATTTATATCCACGCTCACATTATTTTAATTAAATTTAATTTACTTTTAATTCAATTTTCGTACTCATTTGATAACTGGACTTATTTTCAAAGGTGGTGTAGAGAAAATACGAAAAAAAATAAAATATCTCGAGAACGGATAGTCCTAATGTAATAGGGTTGGTCTTAATCTTTTCTTAGTTAAAAATTACGTATTTAACAAGCATTTAATGGATATATTTGATCATACGTAGTTTTTATTTTAGATTTGGCGATTTTTGCTTGCCATTTTGCAAAAAAAGACCGATTATTTTTTTCCGAATCCTACTAAAATCCAATCAGCACCAGGGTGGCTCATAAGTGACATTTACCGAATTTTGTGAAATTCGGTCCATTAGTTTTTTAACTAGAGTGGATACAAGCTTTTTCGGGTCATTTCACAAAAAAGGCGGGTTCTTTTATCCCTTGTACCCCAAACTGATCAGCACCATATTTGCCTACTATCCACCAAATTTTGGGAAATTCAGTCCATTAGTTTTTTAGTTAGAGTGGATACGAAATCTGCACAGACAGAAACACACACTAACACAGACGTTACGCAAAAAATAGTTTTTTCGTATTCTAGAGGTTTCGAAACGTGTAGATCCGTCGAAAACTCGAGTTGCGATTTTCGGCATGATTCCAATACTTCCCCTATACATTACCATGTATTGCAGGGAAAGTAAAAATCTGATGTGGGCAGCACATGACTTTCCCTGCAGACTTATATTCACGTTCTATTTATTTAAATTAAATTTAATTAATTTTTAATTCAATTTTCTTTCTCATTTGAAAACTGGACTTATTTTCAAAAATGGTGTAGGAAAAATACGAAAAACTAAAATATCTCGAGAACGGCTAGTCCTAGTGTAATGGGGTTGGTCTTATTCTTTTCTTCGCTAAAAATTACGTATTAAACAAGCATTTAATGGCTATATTTGAGCATACGTAGTTCTTAAGTTTAGATTTTGATGATTTTTGCGGGCCATTTTGCAAAAAATGGCAGGTTATTTTTTTTCGAATTATACCAAAATCTAATCATCTCCAGGGTGGCCTACAAGCGACTTATCTACCAAATTTTGTGAAATTCGGTCCATTAGTTTTTTCAGTTAGAGTGGATACAAGCTTTTGCGGGCCATTTCGCAAAAAAAGACGGGTTTTTTTAACCCGAGTCATACCCAAAACTAATCAGCACCAGATTCGCGCACAAGTGACTTACCTACCAAATTTTATGAAATTCGGTCAATTAGTTTTTTAGTTAGAGTGGATACAAAATCTGCACAGACAGACAGACACACACAGACGTCACGCTAAAAATAGTTTTTTCGTATTCTAGAGGTCTCGAAACGTGTAGATCCGTCGAAAACTCGAGTTGCGATTTTCGGCATGATTCCAATACTTTCCCTATACTTTACCATGTATTGCAGGGAAAGTAAAAATTATACCGTATTTATTTTTCGGAATCAATTAAAACTAGACGAACACACGAGTCTACTCTCTTAAATGAATACAAACCAAATCTCATATGTGGCAAGACTTTCCCTATGTAATGCAATGAATGTACTTTTTTCACAGTGAAAAAATTGATGTATAAGATCTACCGCACAATGCTTTTAATGCTGAATTATAGATTGTTTGTTTTTTCTGGATGACAACATGTAAAACTATTTCGAATTACCCAATTCACTAATGTTTCTCTCATTATCAGTATCGATAACATTCACAATAAGCAATATGGTCTATATATATTTTACTAGTTCATGAATTTGACGTCATTTTTGCAATTTTAACTATATTTATATCAATCCGACGCGAAATATTGCCGATATGTGAGCGATATTTCGCTAAGTGAGTCGCCAATTCTATTGCCAAGAGTTACAGGCAAACTGAGAGGAAATTTTAATATATAGATTATTTTCGAATTGTTAGGCGTTAAAATACAAAAGTATTAGACGAAGTATCTTCTCCGTGAATGCAAATGAATTTTATATTTATAAATAGGATTGTATAAAACTCCTATTAAAGTTTTATAAAATTTTATATTTATCCCTTATATCAACATTTTCTGCATTAAGTATCTTTGGGTCAAAGCAAACTCAGTCTCAAATAGTGTTTTGACAATGAAATTACAACAAAATTACACCATGTATGTAACCATCAAAATATTCAACTGCAGACATCTTTACAAGTATACTACAACAAAACAGAAGTATCCGAATATTCAGAAAAATAAATCGAGATTAGCATTAGCCTCGTGGTATTAAAGTATTAAATTGAACTTCATGCATAATGTGACGGTCTTTAAATAATAAATTCATCAAAGTCACTTACTTTCAAGGAAGCTTGCAGAACCAAATGTAAACGTACAATAAATAACAGTTCTTTTCTGCTCAAAGTTCAGAATCAAATATGGAGCTTAACCATTGGCTAAATCCTCCAATGGTCCTTCTCCCCCTATCTTGGGATTTTACTTTTTGCAGTTGGAATCAGACAACTCTGCCGAATTGTCCCATTTGTATTCGTATACAAACCATTTTATGCAAAAATTGCTGATAACGTTTATCGCGATATTGGCATTTGGGTATTTGTTGTAGTCTATAAAGGTCTTATTACACGACAGTATTTGGCACAACAAAACCGTTTGCAAGACAGGTCACTCAACAAATCTAGCCTCAACATTTTAGGTTCAATCCTAAAATGTTGTGAAAAGGTTGTGCGAAAATTGACCAATCAGAAGTGCGTAAATACGAACGTCACATGGGACGTGATTTCAAGTTATTTTAATGGTGACAAAGATGGCCGATAGCTCGTTTTGAAATGTAGAAATGATGGAAACTGATTTTATAGAGCTTATTCAATCCAAACAGAACCTTTGGGATATTAAGAGTACTCTTTACAGTAAGAGAACTCTAAAGAGGTATTCGTATGAAGAAATTACGAAGCGTATGCAAATGACGGCTCATTAAAAGCCGCCAATAAGACGTTTTAGTGTTTATGAAACGTACTAGATGGCGCCACCTCATATAAAATGTATCTTTGAAGATGTCTGAACAGAATGTTGTGCTGTGTCGTCATTTTCATTGACTTAGCGTCATTTTTATCAAATTTATTTTTTCAAAATTTCATTCGAAAATTTAGGGGGATTCTGAACATTCGATTACGTATAAAAACAATAGGCTTCCAGTGTCTACGGATTGTGATTTTTGTACCAAATTTGGTTCGAATCGGTCCATTCGTTCGTCAGTTATCGTCTCAACAGACTCACTGACACACACACACACACATACTTTCACACACACACAGACATCACTTCAAAAATGTTTGATTCGTGATCAGGGATGCTTGAAACGTGCTCTCCCGTCGAAAATTCGATTTCGAATTTTCGACCCCGTCACAATACTTTCCTTATACATTATGTATATAAGGAAAGTAAAAATCTGATGTGGGCAACACATGATTTTTCTTATATAATGCAATGAATCTACTACTTTAACAGTAAAACAATAGGTTATTCTTATAGTAGATATATTCTTTCCAAGATATTGAATTTTCGTCAATGAGTAGTCATTTTCATTGATATAGGCTCATTTTTATCCATTCGACGAGTTTTTCGTTAATTTAGCAACATTTAAACAAGTTGGCGTCATTCTATCAAATTCGTCGCCAAAATCCCGCCAAGCTTTATGGATGGAGAAATGAATTATTCTTATAGCAGATAAATGAGTATTGGCGTTCAAATTAAAAAGTATTACTCAAAGTATCTTTTTCATGAATGGAACAAGCTGGATCTACAAGACTGATGTAATCTAATTTATCGCATGATATTACATATGAAAAGTGAACATGTTCCTCAATAGGTAATACATTTTTTTATTTTACATGATTTTTTGATAATTTTCTTGAAAAATGTGCAATATCTCAAGAACGGTTTATGATAGCGTTTTAAAATTTATGTCAATCGTTTTGTAATAAAAAATTGCATAAGAAATGTTTATTTGTTTAACTTTATTAAAGGTTTTGATTTTTTAATGATTTTTTCAAAATTTCACTCGAAAATTTAGGGGGGTTCTGAACATTCGATTGTGTATAAAAACAATTGACTTCCAATACTTACAGATTGTAATTTTTTTACCAAATTTCATTCAAATCCGTGCGATCATTAGTCAGTTATAGTCTCCAGACTCATTGGCACACATCACCTCAAAAATGTTAGATTCGTGATCAGGGAGGCTTGATACGTGCTCTCCCGTCGGAAACTTGAAATAGAATTTTCGACACAGTCACAATACTTTCCTTATACATTATTGTATATAAGGAAAGTAATATAAGTGAAATTATACAATGAATGCAAGTGGAACCCTAGTGTTTATAGACCAGTATGCCTTATCAACTTCTACGCAACCGTCTGGGCAAACAACTTGAGAGTGATCAATATTGAAATACACAGTGTGAATAAACTGCTGATATTTCTCGCGCGCACTTTTAATTAATCTTAATTATTCAATCTCACTTGTGTCCTGTATCAGAAAGTAATATGAAAATTTCGAAGTTTTAATTAGTATTCATTTAAGAAATCGCTTAAAAATTTATTAAAAAATTTTGCATTTTCAAATAAGCAACTGGTCTGTTACTTCGACGAATTGGAGCATTGGCAGATATTCATACGCAATTGAAACACCATTTGCATGCCAATCAGTATATGAAATTACCATTTTTACTTTCTTTATATACATACTGTATAAGGAAAGTATTGTGACGGGGTCGAAAATTCGGAATTCGAGTTTTCGACGAAAGTACGTCTCAAGCATCCCGGATCACGAATCAAATATTTTTGAAGTGATGTGTGTGAATTGTATATGTGTGAGAGTTTGAAGACGATATCTCATGAACGAATAGAGCGATTCGAATGAAATTTGGTACAAAAATCACAATCCGTGAATATTAGAAGCCTATTGTTTTTAAACGCAACCAAATGTTCAGACCACCCCCCTCTAAATTCTCGAGTGAAATTTTGAAAAAATCAAAACCATAAATAAAGTTGCGCAAATGCACATTTCTTATGCAATTTTTCCTTAGAAAACGATTGACAAACTTTAGAACGCTAGCATGAACTGTTCTCGAGAGATTGCACATTTTTTAACTAAATGTATCAAAAAATCCCATAAATTAAAAAAAATATATTAACTGTTGAGAAACATGTTGACTTTTCATATGTAGTATCATGCGATAAATTGGGTAACATCATTATCGTGGATCTAGCTCGTTCCATTCATGAGAAAAGATACTTTGAATAATACTTTTGTATGTGAACGCCAGTAGTCATTTATCTGCTATGAGAATAGCTAATTTCTCCGTTCATAACGCTTGGCGAGATTTTGGCAGAATGTCGCCAACTTGGCGACTTTAAATGTTGCAAAATTAACAGAAATCTCGCCAAATGGATAAAAATTATTCTAAATCAATGAAAATTACAAATAATGTGAGGAAATTCAATATCTTGCAAAGAATATAAGCATCTACTATAAGAATAGTCTATTTTTTCTTGCTGTAAAAGTAGTAAATTCATTGCATTATATAAGAAAAGTCATGTGCTGTCCACAATCTTTTTTAAGTATAATATACTAACACTGTTATTCCAGACATTATCGTGTCGTATACTAAATTTTTGAAGAACCTGGAATGTCGAACAATTCTCATGCAAATTACAAAATATTCTAGTGTGTTCATTGTTTCCAACACAATTAATCCAAATAAAATTTCATGGCGTTACGCGTGTATTCCATCTCATATCCACAACTCTATCGTGCATGCATATTGATGTACACCGAATTCGACATAGTTAGAAAGGAGATAAAATTCCTACGAATGAAACGTTTGGAAATGACATACTGTTTTGAGTATTATATTCAGGTGTTGCTAGTGTTAGTAAAATAGCCGCCATTGTTACTTGACGCAATAGAAAAGCCATAATATGCATTTTAGAACATTGTTAAATTGTTGCCTAATGACGAGTATAATTAACCACTATTATTACTTTCCTTATATGCATAATGTATAAGGAAAGTATTTTGACGGGGTCGAAAATTCGAATTTTCGACAGGAGAGCAAGCTTCAAGCATCCCTGATTACGAATCAAACATTTTTGAGATGATGTCTGTTGTGTTAGTGGAGATGATATCTCACGAACGATTTGAGCGATTCGAATGAAATTTGGTACAAAAACGCCGTCACAATCCGTAGAATACTGGAAGCTTGTTGTTTTTAGACACAATCGAATGTTCAGAACCCCCCCTAAATTTTCGAATGAAATTTTGAAAAAATCATCAAAAAATCAAAGTCTTTAATACACATAGGAAAATGGACATTTATTATGTAATTTTTCCTTCGAAACGATTGATAAATTTTAGAACGTTAGCATGAACCTTCTCTAGATATTGCACATTTTTCAAATAAATTTATAAAAAAAAATCCCATAAATTAAAAATATATTAACTGTTGAGAAATTTGTTCATTTTTCATATGTAATATCATGCGATAAATTGGGAGACATTCTCATGGATCTAGTTCTTTCCATTCATGAAAAAAGATACTTTGAGTAATACTTTTGTATTTGAACGCCAATAGTCATTAATCCGCTGAAAGAATAACTTATTTCTCCGTCCATAACACTTTGCGAAATTTTGGCGACGAATTGGGCGGAATGTCGCCAACGTGGCGATCTTTCTAAATGTTGCCAAATTAACGAAAATCTCAATGGATAAAACTGAAGCTAAATCAATGAAAATTACGACTAATTGACGAAAATTCAGTATCTTGGGAAGAATATGGTATCTACTATAAGAATACTACTTTTAATAGCAAAAAAATGGGTTAAAGTCATTGCATTATATAAGGAAAGTCATGTGCTGCCCACATCAGATTTTTTCATATTCTTAGTATGGAGTACAGAATATAGGGAGATGAAAATAAATTGAAAGGTGAAATACTTTTGAATGCGAAGGAATGTCCTTGTTTCAGTTCTAATTTTACATTGCGCTAATAATTTTTACAAAATGGCCAGTTTAAATTATTTTAGGTCCTTCGCCATAGGAATGCGTGCAATGCAGGGCAACTTGTATCCCAGAGACACCTGAACGATTACTTTAAACAATATTGGAGTATTCGTAATATGAAGTTTTAACGATTATATTTTACCTCCTTAGTGTCATACTATTCCGTCAGTTTTTAAAACATGCTAGTAAAATTCTCAAATTTGAAATATTTCTGAAAGACTGTTTTACTATGCATTAGAATGAGAAATAATTTTTTATATAATAGGCTAGCTCAGGAATGATTAATTACAATAAGCTTCTGAATTCAAAATTAATTTTTTCATTTCAAAATTTTTGTAATATAATTGTTTTAACAATCTGAAAGACTCACGGACCCACATATTTAACATGACCGTACTTTGCATGAACACAGGTACATTTTGGGCAAAGGCAGGGATTATATCGTCTGATCGCAATCCCGTGCTTTAAGCACTGGTCTTTCCGATCCAGGGAAATATACTTATGGGAATCTTAACTATTCCAGAAACTTACCGATAAACATTTTAATTTGAGAAATATGTTTTCACCACAGTAAATCCTGTACCAGAAATAAATTAAGTATTCAAATAAAAATGTTTTATTTTAAAATATAAAATTTAAAAACTGCTTTACATTCATTTAAAATTTCATTACGGGTAAATATTATAAAATGGCAAAATTATGAACGTTAGAATGAAATCCATATTAACCAATTCAAATATGCAAATCTCAATAAATAAAAGCATACTATAAATCTGTTAGGCGCAAACACTTCTTGAATGTGCAAGATAGTTTTGTCCAATACCCCCCATCGTCTGCTGATTCAGTTGATGAGTTCGTTCACATTCAGTTCTTAGATTTATTCGAGTCATTCGATTCTTCTGTACCGGCTTTTAAACCGAGTATATTTCAGTTTATGGTTCAGTTTAAAATAATTGTCCACTAATGCAATTTTTAACCATTTCAGTCATTTTCAGCTGGACTACCAACTTCGTCAAACTAGATTTTGCTTATACATCCAGAGATTCCATATCTTAACGAGATTAAAAATGTCCATTGACTGATATATCTAGGATACCGCCGCTGTCAATACTACCGGGTAGATGTTACTTCTTCAGCGAAGAACTTATTCGTGAATGCTTGAATATTTGCCTCATGCTGATCTTCAACGTATCTGGTTTAAACATGTCTTATAACAACTATGCCTCCGCCCATAAGCATTTCTCCGTCCGCATCAAAAGGAAAACATTCGAATAATGTGTATACAACTGCAATCAATCCAAAACAATATAAATATATAAACTTCTTATATATCAAGCAGTAAATTGATGCCAGAAATATCAGACTAAAATTTACAAGAATATGACATCGTGCCACGCTTTCAGAAAGTTGAAGATATCTTATGTACGTATTGCACTCTAATGAAATATAAATGCGTCTACAACTTGTGATGAAACAAAAACCGTATAAAACCGTTAAAATCCAGAAGAACACAGAATAGTTCAATTCAATCCCGCCATAAGACATCGTTTTGGCTGTCCATTGTGGCGGAAGATCCACACTGAAGAGTAAGACGAATGTCGCAATAACGAACGAAATGTCGAGAGCCAATATCCAGTTTGTGCACATCTTGGATCTGCAAAAAAAAATGTGCATTACTATCACGTTTAAATTATTCATAGAAAGATTTAAATTAATAAAATTATGAGTTTTATATTTCCCAAACTTTAGAGGTAATTTATTAAAAACCTATTTTATCACTTAATTTGAGAAAAATACATTACTTCCGCTCAACTTCATAGAAAAATTTGAACGTTAATTATCGGATAACACGATATAAAGGGAGTCCCAAAATTCACGCAAGATTTGAATTTTGCACCATTTGTGCGATAAAGTGTTGGCAACGAAAAAAAAAACTTGACAGCCGACAGTCTAGGGTTACTAAAAATGGAGCTCTACACGAAAGAACAACGCATTTTCATTGTTGTGCAATATTTTAAAAATAATAAAGATTTGGCAGCTAAAGTTCGCAATTTTCATAAAAATATGGTTGGAATAGTGATTTAACGTCAACTGTGAAGAGTTTAATTAAAAATTTTAGGGAGACTGGTGCTTGTTTTAGGGATACTGGCATTAGGGAGAAAATTTTAGGGAGACTGGTGCTTGTTTTAGGGATACTGGCATTAGGGAGAAAATTTTAGGGAGACTGGTGCTTTCTATCGAGACATGATAATCCAGTTTTTTGTGCCTAAATTGCAAGATATGGATGTGGACGACATGTGGTTTCAACAAGATTGCGCCACATACCATATTGCCCGAGAAACAATTCAATTACTCCATGAGTCATTTCCTGGTCGTGTAATTTACCGTTCTGGTGATCAGAATTGGCCGCCCAGATCATGCGATTTAACTCCGTTGGACTTTTTTCTTTGGGGTTTTTTGAAGTCTAAGGTTTATGCCAACAAGCCCACGACCACCCACGCCTTGAAGGAGGAAATTGAGCGCTGTATCAACGAAATTCAGTCACATTTATGCAAAACGGTCATTGAAATTTTCAACAAAGGAGTGCGTATGTGCCAGTAAAGCCGTGGAGGCCATTTACCCGATATGCTATTCCATACATAACCCTATACTATATACTTTATGAATAAAAAATTTACAATATTTAATTATAAACCTGTGTTTTCTATCAAAATTACTTCTTTCATGAATTTTGGGACACTGCTTATAATGAAAGAAAAAAATCTGGTGTGGGCAGCACATCACTCGCCCAACATATAATGCAATGAATTTTCTTTCACTGTGAAGAAATTTATAAAATCTACCGCATAATGCTTTTAATGTTAAATTGTACATTGGACGTTTTTTCGGATGGCATTATATAAAACTTTTTGAAATACACAATTACCTTATAATTCATTTAACTCTGAATTGATAATTATCAATATTGATAGCATCCGAAATAAAAAATGGCCCATATATTAAAAAATTTTAGCTCATCAATTTGGCGTCATTTTTGTAATTTAACGATAATTTCTTCAATCTGAGGCGAAATATTGCCAAGTTAACGATATTTCGCTAAATAAGTCGCCAAATTTTTCGCTAAGCGTTACAACTAAACAGAGAGAAGAGAAATTCTTTTATACGACTATTGGCGAATCGTTAGGCGTCAAAATACAAAACTGTTACAAAAGTATCTTATCTCGCGAATGGAACGAACTAGATCTATGAGAATGATCTTAACAAATTTATCGCATAATAGTACGTATGGAAAGTGTACGCATTTCATAAGAGTTAATACTTTAAATTCTTTGATAACTGTTAAAAAACTATGCAATATCTCGAGAACTGTTTATTCTAGTGTTCTAAAATTTCTGCCAATCCTTTTCCAATACAAAGTTACACATGAACATTATTGAAGGTTTTAATTTTCTTTAAATGTTTCAAAATTTCATTCTAAAGCATAAAGATAGGGTGTTCTGAATATTAGATTGCATTAAAAAGTTAAAGGCTTTAAATTTTCACGGATTTGTAATTTTTATACTCCATTTCGTGCAAAACGCTTCATTTGTTCACGAGATATTGTCTCCAGACTCACAGACAGACACACACATCCCCTCAGAAATTATAGATTCGAGTTCAGGAATGCTTGAAACGTGCTCTTAAGTCGAAAACTCCGAATGCGAATTTTCAATTCAGTCACAATACATTCCCAATTCATTATATCATTCATACCATTATACTATCTATGCCATTATACCAACAAGAAAGATCAATCCTGCATAAAGCATTGATTATGAAACACTTTCCAACTGAAATGCAATTTTATTTAAACATCTCGAAAATGCAATACATTCAGAGCTGGTATATTTTAAATTATCGCAGTACTACAATCTATTATATTTTAAAACTTAAAACATCCTCAAAATAAATTTTATTCAAATGACGTCATCTAAGTATAAATAGTCTAGTTCTCCTTATGAAAGCGGTGAATAGTTGATACATACACTTTTATTTCAGACTTCAGAATTAAATAACTTTGTATGAAAAAATTTCAGCAATTTTTATACAACTCATCTCACAATCACTTGTTTATATTCTCCATCCATTAAAATTAGGCTTCGTCGTAGAAATATTCAAAGTTTGATGATCATTTAAGCTCAAACATATTATAATTGAGTTGACAGGGAACCACAGAAAATCGGCAATACAGAAATTTACAGAAAATCGGCAAAAATAAAGCTATTTCAGGACGGATGCAACACTGAATATGAATTTAAAACTTTAAAACTCACGATTTTTTCAATGGGAAAAACAGATGAATGCCACATTTTATTTTGAAGTGGGTCACGTGATGTCTTTATATGTGTGTATTTTAAATTTTATTTAAAAAACTATGACCATATTTTGCTAAAAAAATTTTTTGTATTTTTTATGGGATAATTTGAATATTTCCTAACATTTTCGAGTACTTTGTGAATTTTAACTTTGCTAAAAATACGTTTGAAAAAATACAGTCCTATATGGGTTCAATGCATTTCATTTTTATAACCCAGGTTCAGTCTAAAACTAATTGGGCGATATTATTCATTTACATTCCCATATGTCCCACAGACCGTCTGAACAACATACTAAAAATTCATTCTGATAAAGTCATTTTTACGGCAGTTTTCGTCCGAAAGAACAGACAGAATTAACACAGTCAAACACTTTTGTACAGTGGGAAAAATAGTCAAATTTTAAAATAAAAGACTACGTATGCTCAAACGCTAAAACGAATAAGACCCATCTCAAGACTATTAGAACTACCAATCGAGATTTTTTGGTTTTCCGAATTTTTAACACATCGGTCTAATGCGTCCAGTCGCTAAATAAAAAATCTGATGTGGGCAGCACATGACTTTCCCTGCAGACTTATATACACATTCTCTTTATTTTAATTAAATTTAATTCACTTTTCGTTCTCATTTGGTAAATAGAGACTCATTTTCAAAGGTGGCTTAGAGAAAAAACGAAAATATCTCGAGAACGGCTAGTCCTAATGTAATGGAGTTGATCTTATCCTTTTCTTTGATAAAAATTACGTATAAAACAAGTATTTAATGGATATATTTGAGCATACGTAGTTTTTTAATTTAGATTTTGACTATTTTTGCCGGCCATTTTGCAAAAAAAGGCAGGTTGTTCTTTTCCGAATCGTACCAAAATCTAATCAGCACCAGAGTATCCTACAAGTAACTTATCTACCAAATTTTTTGAAATTTAGTCGATTATTATTTCAGCTAGAGTGGATACATGAAATTTTTACGGACCATTCCGCAAAAAAGGCGGATTCTGTTTTCACAAATCCTACCAAAACTAATCAGCACCAGGGTCTCACACAAGTGACTTACCTACCAAATTTTATAAAATTCGGTCCGTTAGTTTTTTAGTTAGAGTGGATACATACATTGCACAGACAGACACACACAGACGTCACGTTAAAAATAGTTTTTTCGCATTCTAGAGGTCTCGAAACTTGTAGATCCGTCGAAAACTCGAGTTGCGATTTTCGGCATGATACCAATACTTTGAATATACATTACTATGTATTTCAGGGAAGTAAAAATTATATTAAATAAGAACTGCGAATTTCGCATCATTTAAAATAATTATCCATGTTATGTTGTGTATTTAAACTCAATTTAAGAGACTGAAATACAGAGAAAACAAATTTGCGTCAGTAGGAAAAGTCATGCGATGCCCACATCAGGCCTAAATACCTGACTTTTAATTTGAAACAACCTGTACTTTAATAATGAACCAAAAGATCTGGCAATGTTATCGTAGCCGTGCACGAGATCTAGGTTTTGATATAAGTAGACAGCGATTTTATATTGTACACACACAAATTTTCCTCGTAATGCAGTAGCTGTTGTCCTGCAAAACAATTTGAAAAGTACAGAAGTATTGTTCCACATTGACACTGGGTATTGACAGAATGAATGGCGATGTTATTTATGTAGCCAGGACTTTTTTTTCTTTTTTTGCGCATTGTAGAAATCTGCTGATCCTTCACAGACACTATTTTTTTTTTTTTTTTTTTTTGCATTCGCTTTAAACGAATGAAGAAGTAAGCAATTCGGAGTTTAAAAACTTCAAGGACTTAAGATATTCCTGTACCCTCCTAAAATTCCCGCTCCGAATCAATTTTAATACGAATTAAGCAATCAAAAATGCTTTAAATCTGCTAATATATTTTAAATTCAGGAAAACTTAACACCCCTCCCCCCTCTAAAATCGCTAAACAGAATTAAAGCCGAAAATTACTACCCTAATCATAACTCGCCACTGGCATAACCCAACTACTGATTCAAGAATTGATAGTTACTAAATATGGACCACCCAGTTTCTAAAGCTTTGTATAGAGTCCAAGACTTTTGACAAAATATTTTATTTTAAGAAACAAATTATTCGATTATAGAATAAAACTTGTATACTCATAATGTGAATATATATGTGATACATTAAAGATAAAAAATTCAAAAGCTAGAAATCCTTTTTTCAGCTACTTTATTGACTGATCTACATTAACTTCTTACACGCATGAAAAGTGTAGTTAAAATTTAAAAAGGGAAATCTTTTTTTAAATTAAAAGATCCTTTTATGCAGTAAATTTACACATATGTAAATACCAGTACAAAGACAATAGGGAAAAATCGTACGAGTTTTAATAGTTTGTGCCGCGTATTCAAACGTCAGATCTACTGATTTGTCAAATTAACATAAACTTTTGAGCCTTTTAAATCTTGAGTCAAATATGAACTTCTGTAAAATTTAATTAGTGTTATTTCTTTGTTACCAATTTATTGCGATAATCCAGTGCTGCCGGGAACAGTTTGGCAACCACAGAGTTTGAAGAGAAAATTTAATCTGTGTATTTCATACTGTATTAGAGTATGTTTTGTTAAACATAGTTACATATCTCAACTTCATTCAGAGAAAATTTGAGAAAAGCCATTGTATTGAAGATAATTTTTTGAAAATAAACGTAAGCAACAGTAAATTTATTTAAAGTGTTGAAAATTAATGGGAAGTAAAATATCTGAACATCTCGAAAATATTTCATAACATTGAAACAAATACTACTTTTAGACTACGTGCTTCCGACAAATAGAATTCTGCAGCTTGAATACAAAAGAGTTTTATATTTATAAAAATAATTGTTTAAAAAGAATTTTTATTCCTAATATAAAGTGTTTTTTTTAATTAACAATCGTTGATTCAAAACACTTCCCGTCTCAATTAGTGTTTTGGCTGTGAAAATACAGCAGAATTACCCCATGTATGTAACTATCAAAATTTTTAATTCAAGACAATTTTACAAGTATATTACCACAAAACAGAAGTATCCGATTATTCAACAAAATCATTAGAGATCACCATTGACCTCGTGGTATTAAAAGATTAATATATACTTTATGCATAATGTGAGCATCTTTAAACTATAAATTTATTAAAGTATAACTTACTTTCAAGGAAGCTTGCAGTACCAAATGTTCACGTACTATGAATAACAGTTATATTTATGTTCTAGGAATTCTGCATCTGCTGCCAACTTTTTAGTCAAAGTGTAGCAAATAATTTCATGAAAATATAAGTCCGACCGGTCGGGCTGAGCAGAAGAGTTAGTAAGCGAATAATTCAAAACACATCACCAATAGTTTGAATGTGACCATCTTTCTTTCTTTTCTTTTTATGCGAGTACTTAAGAAGCAAATGGAGTTTAACCATGGGCTGAATCCTGTAACGTCCGTTCCCCCCCCCCCCCCCCATTGAAGGATATTAATTTCTACTGCTGGTAGCGGACAACTCTGTCGATTTGTCCCTTTTGTATTCGTATACAAACCATTTTATTCAATCATTGCTGATAATGGTCATCGCGATATTGGGAATTTGTTATAGTCTATAAGACTGTTGAAAGTTTCCGTACAATTTATTTTTTGATTTTCAAGGTTTTGAAAGCATTTTCCTTTTTCCTCCATATAACTTTCAGTTCATTATTACGTGTTTTAGATCATTGATTTTATGCACTTTATGCATTCCTCGCTTAGACATTTGTCCCGTTTACTTAGGAATTTTTCCTGTTAAGATCAATTTAGTTCTGAGTCTGTTTAAGAAACCGATACTTACATATTATCCTGTCGACCATTGGCGAACTTATAGCTGGCGACAAAAAGTTCACGAAACGTAGTCAATCAAACGTTGTAACCAAAATATTATCGCCAACTACGAAGTTTTGTTCACATTTAAAAAACTTTGCTTGCATTTTCATGCGATGAAGATGTAAACAAAATACTTAACACAAATTGACCCTTCGGCGACAGTTTTTTTCTAATGGCTACACGTTTCTGACAGTCTTTCACATTGCATCGCCACTGTTTGTCTGTTTTCAGATAAAGACCCATATCGTGGCCATTAACGCACATTTTTTTGGATGCCAGAATTCCGTATTGTTGAAAATAGGCCACTGCATGGTCTTCTGTAGTAGGTAAGTTCCAAATTTTGTTCGCATGAAATCTTCATCGCATGAAAATGTCAGCAAAGTTTTTTTAAATGTAAACAAAACTTCGTAGTTGGCGATAATATTTTGGTTACAACGTCTGATTGACTACGTTTCGTGAATTTTTGTCGCCAACTAAAAGTTCGCCAACGGTCGACGGGATAATACGCAAGTAGCAAGAGAATTTTTTGTAGTCTGTTTTGAGTAGTTTTAATTTTACGGTCATTGTTTTTGATATATGGATAGTTTTCCTTGCATTTGGATTCTTCCTATTTTTGGAGGGAACTGTCCTTTATTCTTTGTTTCGTTAAAGTTTTGATGTCTTCGGTTGTCACTAATCCATACATCGGAGTATATTTTTGTGTGACTGCCCTTTCAGCGAATTTATCCGTTTTCTCATTCAAAGTGATGCCCGCGTGTCCTGATACCCAAACGGATTGGATTTTAATTTTGTATTTTCTGCTTTTGTTTCTTATACTGTTAATAATTATATCTTTTCTATTGTTATCATTTTTTATTGCTTCTAATGTTGATTTGCTGTAAGTTATAATTACATTTTTTCAATTTTTATCCAGTATGTACTCTACGGCGTAATGGATTGCACAACTTTCTGCTATGTATATTGAGCAGCATTTTGGGATTTTTAAACTTCCCTCGCTATTTTCATCTGTATATATTCCAAATCCCATTCCGTTTTCCACTTTAGATCAATCCGTAGCTATCCAGTGTGTTTGCTTGTATTTTTCTTTTTCAAATTTTTCGAACACGGGGGGGGGGGGGGGGGGATACCGACATCTGTCAATTTGTAATTAGATTTTCCTTTCTTATGAGGTCTTTGGTGTTTTCCAGATTTTTAGTAACCCAGGTGTGCTTTTCTTGTATTTATTGCTTTCAAAATTCGTGTTTATATACTCTTTTCTTTTTATTATTTCATTCTTTAACATATTTTTTCAATTCTGTGGGTTTTACAGATGTCATAATCGGGTATGTTGAATTCTGTTCTCACAGCATCATTAACGGACCATTTCGGCAAGCCCCTGATGGCAATTCTGATTGCGAAATTTTAAAGTATGTCATATTTTAGTCTGATGAATTTTGGTTCCTCAATGATCTGTGTTTTTATGACTTGTTTTGTGCTTTTTAGTAGGATCTCATTGTTTAGACCCCAGTATTTGCTAGTTAGCCATTTCATTGTTTCTATCGATTTTTTAATTTCCCTGCAATACATGGTAATGTATAGGGAAAGTATTGGAATCATGCCGAAAATCACAACTCGAGTTTTCGACGGATCTATACGTTTCGAGACCTCTAGATTACAAAAAAATCATTTTTAGCGTGACGTCTGTGTGTCTGTCTGTCTGTGCAGATTTTGTATCCACTCTAACTAAAAAACTGATAGACCGAATTTCACAAAATTTTGTAGGTAAGTCACTTGTGGGCGGGGCTGGTGCTGATTAGTTTTGGGTACGATTCGGAATAAAAGAACCCGCCTTTTTTTGCGAAATGGCCCGCAAAAGCGTGTATCCACTCTAGCTGAAAAACTAATGTAACTCCTACTAATGTAATCTACCGAATTTCACAAAATTCGGTAGATGAGTCACGTATAGGTCACCCTGGTGCTGATTAGATTTTGGTACGATTCAGAAAGAAATAACCTGCCTTTTTTGTAGAATGGCCCGCAAAAATTGCCAAAATCTAAACTAAAAAGCTACGTATGCTCAAATATATCCATTAAATGCTTGTTTAATGCGTAATTTTTAACGAAGAATAAGACCAACCCCATTACACTAGGACTAGCCGTTCTCGAGATATATTAGTTTTTTTCGTATTTTTCCACCCCACCTTTGAAAATAAGTCCAGTTATCAAATGAGAACGAAAATTGAATTAAAAGTGAATTACATTTAATTGAAATAAATAGAACGTGGATATAAGTTTGCAGGGAAAGTCATGTGCTGCCCACATCAGATTTTTTACTTTGGTCTCCGTAATTTTTTGATGCTATTCCCAGTTTCATTTCTTATTAAAAGTTAGGCCTAAAATAGAGATGCTTTTTCCCATTTTATTTCTTTGTTATTCATAATGATTTGGCTGGTTAATTCTTTTCTTTTCGGAGAGAGATTTATGATTTTCGTTTTTCCGATTTATAATTCCTTGTTCTTCTCTTTGGTCCATTTTGTCATATTTTCTAGGTAGTTCTGGATTTTCCTGTAAGTTTCCTTCTCATCTTTATAGCTGATTATTACAGTAATAAAAATATAGTATCAATTTCCTTTTCTTTTTTATACTTTCCCTCAAATTATTCATGTATATATTAAATAGGAATGATATTACACACCCCTGTGGAACTCCTAGGTTGCTATCAGCCTGTTTGGTGCAATAGCTCTTCCATTTAACTTAGATTTTCCTGTTCGTTAAAAAGTTCTGTTTCCACTTGCAAATGTAAATAGGGCAATGGAAGGAAAGGAGATTCTTAATAAGGATTCGTCTGTCCACGATGTCATAATCACTTTTGATGTCATAAGCTATTGTTACCACAAATTTATTTTCCTGTCTATGATTCTAATTGAAAGGCATATGTCATCTAAACATTGTGTAGCATCTATCCCACTTCGAAAACCGTATATACTATCATTGAACACTTTATTTTTAATATCCCACAATTGGAGCCGATTTAAAATTAATCTTTCTGCAATTTTAGCGATCAAGCAGGTCACCGAAATAGGTCCGTAGTTTTCGACCTGCTATATGTTTTCACTTGGTTTATTAACTGGATATACCGTTGCAGTCTTCCAGTCATCTGGTATCTCGTATTTTTCAGATAGAGTTGGAAATGATATAGTAGATGCTTGATTGGAATTTTTCCGGGAGGTTAAGAATTTCGTTTTTACAGATTTGATCCGGTCCCGGCGTTTTGTCTTTTGTCTGATTAATTGCAAGGTCGATTTCTTGGGTAATAACTATTGGGATCTCCTCTTTACATTTGGTTTCTATATTGAGTTCCTGATATTCTATGCTTCTATTATGACTATACTTTAAGTATATTTCTGCTTGTTCTTCTTTTCCAATAATTTCTATTCCTTCCGCATTTGATATTGCTTTTTTATTCTACCCTGCTTTGCCAGTTTTTAAGGTTATTAAAAATTTTATAATAGCCTTTTGGAGATTTTATTTCTTCTAATTTCTTGTACCAATAATTTATATTTTCTTCTCTCATCGTTTTCCTGTACCTTGTGTTTTGTTTCTTATGTTAGGTCCAAGTTTCATCGCTTATTTCTCTGTTCGCTATTTTGTTGGACATTTTAGTCATAGCTCTATGTTTCGCACATTTTGTGTTCCCCCAAGGGGCGGTTTGTCTATAATTTGTTATTTTTAAAGTGTTCGTACTTTCCCTCTCTCATTTTTGATTCTGTTTTTCAATTTGTTTCTTCAATAGTTTGGATATTACCGTTGGTACTGTCTTTTTCTAGGATGTTTTTGTATTTTTTCCAATTTGTAAATTTCTTGTTTGTTTCCTTTTCCCCTTTTCTCACGTTATTGAGTATATTCGTGATGATCGGGTAGTGATCACTTCCGTTGTTGTTATCCATTATGTCCCATTGACATAAGTGCAGTATATCAGTGGATATAGTCGTGCCTTCTAGCCCTGATTTGACTTTGTTATTTCTTGTATATATTGGCTTACATTTGTTCAAAATATGGCTTTTTTTTTCCCCATTACCCATTCTAGTAATTTGATTCCTGCTTGGGTTTGGTTCTTATTACCCAATCCTTTGATTTTGACGTTTAGGTCCCCGCATAAGATAGATGGTTCTTTCCACAATGAGTCGATTGTGTTTATTTCTTCTTCTGTTAGTTGTCCCGGTCCTTTGTAAACGTTCATAAGTTTTATTTATTACTTTCCTTATATACATAATGTATAAGGAAAGTATTGTGACGAAGGTCGAAAATTCAAATTCGCGTTTTCGACGGGAGAGCACGTTTCAATCATCCCTGATCTCGAATCGAACATTTTTGAAGCGATGACTGTGTGTGTGTGTGTAACTAAGTATGTGTGTGTGTGTGTGTGTGTGTGTGTGTGTCAGTGAGTCTGTGGAGACGATAACTGACGAACGAATGGACCGATTCGAACGAAATTTGGTACAAAAATCACAATCCGTAAACACTGGAAGCCTATTGTTTTTGTACGCAATCGAATGTTCAGAACCCCCCTAAATATTTGAGTGAAATTTTAAAAAATTCGTCAAAAAATCAAAACCGCTAATAAAGTTACGCAGGCATTTCTTATGCAATTTTTCTATAGAAAACGATTGAGATAAATTCTAGAACACTAACATAGACCGTTCTGGAGATATTGCACATTTTTCAAAAAAATTATCAAAAGTAATAAAATAAAAAAAAAAATATTTCCTATTGAGAAACATGTTCACTTTTCATATGTAATACCATGCGATAAATTGGGTGACATCATTCTCGTGAATCTAGCTCGTTACATTCATGAAAAAAGATACTTTGAGTAATACTTTTGTATTTGAACGCCAATAGTTATTTATCTGCTGTAAGAATAACTTATTTCTTCGTCCATTACGCTTGGAGATATTTTGGCGACAAATTTGGCGAAATGTCGCCAACTTTGCGACTTTTTTTATTGTTGCCAAATTAACAAAAATCGTGCCAAATGGATAAAAATGACGCTAAATCAATCAAAATGATAACTAATTGAAGAAAATTCAATATCTTGGAAGGAATATAAGTATCTACTATAAGAACAACTTTTTTTAACTGTAAAAGTAGTAAATTCATTGCATTATACAAGGAAAGTCATGTGTTGCCCACATCAGATTTTTTTTTTTTATAAGTTTTATTTAGTTTGAGAAGGCTTAGATGAATCGCCATGAAACCCCTGCTGTTCCATTGTAGGATCCTCATCATAGATACGTGGGTTAGAACTACAATCAAGTACAGAAACAGTCTTATCAGTCAGGGGAATAGATACCTTTTTTCTAGTCTTATTAAAAAGAAATTCAAAGGGGTTACTACTTGGTCCCGAAAGGGAAGAAGAGGGGTGGGGCGAAGTTTGTGATAAAGTGCCTGTTAAGTGGAAGATGAATAACAGCTATATTTATGTTCTAGGAATTCTGCACCTGCTGCCAACTTTTTAAGTAAACTGTAGCAAATAATTTCACAAGAACAATATGTCGATATAAAAGTTTTATCACATCGTCCGACCGGTCTGGGTGAACGGAAGATTTAATAACCGGATAATTCTAAACACATCACCAATAGCTTGAATGTGAACAAATACTGTAAGATTAATCACTATTGTTCAGGTATTTTCACAAGTATTTACAAAATAGCCTACCGGTAGGACTGGATTGTACGTATCCTGGTACGACCTTGTGATTTTAGTTTGGCATATGCGACAAGTGGAATCATTTCAGAATTAAAACGTTAAGTGACAGCGATTCTAGTTTTCGTAGACATGACTTTTGAACAATTAAATCGCCATTCGTATTTTCCCTGCATTTGTAATAATAAAGGAAGTTGTCTGTGTTGTCTGTAGCGAAACATTTATAGGTCGTACTGCTATGGAATTTAGTAAACAGGCAATTCAGGGACCGTGATGATAAGCTTCGGCGAGATTTTTTTTTTTAATCTAATTATTCCTCGAGTCATTTTATGTTTTATTACGATTTTCAGACAAATCGGTTCAGTGTTGATAAAAAATATTATTGCAGATTTTCTATCTAAACACCATCTGAAGGACCGAGAAATTCTCTTTTCAACAAAATTTAAACGAAATGCATAACCATTATAACTGACGAATTTTCGAGAGTTTTTAAAATTTTGTGCAAAAAAATTCACAAATTCATGTTATAACGCATTTCAGTACGCAAATAATTTTGGCCGCGTCAGTCCGACAGTCTATTGTCTTGTGGCCAGACCGAGCCGAGGTCTGGTTCTACATTTATAAATTTCTTAGAACTCGCCCAGGGTTCAAGCACTGGTGCTCTCGGGTCAGGGCGGGCCTTTGCAATGTTTGAAAATTCGACCATGTACACTTCAAGGTTGAACCATTTTTGAACCACCAACCACGCCAAGTCTGATACTAATTGAAAAAATATGATGTGGACAGCACATGACTTTCCTTATATAATGCAATGAATTTACTACTTTTACAACAAAACATCTAGGTTTTTCGTATAGTAGATATTTATATTCTTTCCAAAATATTGAATTCTCTTTAATTAGTCGTCATTTTCATCGATTTAGCGTCATTTTTATTCATTTGGCGAGATTTTCGTTAATATGGCAACATTTAAAAAAGTCGCCAAGTTGGCGACATTCCACCAAATTCGTCGTCAAAATCTCGCCAAAAGTTATGGACGGAGAAATAAGTTATTCTTATAGCAGATAAATGACTATTGGCGTTCAAATACAAATGTATTACTCAAAGTATCTTTTCTTATAAATGGAATGAGCTAGATCCACGAGAATGATGTCACCCAATTGATCGCATGATATTACATATGAAAAGTGAACATGTTTCTCATTTTCATATTTTTTTTAATTTATGGGATTTTTTTTATAAATTTATTTGAAAAATGTGCAATATCTCGAGAACGGTTTATGCTAGCGTTCTAAAGTTTATGTCAATCATTTTCTAAAGAAAAATTAGATAAGAAATATCTATTTGGGCAACTTTATTAAAGATTTTGGATTTTTGAAGATTTTTTCAAAATTTCACTCGAAAATTTAGGAGGTTCTGAACATTCGATCGAGTTTAAAATCAATAGGCTTCCCGTATTAACGGATCGTGATATTTGTGCCAAATTTCATTCGAATCGCTCCATTCGTTCGTGAAATATCGTCTCCACAGACTCGCACACACACATACATCACCTCAAAAGTGTTTGATTCGTGATCAGGGATGCTTGAAACGTGCTCTCTCGCTGAAAACTAGAATTTTCAACCCCGTCACAATACTTTCTTTATACATTATGTATATAAAGAAAGTAATATAAGAGAACTTATACAATATATGAAATGTGAATGAAAGTGAAACTAGTATGTATAGTATCCTCTGCCTTATATGCGCCAGCAGCTTATGATAGTGATCAATATTGAAATACATACATGGAGTGTGATGAATTACTGAATTTCCTAGCGCACATTTTTATTCTAAATTGTTTAAGTTCACTTGTCATGTTCACTATCAGAATGTAATATTTAAATTTAGATATTCAAATTAGTATTCCTTTCAGACATCGCGTAAAAATTTATAAAAAAATATATATATTTTAAAAATGAACAACTGATCTGTTACTACGGTGAATTGGTGCATTTAACCGATATCCATATACAATTGTAACACAGTTTTCATCCATAGAGTATTTAAAATTACTATTTTTTTTTCGTATATAATATACTAACTCTAGTGTTTCAGAAATTATATCATTTTGTAATTAATAAAAATGTCTATAAAAATTCTCTTGAAATCGAGGAAAAATATTTCTATTTCATGAGATAACAGTTAACTCAAATAAACAAAATATACACACCCGCATCAATCCTTTTCAGTAGGATTCTCAGTTCACTAAATTCTGAGGCATCATAAGGATCATTAAATTTAATTCTTAAATAAGTCCGTGTAAATAATGCAAAAATAATCTATATAAAATACTATAAATTTCATCATTATTGTAAAATCTTCAGATAGAATTGATATATAAGGTCCACGATGTATCTCCATGTTTTACAAGAAATCTCATCTGCGGGCGTGGAATTGTGGATAAATTTTCCATCTACCCCCTTCGTTCCCTGAAATAAAAAGGAACACAAAATTCTACCTCCTTTCAACCCTCTTTCAAACCGGTATTTTGCCCACTTGTACATGAGGACAGTGACACAGGCAAAATGCAGCCATAATACCGGCTTTAAAATATGCATGAGAACGGGGCATTTAAAATTAGCAAATCCGGATATAAAGTTGTAAAAATGCGTTAATATTTGTGGCAGCACAAGAAGCCAACCGTAGACAGCGTTCTGAAACAGTCAAAAAGTATTCACGATGTACTGTAATATTTAATCAAAATGCCAAAATTGGAAAATGTTTACTCAATGTGTATGAGCAGATAAAAATGGCTGAAGACCCACACATACAGAAAGAGTATAGTACACTATGCATTTTCAATTTTTCAAAATGGAGCTAATATGGAAACTACACCAATTGTTCTTTGGAAAACGTTAATTAGACAAGAAAGATCAATCATGTTTAAAGCATTGATTATGAAACACTTTCCGATTTCAATTCAATTTTATTTAAACATGTTTAAAGTGAAATACATTCCTCGGTAATATTTTAAAACTTATAATAAATTAATGTAGTATTGTGATATTTGAAAACTTAAACCTTCGTCGAAAAAACATGAACATCATTCAAATGACGGCATTGAAATATAAATTGTCTTTTTTAAACTTCTCTAAAATGTAATACATTCCTCGGTAATAATTTTAGAATTATCATAATACTACGATAATTTATTATATTTGAAAACTTCATCGAAGACAACTGAAATTCATTCAAATGACGTCATAGAAAAAATAACACGCCTGAATCTCTATAAAAACAGCATTTAATTCATAAATAATTTCCCATTCATGTCATTCATCACAATATTATAATAATTTTACTTAAAAATTAAGACCATGGAGCTACAAGTAATTAAACTCTATGCGTAAAACTTCATCGAAAAAATAGTCCTCCTCTTTTTAAAATCAAGTATTTCATTCATATCAGCTATGCAGACTCCATGAACTAAATGATTTTGTGTTAAAGAAATACAGCAATTCTAATACAACTCATTCTAGATATTTTGCCGTTTACATTTTACATAGGTGAAAAATAGGCTACGTTGTAAAAATAATCAAATTTGGAGGAGCCTTTAACTCAAATATATTGTAAATGCGTTGTTTCAGTATGTATGTAGATGCACAAAATTTAAGCAAAAATAAAGTGGTTTTAAGACGGATACAACACTCAATATGTATTAAAAAGAACTTTAAAAATCACGATTTTGAGACAAGATGGATGCCATATATCATTTTGAAGTGGGTCATGTGATCTTTTCATATCATGTTCACGTGATCGATTCATATAAGAAGTGTAATTAGTATTTAAGTTATTTAAAAAACTACTGAATATATTTCACTGAATTTTATTTTGTATATTTTATAAACAATTTGAATATTACCTAACATTTTCGAAGCAATTTGTGAATTTTAAATTCGCTTAAAAAATGTTTGAAAAATTAGGTCCCATAGGGCTCAATTTATTTCATTTTTTCAACCCGGGTTCAATCCAAAACTAATTGGGTGATATTATTCATTTATATTCCCAAAAGTCCTACAGACCGTCTGAACAACATACTAAAATTTCATTTTGATTAAGTCCTTTTTACGGTTGTTATCGTGCTAACGGACAGACAGACAGAATGAACAAAGTCAAACACTTTTCAACTTTGTTGTAAAGTGTTAAAAATGGAAGTGCATGGATAACTTGCAAACCTAAAAGCCAATGAAGACTGTAGTAATAATTATTTTATCTACAGAAAGATGAATTGCGTCAATACTTGAGGTAAATAAAACTTAATTGTAAACGTGCAAGAAAACCTAAAACCCCGCTCTACCAAATTCAATTTATTAGAAGCATTTAATATATGATCTATATAGTTGAAAAACTAAAATTCACCAACGGTTTGAGTTCAAATTAACCCATTTCTATAACTAAAGTTCATAATTTATAAGGTTTCTCATATTTCAGTAAAAAATTTTAATTTATTTTCATAATTATGTCCCCATAGAAATCATTCACGTATAATGGGTGGAATAAAACAAACCCGGGTGAATAGTCTGTCAGTTTCTGAATTATATTCAAGAACTGAATTCTGAGAATTCAATCTCGTTTGATTGTGGATTATGCCTGGTAAAATAGATAAAATGAATATATATATATATATACAGGGTGTCTAGTGCTATCGATGCCCAATGGCTATTTCCTCAACCGTTAGTCAGAGATATACTTCCAATTGTAAAAATGTTTTAAATTTTAAAATCTATTATCTTAGAAACAGTTTAAATCAATAAATACATTTCTGAAAGAAATACGAAATATAAATTTACATACTGTCCCACCAATTATATTTAGGAAAATCTTGGCCATACAATTTCATGCAAAATAAAAAAAAAATCTGCCTTTTACGTCTAAAATTCACAGAGTTATGAAGCATTAAGCTTTGTGACTTAGTCGCTTTTCCTCGCATAAAAATGCCCC
The DNA here is from genome assembly GCA_951213105.1 of Amaurobius ferox. NCBI lineage: Eukaryota > Metazoa > Arthropoda > Arachnida > Araneae > Amaurobiidae > Amaurobius > Amaurobius ferox. The sequence goes on along the minus strand of OX578155.1, from coordinate 51,930,926 downwards.
GTTTCAGGCAACCAACCAATCAGGGACCGAATTGACCATTTCTTAGCATAAAAAGTGTTCCAAATTTAAACAGCTATTGGTCTGTCAATTTTGGTCGTAAAAGGATTTTTTTTATTTTGCATGAAATTGTACGAGGATAATTTCCCCAAATATAATTGGTAGAACCGGGAGACTGTATAAAAATTTATATTTCGTATTTTTCAGAAATGAATTTATTGATTTAAACTGTTTCTAAGATAATAGATTTTTAAATTTAAAACATTTTTGCAATTGGAAGTGTATCTCTGTGACTAACGGTTGAGGAAATAGCCATTGGTCACCGATAGCACTGGACACCCTGCATAAGAAATTTAATAGTTAGACCATTAAAGTTGTGCATTTGTGCTAACGCTGCGATGTCCGTTCAACCTTCTAAATTTTTGCTCTAAATACCTTTCAGAATGGTTAGTTTCAATCTTTTAACTATTCGGGCTTTTTAGCAATTTGCCTTAAGATTTTTTTCAGCTCGCCTTAAACAGCTAAGTATGCACGTTGTTAGACCCAAACCATCCGACTTACCAGAAAGTGTAATGTATCTGTTTGGACTTGTGGGACTGTGCTTTCCAACTTACACCTGAAAGTAGTGGGGATGGGGACTGCATCCAGAGCGACAGTACCCATCTTTCGCTACAGCCAATCTCTCTACAAGATTTATTTACATGCATAATTAATGTGCCCTTACTCTGCGTGAACTCTGGGCAACTTTGGGGCAGAGCCAGGAGTCGGATCGACTGATTGCAATCCCCGTGCCTGAACCTCTGGGCTGTCCTTCTCCAGGAAAATATTCTTATTAGAATTTTAACTACACCGAAAAACATTTTGTTGATATGAGACATAAGTTTTCATAACAGTATGTTCTGTGCCAGAAATAAATTAATTCAAATAAAAATATTTTATTTTACAGTATCAAATTTTAGAAAAACTACTTTACACTCATTTAATGTTTCATTAGGAGTAAATATTATAAAATGACAAAATTAGGAATGTGAGAATGTAATCTACTTTAACCAGCTTAAATGCGCAAATCGCAGTGAATAGAAGTAAACAATAAATGCATTTGAAACTTGAAGCCGCAAACACTCCTTGGTTGTACAAAATAGCTTTGTGCAACCCCACCGATTCTTCTTTCTGTACCGGCTTTTAAACTGAGAGTATATTTCAGTTTGTGGGTGTTTTTAAAAGCTTGTCCACTTTTATACATCTTCTAATCTAGTTTTTAACCGTTTCAGTCATTATCAGCTGTTCATTGACTGTTCCGTCTCCGATAATATCGCCGTCACTACTTTCGGGAACATCCTCCTTTACCTCATCAGCCAAGAACTCGTTCGCGACTGCATGAAGTTCTGCCTCATGCCGATCTTCAACGAGATCTTTGTTGGCCGGCATAGGTTCTTCCGGCTTTTGCAATTCTGTCACACTCAGTCTTTGCCGCTGTCGACAAAATGTTTCTCTAAACATTTTTCTGACCTCTTCAAAACTTAAACATATGATTAATAAGTATAGAGTTGCAAGCATTCCTAAAACAAATAAATACTTTAACTTGTTATACATCCAGCAGAAAATTGATATCAGAAATATCATACTCAAATTTACAAACACAAGATATGGTGTCAAACTGTCAAAAAGATGAAGAAATCTTATCATGTACTTATTGCTCTCTAATGCCACAAAAGTGAGTCTACAACTTATGTTGATGCAATAACTGCATATCACCGTTAAAATCCAGAAATGCACAGAATAGTCCAATTCAATATAGCCATAAGACACCGTTTTGCCTGTCCATTCTGGCGGAATATCCATACAGAAGTATGTGATGCAAGACGCAATGATGAAAGACCAGTTGGGAGCTCGAATCCAGTTTGTGCACATCTTGGATCTGTAAAAAAATATGTACATTACTGTACTCCCAATTAAATTATTCATAGAAAGATATAATTTTCTTGAATATTTTACATTTTATATTTCCCAAACTTTAGCGGTAACTTACTAAAAGCCTATTTTATGACGCAATTTGCGCAATAACCATTACCCCCCCCCCCCCTCAATTACAACAGGGCCGAAGTTTGAATGAAAAAAATCTGATGTGGGCAACACATGACTTTCCTTATATAATGTAATGAATTTACTACTTTTACAGTAAAAATAGGTTTTTCTTATAGTAGATACTAATATTCTTTCCATGATATTGAATTTTCGACAATGAGTCGTCATTTTTATTGAGTAAGCGTCATCTTTATCTATTTGGCGAGAGTTTCGTTAATTTGGCACCATTTCAAAAAGTCGCCAAGTTGGCGACATTCCGCCAAATTCGTCGCCAAAATTTCGTCAAGCGTTATGCACTAAGAAATAAGTTATTCTTACATCAGATAAATGACTATTGGCGTTCAAATACAAAAGTATTACTCAAAGTATATTTTTTCATGAATGGAACGAGCTAGATCCACGAGAATGTCACCAAATTTATAGCATGGTACTACATATGAAAAGTGAACATGTTTCTCAATAGGAAATATTTTTTTTTATTTTATATGACTTTTTGATAATTTTTTTTAAAAAATGTACAATATCTCGAGAACGTTTCATGTTAGCGTTCTATAATTTATGTCAATCGTTTTTCAATGAAAAATTACATAAGAAATGTCTATTTGCGTAACTTTATTAGTGGTTTTGATTTTTTGACGATTTTTTCAAAATTTCATTCGAAAATTTAGGGGGGTTCTGAGCATTCCATTACGTATAAAAACAATAGGCTTCCAGTGTTTACGGATTGTGATTTTTGTACCGTATTTGGTTCGAATCAGTCTATTCGTTCGTCAGTTATCGTCTCCACAGACCCACTGACACACACACACACACACGCATCACTTCAAAAATGTTTGATTCGTGATCAGGGATGCTTGAAACGTGCTCTCCCGTCGAAAACTTGAATTCGAGACCCCGACACAATACTTTCCTTATACATTATGTATATAAGGAATGTAAAAAAAATCTATGGTGGCTCTAGCCGAAATATTTGCTTGATTAAATGTTATATAATAAAACTCCAATGTTCATTAAACTAGCATGTAGTTTTCGTCAAGATTTTTTCTGGATACTCCAGTCAAACTCCGTTAAAATATATAAAGTTCTTTCAAGTACTTATTCAATAAACGATATATTCCATACTTAAAAATATTTTAATAATTCATCAACTAGGCGTAATTTTCTTTAATTTGGTCATTTCAGAAGAAATTTTTGTCAATCAAGTTCGCGATACGTTGTTAAATTATTCCCAAGTTTGCCAAATACATCACCAAGTGTTACAAACTGAAAGAGCATTTGTTATATACTAAAATCTATGCCAGTCATATGACGGAAATCAGAATTTTTATACGCAATTTTTGACAATAAAATGAATAAGATCAACCCTATTACGATAGGACTAGTCGTTCAAGATATTTCAGTTTTTGCTACAACAGTTTTGAAAATGTTATTAAAAATAATCAAATACAAATTTAGGGGTTATACCCAAAGATATTTAATTTAAACAAGTGGTAAATATTTTACAAGGAAAAGACAATTCAAAAATGGAGCCAAGCACAATTACAAAAAAAAATGATGTCGGAGATAACTGAAGAGGTTTGATATGCATAAAGTCGAAAACGAGCCCCAACTTAAAATTTGAACAGGATCAAAATTACAAATGAAATCATGGTAGTTATAAAAAATCTGATGTGGGAAGCACATACATGACTTTCCTTATATAATGCAATGAATTTACTACTTTTACAGTTAAAAAAAAAAATAGATTATTTTTATAGTACTTATATTCTTTACAAAGATATTAAATTTTCGTCAATGAACAGTCATTTTCCATGTCGTCATCATCAATGAGTCGTCATAGATTTAGTGTCCTTTTTATCCATTTGGAGAGTTTTTCGTTAATTTAGCAACATTTAAAAAAGTCTCCAAGTTGGCGACATTCCACCAAATTCCTCGCCAAGCGTTACGGACGAAGAAATAAGTTATTTTTACAGCAGATAAATGTCTTTGCGTTCAAATACAAAAGTATTACTCAAAGTATCTTTTTCCATGAATAGAACGAGCTAGATCCACGAGAATGATGTCACCCAAATTATCGCATGGTATTGCATATGAAAAGTGAACATGTTTCTAAATAGGAAATATATATTTTTTTATTTTATATGACTTTTTGATAATTTTTTTGAAAAATGTGCAATATCTCGAGAACGGTTCATGTTAGCGTTCTAAAATTTATGTCAATCGTTTTCTAATTAAAACTTATAAGAAATGTCTATTTGCTTAACTTTATTAGCGGTTTTGATTTTTTGACGATTTTTTAAAGTTTTACTCGAAAATTTAGGGAGGTTCTGAACTTTCAATAACGTCTAAAAACAATAGACTTCCTGTGTTTACGGATTGTGATTTTTGTACCAAATGTCGTTCGAATCGGTCCATTCGTTCGTCAGTTGTCTCCACAGACTCACTGACCCCCCCCCCCCCCCCCCACACACACACACATACTTTCACTCACAGACATCGCTTCAAAAGTGTTTGATTCGTGATCAGGGATGCTTGAAACGTGTTCTCCTTTCGAAAACTCGAATTCGAAATTTCGTTCCCGTCACAATACTTTCCTTATATATTATGTATATAAGGAAAGTAATAAATAGGTATTCATAAAGAAGGATATTACAACAAATTAAAATTAAGGTCTTTTCAAAGATGAGCTGAAAGTTATCTTTAACAACATATTGGGCAAGAGCCGTAGAAAGTTTACTATTCTTGACGTCACGAGCGTATTCGGGTAACCGGATTTAGTACTACCGATGTAAAATATATAATCACTATCAGGAGTTACCAGGAGTAACGCGTACACCGACATGGCTTTTAAAGTTATCAATATCCCCTAACTTATCGGTGCGAATACCATTAAATAAAGTAGTAATATATCCGTGAGCGGGTTTGAAACCACATTCATGGCAAAATTGAATAAGGGGACGTAAAATCTTAGGATAAGGAAAACTGGAATTATACGGCCGACATGCAATGACAGCAACAAGTTTAGCATCAGGTTAAGTGAATTTATGGCGGACATGCGCAAAAATCTTATAAAGTCAAAGGAATAATAGCGGTCTCAAGATTAAAGATAAAGTCAATTTCATAATTTAAAACCGAAATAGAAGAGCAAACACTAAATGCACGATTAAAAAAATCTGATGTGGGCAACACGTAACTTTCCTTATATAATGCAAAGAATTTACTACTTTAACAGTTAAAAAAATGTTATTCTTGTAGTAGATACTTCTATTCTTTCCAAGATACTGAATTTTCATCAATTAGTCGTCATTTTCATTGATTTAGAGTCATTTTTATCAATTTGGCGTTTTTATCAATATTTTTTGTTAATTTGGCTACAATTAAAAATGTCAAGTTGGCGATATTCCACCTAATTTGGCCCCAAAATCTCGCCAAGAGTTATGGATGGAGAAATAAGTTATTCTTACAGTAGATAAATGACTATTGGCGTTCAAATATATATGTATTACTCAAAGTATCTTTTTTCATGAATGTAACGAGCTATATCCACGAGAATGATGTCGCCAAATTTATCGCATGGTATTACATATGAAAAGTGAACATGTTTCTCAATAGGAAATATTTTTTTTAATTTTATATAACTTTTTGATAATTTTTTTTTAAAAATGCGCAATATTTCGAGAACGGTTTATGTTAGCGCTCTAAAATTTATGTCAATCGTTTTCTAATGAAAAATTACAAAAGAATATGCGTAACTTTATAAGCGGTTTTGATTTTTTGACAAATTTTCAAAATTTCACTCGAAAATTTAGGGGGGTTCTGAACATTCGATTGCATATAAAAACAATAGGCTTCCAGTGTTTGCGGATTGTGATTTTTGTACCAAATTTCGTTCGAATCGGTCCATTCGTTAGTCAGTTATCGTCTCCACAGACTCACTGACACACACACAAACACACTTCACACACACAGAGACATCACTTCAAAAATGTTTGAATCGTGATCAGGGATGCTTGAAACGTGCTCTCCCGTCGAAAACTCGGAATTCGAATTTTCGACCCCGTCACAATACTTTCCTTATACATTATGTAAATAAGGAAAGTAATAAGTATTAAAATAAGCTTTTCTTAGAGGATATAGGATGAGAAGAATTAGCAGGAATACACGAGTTCGTAAAAGTGGGTTTACGGAAATCAGAAGTTTAAAAACGGGAAGAAAGTGCGGGTAACAGTTACTGTTTCGTATAGAGCCACTGATGAATGGTATAGTATTGCCCGAAAGCGCTCTGGATTTTTAAAGCTATGCACATCTTGTAGGATGATTTTATTAAATGACCTTTTATCTATGATGTTGAGTGAATTTAGAATAGAGGTGAATTTTACGGAAATATTAAAGCAAATTAGAATCACCAATGTCTGCTCCAAACTTCCGTTCAACTTCACGTAGAAAAATGTCAACTTAAATTATTGGATAACACGATAAAAGCGTTTCAAACTCTTATCCTGCATTTATATTTCGGAATTAAACAAAACCAGACGAACACCGTAGTCTCCTCTAAAATTATTTAAGAAATTTTTGGTATTTATATTTCGGAATAAATCTGATGTGGGCAGCACATGACTTTCCCTGCAGACTTATATTCACGGTCTCTATTTTAATTCAAATCACTTTTAATTTAATTTTCGTTCTCATTTGATAACTGGGCTTACTTTCAAAAGGTGGCGTAGCGAAAACACAAATCCTAAAATATCTCGTGAACGGCTAGTCCTAGTGTATGGGTCTTATTTTCTTCGTTAAAATTTACGTGTAAAACAAGCATTTAATGGATATATTTGAGCATACGTAGTTTTAGATTTTGACGATTTTTGCAGGCCATTTTGCAAAAAAAGGCAGTTTATTTTTTCCGAATAGTACCAAAATCTAATCAGCACCATGGTTACCCACAAGCAACTTATCTACTGAATTTTGAAAAATTCTGTCCATTAGATTTTCAGCGGATACAGGCTTTTGCGGGCCATTTCGCAAAAAATGGGCGGATTTTTTTATCGCAAATCTTACCCAAAACTAATCGGCACCAGATTCGCCCATAAGTGACTTACCTACCAAATTTTATGAAATTCGGTCAATTAGTTTTTTAGTTAGAGTGGATACAAAATCTGCCCAGACAGACAGACACGTCACGCTATAAATGGTTTTATCGTATTGCAGAGGTTTCGAAACGTGTAGATCCGTCGAAAATTAGAGTTGCGAATTTCGGCATGATTCCAATACTTTCCCTATACATTACCATGTATTGAAGGGAAGTAAAAACCAGACAAATTCACGAGTCTCCGCTTTTACATGATTTTAAAATATCTGGTGTGGGCAATACATGTATTGCCCACACCAGATATTTTAAAATCATATCACTTGCTCTACATATAATGCTTGCTCTACATATATTGTCACTTTTTCTACATATATTGCTCACTTGCTCTACATATAATGCTATAAATTTTCTTTTACAGTGAAGACATTTATAAAATCGACTACATAATGTTTTTAATGTTAAATTGTATCTTGTACGCTTTTCCCGATGACACCATGCAAATCGTCTTGAAATGGACAATTAACTTATTCATTTAACTCAGAATGGACAATTATTAATATTGATAGCATCCGCGATAAAGAATGTAGTCCATATATTAAAGTATTTTTATTCATTAATTTGGCGTAATTTTCGTTAAGTTTGCATCATTTTTGCAATTTAACTATATTTTAGTCAATCTGGGGACATTTTCGTCAATCTGGACAATATTGCCAAAACGGCGATATTTCGCTAAATGAGTCAACAAATTTATCGCCAAGAGTTACAGACAAGTGAAGAACAATTCTTATATGACTGTTGGCGAATCATTAGACATCAAAATACAAAGCTACTATAAAGTATCTAATCTCCTGAATGGAACGAACTATGAGAATGATCTTAACATATCAATCGCATAATATTACGTATGGAAAGTGAACATATTTCAACAGAGTTAATACTTCTTAAGTTTTTTGATAAAAGATGTTTGAAAAAATATGCAATATCTTGAGAAGGGTTTATTCCAGTGTTCTAAAATTTCCGTCAATCGTTTTCCAATAAAAAATTATGTATGAACATCATTGAATGTTCTAATTCTCTTAAAAGTTTCTCATAATTTCATTCTGAAACATGAAGTAAGGGGGGGAGGGTTGAATATTCAACTACTTAAGAAAGTAATATTCCTCAATTTTTCACGGATTTGTAATTTCTGTACCAAATTTCGAATAAAACACTCCATTTGTTCGAGAGATATTGTCTCCAGACTTACGAACAGACACACACACATCACCGCAGAAACTATCTTGAGTTCAGGAATGTTTGAAACCTGCTCTTCCGTCGAAAACTCTGAATGCGAATTTTCGACCCCTCACAATGCTCTTCCAATGCATTATGACATCCATACAATTATACCATCAAAATTTGAAACATTTTAAAATGAAGGAATAGGTATGCTCAAATGTATCCATTAGAAGCTTGTTTTATACATAATTTCACTCCAAAAGGAATAAGACCCATCTCATGACTAGAACTAAGCGTTAGAGATAATTTGACTTTTCGAATGTTTATGAAAAATTCAATTAAATAAGAACAACGAATTTCGTAAACGAAAAATTCAATTAAATAAGAACCAAGAATTTCACGTCTCCTAAAATAATTAACCGTGCTACTCTGTAATTAAACTCAATTTAAGAAATTTTGCAATACAGAGGAAACGAATTTGTCTGTGGGGAAAGTCATATGCTGCTCACATCAGCCATAAACATCTTATCTTTAATTTTAATTACTCCGTACTTAATTTATGTACCAAAAATTCTGTCAATGTTATATAGCCGTTTCGAGAGTTCCAGACTTTCATATAAGTAGACAGGCCTTTCATACAATATATTGTACACACAAATTTTCCTCGTAATGCTATAGCTGCTGTCCTGCAACATGTTTTCAAATGTAGAAAAATACTGTTCCGCATTGACAGAACGAAAGGAGATTTTATGCAGATAGGAAATTTTTTTTTTTCGTATTCTAAAAATATGCAGATACTTCGCCGATCCTAAATTATTTTACACTCGCTTTAAATGAATAAAGCAAACAATTTGGCGTTTAAATACTCTAAGAGCTTGCTATTCGCGAAATTTCTGAACCCTCTCCCCCCCTCATCCCCTAAAATTCGCCAAATAGCGGACAAATTCGCGATGCGAATCAATATTGGCACGAATTAGGCAATAAGAAAATGCCTTAAAATTGTGAATATATTTTAAATTCGCGAAAATGTAACCGCCCCCTCCTAAAATTCGCTAATCAGAATTAATGCAACAAATTACTACTCTAATCATAACCCACCACTGGCAATACCCATCTACTGATTCCAGATTGTCTGGCAACAAAATATGGACCACACAGCAAACAGTTTCGGGTCGAGACCATGGCTTTTGATCAAATATTTTATTTTAAGAAACAAATTATTCTATTCCAGAATAAAATCTGCATAATCATAATGCGATTGTATATTTGATGAATTAAGATACAAAATTCAAAAGCTAAAAATGGTTTTTTGATCTACTTTATTGACTGATCTACATTATCATCTTATACGCATGAAAAGTGTAGTTAAAATTAAAAAAAGGGAAATCCTTTTTTTTTTAAATGAAGAGATCCTTTTTTGCAGTAAATTAACACATATGAAAATATCAGTACAAAGACAATAACGAAAAATCTTACGAGTTTTAATAGTTTAAATATTCAAACTTGAGATCTACTGATTTGTCAAATGAGCATCAACTTTGAGCCTTTTAAATCTGAATAATGTCAAATATGAATTTCTGTAAAATTTGATGTGTTATTTCTTTGTTACCAATTTATTGCGATAATCCAGTGCTGCCTGAAACAGTTTTGGTACCGCAGAGTTTGAAGAGAAAATTTAATCCGTGTATTCCATACTGTATTAGAGTATGTTTTGTTAAATATAGTTACATATCTCAATTTTATTTAGGAAAAATTTGCGAAAAGTCATTGTGTTGTAGATAATTTTTTAAAATAAACATAAGCAACAGTAAATTACTTAAAGTGTTGAAAATTAATGGGAAGTAAAATATCTAAACATCTCAAAAATATTTCATAACATTGAAACAAATACTACTTTTAGACTACAATGCTTCAGATAAATAGAATTCTGCAGCTGGAATGCTAAAGAGATATATATATATATAAATAATTGTTTAAGAAGAATTGTTATCCTTGATATAAACTTTTTCTTTTAAATTAACAATCTTTGATTAAAAACACTTCCCGTCTCAATTAGTGTTTTGCCAGTGAAAAGACAACAAAATTACACAATGTATGTAACCCCGGCCACACATATAGCTACCGTAAACCCTAGGGTTGGTCGTGTGGTCTGGGTCTTCAAACATGTATGTTACTATCAAAATTTTTAATTCAAGACAATTTTACAAGTATATTCCCTCAAAACAGAAGTATCCGATTATTCAGCAAAATAAATCGAGATCACCATTGACCTCGTGGTATTAAAAGATTAAAATATACTTTATGCATAATGTGAGCATCTTTAAACAACAAATTAATTAAAGTAACTTACTTTCATGGAAGCTTTCAGCACCAAATGTTCACGCACTATGAATAGCAGTTATATTTATGTTCTGAGAATTCTGCACCTGCTGCCAACTTTTTTGTCAAAGTGTAGCAAATAATTTCATGAAAATCTAAGTCCGACCGGTCTAGCTGAAGATAAGAGATAATAAGCGAATAATTCAAAACACATCCCCGATAGTTTGAATGTGACCATCTTTCATTTTTTTCTTCTCATACGAGTAGTTAAGAAGCAAATGGAGTTTAACCATGGGCTAAATCCTCTAACGTGTTTTTTCTCCCTCCATTGGAGGATATTAATTTCTACTGCTGGTAGCGGACAATTCTGTCTATTTGTCCCTTTTGTATTCGTATACAAACCATTTTATTCAATCATTGCTGATAATGGTCATCGCGATATTGGGAATTTGTTATAGTCTATAAGACTGTTGAAAGTTTCCGTACAATTTATTTTTTGATTTTCAAGGTTTTGAAAGCATTTTCCATTTTCCTCCATATAACTTGCAGTTCATTATTACGTGTTTTACATCATTAATTTTTTTGCACTTTTAGCATTCCTCGCTTATACTTTTGTACCATTTACTTAGGAATTTTTCCTATTAGGATTGACTTAGTTCTGAGACTGTTTAAGAAAACTGCTTGTATTCTGTTTCGGGTAGTTTTAATTTTACGGTCATTGTTTTTAATACATGGATATTTTTCTTGTATTTGGATTGTTCCCATTTTCAGAGGGACCTGCCCTTTATTCTTCGTTTGGTTAAAGTTTTTATGTTTTCGTTTGTAACTATTGCATACATTGGAGTATATTTTTGTCCGACTGCCCTTTTAGCTTCGTTTGGTTAAAGTTTTGATGTTTTCGGTTGTCACTATTGCATACATTGGAGTATATTTTTGCCTGACTGCTCTTTTAGCGAGTTTATCCATTTCTTCATTCAAAGTGATGCCCGCGTGTCCCGGTACCCAAACGAATTGGATTTTGAACTTGTCTTTTCTGCTTTTGTTTCTTAAACTGTTAATAATTATACCTTTTCTATTGTTATCATTTTTGATTGCCTCTAATACTGATTTGCTGTTGCTTATAATTACATTTTTTAAATTTTTATTCAGTATGTATTCTACGGCGTAATGGATTGCACAACTTCCTGCTGTGTATATTGAGCAGCATTTTGGGATTTTCCAAATCCCGTTCCGTTTTCCATTTTAGATCCATCTGCAGCTATGCAGAGTGTTTGTTTTTCTCTTTTTTAAATTTTTCGAACTTTAAGGAAACTTCTTTTGGATGTGTATTTTGGAAATTCAAATCTTTTGTCTTGATTTCTATGGTGGACGTTTCCCATGGGGGGATACCGACGTCTGTCAATTTGGAATTCGGAATTAGGTTTTCCTTTCTTATGAGGTCTTTGGTGTTTTCTAGATTTTTATTAGCCCAGGTGTGCTTTTTCTTGCATTTTATGCTTTCAATAGTCCTGTTCATATACCTTTATTTTCTTTTTATTATTTCATTTTTTATCATAATTTTTTCAAATCTGTTTGTTTTACGGATGTCATAATCTGGCATGTTGAAATCTGTCTCATAACATCATTAATAGACCATTTCGATAAGCCTGTGGCAATTCTGTTTGCGATATTTTCTAGCGTGTCATATTTTAGTCTGATAAATTTTGGTTTTTCCAGACTGATCTCCATTGAGTAGTTGATCTGTGAATTTATGATTTGTTTTGTAATTTTTATTAGGATTCCAGTGTTTAGACCCCAGTATTTGCTAGTTGGCCATTTCATTGCTCCTAAATTTCTGATGCTCTTCCCAGTTTCATTTCTTATTCAAGGTTAGGCCTAAGATAGAGATGTTTTTTCCAAATTTATTTCTTTGTTATTTATAATAATTTGACGAGTTAATTCTTTTCTTTTCGGAGAGAGATTTTTGATTTTCGTTTTATAGATTGATAGTTCCATGTTCATCTCTTTAGTCCATTTTGTCATACTTTCTAGATTGTTCTGGATTTTTCTGTAAGTTATCTTCACATCTTTACCGCTGATTATTACAGTACTATTATCAATATATGTATAAATTTCCTTTTATTTTTTTATTCTTTTCTTCAAATTATTCATGTAAATATTAAATAGGAATGGGGAGATAATACACCCCTGTGGAACTCCGGCCGTCCAACGGCTGCTCAAGTCTTAGGACGAGTCGGACGGCCTGGGTCTTCAACCCCTGTGGAACTCCTAGGTTGCTATCAGCCAGTTTGGTGCAATAACCATTCCATTTAACTTGAATTTTCCTGTTAGTTAAAAAGTTTTGTATACACTTGCAAATGTAAATAGGGCAATGAAGGGCAAGGAGATTCTTAATAAGGATTCGTCTGTTCAAGTTGTCATAAACACTTTTGATGTCATAAGCTATTGCTACCACAAATTCATTTTCCTGTCTATGATTCCTAATTGAAAGGCATATGTCATCTAGACATTGTATAGCATCTATCCCTCTTTGAAAACTGTATATACTATCATTAAGCACTTTATTTTTAATAGTCCACCATACGAATCGATTTAAACTTACTCTTTTTGCAATTTTAGAGATCAAGCAGGTCAACGCAATAGGTCGGTAATTTTCGACTTGCTATATGTTTTCACTTGGTTTATTAACTGGATATACCGTTGTAGTCTTCCAGTCATCTAATATCTCGTATTTTCTGGATAGAGTTGGAAATGATATACTAGATGGTTGATTGGGATTTTTCCGGGAGGTTAAGAATTTCGTTTTAACAGATTTGATCCTGTCCCGGCGTTTTGTCTTTTGTCCGTTTAATTCCAAGGTCGATTTTCTGGGTAGTAACTATTGGGATCTCCTCTTTACATTTGGTTTCTATATTGAGTTCCTGATATTCTATGCTTCTATTATGACTATACTTTTTTAAGTATATTTCTGCTTGTTGTTCTTTTCCAATAATTTCTATTCCTTCCGCATTTTTGATATTGCTTTTTTGTTCTACCCTGCTTTGCCAGGTCTTAAGGTTATTAAAAATTTTATAATAGCCTTTTGGAGATTTTATTTCTTCTAATTTCTTGTACCAATAATTTATATTTTCTTCCCTCATCGTTTTCCTGCACCTTGCGTTTTGTTTCTTATATTCGGTCCAAGTTTCATCGTTTATTTCTCTGTTCGCTATTTTGTTGGACTTTTTAGTCATAGCTCTACGTTTCGCACATTTTGTGTTCCACCAAGGGGCGGTTTGTCTATAATTTGTTATTACTTTCCTTATATACATAATGTATAAGGAAAGTATTGTGACGGGGTCGAAAATTCGAATTCGAGTTTTCGACGGGAGAGCACGTTTCATGCATCCCTGATCACGAATCAAACATTTTTGAAGTGATGTCTGTGTGTGTGTGTGTGTGTGAAAGTATGTGTGTATGTGTGTCAGTGAGTCTGTGGAGACGATAACTGACGAACGAATGGACCGATTCAAACCAAATTTGGTACAAAAATCACAATCCGTAAACACTGGAAGCCTATTGTTTTTATACGCAATCGAATGTTCAGAACCCCCCTAAATTTTCGAATGAAATTTTGAAAAAATCGTCAAAAATTTAAAACCACTAATAAAGTTACGCAAATAGACATTTCTTATGTAATTTTTTATTAGAAAACGATTGACATAAATTTTAGAACGCTAACGTGAACCGTTCTCGAGATATTGTACATTTTTTAAAAAAATTATCAAAAAGTCATATAAAATAATAAGAAAAATATTTCCTATTGAGAAACATGTTTACTTTTCATATGTAATACCATGCGATAAATTGAGTGTAATCCTTCTCGTGGATCTAGCTCGTTCCATTCTTGAAAAAAGATACTTTGAATAATACTTTTGTATTTGAACGCTAATAGTCATTTATTTGCTTTAAGAAAAACTTATTTCTTAGTGCATAACGCTTGGCGAGATTTTGACGACGAAATTGGCGGAATGTCGCCAACTTGGCGACTTTTTTTAAATGTTGCCAAATTAACGAAAATCTCGCCGAATGGATAAAAATGACGCTAAATCAATGAAAATGACGACTCATTGTCGAAAATTCAATATCTTGGAAAGAATATTAGTATCTACTACAAGAAAATCCTATTTTTTACTGTAAAAGTAGTAAATTCATTACATTATATACGGAAAGTCATGTGTTGCCTACATCAGATTTTTTTCATAGTGTTCGTACTTTCCCTCTCTCATTCTTGATTCTGTTTTTTCAATTTGTTACTTCAATAGTTTGGCTATTATCATTGGTGCTGTCTTTTTCTAGGATGTTTTTGTACTTTTTCTAATTTATAAATTTCTTGTTTGTCACCGTTCCCCCCTTTCGCACTTTACCGAGCATATCCGTGATGATCGGATGAACACTTCCGTTACTGTTCTCCATTATGTCCCATTCACATAGGTGCAGTATATCGGTGGATATAATAGCAGCGTCTAGTCCTGATTTGATTTTGTTATTTCTTGTATATGTTGGCCCACCTTTATTCAAAAAATGGCTGTTTTATCCCATTACCCATTCTAGCAGTTTGGTTCTTAAAACCCAATCCTTTGATTCTGGCGTTTAAGTTACCGCATAAGATAGTTGGTTCTTTCCGCATCGAGTCGATTGTGTTTATTTCTTCTTCTGTTAGTTGACCCGCTCTTTTGTAAACGTTTATAAGTTTTATTTATTTTTTCCGAGGTAAATTTCTTTTTGTTGTATTATTAGGTAGGTTATTTTGGGTAGTAATACCCTTGCAAGTAATATTTTTTTTAGTAGTTGTTAAAAGTTAGTCACCTTTCTCTATTCCATGGGGATATATCATAGTTTGGGATATTTCAATTTGTTTAGACAGGTTTCTTGCTCGGTGATGATGTCCGGTTGGACGTCATTAATTAGTTTGAGAAGGCTTAGATGATTCGCCATGAAACCCCTGATGCTCCATTGTAGGATCCTCATCATAGATGCGTGGGTTAGAGCTACAATCAAGTACAGAAACAGTCTTATCAGTCAGGGGAATAGATACCTTTATTCCAGTCTTATTAAAAAGAAATTCAAAGGGGTTACTACTTTGTCCCGAAAGGGAAGAAGAAGGGTGTGGCGACGTTTGTGATAAAGTGCCTGGTAAGTGGGAGATGAATAACAGCTATATTTATGTTCTAGGAATTCTGCACCTGCTGCCAACTTTTTAAGTAAACTGTAGCAAATAATTTCATAGAACAATATGTCGATATAAAAGTTTTATAACATCGTCCGAGCGGTCTGGGTGAACGAAAGATTTAGTAACCGGATAATTCAAAACACATCACCAGTAGTTTGAATGTGAACAAATACTGTCAGATTTATCATTATTGTTCAGGGGTATTTTCACAAAACTGTTCAAAATAGTCTACCGGTAGGATTGGATTGTAAGTATCTTGGTACGACCTTGTAATCTTAGTTTGGCAAGTGCGAAAAGTGTAGTCATTTCAGAATTAAAACGTTAAGTGACAGCTATTTTAGTTTTCGTTGACATGACTTTTGAACAATTAAATCGCCATTAGTATTTTCCCTGCATTTGTAATAATAAAGGAAGTTGTCTCTGTCGTCTGTAGAGAAACATTTATAGGTCGTACAGCTACGAAATTCAGTAAACAGGCAATTCAGGGCACGTTACGATAAGTCTCGGCGGGTTTTTTTTTTTTTTTTAATCAAATTATTCCTCGAGTCATTTTATGTTTTATTACGATTTTCACACAAATCGGTTCCTTGGAGACCAAAATTATTATTGCAGATTTTCTATATAAACACAGTCTGAAAGATCGAGAAATTCTCTATCCAACAAAATGTAAACGAAATGCATATCATTATAACAGGCGAATTTTCGATAGTTTTTAAAATGTGTGTGCAAAAAATTCACAAATTCATGTTTTAACGCATTTGAGTATGCAAATAATTTTGGCTACGTCAGGCCGAGAGTCAGGTCTTGTCGCCAGACCGAGCGGAAGTCTGGTTCTACATTTATAAATTTCTTAGAACTCGCGCAGGGCTCAAGTACTGGTGCTCTCGGGTCGGGTCGGGGCGGGCCGGTGCAATGTCTGAAAATTCGACCATGCAAACCTCAAGTTTGAACCATTTTTTTAAAGTCTGATACTAAGTGAAATATAAGAACTTGTATAATATGTCGAATGTGAATGAAAGTAAAACTCTAATATTTATAGCACCCTCTTGACTTATATGCGCCAGCAGCTTGTGAGTGATCAATATTGAAATACATACATGGAGTGTGATGAACTGCTGAATTCTCTCGCGCACATTTTTATATTACATTGTTTAAGTTTACTTGTCATGTCCGCTATCAGAATGTAATATGAAAATTTCGATGTTCAAATTAGTATTTGTTTAAGACATCGCATAAAAATTCGTAAAGAAAAATATATTTTTAAAAAATGATCAACTGATCTGTTACTCCGGTGAATTGATGCATTTGACTGATATTCATATACAACTGTAACACCATTTTCATCCATAGTTTTTTTGAAATTACCATTTATTTTCGTATATAATACACTAACTCTAATATTTCAGAAATTATATCATTTTGTAATTAAGAAATAAAAATATCTAAAAAAATTCTCTTGAAATCCAGGAACAAATATTTCTATTTCATGAGTAACAGTGAGCTCAAATAAACAAAATATCCACACCCGCATCAATCCTTTTCAGTAGGATTCTCTGTTCACTAAATTCTGAGGCATCATAAGGATCATTAAATTTAATTCGTAAATAAGTCCGTGTAAATAATGCAAAAATAATCTATATAAAATGCCATAAAATGCATCATTATTGTACAATCTTGAAATAGAATTGGTATACAAGGTCCACGATGTATCTCGGTATCCGCCATGTTTTACAAGAAATCTCATCTGAGCGCGTTGAATTGTGGGTAAATTTCCTATCTACCCCCTTCGTTCCTCCAAATAATAAGGAAGAGAGAGAAAGAAAATTCTACCTCCTTTCAACACTCTTTCAAACCGGTATTTTGCCCATTTGGATATGAGAACGGTGACACAGGCATAATTCAGCCAACGGCTCTACCGTGCTGAAAACACCGGTTCTCGTTAGATCACCGAAGTCAAGCAGCATCGGGCGCGGTTAGTACATAGGTGGTTTGCACAACTGCCGCCGTGTTCATGCGGAGTACGATCACATTAAACATGTGGGTCCGTAAGTCCGAGAGGTTGGTGGTAGGGGAAGGAGGGTACGGTCCCTGTGGATGCCCCCCCACTGGGTTCCGGTCTAAATTGGGTGGCACTTCCTGGTCATCCAAACAGTTACCTTACACCTTTCTGATAGGTCGGACGGTCTGGGTCTCAAACAGGCAAAATGCAGCCATAATACCGGCTTTAAAATATGCATGAAAACGGGACTATAAAGTTGTAAAAATGCGTTAATATTTGTGGCAGCACAAGAAGTTAACCGTAGAAGGGCATCGCCCTTAAAATGGTCAAAAAGTATTCCCTATGTACTATATTTCGTCAAAATTGAAAATGCTTACTCAATACTGCGAATGAGAAGGTAAAAATGGTTGAAGACCCATATAGAAAGAGTATTGTAAACACTATGCATTTTAAATTTTTCTAAAAAAGGAGTTAATATGGAAACTAAACCATTTGTTCTTTGGAAAACGTTGATTAGAAAATGAATGGATAATTTTCCAAACTAAAAGCCAATGAAGATTGTAGTAATACATATTTAGTCTACAGAAAGATGAATTGAGTCAATACTTGAGGTAAATCAAACTTAATTGTGAAGATGCAAGAAAACCTAAAACTCTGCTCCACCAAATTAAAGTTATTAGAAGCATTTAATATATGATCTATATAATTGAACAACTAAAATTCACTAACGATTTGAGTTCAAATTAACCCATTTCTATAACTAAAGTTCATGACTTTTAAAGTTTCTCATATTTCAGTATTAACAATATTTAATTTACTTTCATAATTATGTCACTATAGAAACCATTCACGCATAATGGGTGGAATAAAACAAAAGTGGATGAAAAGTCTTGTCAGTTTCTGAATTATATTCAAGAAATAAATTCTGAGAATTAAATATCGTTTCATTGCGGATTATTCCTGGTGAAGTAGCTAAAGTAATTTATATATATATATATATATATATATATATATATATATATATATATATATATATATATATATATATATATATATATATATATATATATATATATATATATATATATATATATATATATATATATATATATTATAATGTATATAGAGCGGCTTGGCGCCTTTTCTTGAGTAGTGCCTTTGATTTTAGTGGATATGCATAGGAATTCTTTTTGAATTTGTTTACTGGCTATTATATGATATATATATATTATATATATACACACACACACACACGGGGGTGTCCAGTGCTGTCGGTGTCCAATGCCTATTTCCTCAACCATTAGTCAGAGATACACTTCCAATTGCAAAAATGTTTTCAATTTTAAAATATTTTAGAAAACAGTTTAAATTAATAAATAATTTCTGAAAGAAATACGAAATATAAATTTTTATACGGTCCCCCTGTCCTACCAATTATATTTAGGAAAATCATCCTCATACAATTTCATGCAAAATAAAAAAAACTTCATAACTCTGAATTTTGGTCGTAAAAGGAAGAATTAAACTTCATGACTTAAATCGCTTTTCCACGCATAAAAATGCCCCGTTTAAGACAACAAACCAATCAGGGACCGTATTGGCCATTTCTCAGCACAAAAAGTGCTCAATATTTAAACAGCTATAAGTCTGTCAATTTTGGTCGTAAAAGAATAATTTTATTTTTATTTTGCATAAAATTTTATGAGGATGATTTTCCTAAATATAATTGGTAGGACCGGAGAACCGTATAAAAATTTATATTTCGTATTTCTTTCAGAAATGCATTTATTGATTTAAACTGTTTCTAAGATAATACATTTTAAAAATTAAAATATTTTTGCAATTGGAAGTGTATCTCTGTGACTAACGGTTGAGGAAATAGCCATTGGTCACCGATAGCACTGGACACCCTGTATCAGAAATTTAATAGCCAGACCACTAAAGTTGTCTATTCGTTTTAACGCTGCGATGTCCGTTCAACCTTCTAAATTTTTGCTCTAAATACCTTTCAGAATGGTTAGTTTCCATCTTTAACTATTCGGTCTATTTAGCAATTTGCCTGAAGATTTTTTTTCAGCTCACCTTAAACAGCAAAGTATGCAAGTTATTCGACCCAAACCGTCCGACTTACCAGAAAGTGTAAGGTATCTGTTTGGACTTGCAGGACTATGCTATCCAACTTGCACAGGAAATTATTGGGGATGCATCCAGAGCGACAGTACCCATGTTTCGCTACAGCCAATCTCTCTACAAGATTTGTTTACATACTTAATTAACGGGCCCTTACTCTGAGTGAACTCTGGGAAATTTTGGGCAGAGCCAGAATTCGGATCGACTGATTGCAATCCCTGTGCCTGAACCACTGGGCTGTCCTCCTCCAGGAAAATATGCTTATTAGAATTTTAACTACACCGAAAAACATGTCGTTAATATGAGACATGTTTTCATATCCGTATGTTCTGTGCCAGAAATAAATGAAGAATTCAAATAAAAATATTTTATTTTACAATATAAAATTTTAGAAAACTGCATTCATTTAAAGTTTCATTAGGGATAGATATTATAAATTGACAAAATTAGGAATGAGAGAATAAAATCTACTTTAACCAATTTAAATACGCAAATCGCAGAGAATAGAAGTAAACAATAAATGCATTTGACCTTGAAGCCGCAAACACTCCTTGGTTGTACAAAATAGCTTTGTGCAACCCCGTCGATTCTTCTTTCTGTACCGGCTTTTAAACAGTATATTTCAGTTTGTGGGTGTTTTTAAAAGCATTGTCCACTTTTATACATCTTCTAATCTAGTTTTTAACCGTTTCAGTCATTATCAGCTGTTCATTGACTGTTTCGTCTCTGATAATATCGCTGTTACTACTTTCGGGAACATGCTCCTTTACCTCATCGGCCAAGAACTCGCTCGCGACTACATGAAATTCTGCCTCATGCTGATCTTCAACGAGATCTTTGTTGGCCGGCATAGGTTCTTCCGGCTTTTGCAATTCTGTCACACTCAGTCTTTGCCGCTGTCGACAAATTATTTCTCTGTCCATTAACATTTTTCTGTCTTCTTTAAAATATAAATATATGATTAATATGTGTAGAGTTGCAAGCATTCCTAAAACAAATAAACACTTTAACTTGTTATACATCCAGCAGTAAATTGATGCCAGAAATATCATACTCAAATTTACAAACAGAAAATACGGTGTCAAACTTTCAAGAATTTGAAGAAATCTTATCATGTACTTATTGCCCTCTAATTCCTCAAAAATGAGTCTGAAACCTGTGTTGAAGCAATAAATGCTTAACATCGTTAAAATCCAGTAAATCACAGAATAGTCCAATTCAATATAGCCATAAGACATTTTGCCGGTCCATTCTGGCGGAATATCTATACAGAAGTATGTGATGCAAGACGCAATGATGAAAGACCTGTCGGGAGCTCGAATCCAGTCTGTGCACATCTTGGATCTGTAAAATAATATGTCCATTAATGTACTCCCATTTAAATTATTCAGATTTAAAATATTCAAGAAAATTATGTATTTTATATTTCCTAAACTTTAGCGGTAACTCACTAAAAGCCTATTTTATCACTCAATTTGCGCAATAAACATTATCCCCCCCCCCCTCTCAATTACAACGGGGCCGAAGTTTGAATGAAAAAGAATCTATGGTGGCTCCAGCCAAAATATTTGCCTGATTAAATGTTATATAATAAAACTCCAAAGTTCAAAAATCTAGCATTTAGTTTTCGTCAAGATTTTTTCTGGATACTCCAGTCAAACTCCGTTAAAATATATAAAGTTCTTTCAAGTACTTACTCAATAGACTATATATTCCATACATAAAAATATTTTAATAATTCATCAACTAGGCGCAATTTTCTTTCATTTGGTCATTTTAGAAGAAATTTTTGTCAATCAAGTTCGCGATACGTTGTTAAATTATTCACCAAGTTTGCCAAATACATCACCAAGTGTTACAAACTGAGAGAAGAGCATATGTTATATACTAAAATCTATGCCAGTCATATGATGGAAAGCAGAATTTTTATGCGTAATTTTTGACAATAAAATTAATAAGATCAATCCTATTACGATAGGACTAGTCATTCAAGATATTTCAGTTTTTACTACAGCAAGTTTAAAAATGCTATTAAAATTAATCAAATAAAAATGTGGGTGTTATACCCAAAGAAATTTAATTTAAACAAGTGGTAAATATTTTACATAGAAAAGACAATTCAAAAATGCAGCCAAGCACAATTACAAAAAATCTGATGTGAGCAGCACATGACTTTCCCTGCAGACTTGCATACACATTCTCTTTATTTTGAGTAAATTTAATTCACTATTAATTCAATTTTCGTTCTCATTTGGTAAATGGACTCCCTTTCAAAGGTGGCTTACAGAAAGAACGAAAATATCTCGAGAACGACTAGTCCTAGTGTCGGGGTTGATCTTATTCTTTTCTTCGTTAAAAATTACGTATAAAACAAGCATTTAATGGATATATTTCAGCATACGTAGATTTTTATTTTAGATTTTGTCGATTTTTGCGGGCCATTCTGCAAACAACGGCACGTTATTATTTTCCGAATAGTACCAAAATCTAATCAGCACCAGGGTAAACCATAAGCGACTAATATACCAAATTTTGTTAAATTCGGTCCATTGGATTTTTTGCTAGAGTGGATACAAGCTTTTGCGGGCCATTTCACAAAAAAAGGCGGGTTCTTTTATCCCAAATCGTACCCAAAGCTAATCAGCACCAGATTTGCCCGCAAGTGACTTACCTACTAAATTTTGGGAAATTTGGTCCATTAGTTTTTTACTTCGAGTGGATACAAAATCTGCACAGACAGACACACAGACCGACACACAGACTCACAGATACACACACAAACATCACTCTAAAAATAGTTGTTTCGTGTTCTAGAGCTCTTGAAACGTGTTGATCCGTCAAAAACTCTAGTTGCAATTTTCGACATGATTCCAATACTTTCCCTATACATTACCATGTATTGCAGGGAAAGTAAAAAATGATGCCACAGATAACTAAAGAGGTTTGACATGCATAGAGTCGAAAACGAGTCGCTACTTAAAATTTGAACAGGAACAAAATTACAAATGGAATCACGGTAGATATAAAAAATCTGATGTGTGAAGCACCGGACTTCTTATATACTGCAATGAATTTACTACTTTAACAGTAAAAAAAAAATAAGATTATTTTTATAGTACTTATTGATATTCTTTCCAAGATATTAAATTTTCGTCAATGAGTCGTCATTTTCCATGTCGTCATCATCAATGAGTCGTCATAGGTTTAGTCATTTTTATCCATTTGGAGAATTTTTCGTTAATTTAACAACATTTTAAAAAGCCGCCAAGTTGGCGACATTCCACCAAATTCCTCGCCAAAATCTCGCCAAGCGTTATGGACGAAGAAATAAGTTTTTTAAGTAAGATAATTTTTACAGCAGATAAATGACTATTGGTGTTCAAATGCAAAAGTATTACTCAAAGTATCTTTTTTCATGAATGGAACGAGCTAGATCCCCGAGAATGATGTCACATAATTTATCGCATGGTATTACATAGAAATATATTTTTTTTTATTTTATATGACTTTTTGATAATTTTTTTTGAAAAATGTGCAACATCTCGAGAACTGTTCATGTTAGCGTTCTAAAATTTATGTCAATCGTTTTCCAATGAAAACTTACATAAGAAATGTTTATTTGCGGTTTTGATTTTTTGACTATTTTTTCAAATTTCACTCGAAAATTTAGGGAGGTTCTGAACATTCGATAACGTATCAAAACAATAGACTTCCAGTGTTTACGGATTGCGATTTTTAAACCAAATTTCGTTCGAATCGGTCCATTCGTTCATCAGTTATCGTCTCCACAGACTCACTGACCCACACATACTTTCACACACACATACACACACAGACATCACTTCAAAAATGTTTGATTCGTGATCAGGGATGCTTGAAACGTGTTCTACCGTCGAAAACTCGAATTCGAAATTTCGACCCCGTCACAATACTTTCCTTACACATTATGTATATAAGGAAAGTAATAAATAGGTATTCATAAAGAAGGATAATACAACAAATTAAAATTAATGTCTTTTCAAAGATGAGCTGAAAGTTATCTTTAACAACATATTGGGCAAGAGCCGTAGAAAGTTTACTATTCTTGACGTCACGAGCGTATTCGGGTAACCGGATTTAGTACTACCGATGTAAAATATATAATCACTATCAGGAGTTACCAGGAGTAACGCGTACACCGACATGGCTTTTAAAGTTATCAATATCCCCTAACTTATCGGTGCGAATACCATTAAATAAAGTAGTAATATTTGCGTGAGCGGGTTTGAAACCACATTCATGGCAAAATTGAATAAGGGGACGTAAAATCTTAGGATAAGGAAAACTGGAATTATACGGCCGACAAACAATAACAGCAACAAGTTTAGCATCAGGTTAAGTGAATTTATGGCGGACATGCGCAAAAATCTTATAAATAAAGTCAAAGGAATAATAGCGGTCTCATGGCCAAGATTAAAGATAAAGTCAATTTCATAATTTAAAGCCGAAATAGAAGCGCAAACACTAAATGCACGATTAAAAAAAATCTGATGTAGGCAACACGTGACTTTCCTTATATAATAACATGAATTTACTACTTTTACAGTTAAAAAATGTTATTCTTATAGTAGATACTTCTATTCTTTCCAAGATATTGAATTTTCTTCAATGAGTCGCCATTTTCATTGATTTAGCGTCATTTGTATAAATTTGGCGAGATTTTTGTTAATTTGGCAACAATTAAAAATATCGCCAGGTTGGCGACATTTCGCCAAATTCATTGCCAGAATCTCGTCTCAAAGTGTTATGGACGGAGAAATAAGTTATTCTTACAGGAGATAAATGACTATTGGCGTTCAATTACAATATCATTCAAAGCATCTTTTTTCATGAATGTAACAAGCTATATCCACGAGAATGATGTCACCCAATTTATCGCATGGTATTACATATGAAAAGTGAACATGGTTCTCAATAGGAAATATTTTTTTTTATTTTATATAACTTTTTGATAATTTTTTTTGAAAAATGTGCAATATCTCGAGAACGGTTCATGTTAGCATTCTAAAATTTATGTCAATCGTTTTCTAATGAAAAATTACATAGGAAATGTCTATTTGCGTAACTTTATTAGCGGTTTTGATTTGAAAAATTTTTCAAAATTTCATTTGAAAATTCAGGAGGGTTCTGAAGATTCGATTGCATATAAAAACAATAGTTTTCCAGTGTTTACTGATTGTTATTTTTGTACCAAATTTCATTCGAATCGGTCCATTCGTTAGTCAGTCATCGTCTCCACAGGCTTACTGACACACATACATTTCACACACACACACATACTTTCACACACACACACACACTTTCACACACACACACTTTCACACACACACACACTTTCACACACACACACACTTTCACACACACACACACTTTCACACACACACACACTTTCACACACACACACACACTTTCACACACACACACTTTCACACACACACACTTTCACACACACACACACACACTTTCACACACACACACACTTTCACACACACACACTTTCACACATACACATACACACACACTTTCACACATACACATACTTCATTCAATCTGCTGCTCTAAGTCCTAGGACGAGCCGGATGGTCTGGGCTTTCGACATACACACACTTTCACACACGTGTTCATGCGGAGTACGATCACGTTAAACATGTGGGTCCGTAAGTCCTTCCGAGAGGTTGGTGGTAGGGGAAGGAGGGTACAGTCCCTGTGGATGCCTCCCCCACTGGGTTCCGGTCTAAATTGGGTGGCACTTCCCGGCCGTCCATTCAGTTACCTTACACCTTTCTGGTAGGTCGGACGGTCTGGGTCTCAACAACAACACTTTCACACACACACACTTTCACACACACACACACACACACACTTTCACACACACTTTCACACACACACTTTCACACACACACTTTCACACACACACACACACTTTCACACACACACACACACTTTCACACACACACACACTTTCACACACACACACACACACTTTCACACACACACACACACACACTTTCACACACACACACACACTTTCACACACACACACACACACACTTTCACACACACACACACACACACTTTCACACACACACACACACACTTTCACACACACACACTTTCACACACACACACTTTCACACACACACACTTTCACACACACACACTTTCACACACACACACTTTCACACACACACACACACACTTTCACACACACACACTTTCACACACACACACACACACACACTTTCACACACACACTTTCACACACACACACACATACTTTCACACACACACACACATACTTTCACACACACACACACATACTTTCACACACACACACACATACTTTCACACACACACACACTTTCACACACTTTCACACACACACACACTTTCACACACACACACACATACTTTCACACACACACACACTTTCACACACTTTCACACACACACACACTTTCACACACACACACACATACTTTCACACACACACACACACACATACTTTCACACACACACACACACATACTTTCACACACACACACACACATACTTTCACACACACACACACACATACTTTCACACACACACACACACACACATACTTTCACACACACACACACACATACTTTCACACACACACACACACACACATACTTTCACACACACACACACACACACATACTTTCACACACACACACACACACACATACTTTCACACACACACACACACATACTTTCACACACACATACTTTCACACACACACACACACACATACTTTCACACACACACACATACTTTCACACACACACGCACATACTTTCACACACACACGCACATACTTTCACACACACACGCACATACTTTCACACACACACGCACATACTTTCACACACACACGCACATACTTTCACACACACACGCACATACTTTCACACACACACGCACATACTTTCACACACACACGCACATACTTTCACACACACACGCACATACTTTCACACACACACGCACATACTTTCACACACACACGCACATACTTTCACACACACACGCACACTTTCACACACACACACACACACACACTTTCACACACACACACACACACACTTTCACACACACACACACACACACTTTCACACACACACACACACTTTCACACACACACACATACTTTCACACACACACACACATACTTTCACACACACACACACATACTTTCACACACACACACACATACTTTCACACACACACACACATACTTTCACACACACACACACATACTTTCACACACACACACACATACTTTCACACACACACACACATACTTTCACACACACACACATACTTTCATACACACACACACACATACTTTCACACACATCACTTCAAAAATGTTTGAATCGTGATCAGGGATGCTTCAAACATGCTCTGCCGTCGGAAACTCGAATTCGAATTTTCGACTCTGTCACAATACTTTCCTTATACATTATTAGTATAAGGAAAGTAATAAGTATTAAAATAAGCTTTGTTTAGAGGATATAGGATGAGAAGAATTAGCAGGGATACACGAGTTAGTAAAAGTGGGTTTACCGAAAACAGAAGTTTGAAAACGGAAGGAGGTGCGGGTAACAGTTACTGTTTCGTATAGCCACTGATGAATGGTATAGTAATACCCGAAAGCACTCTATTTTTAAAGCTATGCACGTCTTGCAAGATGATTTTATTAAATGACCTATCTATGATGTTGTGTCGTTGATTTTATAACTGAATTTAGAATAGACGTGAATTTTACAGAAATATTAAAGCAAATTAGAATCACCAATGTCTTCTCCAAACTTCCGTTCAACTTCACGTAGAAAAATGTCAACTTAAATTAATGGATAACACGATATTGAATGAAAGAGTTTCAAACTCTTATCCTGCATTTATATTTCGGAATCAAACAAAACCAGACGAACTAACGAGTCTCCTAAAATTATTTAAAAATTTTTGGCATTTATATTTCGGAATAAATCTGACGTGGGAAGCACATGACTTTCCCTTCAAACTTATATTCACGGTCTTTTTATTTTAATTCACTATTAATTTAATTTTCGTTCTCATTTGATAACTGGACTTATTTCCAAAGGTGGCGTAGCGAAAACACGAAAAACCTAAAATTTCTCGAGAACGGCTAGTCCTAGTATATGGGTCATATTTTCTTCGTTAACAGTTACGTATAAAACAAGCATTTAATGGATATATTTGAGCATACGTAGTTCTTTTTTAGATTGACGATTTTTGCGGGCCATTTTGCAAAAAAAGGCAGATTATTTTTTCCGAATCGTACCAAAATCTAATCAGCACCTTATATACAGAATTTTGTAAAATTCTGTCCATTACAAATTAAAAAGTTAAATCAAATAAGAACTGCGAATTTCGCGTCTCTTAAAGTAATTATCCGTGTTACTCTGTAATTAAACTCAATTTAAGAAACTAATACAGAGAAAATAAATTTGTGTCTGTGGGGAAAGTCATATGCTGCTCACATCAGCCATAAACATCTTATCTTTAATTTTAATCACCCCGTACTTTGCACCCGTTACTTTGCATTCGGTTTAAATGAATGAAGCAATGATATTCGTGAAATTTCTGACACACCCTCTCCATTAAAATTGCCCAAATAGCGCATAAATTATCGCTGCGAATCAATTAGTACAATTTAGGCAATAAAAAAATACCTTAAATTTATTAATATATTTTAAATTCGCGAAAATGCAGCCCCCCCCCCCTTCCTAAAATTCGCTAAACAGAATTAATGCCGCAAGTTACTGCCCTAGTCATAACCCACCACTGGCATAACCAATCTACTGATCCCAGAGTGTCTGGCAACAAAATATGGACAACCCAGCAACTAGTCTACAGTTACGGGTCAAGACCAAGGCTTTTAATCAAATATTTAATTTTAAGAAACAAATTATTCTATTCTAGAATAAAACATGCATAATCATAAAGAAATTGTATATTTGATGCATAAAAATACAAAATTTCAAAGCTAGGTATGCTTTTCCGAGCTACTTTATTAACTGATCTACATTAATTTTTTTTTCACGCATGAAAGCGCAGTTAAAAATTTGGAGGGTGAAATCTGTTTAATATGAAAATTTCGTTTTTTGCAGTCAATTAACACAAACGGTCATACATACCAGTATAAAGTCAATAGGGTAAAATATTACGAGTTTCAATAGTTTGCATAATTCAAAACTAAATATCTATCGATTTGTCAAATAAACATCAATTTTGAGCTTTATGCCTTGTTTTGCTAAATATAGTATGTTTTGCTTGAGTACCACAGAGTTTGAAGGGAAAATTTAATTCACGCATTCCATAATCTTTTAGAGTATATTTTGTTAAATATAGGTACATATCCCGACTTCATTTAGATAATTTTTGCAATAAGCCATTATGGTGTAGAGAATTTTTTTGAGAACAAATGTAAGCAACAATCAATTATTTAAAGGGTTGAAAATTCATGTTAAGTAAAATATCTACATATCTCATAACGTTGAAACAAACCATAATACTTTTAGACTACATGCTTTTTGACAAATAGAATTCTGCAGCTTGAATACAAAAGAATTTTACTTTTATAAAAATAATTATTTAAAAAGCATATTGAAATTTTATGAGATTTTGTTTTTATCCCTAATATAAACTGTTTCATTTTATCAACAATCGTTGATTCACAGCAGACTAGGTCTTTATTACTGTTTTAACAGTGAAAATACAATAAAATTACACAGTGTATACAACTATCAAAATTTTCAATTGGAGACAATTTTACAACATATCAGAAGTATCCAATTATTCAGCAAAATAAATCGATATCACCATTAACCTCGTGGTATTGAAAGATTAAAATATACTTCATGCATAATGTGAGCATCTTTAAACAATAAATTCATTAAAGTAACTTACTTTCAAAGAAGTTTGCAGAACCAAATGTCGACGTAGTATGAATAACAGTTATATGTATGTTCTAGGAATTCTGCAGCTGCTGCCAACTTTTTAGGCAAAGTGTAGCAAATAATTTCATGAAAATGTAAGTCGATATAAAAGTTTCTGCACATCTTCCGACCGGTCTGGCTGAACAAAAGAGTTAGCAAGCGGGTAATTCAAAACACTTCACCAATAGTTTGATTGTGACCAAATACTGTAAGAATAATCACTATTGTTCTGGTATTTTCTCAAAAATGTTTAAAATAGTCAACCGGTAGGATTGGATTGTTCGTATCCTGGTACGACCTTGTGTTCTTAGTCTGGGATGTCAGAAAATTACGTTTCAGAATAAAGTAATAGCAATGTTAAATAATATGGTTGCCGACACATTCCTTAATGATCACGAATGATAAAAGTCGTGTCACATTCCTTAATGTAGACACGACTTTTAAACAACTAAATCACCATTTTTACTTTCCCTACATTAAGGAAGATGTTTGTTTATGTCGTCTGTGCAAAACATTTAAACTTCGTACGGCCATGGCATTTAGCAAACAGGTAATTCAGGATGATAAGCCTCAGCTAGATTTTTTTACTTTCCCTGCAATACATGGTAATGTATAGGGAAAGTATTGGAATCATGCCAAAAATCGCAATTCGAGTTTTTGACGGATCTATACGTTTCGAGACCTCTTGAATACGAAAAACTATTTTTAGCGTAACGTCTGTGTGTGTGTGTCTGTCTGTCTGTCTGTCTGCCTGTGTGTCTGTGCAATGTATTTATCCAATCTAACTCAAAAATTTAAGGACCGAATTTCATAAAATTTGGTAGGTAAGTTACTTGGGTATGACCCTGGTGCTGATAAGTTTGTAGTACGATTTGTAAAAACAGAACCCACCTTTTTTTGCGAAATGGCCTGAAAAAATGTCATGTATCCACTCTAGCTAAAATATTAATTGACCAAATTTCATAAAATATGGTAAATAAGTTACTTGTACGATACTCTGGTGCTGATTAGATTTTGGTATTATTCGGAAAAGAACAACCTGCCTTTTTTTACGAAAAATCCCTCAAAAATCGGCAAAATCTAAAAAAAAAGCTACGTATGTTCAAATATATCAATTAAATGTTTTTTCTATACGTAATTTTTGATGAGGAAAAGAATAAGAACAACTATATTACTCTAGGACTAATCGTTCGAGATATTTGAGATTTTTCGCATTTAGTTATGCCACTTTTGGAAAAATGTTCAATTACCAAATAAAAACAGAATTTGAATTAAAAATGCAAATTTAGTGTTATTTTGTGGAATGAAACTCAATTTAATGAATTATTAAAGAAATAAAGAAAAAATGAATTTGAGTCTGCAGGGAAAGTCATGTGCTGCCCACATCAGATTTTTAATATTCGAATTATTCCTGGAGACATTTTATGTTTTATGGCGATTTTCACAAAAATCGGTTCTATAGTTATAAAAAATATTATTGCTGAGTTTCTATCTGAACACCATCTGAAAATCGGAGAAATTCTCTTTCGAACAAATTTTAAACGAAAATCATACCATTATAATAGACAGATTTTAGAGAGCTTTTAAAATATATATGCAAAAATGTTTTAACGCATTTGAGTACAAATAATTTCGGGCCGGATCGGGACAAAAGTCAATGGTCTTCTGACCAGGCCGAACCGATCTGGGGTCTGGTTCGACATTTATAATTTTTTTAGAACTCGTGCAGGTTTTAATCATTGGTGTCCTCGGGTCGAGATGGGCTGGTACAATGTCTGAAATTTCAATCCGTGAAATCCTGTAGTTTGAACCAATCTTTTAATTCTGATACTAATTGACCAAATTTATTTATTATATAAGTAAACTTATACAATATATGGAATGTGAATATAAGGAAAGCTCGGTTGTTCATAATACCCTCTTCCTTATATGCGCCAGCAGCTTGCAAGAGTGATCCATGCTGAAATACATGGAGTGTGATTAACTACTGATCTTGCTCGCGCGCATTTTTATTCTAAATTATTTAAGTTCACTTGTCATGTCCTATATCAGCATGTAATATGAAAATTTCTAAGTTTTAATTAGTGTTCATTTAAGAAATTTCGTAAAAATTTATAAGAATTTTTTTTTTTTTTTTAATGAGCAACTGGTCTGTTTCTCCGGCTTTGAAGGGTTCAAGCAACGCGTATGAGAACAACGTATCGTGCAGCGTTTAAAACGACCGATGTTTTGACTCAGGGGAAATTGGAACTGGATTCTGCTTTAATACTGAACATTGTGCACAAATATGTCTCTCGACAACACTATGAACAATTGTTGGATTAAGAGAGAAGCCGCATTATACTCTCACTGGAAACTGGTTGGTCCATAGATATATCTTGGTCGAAACGATATGGTAATTGCTCGGTGGTGGTAAGAGTGGATCAGAGAGGACCTACGTAACCGTCGTAAAGACGCAGGACGACCCAGACAGACAACTGCTCGAGAAGATCGTGCAGCCAGGTGAGGAGCCCCGTCTACACAAATGGCGTCGTTAGCAGCCATTCGGAGGCATTTGCCACCCCCGTGCATCCTGTATCAATGTATATTATTTAGAGACGACTGGCAGAAGATGGAATTAGGTATCGACGTCCATTAATGCGCCTACCACTCAGCCCTCAACATAGGCAGAGCAGCCTGGATTGGTGTCGAACTCGTGTCAGCATGGACAGTGTCCGATTGAAAGCATTTTGGCTTTAGCAATTAATACAGTTTCTTTCTCAGTGGGGATGGCTGCCACATAGGTGTTGTTGTTGAGACCCAGACCGTCCGACCTACCAGAAAGGTGTAAGGTAACTGTTTACCACATAGGTGTTTTTGTTGAGACCCAGACCGTCAGATCTACCAGAAAGGTGTAAGGTAACTGTTTGGATGGCCGGGAAGTGCCACCCAATTTAGACCGGAACCCAGTGGGAGAGGCATCCAAAGGGACCGTACCCTCCTTCCCCTACCACCAACCACTCGGAAGGACTTACGGACACACATGTTTAACGTGATCGTTCTCCGCATGATTACGGCGGCAGTTGTGGCAGCGTGCAAATCCAGCGCGCAAACCGCCGAGCTACCGCACCTGAAATGTGCCAACAGCACACGCTGTTCCCAGGTGGTCACCCACCCAAGTACTAACCGCGCCCGATGCTGCTTGACTTCGGTGATCTAACGAGAACCAGTGTTTTCAGCACGGTAGGGCCGTTGGCTTACCATATAGGTGTTGAGAAGGACTGGACATTTTTTCATGATTGCTCGAGGAAAAATATTGAGAGCAAAGCATGTTAGATAAGCAAGAACAGGGGATTAATCTCCCTTAGAAACAGGATCATCATCACCTTACGAAAATTATTTTATTTCAATAACTTGTCAAATTTTATTCTCATCTAAATTTAGAGCTCGAATTAGCGGTTTAGAAAATTTACTGCTTCATATTTTTTTTCGACATGCGTACATACATCTATAATGCAGCAGTAATTTAGAATACATAACTGAATTTTGAACTTTTATTTGCAATTTTCCTGCAGACAAATAATGTATAGGAAAATATTATGATAGAGCCGAAAACTCTAATTCGAATATTTAATTAACGAATTTTTACACGTTTTGAACATTCTTTAACTTGAATCGATTATTTTTAAAGCGATGTCTGTGCGTAAGTGAATGTAATGTATATATGGATATATATAGGAGGAGTCTAGAGGGACGACATTTCTGGAACGAATGGAGTGAAGAGAATGAAATTTATGATTTGAAAGGAAAATGAACATTTGGAAGATCGCAAAATTTCAAACTTCTTTTAAATAAAAAAAACAATAAAAAAAATTAAGCAAAAATAGCATCCAAAAGTGTTAAATAAATAATCATGTTATATGTAAGTTTCCATTAGAAATCAAATGGAGCTTACTTTAGAACGATAGCATGAACCGTTCTCGTGCTTGTTTTTCGAATAAATGGATCTAAAATGATGATAAAATTCATACAAGAGTGTTTATACGATATACGATACGATATATCGACATTCTCGTATATATAGCGCGTTCCATTCACAAGAAAGAACATGCTAATTTTGTTAATGCTATAAATTTCTGTTTATGCGAGTTAATACACTGCTAATATTATTGCGAAATAAATTCTAGAAAGTGGATATGAAGTTTCTTTTTACATGAATAACATCTATATGTTTGGAGTTTCTGTGGAGGGAAATCGGAGCGTTAAGAAAAATGTAAACCCTGTGGGCGCTTATAAAACCATTTCAATATTTTAATATTTAGAAAAAATTTTCTAGAAAACATAAAAAGTATCTATTCGAGAGAGTGTTTGTTTAATTCTTATTTTCATTTTAAGCTATAAAATATAGATATAAATAATAAACGACAAAAATTTGTACTAGGTAATTTAGTATCAAAATCTATATTTATTATTAAAAAAGCTTTTATATTCTCTAGTAATCGTCTTTCCTAATTGAAGAAGATTGAAAATTCTCCAATTATCAAGTTTGCAATGCTAACATTTCAAAAACCAAAAGATCTAGCTTCGAACAATAGCCATAAATTTTTAGCTCTTTGAAAGTCTTACAAATTTTTGTGTGGGGGGGGGGGCGGGGGGGGGGGGGAACTTCAAAATGAGTTTTTTTTCTTATGTTTCATACTTTCAATCGAAATATCTTCGAAAGTATAAAAGATAGATATAATTAGTAATCGACAAAAATATGTATGTGGAAATTGAGTTTTTTAATCTAGATGAATATTTAAAAAAGTTTTTGAGTTATCGTCTTGTCAAGTGGAAAAAGTTTTTCAAGTCTGTAATGCTTATATCTTAAAAGCTAAAAGTGATAGTTATAAACAATAAGCAATAATTTATTGCTCTTAAAAATCCTACAAATGCATATAATTGGATTTTAGGGCCACTTTCTTAGTTTCTGATGTATAGTGGTTATATTTCGATATTTTAACATTTTTACCTGGGTTTTCAAATGGGTGGGAAAACTGCAGTATTTGAAATGGGTGGGATTGTTGCAGTTCAGTCTGGTTACTTACTCTTTGTGAAATATTGGTCCGTTGTCCACAATGCCGGCATCGCTCCAAAAATGGTAAAAACGTCATCAGGAGGTTCTATAACATTTCATCAAAATGAAGAATTCGAAAATGCGAAAATACTTCCTCAGTACTACGTATGAGAAGTTAAAAATGGTGGAAGACCTATACAGAAAGTGTATAGTAAACACTATGATAAAAGATGTGTATATTATCTTTTCTGAAAAGGAGTTTAACATGGAAACTAAAACATTTGTTCTATGGAAAACGTAGATTGGAAAATGAAAGTGGACGGGAAAACTAGCCAACCTAAAAGCCAAAGAAAGTAGTTGTAATGAATATTTTGTCTGCAGAAAGATGAATTGCAATTGGATGTTGCAATACTTGAGGTAAAGAAAATTTAACCGGAAATATGCAAGATAACTTGAATTTCGCAGAGGAGGGGTTTTAGGTTATGAAAAGCATTTAATACATGATCTATATAATTGAAAGATTAAAATTAACCAATGGTTTGAGTTCAAATTGACCCATTTCTGTGTAACTAAAGTTCATAATATTCAAAGTTTCTCATATTTCAGTAAAAAGAATTTTAAATTTATTTTCATAATTATGTTACTACAGAAACCACTCACGCATAATGGGTGGAATAAAACGTTCCTGGGTGAATAGTCTGTCAGTTTCCGAATTGTAGTCAAGTTTGCAAACTTGAATGAACACATACATACATGAATATTGTATGTAGGCATACATGCATGGTCATTCAGACTACTGAATTTCTGCTCAAAATACCTTTCAGAACAATTTGTCGGAAGATTTTGTTCCTCTTACCATAAACAGCAAAATATGTACTTTATTCTACTCAAACAGTCCGATCTACCAAAATGTGCAAGGTATCTGTTTGGACGGCTGGGACCGTGCTATCCAATTTAGGAGGTGAATCCAAAGGGAGAGTATAAACAACCTCTCTGAAGGATTTATGGACCCATGTATTTAACGTGCCCGTACTCTACGTGAAAAGGGGGACATTTTGGTTGGGGGACATTTCAGAGCCGGAAGTCTGATCATAATCCCCGCGTTTTAACCACTGGACTGTCCGATCCAGGAAAATATGCATATGGTAATCTTAACAATCACCGAAACTAACCTATAAACATTTTGTTAATTGGTGAAATAAGTTTTCATAACAGTGTAAGTTCTGTGCCAGAAATAAATTAACTATTCAAATAAAAATATTTTATTTTGCAATATAAAATTTAAAAACTACTTTACATTCATTTAAAGTTACATTATGAATAGATATTAAAAAATGGCAAAATTATGAACGTTAGAATAAAATCCAAAAAATAAAAGAAAAACATTACAATAAAAACGCTAGAATAAAATAAAACATGTAAATCTCAATGAATAAAAGCAAACTCTAAATCTATTCGACCTTGTAGGCGCAAACACCCCTACAAATAGTTTTGTCTAATACCTTTATCGTCTGTTGATTTAGTTGACGAGTTCGTTCACAATCTGTTCTTTATGAATCATTCGATTCTTCTGTACCGGCTTTTAAATTGTCTTTGAGTATATTTCAGTTTATAGGCGTTTATAAAGTCATTGTCCACTTTAATAAATCTTCGAATGTAGTTTTTAACCATTTCAACCATTTTCAGCTGGACTACCAACTTCGTCAAACTAGATTTTGTTTACAGATCTTGAGATTCCGTACCTTAACGAGATTGAAAATGTTAATTGTCTATTCCATCTCAGATACCACCTCTGTCAATACTTTCGGAAAGATGCTCCTTTACTTCTTCAGCAAAGAACTCGTTCATTAACGCTTGAAATTCTGCCTGATCTTCAATGACCTCTTCGTTTTCGGCAATTTCCGGTGTCTTTTAAACATTTCTCTGTTCACTTCCAGAAATAAATATACGATTACTGGAGAGAAACACTCAGCGCATAGAGTTGCAGTCATTCCAAAAATAAACAAATCCATAAGCTTATAGCTCAAGCAGTAAATGGATGCCAGGAATGTCGCACAAAAATATACGAACACAGCATGTACAAGTACATCGCAGCGAAGATAAATCCAATTTATTAATCCGATAGACATAAGATATTGTGCCCGTCTTCCAGAAAGTTAAAGAAATCTGATATATCTGTTGCTCTTTAATGACAGAGAAATGCGTCTACAATTTGTGACGAAACAATAACTGTATAACACCATTAAAATCCAGAAGAACACGGAGTAGTCCAACTTAATCCCGCCGTAAGACATTGTTTTAGCGGTCCATTCTGGAGGCAGATGTATACAGAAGAATAAGACGAACGCAGCAATGATGAACGAAATGTCGAAAGCTAGTCTCCAGTTTGTGCACATCTTGAATCTGTAAGATAAAATGTACATTACTATACTCTCATTTAAATTATTCATAGAAAGATTTAAATTATTTATACATTTCATTAAATTATTTAAATTATGCATTTTATATTTCCTAAACTTTAGCGGTAACTTACTGAAAACTTATTTTATCACTCAAATGAGCGCAATAAAAATTACCCACCCACCCCTCTCCCTCCAATTATAACGAGGCCGAAGGTTGATTGAAAAAAAAAATTCGGCGGTTGCTCTTAACCGAAATAGTTACATGAATAAAATTCTATAAAATAAAACTCCAGCAAAGCTCAATAAGCTAGCAATTAGTTTTAGTCTATTTTTTACTTTCCTTATATACATAATGTATAAGGAAAGTATTGTGACGGGGTCGAAAATTCGAGTTTTCGACGGGAGAGCACATTTCAAGTATCCCTGATCATGAATCAAACATTTTTGAAGTGATGTCTGTGTGAGTGTGTGTGTGTGTGTCACTGAGCCTGTGGAGACGATAACTGACGAACGAATGGACCGATTCGAACGAAATTTGGTACTAAAATCACAATCCGTAAACACTGAAATCCTATTGTTGTTACGCGCAATCGAATTTTCAGACCCCCCCCCCCCCCTAAATTTCCGAGTGAAATTTTGAAAACACGTCAAAAAATAAAAACCGCTAATAAAGTTACGCAAATAGAGATTTAAGTAATTTTTCATTAGAAAACGATTGACATAAATTTTAGAATGCTAATATGAACCGTTCTTGAGATATTGCACATTTTTCAAATAAATTATCAAAAAGTTATATAAAATAAAAAAAAACATATTTCCTATTGAGAAACATGTTCACTTTTCATATGTAATACCATGCGATAAATTGGGTGACATTTTGGTAGATCTAGCTCGTTCCATTCATTAAAAAAGATTGAGTAATACTTTTATATTTAAACGCCAATAGTCATTTATCTGCTGAAAGAATAACTTATTTATCCGTCCATAACTCTTGGCGAGATTTTGGAGACGAATTTGGCGGAATGTCGCCAACTTGGCGACATTTTTAATTATTCCCAAATTAACAAAAATCTCTCCAAATGGATAAAAATGACGCTAAATCAATGAAAATGACGACTAATTGAAAATTCAATTTCTTGGAAAGAATACAAGTATCTACTATAAGAATAATATTTCTTTTAACTGTAAAAGTAGTAAATTCATTGCATTATATAAGGAAAGTCATGTGCTGCCCACATCAGATTTTTTTTCTAGGTACTCCGATCATAAACTTCGTCAAAATATAAAGTTCTTTTAAGTACTTGCGATACCCTGGAGCCAATAAAATTTTCGTACGATTCGAAAAACCTACCTTATTTATTTTACGAATTGACCGCAAAAATTGTCAAAATCTTAAATTAGAAACAAGTATGCTCGCATGTATCAATTAAACACATATTTCTATCGTAAAAAATTACATAAAAAATAAGTTTAACTCAATTACTCTAGGACAGGGTTGTCCAACTCGGCGACAACCTTCAAGGAAAAACACTATAAAAGCCTTAAAAATTTCATTAAAAATATTGTTAAAATGAAAAATCTATGTTAATAATTAAATTTACATTATATTTAATTAATTACGTATACTTTTATTTTTACCCGGCCCCTTAAAACCCCACCGTTCTCGAGATATTGCACATTTTTCATCCATAAGAAAAGGTACTTTGAGTAATACATTTATATTTGAACGTCAATAGTCATTTATCTGCTATAAGAATAACTTATTAACTTATTTCTCCATCCATAACGCCTAGCGAGATATTGGCGACGAATTTGACGAAATGTCGCCAACCTGGCGACTTTTCTAAATGCTGCCAAATAAACGAAAATCTCGCCAAATGGATAAAAATGTAGCTAAATCTATGAAAATGACGACTAATTGACAAAAATTCAATATCTTGGAAACAATATAATTATCTACTATAAGAGTAACCCATTTGTTTTTACTGCAAGAGTAGTAAATTCATTTCATTATATAAGGAAAGTCATGTGCTACCCACATCATATTTTTACTTTCCTTATATACATAAAGTATAAGGAAAATATTGTGACGGGGTCGAAAATTCGAATTCGAGTTTTCGACGGGAGAGCACGTTTCAAGCATCCCTGATCACGAATCAAACATTTTTGAAGTGATGTCTGTGTGTGTGTGTGTGAAAGTATGTGTGTGTGTGTGTGAAAGTATGTGTGTGTGTATGTGTGTGTGTCAGTGAGTCTGTGGAGACGATAACTGATGAACGAATGGACCGATTTGAACCAAATTTGGTACAAAAATCACAATCCGTAAACACTGGAAGTCTATTGTTTTTATACGCAATCGAATGTTCAGAACCCCCCTAAATTTTCGAATGAAATTTTGAAAAAATCGTCAAAAAATCAAAACCACTAATAAAGTTACGCAAATAGACATTTCTTATGTACTTTTTCTTTAGAAAACGATTGGCATGAATTTTAGAACGCTAACATGAACCGTTCTCAAGATCTTCTACATTTTTCAAAAAAATTATCAAAAAGTCATATAAAATAAAAAAAAATATTTTCTATTGAGAAACATGTTCACTTTTCATATGTAATATCATGCGATAAATTTGGTGTCATCATTCTCGTCGATCTAGCTCATTCCATTCATGAGAAAAGATACTTTTGGTAATACGTTTGTATTTGAACACCAATAGTCATTTATCTGCTGTAAGAATAACTTATTTCTCCGTCCATAAAACTTAGCGAGATTTTGGGGACGAATTTGGTGGAATGTCGTTAACTTAGCGACATTTTTACTTGTTGCCAAATTAACAAAAATCTCGCCAAATTGATAAAAGTGACGCTAAATCAATTAAAATGACTAATTGAAGAAAATTCAATATCTTTTAAAGAATGTAAGTATCTACTATAAGAATAACATTTATTTTAACTGTAAAAGTAGTAAATTCATTGCATTAAATAAGGAAAGTCATGTGTTGCCCACATCATATTTGTTTCAATTATGATACT
This sequence comes from Amaurobius ferox, assembly GCA_951213105.1. Classification (NCBI taxonomy): domain Eukaryota; kingdom Metazoa; phylum Arthropoda; class Arachnida; order Araneae; family Amaurobiidae; genus Amaurobius; species Amaurobius ferox. Next base: position 51,890,384 of record OX578155.1, on the reverse strand, counting down.
AATTGAAATATAAGTGAATTTATTCAATATATAGAATGTGAATGTAAGGGGAACTCGAATGTTTATAGAACCCTCTGCCTTATATGCTCCAACAACTTGAGAGCAATCAATATTGAAACACATGGAGTGTGATGAATAACTGAATTTTCTCTAGCGCATTCATATTCTAAATTATTTATATTCACTTGTCATGTCCCGTATCAGAATGTAACATGAAAATTTCGAAAATTCAATTAGTATTCATTTAAGAAATTGTTTTTAAATGAGCAACTGGTCTGTTGCTCCGGCGGATTGGCGAGTGATATCCATATAAAATTGCAATACCATTTGCATCCGTAGAATATTTGAAATTAGTATATTATATATAAAAAAAGTAACACTGACGTTCCAGATATTATCCTGTCGCATACTAAAAACGGTGAAAACCTTAATTGTTGAACAATTCTCATGCAAATTGCAAAATATTCTATAATATTATCATTGTTTCGAACATATTTCATTCAAATAAAATTTCGTGGTGTAAATGTATTCATTCTTATGCCCACAACTCGGTCATACATGCATACTAACGTACACAGAATCCGACACAGAGTTTGAAATGAGATGAAACTCCTTTCAAACTCTGGATGATGAAACGCTTGGAAAAGCCATAATACTTTGAGAATTATATCTAGGTGTCGCTAGTGTTAGTAAAGTAGCTGCTATTGTAGTTGACACAACAGAAAGGCGTAGTATTTAGTAAATGTTTTTTTGACTATTTTTCTGTTACGTGTCACTTAATGCTGGTTAATTAAACTCGTACTTATTTCATAGTTCCAGGACACAGTGCAGAATATAGGGAGATAAAAATAAATTGAAAGTTAAAAAAATCTGATGTGGGCAACACATGACTTTCCTTATATAATGCAGTGAATTTACTACTTTTACAGTTAAAAAAATGTTATTCTTGTAGTAGATACTTATATTCTTTCCAAGACATTGAATTTTCTGCAATTTGTCGTCATTTTCATTGATTTAACGTCATTTTTATCCATTTGGCGAGATTTTTGTTTAATTTGGCAGCAATTAAAAATGTCGCCAAGTTGGCGACATTCCGCCAAATTCGTCGCCTAAATCTCGCCAAGCGTTATGGACGGAGAAATAAGTTATTCTTACAGCAGATAAATGTCTATTGGCGTTCAAATACAAAAGTATTACTCGAAGTATCTTTCTTGATGAATGGCACGAGCTAGATCCACGAGAATGATGTCACCCAATTTATCGCATTGTATTACATATGGAAAGTGAACATGTATCTCAATAGGAAATGTTTTTTTTTAATTTTATATAACTTTTTGATAATTTTTTTGAAAAATGTGCAATATCTCGAGACCAGTTCATGTTAGCGTTCTAAAATTTATGCCAATCGTTTTCTAATGAAACATTACATAAGAAATGTCTTATTGTATAACTTTATTAGCGGTTTTGATTTTTTGGCGATTTTTTCAAAATTTCACTCGAAAATTTAGGAGGGTTCTAAACATTCGATTGCGTATAAAAACAATAGGCTTCCAGTGTTTACGGATTGTGATTTTTGTACCAAATTTCGTTCGAATCGGTCCATTCGTTCGTGAATTATCGTCTCCACAGACTCACTGACACACACACACACACACACACACACACACACACCACTTCAAAAATGTTTGATTCGTGATCAGGGATGCTTGAAACGTGCTCTCCCGTCGAAAACTCGAATTCGAATTTTCGACCCCGTCACAATACTTTCCTCATACATTATGTATATAAGGAAAGTAATAAATTTGAATGCGTAGGATCGTTCATTATTATTTCTGTTCTTTTTATTCATTCCACTAAATATTTACTTTTGTAAAATGGGCGAATTAAATAAATATTTTAGACCTTTCGCCATATAAATGTAGGACTATTTATCAAATCCCAGTGCCACCTGAATGATTGTCTCAAACATTATTGGAGTTTTCGTAATATGAAGTTTTAACTATTTATTTTACCTCTATAGAATCATACTATTCTTTCAGTTTTTAAAATGTGCAGGAAAAATTTTAAAATTTGAAAAATTCTGAAAGGTAATTTACTATGCATTAGAATGAGAAATATATTTTTATATATAAGTAGAGGGACAAGCCCCGTAACCTTCGCCTCCTACTCGCTGACGCTCCCTGAGCTCGTTTCATAAGCACTTTCGTGCCGCCAGGCGTAATACGATAACGGGTATCGTCTTTGTTAACCGACATTCACCATTCCTAGAACTTGCTTCTCTAGCTCTTCCAATCCAGCTCATATGACGGCCTACGTGTCCTATGATCGCGGACGCTTGCAGAATTCCAGGACTCCACCCTCCATTTGCTGCCGCTCATTAACTCCGCAACTCTATTCACGAGTAGGAAGGCTTCGCCCCCTAATCGTTGACGCTCACTAATCTCATAGTGAGTTAGAGGGGGGGGGGGGGTTCACATCTGCTACTTCCTAGCGCTCTATGAGTCTGCATCCTTCAGTGCCGCCTGTATTAAGAACAATAGCTTAATGTATTAGGAGGAAACGGCAGCATTTCATAACTGCCGGTTGTGCTGTTTGTTCATAATACAGCTCCATAATACGTGTTAAGCTTTCAGTGTGGAGATATTTACAACAATGAAACATTTAATTGTTGTGCAATATAACAATGAAATCCTGATGTACATGACTACAATGGTTGCGAAATGGTCGGTTTGTCAGAATAAGCGATAATCAAATGATTGTCAACATTTCACATTTTCCCAATTGCACTACTGAAGTTGTAGTCATATTTAGAAATAAATATCTAATACTTTTAAAGTTTTTAATGCTTCAACAACTTTGTCCTCGCCCATTTTGCAACGTTTCTGACAGAAACCAATCAGAGAGAAGCTAGAAATCGTCTCGACCAATTAAATCTTCACCCGTAGAGAAGGAACATTTTGTCTTTAGAAGTGCGTAAAAAATTAAATAACTCAGTAACTAAATCGACATTTAAAAAAAAAGGGCTCAGTCCTTCAAAAATTCAACTATGTAGGTACATATCAACAAAAATTTGAGGTTTTCCTATTGCTAGTTTACCAAGGACGAAAACTCTCCTCTCAGATCAAAAACTCTTCCTTTGAATTTGACATTAAATATTTCCTAAACTAAATTTTAAATCGGAAAACTATCAGTGTGTTTCAATAATATTTCTCTACAAACTTCTAATATTTTTGTAGCAATTTTTATATGCTATAGATTTTGCGGCACGCCACAGAAAATCTTGAGAAAGGCGAAATTTGTCAAACAGCGGCAGCGTCATCTATTTTTGCTTTCCTTATATACATAATGTATAAGGAAAACATTGTGAAGGGGTCGAAAATTTGAATTCGAGTTTTCGACGGAAGAGAACGTTTCAAGCATCCCTGATTACGAATCGAACATTTTTGAAGTGATGTCTGTGTGTGTGTGTGTGGAGACGATATCTCACGAACGAATGGAGCGATTCGAATGGAATTTGGCACAAAATCACAATCCGTGAATACTGGAAGCCTATTGTTTTAAAACGCAATCGAATGTTCAGAAACCCCCTAAATTTTCGAATGAAAGTTACTCAAATACATATTTCTTATGTAATTTATCCTTAGAAAACGATTGACAAACTTTAGAACGCTAGCATGAACCTTTCTCGAGATATTGCACATTTTTCAAATAAATTTATCAAAAAATCCCATAAATTAAAAAAAGTATTAACTGTTGAAAAACGTTTACTTTTCGTATGTAATATCATGCGATAAATTAGGTGACGTCATTCTCGTGGATCTAACTCGTTCCATTCACGAGAAAAGATACTTTGAGTAATACTTTTGTATTTGAACGCCAATAGTCATTTATCTGCTGTAAGAATAACTTATTTTTCCGTCCATAACGCTTGGCGAGATTTTGGCAACGAATTTAGCGGAATGTCGCCAACTTGGCGACATTTTATATGCTGCCAAATTAACAAAAATCTCGCCAAATGGATAAAAATGACGCTAAATCAATAAAGATGACGACTATATGAAGAAATTTCAATATTTTGGAAAGAATACTATCAGAATAATATTTCTTTTAACTGTAAAAGAAGTAAATTCATTGCATTATATAAGGAAAGTCATGTGTTGCCCACATCAGATTTTTTTTAATATGGAGCGATAGGCTTGGTCAGGAATGAACTATTATTAAAGGCTTTCGAATTCAAAATTAATTTTTTCATTTCAAATTACTGAAATATAATTTTGTAATTATCTGTGACGATGCAAAATCTTCTATTTTCGATTAATATCGAGAAAAAATACATTTTATCATCTGAACTTGCATTGATACGGAAAAAACAGATTTCAAATTAGAATATCTAAATCGCTTTAAGCATAGAGAAGAGGCAATTTATAAGTTAATTACTTGAAATTTATTAAATACTTTAGATTGATTAATTGTGAATACATTTTTAATTATAAAGCCATACTTTTCAATGCTCCGGCCACTTCGTTACATTCAGTTATTTGTGTGGAAGTGGCAACTGAAATCCCCCGAAAACGACAATCATGTGCATTGTCGACCACCGACATCACGAGCAAACCGAAACTAATGAAATTTGCTGAAGTCTCCTTATACAGGCGGTGTCCAGAAAGCTCCGGAACTGCGCAATATCTCGAAAAATACACTTCGGATCAAAAAATAAGAAACACGTATTCAATATTTTTAAAAAAGCTATCCAATGATACCAAAATTGACCCCAATGGCGCTATAATCGAGAAAAACGGAAGTGGGGCACAAACGTTTAAAAATGGGAATGTCTCAGGAAATATACTTCGGATAGAAAAATAAAAAATTACGTGTTCAATATTTTCAAAAAAGCTATCCAATGATGCTAAAATTGACCCCCCCCCCCCCCCGCTAACTTCAGCGACAACTTTTGACTTCAGTTTAGAAAACGGTTCAAATCTACTTTTAGTACTACCCAGGAACAACGATGTGGACGTAGTAGTTTTCTGTTCTCTTCAAGATGCTTGATTTACATGAGTTCCCTTGCCTCTCATGATCAGGGTGCTTTTTTCTGTAACTCTAAAACGTTAGTGTCTCACTTCCGTTTTTCTCGATTATAGCGCCGTTTGTGGGAGCAAAAATCAAAAATCGTAGGTCAAAGTTATGTAATTTTTACTGGAGAATCCAAATCTGCAATAAAAAATGAGGGTTCCTATTGAAAATTTTAAAGTTGCCCCACCCCTCTCCCCGCAGGAGGAGGGAGGGTGTCAATTTTGGTATCATTGGATAGCTTTTCTAGAAATATTGAATACATGTTTTTTATTTTTTTATCCGAAGTGTATTTCTCGAGATATTGCGCCGTCCCGGAACTTTCTGGACACCCTGTATATTACCATCGGTAGGTCAGATGTATTTATGATCAGGATTTATTTTCGTATTTGACTGCACTACTTCGTGAAAAATCCATCACCCACGGGAAAAAGGTGCCAGTTCAAAATTCACTGATTCCGAGTCAATAACACCATGAGATTAGTAATGTTTACTTGCAATACAGGAAAAAGTTGCACCTTTGTACTACAAATTAACGCTTAATAGATTATATAATGTCCCTTTTCCGGGCAAATTTTACTTCATCATTAGTTAAAATGACAGCATATGATGTTTCAGGCTAAGAAAATAAAATATTTCAAGGTTTACGCTAGAATTAAAAAAATCTGATGTGGGCAGCATATCACTTTCCCTGCAGACTCAAATTCATATTTTATTTATTCCTTTAATAATTCATTAGATTGAGTTTAATTAAACCAAATAACACTAAATTTGCACTTTTAATTCAATTTTTGTTTTTATTTGGAAATTTGACATTTTTTCGAAATCGGCGTAACAAAAATGCAAGAAATCTTAAATATCTTAAGAACGGCTAGTCCTAATGTATGATTGAGTGTATTATATTATTTTTCTCTTCAAAAATTGCGTATAAAACAAGAATTTAATTGATATATTTGAGCATACACTACTTGGTCTTTTTTTAGATTTTGACGATTTTGAAGGGCCATTTCGTAAAAAAAAGGCAGGTTATTCTTTTCTGAATCGTACCAAAATCTAATCAGCACCAGAGTATCCCACAAGTAACGTATCTATCAAATTTTGTGGAATTTGGTCAATTAGTATTTTAGCTAGAGCTGATAAATGAAATTTTTACGGGCCATTTCGCAAAAAAAGTCTGGTTTTGTTTTTACGAATCGTACCAAAAACTAATCAGCACCAGGGTCACATCCAAGTGACTTACCTACCAAATTTTATGAAATTCGGTCCATTCGTTTTTGGGTTAGAGTGAGTACATACATTGCACAGAACCACAGACGTCACGCTAAAAATAGTTTTTCGTATTCTAGAGGTCTCGAAACGTGTACATCCGTCTAAAACTCGAGTTGCGATTTTCGACATGATTCCTATACTTTCCCTATACATTATCATGTATTGCAGGGAAAGTAAAAATTCCATATAGTTCTAGATTTTAAGATCGCAAAGAAGGGTATAACGTTGTGAAAATTCATTAATAATTGTGTCAGCTAAAGTGTGCAAAAAAAAATCAACCACAAATAGACCGGCATCGCTCCAAAAATAGTCAAACCGTAACCAGGATGCTCTATAATATTTTATCAAAATTTTGATATCAAAAATACTTTCTCAATACTACATATGAGAAGGTAAAAATGGACGTAGACCCATACAGAAAGAGCATATAGTAAACACTATGTTTTAAACTTTTCTATAAAGGCGTTAAATAAGGAAACTAAAGCATTTGTTCTCTGGAAAACGTTGATTAGAAAATGAAAGTGAATGGATAACTTGACAACAGAAAAGCAGATGAAAATTGTAATAAATACTTAGTCTGCAGAAAGATAAATTGCAAATAGACCGTAAAAACTTAACTGGAAAGATTAAGAAAACCTAATCATAATTGAAAGACTAAAATTAACCAATTGTTTAGTTATAGAAATGGGTCAATTTGAGCTTAAAGTTCATAATATTCATGTTCTCATTTCAGTAAACAGTATTTTAAAATTATTTTCATAATTATGTTACTATAGAAACCATTCACGCATAATAGGTGAATTAAAACAAGGCTGGGTGATAAATCTGGCATTTTCCGAATTGTATTGAAGTTTTCCCTTGCCTCAGCGTTTTTTTTTTCCCAATGACCAGGCATTGACTCTTATCTTCGCCTATACATCGGCCAGAACAGTGAACCTCTTAGCCGTCAAAGACGTTGACTCAGCGCACCAGTGGGGATGGGAACACATTGCGCCCAACAACACAAACATCCATGTCTTACGTGGGACTCGAACCCACAACGTGGCGGCCGATCGATCGCTGGAAACGCTCGCCTTGACCGTTCGGCCACCACGTCGACTGAAATGAGCAAACAGTACTCCTCAAGTATCATCCTTGCCTCAAGTATAGTACTATATTGTTGCAGATTGTTTTGACGTTAATGTGTACATCGGGTGTAGTCATAGTCACTGAAACTTAAATTTCGTTTCGTTGCAGATTCCTTAGATGGCGAAATAGGAAAAATGAAAACATATACATAGTGTCCCAAAAACATTGACCTCTGCTTTTATTCCTTAAATATTGATGACATATAATAAATTACAAAGTTTCGTAAAAAAGGTACAGAATTTTATGAAATCGATTAAAATTTTCAAAGGAATTAAATTTGAAGAAATACAAAATTTAAATTTGTATACGGCTCCCGTACAAAAACATTTCCAATGAGTAAAATTTTTACATCCCCTTATTAGTGTATGGGACACAATTTCAACATTTTATCATAAAAAGTCGCAGAGATATGTTTAAACAAAATTGGTGAGTGGTTAATAACACAGTAAAATGGAAATGTTTACAGCAAGGATGCAAATGAGGCAACGCAGAAATGCATCATAGGCAAATAATATCTGTCTCTTATCTTTAATGGATCTTTTCATGCATGGAAAACATTTTGAACAAGCTTTGTAATCTTTGCGTAAAGTTATTTCTACACAGTGTAGATACTTTTGTACCAATAAATAGCAGAATTATTTATGTAATCATTGTTTTCTTTCGTAATTTGTGTATGACCTCTGAAACGCGATCAGCCGACATGATTTTTCCTCTCTGAAAACCCATGTCGATGCATCAAAAAGTGGTTTAAGTCAGCATATTTGTCTTTTCATATCTCTGGGACTTATGATAAAATACTGAAATTTTGTACATCACCTTAATACTGTGTGGGGCACATTTTACGCATTGGAAAGGTTTTTGCACGAGGGCCGTAAAAATTTTAAATTTTGTATTTCTTAAAATTTAATTCCTTTGACAATTTTAATAGATTTCATAAAATTCTGTACCTTTTTTACGCAACTTTGTAATTTATTATATATGTCCAAGATTAACATTTAAGGAATAAGAGCAGAGGTCAATGTTTTGGGGACACCCTGTATATATATACATACAGACAGACATAGCGAGAGACTTAATGGCCAGAACTCAAAAGTTGTCTATTAGTTCTAATGCTGCGATGTCCATTCAGCTTTCTACATTTCTGCTTGAATTGCCTTTCAGAATGATTAGTTTTTATCTTTAACTATTCTGTCTTTTAGCAAATTATCGGAAGATTTTGTTCCGCTTACCTTAAACGGCAAAATATGTACGTTGTTCGACCCATACCGACCGACCTACCAGAAGATGTACGGCAACTATTTGGACGGCCGGGACTGTGCTATCCAATTTAAACCGGAACGTAGTGGAGACTTCATCCAGAGGGACAGTACCCTCCTTCCTCTACCGCCAACCACTCTGAAAGACTTATTCCTCATATTTAACGTGTCCCTACTGTACGTGGACACTGGGACATTTTGGGCAGAGCCTAAGTTAGATCTTCTGAATGCAACCTCTGTGCATTAACCACTGTACTGTCCGTCCCAGAAGAATATTATGGACATCTTAACTATCCCCGAAACTAATCTATACACGTTTTAATTGGAGAAATGAGTTTTTATAACAGCAAGTTCTGCGACAGAAATAAATTCATGCAAATGAAAGAGTTTTATTTTACATTATAAAATTTTGAAATCTACTTCACATTCATTTAAAGACTCATTACGAATAGATATTATAAAATGGCAAAATTGAACGTTAAAATAATATACGCTTTAACCAACTGAAATACACATCTTTCAATGAATAAAAATAAACTATAAATCTCTTGGATAGAGTAATCGCAAACATTCTTTGCGAAAGATACCCCCAATCTTCTGTTGATTCAGTTGACGAATTCCTTCTCAATTTCGTGTTTCTTCGATCATTTGATTATTTTGTACCGGCTTTTAATTGAGTATATTTCAGTTCATGGGTATTTTTAAAATCATTTCTGTCCACTTTAATATCTCTTCTGATGTAGTTTTTAATAATTTGTAATTTTCAGCAGCATGAACAACTTCAAATAAAAATATTTTATTTTACAATACAAAATTTAAAAACTACTTTACATTCATTTAAAGTTACATTATGAATAGATATTATAAAATGGCAAAATTATGAACGTTAGAATAAAATCCAAGAAATAAAAAAAAACGTTACACTAAAAACGCTAGAATAAAATAAAACATGCAAATCTCAATTAATAAAATCAAACTGTAAATACATTCGACCTTGTAGGCGCAAACACTCCTTCATTGTACAAGATAAATTTGTCCAATACCCCCATCGTCTGTGGATTTAGTTGGAAAAGTTCGTTCACAATCAGTTCTTTATGAGTCGTTCAATTCTTCTGTACCGGCTTTTAAATTGTCTGAGTATATTTCAGTTTATGGGCGTTTATAAAGTCATTGTCCATTTTAATATATCTATGTAGTTTTTAACAGTTTCAGTCAATTTCAGCTGTACTAACAACTTCGTCAAACTGAGATTGCATTTATAAAAAATGATATTCCGTATCTTAACGAGATTGAAAATGTCCATTGACTGTTCCGTCTCTGATGCCACCTCTGTCAATAATTTCGGGAAAATACACCGTTACTTCTTCAGCAAATAACTCGTTCGCAAATGCTTGAAATTCTGCCTCATACTGATCTTCAGCAAGTTCTTCGTTGTCCATCATAGTTTCTTCCGGCTTTTGCAATTCTGTCACGCTGCGTGTCGTCTTCGGAACTGTCGTTTAAACAATTCTCTGTCCAGTTCAATGCATGAATATATAACTGATGCAAGGATACACGGAGCAGCGCATAAAGTAGCAGCCATTCCAAAAACAAAAAAATCCATAAATTTCTTGTAGAACAAGCAGTAGATGAAAGCCAGAAATATCACACAAGGATATACTAACTCAACATGTGAAAGTAAGTCTCTGCGAAGATAAATCCAATTTATTGTTCTGGTAGATATAAGGTATCGTAACTCTCTTCCAGAAAGTTGAAAATTTATCATGTAGATATTGCGCTTCAATACCACAGACATGTGTTTGCAACACTTAACGAAACAATAACTGTATAACACCATTGAAATCCAGAAGAACACAGAGTAATCCAATCCAATCCGGCCAAAATACATCAATTTCTCAGTACAGTCTGGCGAAAATTTCAAAGAGAACATTAAAACGAATGTCGCAATGATGAAAGAAATGTTGAAAACAAGCCTCCAGTTTGTGCACATCTTGGATCTGTAAAATAAAATGTACAGTATTATACTCACATTTAAATTATTCATAGATTATTCAAGGAAATTATGCAGTTTATATTTCCTAAACTTTAGAGGAAAATTATTAAAATCATATTTCATCACGCAATTTGCGAAATAAACTTTACCACCATCCCTCCCTCCATTTTACAACGGGGCTAAAGGTTGTTTGGAGAAAAATCTGATGTGGGCAGCATATGACTTTCCTTGCAGACTTATTTATATCCACGTTCTCTTTATTTTAATTAAATTTTATTCACTTTTAATTCAATTTTCGTTCTCATTTGGTAACTGGACTTATTTTCAAAGGTGGCGTAGAGAAAATGCGGAAAAACTGAAATATCTCGAGAACGGCTAGTTCTAGTGTAATTGGATTGGTCTTATTCTTTTCTTCGTTAAAAATTACGTATTAAACATGCATTTAATGGATATACACTCAAACCTGTTTTAGTGCGGTCTTTTTTTGTGCGATTTTTTGTTTGTGCGATTTTTTTGTGCGGTATATGAAAATTTCAATCAAATTGGAACATAATTGACTAAGTTATCAATAAAAAAAAATTAGTAGGTTTGATCGGCCATTTAGTTTTTCGATGCCAATTCTGAAAGAACTTCAAAATTCCCAAAGGAGCTTCAATCTTGTATATCTGGCTACCGAGACATATACAAGCGTCTAGTGAAACAAGAGTCGTCGCAAAAACTGATCACCGACTACATGGTAACTGAAAAAAAGTAAACTATAAACGAGTGCGAGGTAGTATCTTCAAGTGACGAAAGCGATTTTGAACCAGTTTACCACAAGAAAGTTCGCGTATTGTCAGACTACGAAGGATAATGGTTATGCTTTTTGAAAAGCTTTGTATGTGTGAAATAAGTACATATGTAAATAAAATATTTAAAAATGTTCGCATGTGTTATTTTCCAAATCAGATTCCAAAAGGTTTGGCGAGATTCCAAGTTGCTGCCAAGCCTCGTGTCTTGATTTCGTTTAAAAAAGCAATTCCTAGTTATTTCGTAAGGTTTTGAGTTATTTTCTACGTGAGACTTTTTTATGCGGTCCCTATTCACCGCATAAAAAATACTTTTTAATTGTGTTGCGAAAACTATTTTTTGTAGCTACTCATGAAGTTTTGTGAGATTTTTTTTTTGCGTTTTCTTTTATGCGGTCACTATTCACCGCACAAAAATAGGTTTGAGTGTATTTGAGCATACGTAGTTTTTTATTTTAGAATTGTGATTTTTGCAGGCCATTTTGCAGAAAAATGCAGGTTATTTTTTTTTTCGAATCGTATTCAGCACCAGGGAGACCCACAAGTGACCAAATTTTCTGAAATTCGGTCCATAAGTTTGAGTTAGAGTGGATACATACATTGCACAGACACACAGCCAGACAGACGCACACGTCACACTAAAAATAGTTTTTTCGTATTCTAGAGGTCTCTAGAGAAAACTAGAGTTGCGATTTTTGACATTCCAATACTTTCCCTATACATTACCATGTATTGCTGGGTAAGTAAACTGGAGAAATTCACGAGACTGTCTCCTGGTAAATTACGACATTTCGCGGCTCAGGATTTACACCAATATTTCTTTAAAAAATCTACCAGTTGTGAAGCAGCAATATAAGTAAACATTACTTAAATAAATGAACATTATATTACATACTTTCCTTATATACATAATGTATAAGGAAAGTATTGTGACGGGGTCGAAAATTCGAATTTTCGACGGGAGAGCACATTTCAAGCATCCCTGATCGCGAATCAAACATTTTTGAAGTGCTGTCTGTGTGTGCGTGTCAGTGAGTCTGTGAAGACTATATCTCTCGAACAAATGGAGCGATTCGAATGAAATTTGGTACAAAAATCACAATCCGTGAATACTGGAAGCCTATTATTTTTTAAACGTAATCAAATGTTCAGAACCCCCTAAATTTTCGAGTGAAATTTTGAAAAAATCAACAAAAAATCAAAACCGCTAATAAAGTTATGCAAATAGACATTTCTTATGTCATTTTTCATTAGAAAACTATTAACATAAATTTTAGAACCCTAACATGAACCGTTCTCGAGATATTGCACATTTTTCAAAAAAATTATCAAGAATTCATATAAAAAAAATATATATATATTTCCTATTGAGAAACATGTTAACTTTTCATATGTAATACCATGCGATAAATTGGGTGACATCATTCTCGTGGATCTAGCTCGTTCCTTTCATGAGAAAAGATACCGAGTAATATTTTTGTATTTGAACACCAATAGACATTTATCTGCTATAAGAATAACTTATTTCCCCGTCAGTAAGGCTTGGCAAGATTTTGGTGACGAATTTGGCGGAATGTCGCCAACTTTGCGACTTTTTGAAATGTTGTCAAATTAACGAAAATCTCGCTAAATGGATTAAAATGACGCTAAATCAATGAAAATGACGACTAATTGTCGAAAATTCAATATCTTGGAAAGAAAATAAATATCTACTATAAAAAGAAACCTATTTTTTTTTACTGTAAAAGTAGTAAATTCATTGCATTATATAAGGAAAGTCATGTGTTGCCCACATTAGATTTTTTTTTTTAAATTAGGATTTCGACAGAGTGAGCAGGCTACCAAATCTCCCCCTGCCTGTCCTAGATGCGTCTTGTCAAAATGTAATATAGAATAGAAAATGTATGAATTTTCCCTTTCAATAAGTACAGTTTCTACTAATTATATTGTATAATTTTATGTTGAAAATGGTAAAGTTTAAAAAAGCATTATAAGCATTAAAGCCTTCATTTTCTTTTAATAATTCAATATTTTGCCCGAAATTTTGTAAATATTTAACTATAGTTGTTTTAAAGAAATAAATTTACAAAGCAGTATAGAAATGCGATAAAATAAATTTAATTTATTCTAAGATTTACTTTGTTTCAAGCTTAAGATATTTAAAAATAATATTTGAAAAATATAAGAAAATTATTTTGAACATACCTTAAATCTTAGATGGTAGCATTGGGATCAATATTTCCTCTTCAATCTGTTGTTTCAGCAAATAATTTTTTGTAAGATTTAGTCGCATGTTGGGAAATGCACCAACACTGATAACACATATAATATTATTGTATGAGAAATTAAAATAAATTTTCTTTTCGCACTTTCTTTAAAGAAATTTTGGTTATTACATCACTGAAATCAATGTGGGTGGCAAATTCATGCCTTCGAGGAGCAATTTAATCTGAGAGTAGCTCTTTGGTTCATACGGAGGTTGTAGAAAGGAACTAGAATTTCCCTTTATACAGCTCTGCATACAGTTGGACACAAGGATACCCCGTTGCGTTAATTGGTTTACGAGAAGGGAAGATAAGATCGCCCTTTCCCAAACTTATAATTTCACAAAAGAAATCTGTAGACAAAGATCGTCTCAGTAGACAGCTGGATGTGATTGATATCAGCTGTAAACTTATAATGAGGGACAACAAACTTACCCACTAGAAGAACAAAAGTGTCTATTTTATGAGTGCAATTCTAGAAAATTGCTCCCTGCTTTTCCTGTAGTGATCGGTCCTTTTTATTGCTTTGCTGATATTGTTTTTCTTAACAACAAAAATAATGGACAGATTCTGCAGTTAAACACAATGACACTATGAAACCATCTCTACCCAGACGACTTGTATTGAACTAAGGATACCTTCTTTGAGCTTTTTACTATTTCGGGAATCAAACAATATTCAAGTAATTTAGGAAAAAACAAAATTATACATTCATACACAGATTTCCTATAATAAATAGTTTATCCTCAGCAATGTTCACGCCCCCCCCCTTTGTGGTGGCCTTGCTGAAGATCTGAAACACGAGTACAACTTTTAATTGTCGAATTATATTAAGTGCAGCAGAAGTGTTGCTGTTTTATTGATAGCAGGTTTTAACAGAATGATAGGACATTAATTGAAGGATGAAGGTTAAGGTAAACTTCATGTTCCTTCGCCAGTCTTTGATTTGTGAGAGAAAGCTTTGTAGCATATTTAATAGGCGGCGGTTATAAGATGTACTTTGCAAGATGAAAGTTACCCAGACAGTAGCGCCAGATATCAGCCCTCCCGGCTGAAATAAACTATTATTACTTTTTTTATATACATATAATGTATAAGGAAATCATTGTGATGGGGTCGAAAATTCAAATTCGAGTTTTCGACGGGAGAGCGCGTTTCAATCATCCCTGATCACGAATCTAACATTTTTGAGGGGATGTCTGTGTGCGTGTCAGTGAGTCTGGAAATTATATCTCACGAACAAATAAGGCGATTCGAATGAAATTTGGTACAAAATTGCAATCCGTGAATGCTGGAAGCCTATTATTTTTAAACACAATCTAATGCTCAGAACCCCTCTAAATTTTAGAGTGAAATTTTGAAAAAATCATCAAAAACTCAAAACCTTTAATAAGTTACGCAAGTAAACATTTCTTAGGCAATTTTTCTTTAGAAAACGATTGACAAATTTTAGAACGCTAGCATCAACCGTTCCCGAGATATTGCACATTTTTCAAATATATTTATTAAAAAATCCCTTAAATTAAAAGAAATATTAACTGCTGAGAAACATGTTTCCTTTACATATGTAATATCATGCGACAAATGTGGTGACAACATTCTCGTGGATCTAGCTCGTTCAATTCACGAGAAAATATGCTTTAAGTAATGCTTTTGTATTTGAACGGCAGTCTGCTATAAGAATAACTTATTTCTCCGTCCATAACGCTTGGCGAGCTTTTAGCGATGAATTTGGCGGAATGTCGCCAAATTGGCAACTTTTTTAAATATTACCAAATTAACGAAAATCTTGCCAAATGATTAAAAATGGCGCTAAATTAGTGAAAATGACGACTAATTGACGAAATGTCAGTATCTTGGAATGAATATTTAGTATCTACTATAGGAATAACCCATTTTCTTCTTACTGTAAAGGTAGTAAATTCATTGCATTATATAAGGAAAGTCATGTGCTGCCTACATCAGATTTTTCCTGTACATTGCCATGTATTGTAAGGAAATACAGAATTTGAAGACTTTACAGAGATACCTAAACTCCTGATCTTTAATTTGAATCAGCCTGTAATTAATTTATGAACCAAAAATTCTGGCAATGTTATCGCAGCCGTTACAGAATTTTCATATAAATAGACAGACATTTCATACAATATATTGTACACACACAGATTTTCTTCGTAATGCAGTAGCTGTTGTCCTGAAAAGCGTTTTAAAAGTAGAAAAGTATTGTTCCGCATTGACACTGCTCTGGGTATTGACAAAACGAATGGCGAATTTACGTAGCTAGGAAAATTAATATTATTTATTTACTTTTTTTTTCGATTTATAGAAATCTGTCGATCCTTCGCAGGCGCTAAATTCTATTGAAATGAATGAAGAAAATATTTCGACGTTTAAGACTTAAAGGACTTAATATATTTGATATTCGAAAAATTTCTGACTCCCCCCCCCCTCTCATTATTCGCCAAGTAGCGCATAAATTTGTGCTGCAAAATAATTAGTACAAATTAGGAAATAAGAAAATACCTTAAATTTGAAAATATATTTCAATTTCGCTAAAATTCAGAACCCCACGACTAAATTTCGCAGAAAAAAAAAAATCTGATGTCGGCAGCACATGACTTTCCCTGCAGACTCATACACATTCTCTTTATTTTAATTACATTTAATTCACTTTTAATTCAATTTTCGCTCTCGTTTGATAACTGGTTACTTTTCAAAGGTGGTGTACAGAAAATACGAAAAACTAAAATGTCTCGAGAACAGCTGGTTCTAGTGTAATGGGGTTGGTTTTATTCTTTTCTTCGTTAAAAATTACATATTAAACAAGCATTTCATGGACATATTTGAGCATACATAGTTTTTAATTTTAGATTTTGGCAATTTTTGCGAACCATTTTGCAAAAAAAGATAGGTTATTTTTTTTCGAATCATACCAACATCTAATCAGAGCCAGGGTGTCCCACATGTGACTTACCTACCGAATTTTGTGGACTTCGATCTATTAGTTTTTCAGCTAGAGTGGATACAAGCTTTTGTGGGCCATTTCGCAAACAAAGGCGGGTTCTTTTATCCCGAATCTTACCCAAAACTAATCAGCACCAGATTTGCCCACAAGTGACTTAACTACCAAATTTTATAAAATTCGGTCAATTATTTTTTTAGTTAAAGTAGAGACAAAATCTGCACAGACAGACACAGACAGACACACAGACGTCACGCTAAAAAGTTTTTTCGTATTCTAGAGGTCTCGAAACGTGTAGATCCGTCGAGAACTCGAGTTGCGATTTTCGGCATGATTCCAATACTTTCCCTACACATTACCATGTATTGCAGGGAAAATAATGAAAAATGGCGCCAGGAAGTAATTATCTAATCTTAACCCAGCATTGGCATAACTCGCCTACTGATTCCAGACTGGTTGGTTACAAAATATGGAACACCCAGCTACCAGTTTCTAAAGTTATGAGTAGGTCTAAGGCTTTTGATCAAATATTTTATTTTAACAAACAAATTATTCGATTATATAACAACTATAGAATACAACCTGCATACTCATAATGTGAATACATATTTGACACATTAAGATGCAAAATTTATAATCTAGAAAAGCTTTTGACTGATCTACATACTTTCTTGCGCATTAAAAGTGCAGTTAAAATTTAAAGAGAGAAATCCATTTTTTGAAATGAAAATTTCTTCTTTGCTGTCAATTAACACATATGAACATACCAGTACAAAGTCAATAATGAAAAATCATAAGAGTTTCAATAGTTTGTGTCGCGTATTCATTACAGGATTCAAAAACTTGGGATCTATGGATTTGTCAAATAAGCATCAACTTTGGACCTTTTAAGTCTAGAGTCAAATATAAACTTCTGTAATATTTGATCAGTCTTATTACTTTCCTTATATACATAATGTATAAGGAAAGTATTCTGACGGAGTCGAAAATTCGAATTCGAGTTTTCGACGGGAGAGCACGTTTCAAGCATCCCTGACCACGAATAAAACATTTTTGAAGTGATGTCTGTGTGTGTGTCAGTGAGTCTGTGGAAACGATAACTGACGAACGAATGGACCGATTCGAACGAAATTTGGTACAAAAATCACAATTCGTAAACACTGGAAGCCTGTTGTTTTTATACGCAATCGTATATTTAGAACCCGCCTAAACTTTTGAGGAAAATTTTGAAAAAATCGTCAAAAAATCAAAACCACTAATAAAGTTACGCAAATAGACATTTCTTATATAATTTTTCATTAGAAAACGATTGACATAAATTTTAGAACTCTAACATGAACCGTTCTCGAGATATTGCACATTTTTAAAAAAAATTATCAAAAAGTTATATAAAATAAAAAAAAACATTTCCTATTGAGAAACATGTTCACATGTAATACCATGCGATAAACTGGGTGACATCATTCTCGTGGATCTAGCTCGTTCCATTCATGAAAAAAGATACTTTGAGTAATACTTTTGTTTTTGAACGCCAATCGTCATTTATCTGCTGCAAGAATAACTTATTTCTCCGTCCATAAAACTTAGCGGCGAGATTTTGGGGACGAATTTGGTGGAATGTCGCCAACTTAGCAACATTTTTAATTGTTGCCAAATTAACAAAAATCTCGCCAAATTGATAAAAGTGACGCTAAATCAATTAAAATGACTAATTGAAGAAAATTCAATATCTTTTAAAGAATGCAAGTATCTACTATAAGAATAACATTTATTTTAACTGTAAAAGTAGTAAATTCATTGCATTATATAAGGAAAGTCATGTGTTGCCCACATCAGATATTTTTTGTCTCTAATTTCTTGCGATTACCCAGTTCTGCCTAAAACAGTTTGGGAACTGCAGAGTTTTAAATTAAAATTTAATCCGTGCATTCCATATTGTATTAGAGTATCTTTTATTAAATATAGGCATATATCTGGAATTCATTTAGAAAAAAAAAATTGCAAAAAGCCATTATGTTGTAGGGAATTTTTTGGAAGTAAACGTAAGCAGCAGTAAATTATTTAAAGTGTTGAAAATTAATGTTAAGTAAACTATCTAAATATCGCGAAAATATTTCATAACATTGAAACAAATCATAATACTTATAACATTTAATATTAAGTAATATATATTTAATAATATTTAATATGTTCTTTGCAGTAGCATGGTGTACTTAACTTTTTTATTCTTAATAACCGATTATTAATATTTTTAAATACTGATTTTGAAAGATTGGATAAACAATGTTGAAGTTTGTTTACTTTGAAATTATATGGTTCTGTTTTGTCATAAATTTTAATTTTTAATTTATTTTCATTTGGAATTTTTAAACTAACGTCTAGGTAATTGATCCAGTGAGATGAATAAACATTTTCAAATAGTCGTAGATTAGGAAGACTACATGCTTCCGACCAATAGAATTCTGCAGCTTGAATACAAAAGAGATTTATATTAATTAAAAGAAATGTTTAGGAAGTTCAATAACCTTTTAAATATTTCAAAAGTTTTATGAGGATTCATATTTATCCTTAATGTAAACTTTTGTTTATAAGAGGCATATTAATCAGCAATCGTGGAGTCTAAGCAGAAGACTCAGTCTTAATTGATGTTTTGACAGGGGAAAATACAACAAAATTACACCATGTACGTAACGATCAACATTAGCAATTCACGATAATATTAAATTTAATTATATTACAACAAAGCAGAAGTATCCAATTATTCAGCAAAATAAATCAATATCACCATTAACCTCGTGGTATTGAAAGATTAAAATATACTTCATGCATAATGTAAGCATCTTTAAACAACAAATTAATTAAAGTAACTTACTTTCAAGAAAGCTTGCACTACCAAATATTA
The DNA here is from genome assembly GCA_951213105.1 of Amaurobius ferox. Lineage (NCBI taxonomy): Eukaryota > Metazoa > Arthropoda > Arachnida > Araneae > Amaurobiidae > Amaurobius > Amaurobius ferox. The sequence continues at coordinate 51,870,752 of OX578155.1, read as the reverse complement.
ACGTAGTATGAATAACAGTTATATTTATGTTCTAGGAATTCTGCACCTGCTGCCAACTTTCTAGGCAAAGTATAGCAAATAATTTGATGAAAATATAAGTCGATATAAAAGTTTCTGCACATCTTCTGACCGGTCTGGCTGAACAGAAGAGTTAGTAAGCGGGTAATTCAAAACACTTCACCTATAGTTTGATTGTGGGCGCGGTAGCCCATTGGTTAGCGCGCTGGAGTTGCACTCGGTAGGCCCGGGTTCGATTCCAGCCGCTGCCAAAACTGCCGCCGTGTTCATGCGGAGTACGATCACGTTAAACATGTGGGTCCGAAAGTCCTTCCGAGAGGTTGGTGGTAGGGGAAGGAGAGTACGGTCCCTGTGGATGCCTCCCCCACTGGGTTCCGGTCTAAATTAGGTGGCACTTCCAACCGTCTAAACAGTTACCTTACACCTTTCTGGTAGGTCGGACGGTCTGGGTTTCAACAACAACAACCTATAGTTTGATTGTGACCAAATAGTGATTTGATTGTGACCAATTTTGATTGTGACCAATTCAGCAAAATGAATTGATCTCGTGGTATTAAAGGATTAAAATATACTTCATGCATAATGTGAGCATCTCTAAGCAATAAATTCATTAAAGTAGCTTACTTTCAAGGGGAATCTTGCAGAACCAAATGTAAAAGTACCGTGAATAACAGTTATATTTATGTTCTAGGAATTCTACATGTGTTGCCAACTTTTTAGGTAAAATGTAGCAAATAATTTCATAGAAATATGTGTCGATATAAAAGTTTCCTCGCATCTTCCGACCGGACTGGGCGAACAGACGAGTTAGTAACCTGGTATTTTCTCAAAAATGTTCAAAATTGTTTACCAGTAGGATTGGGTTGTATGTATCCTAGTACGACCTTTTGAAATCGTTTCAGAATTAAAATATTAAATAGCAATTTCGACACGATTCCGTAGTTTTCGTAGACACAACTTTTGAACAACTAAATTGCCATTCTTACTTTCCCTACATTTGTAATGATAAAGGAAGATGTTTGTCTATATCGCCTGTAGCGAAGCATCTAAACGTCGTGCGGTCATGAAATTTGGTAAACAAGTAACTCAGGACCCGGGATATTACGCCTAGGCGAGATTTTTTTTTAAATTCGAATCATTCCTCGAGTCATTTTATGTTTTACTACGATTTTCACACAAATCCGTTCCGTAGTGATCAAGAATATTATTGCGGAATTTGTACCTAAACACTATCTAAAAGGCCCTAAAAATTCCATTTCGAACAAAATTTAAACGAAATCCATATCATTGTAATAGACGAATTTTCGTGAATTTTTAAAATATATATGCAAAAAATTCACAAATTCATGTTTTAACGTATTTGAGTATATTTAATTTCGGGCCGGACCGGGTTGAGATTCAATTGTCTTCTGGCCAGGCGGACCGGGCTCTGGTTCTACATTCTTATACCGGCTTTAAATATTGAAGCTATCAGATTGGAACGGGCCGTTGAGAAGTACTGAATTTTCGACCTGTGTAGATCTCTAGTTTGAACCATTCTTTTAATTCTGATACTGATTGAAACATAGGCGAACTTACACATACAATATATGGAATGTGAATGTAAGAGGAACTTGACTGCAGTCTGAGATTCGTTTGTTTATAGTGCCCATTGCCTTACTGGTAATGGGCATCGTAGCGGAGTCCCCAGTCGAATGACTTCTACCTCCAATCTGTAAACAATATGTGCATTCTTGACATCATTTGAGCAGAATAGAGTTGACTACAATAAAGATAAGAAAAAGAAAATTACTGCAGAATGCAGTAGCGCCTTCCAGAGGGAAGGAGAGAAAAGAGCTGTGGTAGCAGAAGTGCAGCCCTCTGTTATTAATCAGAGGCAAAAAAGTATGTGTATCAATTAAAATATAAGATTTAAGATTTGACAAGTAATAAGGGATCAGAGAACAGATGAAAAATTTAAAAGTTGACGATGTGGAAGGAGAATTTAATGTAAATGCTCACGGGGGGGGTCATATAAAACTGCCCTGGGACGCTTTCTACAAAGTCTGGGATCATAGTCTGGGAGGTTGAATAAGGTTTCGTTATGGATACTAGGAATGTTCTGAAAAAAATTTTTTGCTTGCTTTCTGATGGTAAATTGCCTTATATACACGAGTGATCAATATTGAAATACATGGACTGGAACGAACTACTGAACTTTTTCTCACGTATTCTTGTGCAAAATTGTTTAAGTTGACTAGTCATGCCCTGCATAAAAATGTAATACCAAAAACTTTTTAATAGTATTCATTTAAGAAATTGCACACACACACATATATATATATATATGCTTGCATATATATATATATATATATATATATATATATAATTGTAACTGATGTGTTACTTCGAGTAATTGGGAGTATTCGGCTGATATCCATATACAATTATATTATTTTTATTTTATTTTATTCAATTTACGTGGCAACTACAGATGAAATTCAGTTACAGTAGCCACACAAGAAATTAAAAAGTACCGAACATAGGATACAAGAATACTAAGTAGCAAACATGTCAAGCGCATTGAAACAGGCCTTTTTAAAACAGGCAGGAGTCAAGTTAAATATATCAATATTAGCACAATAGGTAATATATAGATCAACAAATGTATAGATAGAATAGCATTTAATGTAGTTGTGTTTAACAGTAGTATTGTGAAAAAGAGTTTTTTTCCTGGTATTATTGACAGGTATGTGGAATTCCAGGCAAAAAAGTAAAGTAGGGCAACCAATAGTATTATTTAAAACCTTAAAATAAAACAAGAGGCAGGACCAGCTTCTTATTTTTTTAAGAGACATTAAACTATGTTTCTGTCTGAGTTCTTTCGTATGTATATCATAAGGATAATAGCCAGTCAATCTGTAATCAATAGTACGTAATAGTTTATTTTGCACGATTTCTATCCGTTGAGAATGTAGATTGTAAACAGGGTCCCAAATCATTGCACAATATTCCAAAATTGGTTTAACAAGGGTATTATAAATACAAATAATCGTATCAGAACTGGCAAAAACACGAGATCGTCTTAAATGAGATTTATTTATACTGACTGATTATAACACCATGTGCATCCGCAGAATATTTGAAATTATCTCTTATGCGTATATAACACACTAACAGTATTATTCCAGAAATTTTCGTATCAAGTACTAAAAATGATGAAAAACCTTAAATTTTGAACAATTTCCATGCAAATTACAAACTGTTCTACCTTATTATTTCTATAATAATTAATTGAAACAAAATTTCATGGCTGTTAGTGCATTCATACTTGTGATCACAACTATTGTCATATCTGCATACTGACGTATTTTGAATCATACTTTTTGTCCAGTATTTAAAAAGAGCTCGTAAAATTCGGTAGATTCAAATTAGTATATAGGAGAATAATTAATTCAAAGTAATGCATTTAAATCGCTAAAATGTATTTAATATACAGGAGCACATTAATATACAGTGCATGCAAATGCATACACTTTGATTAGCTGTTTAACAGTCGTTTACTTGTTATTACAGAAGCAAAGAACATACGCGATTAAAAAATGAATTTTCCATCCTGTTGCAGTTTGTTTAAATTATAGCAATAGCGTTTCAGCCCAACTGTGAACAATTTTAAGCATGTAAATTTTCATATTCCTACCTATTGTAGTTCTATCTACCACAGATAGACTGGTATTGCTCCAAAAATGGTCAAAACGTAGTTAGAATGTTCTGTACTATGTCATTAAAATAAAGAAATTGAAAATATGAAAATACTTCCTCAGTACTAACTATGAGAAGGTAAAAATGGACGAAGACCCATACAGAAAGAGTATAGTGAACACGATGCATTTTGTCTTTTTCTAAAAAGGAGTTAAGTACTATGGTAAATAAAACATTTGTTCTCTGAAAAACGTTGATTTGAAAATGAAGGGGATAAATAACTTACCAACCTAAAAGCCAATGAAAATTATAGTAATGAATATTTAGTCTGCAGAAAGATGAATTGCGACAAAACGTTACTATACTTGAGGCAAAGAAAACTTAACTGGAAACATGCAAGAAGACCTAAAACCCCGCCCCCGCGAAATTCAAGTTATTAAAAACATTTAATATGTGATCTATATAATTGAAAAGCTAAAATTATCCAATGGTTTTTATTCAGATTGACATTTTTAAAACTGTAGTTCACAATAATATTCAGGGTTCCCCATATTTCAGTAAAATGTATTACTTTCCTTATATACATAATGTATAAGGAAAGTATTGTGCTGGGGTCGAAAATTCGAATTCGAGTTTTCGACGGGAGAGCACGTTTCAAGCATCCTTGATTACGAATCAAACATTTTTGAAGTGATGTCTGTGTGTGTGTCAACGAGTCTGTGGAGACTATAACTGACGAACGAATGGACCAATTCGAACGAAATTTGTTACAAAAATCACAATCCATAAACACTGGAAGCCTATTGTTTTTATACGCAATCGAATGTTCAGAACCCCTCTAAATTTTCGGGTGAAATTTTGAAAAAATCGTCAAAAAATCAAAACCGTTAACAAAGTTACGCAAATAGACATTTCTTATGTAATTTTTCATTAGAAAACGATTGACATAAATTTTAGATCGCTAATATGAACCGTTCTCGAGATATTGCACATTTTTCAAAAAAATTATCAAAAAGTCATATAAAATAAAATAAAAATATTTCCTATTGAGAAACATGTTCACTTTTCATATGTAATACCATGCGATAAATTGGGTGACATCATTCTCGTGGATCTAGCTCGTCCCATTCATGAAAAAAGATACTTTGAGTAATACTTTTGTAGTTGAACGCCAATAGTCATTTATCTGCTGTAAGAATAATTAATTTCTTCGTCCATAACGCTTGGCGAGATTTTGTCGACGAATTTGGTGGAATGTCACCAACTTGGCGACTTTTTAAATGTTGCTAAATTAACGAAAAACTAGCCAAATGGATAAAAATGACGCTAAATCAATGACTACTCATTCATGACGACATGGAAAATGACTCGTTGACGAAAATTCAATATCTTGGGAAGAATATAAATAACTACTATAAAAATAATATATTTTTTTTACTGTAAAAGTAGTAAATTCATTGCATTATATAAGGAAAGTCATGTGCTGTCCACATCAGATTTTTTTAAATTCATTTTCATAGTTTCGTTACTATAAAAATCATTCATGCACATAATGGGTGGATTAAAAGAAATCTGGGGGAATAGTCTGTCAATTTCCGCATTGTATTGAAGTTTTCTTTGTAACAAGTATAGTATTATACTGTTGCACAGATGGTTTTGACGTTAGTGCGTACATCGAATGTAGTCATAGTTACTGAAACTTAAATTGAGTTTCATTGCAGATTCTTTGTATGCCGAAATAGGAAAAATGAAATTCTATATATGTATATAGAGGGTGTCCAGTGCTATCGGTGACCCATGGCTATTTCCTCAACCGTTAGTCAGAGATATACTTCTAATTTCAAAAATGTTTTAAATTTTAAAATCTATTATCTTAGAAACAGTTTAAATCAATAAATGTATTTCTGAAAGAAATACGAAATATGAATTTTTATACGGTCCCCCGGTCCAACCGGTTATATTTAGGAAAATCATCCCTATACAATTTTATGCAAGATAAAGAAAATATCCTTTTACGACCAAAATTCACAGACTTTTAGCTGCTTAAAGTTGGAGCACTTTTTGTGTTCAGAAATGGGGGTTATACACAAAATAATTGCTGAATTTATTTCGCAGCAATTTTATTTTTTGCTGCAATATACATTACACTAAACAATATTAAAGTTATAATTATTTGTAGCACATAAAAATATTCGATAAAAGGCTTTGCATCATTCTCGATATTATGTCGGCAAATGCAATCGAAACATAATACTTTGAAACAGAATTTCAATATTTATACAGTTCCTTAAAGGTTGCCTGAATTGGGACATTTTTATGTGCAGAAAAGCGACTTAAGTGAAAGTTTAATGCTTTTAAAGGTTTGAAAGTAGTGTAAGTTCTGTGCCGGAAATACGAAAAAATGAATTAAGAATTCAAATTAAAAAGTTTTATTTTACAATGTAAAATTTTAAAAACTACTTTACATTCATTTATATCTACATTAATATCTACTCCCAAGTTCCATTGTGAGTAGATATTCTAAAATGACATAATTAAGAATGTTATAATAAAATCCACTTTAACCAATTGAAAATACGCAAATCTCAAAGAATTGAAGAAAATAATAAATTCATTTGGTTGTACAAGGTAGCTTTGTGAAACTTCGCCCCATCGTCGGTTCTTTATGAATCATTCGAATCTTCTGTACCGGCTTTTAAACTGAGTATATTTCAGATTATGGGTATTTTTAAAATCACTGTCTGTTTAAATCTTCTAATGTAGTTTTTAAACGTTTCAGTCATTTTCAGCTGAGCTACCAACGTCGTCAAACTATATTTTGTTTGTACACTTTCAGATTCCGTATCTTAATGGAGATTGAAATTGTCCATTACCTGTTGAGTGACATTGGATACTGTAAGATGTTCCTTTACTTCTTCAGAGCAGAACTCGTTTGCGAATGCTTGAAATTCTGCCTCATCTTCAACGACCTCTTCGTTGACCGACGAAGTTTCCTCCAACATTTGCAATTCTGTCACGCTCCGTGTCGTTAAAACATTCCTAAGTTCACTTATATTAAAAAAAAAGAAATCGTTAAAATATTTATATACGATTATTGTAAAGAAACACGGTATAGCGAATAAAGTAACAGTCATTCCAAAAACATATAAATCCATGAATCTCAAGCAGTGTATTGATGCCAGAAACATCCCATAAAAATATACAAACACAACATACACAAGTAAATCTCGGCGAAGATAAATCCAATTTAGTATTCTGATAGACCTAAGATACCGTGTCTGGGATCTAGAAAGTTGAAACAATCTTATTGATATTTTGCGATGTAATACCACAAAAATGCGTCTACAACTTGGACAGAAACAAAAAGTGTATAGCATTATTAAAATGCAGAAGTACACAAAGTAGTCCAACTCAATCCTGCCATAAAACATCGTTTCGGTGATCCATGCTGGGGGTAGTTTAGTACAGCAGAGAAAGGCGAATGTCGCAATGACGAGTGAAATATCGACAGCTAGTCTCCAGTTTATGCTCATCTTGAATCTGCAAAATAAAATTTACATTAGTATACTAGCATTTAAATTATTCATAGAAAGATATAAATTATTCAAGAAAATTATGAATTTTATATTTCCTAAATTTTAGGGGTTACTTACTAAAAGCCTATTTTATCACTCAATTTGCGCAATAAACATTACCGCCCCCCCCCCTCCCAATAACAACTTGAAAACCGGAAATATTTCAATCTGCAATTTGACAAGACGATTGATCGGAAATTATAAGAGCTATTTTTTTTTAAATATATATTTCGAAGCTAAATTTCTTGATGTATATTTTTACAGTTCACTTATATCTTTTAAATTCGAAGATATTTTGGGGGAAGTAAGAAAAATGAAAAATCACTTGCTCGGATAAGTGCTATATTTTTCAAAATGTTTAAAATAAAATTTTATATATTCATAATCTGGACAACACCTTAGACAAAATTATGTTTTCATCTAATAGTTTCGGAAATATAAGCATCCAACTTTTTACGTAACGCTACGATTACTGCCATTCATAGACAGAATTAAATTATTTAAGAAAATTATGAGTTTTATATTTCCTAAACATTACAGGTAACGTACTAAAAGCCTATATTGTCACGCAATTTGCGCAATAAACATTACACCCATTCCCTCCCAATTACAACGGAGCTGAAGGTTGATAGAAGAACAAAAAATCGGCGTGGTTGCCAGGCCCGGCTCTAGGTTTTTTGCCGCCCCAAGCAGAAAACAATGTGGCCGCCCCTCCCTGAAATTCATTTTTCTCTTAACCTTTATAAATGCAATAGGATAGAGAAACACTGCTAAATTGCCACTTTTTAGTCGATTTTGTTCGAAATGTTTCTTAAGTGAAGGGATCTGTCGTAGTATTAAATATTTTGATTTTTTCCATTTTAAATAAAAAAAAATGTGCAATATCTCAAGAATGAAAAATGTTAGTATCATATAAATGATGCTATTCAATTTTAGATTTAAAAAAATCTGTTGTCTAATACATGCTTTTACATATATATTAATAAACGTTATTATTAAAAGCTTCTATTTAACTCATCATGAATGATGTGTCTGTATCTGTTCCAACTTCTTTGACATTTCAACACACTTTCCTACGTCCTAGAGAGCTGAAATTTGGTACACACAGACACATCTAGTGGTCTAGTAGAACATTTTAATCTTTTAAAGTTTGTCACATCCTCAAAGTATAGAACCGGTATTTTTTTCTACGAAATGGCCTACAAAATCCCATTGTTGTAAGATAGTTAAAAAAAAGACTTGAGGGGCTGTGCCGAAGATACGTTCGCAACGTAGAATACGTCTTATCACATGGGTGTTTGTAAATGAAGCAACGGCTTACATAAACAATTCATTTATTTCTATAACTGCCAACAGTGATCTAATAAGTTACAAAGTTAATTATTACGAAATGTTAATTAAGTACCGGAATTAAAGAAATAAAACGTAGCAATTTGATTATTGCTTGATACATTTTATCTTATCTCGCATTCGATCGCATTCCCCTCTTGAACGCGTCACCCCTCACAACACGCGTACATCCTTGACCTAACACTTGGTACCACTGCCGTTCTCCTCCGACTATTACACTCCAAGCTATATTATAATCTTTCAAAATCTCACTCTTTTCGTCATACCCGATTTGCCGACATAGTCCTCATATCAGGTGGCGACAAAGACGTTATCCTGCATCAAAAGAGTGCAATATTCAGCATCGCTATATATATATATATATATAACACTGCCAAGTTTAACTCTATATATTAAGCTCAAAGTTTTTTGTACTTTGCCTTAGAACTAAAATTATTTTTTTTTATTTAGAATTCTCATTTTTCAGATAGTTCTTATGATTTGCCTCCATTGAAGCTGTTATGAATAAAATATTTTAGCCAAAAGTCAAAATTTCTATATTTATTCGATTTTAGAAAACAATTGCGTAAATTAAAACTTTCTTATAACTAGATATGGCTGAAAGTCAATAGGTTTTATTAATACCGATTTAGTATGCTTCTATTATGTAATTCTCTTCATTATTTCGAGATATGTATCTCTTCCTGCAGGAAAGTAAAATTTTCTAATATCTCTAGAACGACTAGTGATAACTACTAAACGATGTTGTCCATTTCTTTCTGGTTAGAAGTACCTACAAATCATTCAAGGTTAATAGAATATATATATATAAGATATTCTACGGACCTTGCAAATCATTTACTTCTTTAACAATAGTGAATAGTATATATAATGTAAAAAAGAGTCTATTTTAAATCAAAAACGTGCAATACCTTAAAACACACATTTTATCGTTCTGTAAATGGTGTAATTTAAAAAATGAAATATTATATATAAAATTAATATTTTTGTAACAAATTTTAATATTATTTAAAAAAAAAAAATTAATTATCGAAATAAGAAAATTTAAAGATCCTGGCCTTCGAGAAAATTAAGAAGCTGACAGTTATTAATTGTATACCAAATATATTTTGATTTGCTTAATTTGTTTGATATACATACCGCTGCATGTGGAACAGTAAAATTTTCAATGAGAACTTCTAAACAATGATATTCATTTATTTCCTGTTAAAAGTAATTGCAAAATGTGTAATAACTTAATAATATTAAGTGCATTTTTATTATTTTTTTATTTTTCCTGTTTCAAATAGAACTCGCAAAATATCTCGAAAACGATGCATATTAGCGTTCTATATAAATGATGATATTCGCTTTTAAGTGAAAACTGCTATTAAAATATTTATTTTTGTAACATTTTTAAACATTTTACTTTTCATGTTCATTTGATTTTTGATTTTAAATGTTCGAAAAATTGATGACTTTCTTCTGTCCAATTCACCCGAAAATTAATGAGTCTCTGATACTTATTGATTGAAGAAGTATTACCGAATTGTATTCTATTTTATTGATTTGCTATAGACACATTGCCAAAGACGCCATGATTCTTCCAGAAATACATCTGGGGAGGGGAGGGGGGTGAAGCCCTTTCCGGAAACATACTCCACCCTCACCCCCCAGATACATTTTCTGTTACCGGACCAAATGCTAATAAATTCAGAAACTCACAAAATACTTTTGTGAATTTTAACCTAGTTTCCACTTCTTATGTGGCAGCATTTAGATTATTATTATAATTTTATTTCGCTATTGATTATTTTCAGACTGAAATTTTGTAGCTATAATTCAATTTACATTATATTGAAATTTTTTCATCCTCCTGTTTAGCTGGAGCAAGATTTTCTCGCAATGTTTGAATACGTATTTGCTATATATATATATATAGTCATTACTTCTATATATATGTATATATATAGTAATTACTTCTATATAGTTTAGTTAAGATTTTAGATAATTTGCCCCCTTTGAGGTTCCATCCCCCCCCCCCCCGCAGACAAAAAGTCCTGAAAGAAGCACTGCACAAATGACAGATATCATTGAAAATATGGTTGATTAGTATTCATGGATGGTAATATTCACTGGTACATTTATCAAAATCCAAGCGTCCGGTTTTTGACCCCCATCACAATACTTTTCCTTTCCTATGTGTTGCAGGAAAATAGATTATAAAAAGGATATTTTTATAACTCTTGTGATATTTATTATACTTCCCTCGCAAAATAGAAGTAAGTATTCGCACATATTTTTTTTAAAGATTTATACGTTTTTGAAGGGAGTGATTAACACAAAATAAATATTCTTTAGTTTTTTTTGTCAATCGGTCTGTCGGTCATATCGTTAAATTGAGGTACCCTGCTGTTAACGACACGCTTTATTATTATTAATTTTTCACTAGTCATTCGCAATTTGAGCACATGTCGTTTTCAAAACATTACAATACTACTACTCAACCGACTGAAATAAAATTTTGTACGAATATGGCTTTAGTTATATACTTGAAAAAATATTCTAAGAGGTCATTTCTGTGCACCACACTGCAAGTATAATATAAAAAAATATAAGGAAAGTACATGTGCTTTTCTTATGCTTTAAATGTAACATTTTAAAGTTCTAATTAAATAGTAACATAATTTCAATTATACTCAAAAATTGAAATAATTTAGAAAGTTTTAGAAATTTACAGTATTTTTTTTTTTTACTTTTTATTTACCAGAAAGAACAAAAATTCTTTGAGGTTCATATTTTTTCTGATGACTTGAAATAAAACAATAAAAATAGGAAAGTTTGGAGCTCTACATGTGAGACAGTTAATTGATTTAGAAAATAAATTTTGATTGATTTCCAATAATTTAAAAAACTAAATTATTTCCTATTAACTTTCGTTTAAATACTCAAATGCCAAAGAATGTTATATTCTATTAAATTCTTACTCCATAATATAAACGCAGAATATAGGCATTTTTAAGATTCGATATAATTCGTTTAAAGAATTCAAGTTTATAAAATAACAGGGGTTTTAAAGCGGTGAGATGTGAATATGTTGAATATTGTCTTTGTTTTAAAAATTACCTCATTCAAATTACAGTTGTTACTTTTCAAATTAAACGAAGCTTTAGCTGAAATCCTGATAACCAAAAATTTGAATAATTCAAAAAAGTAAAAGTTGTCTGTAAATAGCGTAAGTAATATTACATGCTTTTAATTTAAGAAAAAATCAATACAGTATTATGTAGGAAAAACGCACACATAAAAGAAATCTAAAAATTGAGCAAAACGAGAAACAATTTCTAAGAACTTTCAAGGAGCTAAATTTAATATAACGTCCTAGGAACAAACAAACACTGATCCGTGCGTAAAATTTAAAGTGTTTTTTAGCTAAAAAGTGACTCGACAGATGCTGTATATAAGTCGTTATAACGAAAACTATCATTATCTTTAAAGAATATACCGATTGTACACCTGGAATTTAGAATAATCTCAATCCGTTGATGGGGGAGGGGGATAAAATATGTTATATGTTAATAGAAACAATTTTTAACAATCATAAAATAATTATATCTTGCTTACCTTAAATTTTATGCAAAATGCTAGATGAACATTTTAGATAAATTCAACAAGTTCAACTGTATAACATTTAGAAAGAAAAACGATAAACTCTTCTTTGCGGCAAGAAAAATGATGGTTTACACTTCTCACTGAAACGTAGGACTGGACCCCATCAGAAACTCCCCCAAAAACAAATTTCGCGCTGAACAAAATGATTGGTAAACACATGCTTTACAGCCGATGGGGTTTGTATGACCATAAATTCTACAGTGGTCCACTGATGTCTCAAGATGTCTTTTGAGACCTGTCCTCGTCCAGTTTCCTAATTACATTCAATGCGGACACCTGTTTCTGCATAGATGTGAAAGAAGTCCTTTATTTATGTGTCTGGGCGAATGGGGGGAGATGATTTCCGGATTTAGAGAGTAGGAGAATAATTAACAAAGGATGGGTTTCCTGGAACGGCAATTCTGGATGGAACCCCATCGTTTCAAGCAAAATGCCCTCTCTCATCGGATTTTTTCATGAAATAGTTGACAAAAACCAGTTTCACTTACAAGCTTTTGTAGTTTACAGATAATGAGCAATATGCCGCCCCTAGGCGTACTGTTGATGGCTGTACGGACGCCCGGTGCGCTAAAGTAACTAATTGTTACTCATGTTGCAAGATACAAATTGGGGCGATATACTGGCAGCAATCCCATTTAACCCTCTGGTCCTATTTTTCCAAGGGGAGAATGAAGGATAGCCGTTTTCACTATTTTATCTGGGAACAAATGTTTGACATTTGTGTTTTTGTTTTACTTTTTAACGCATACAACTGCCCTTGTAAATTCTGTTGCTTGCGTCCCAGAACTTTTTTATTTAAGACCTAGAACTTTTTTTTATTTAAGAGATTTTTTTGTTTATTAAGATTTTTTATTTAAGTTGACTGAAATGCCGCCCTTAAAATGTGCCGCCCCAAGCAAGTGCTTGTTTTGCTGGTGCCTTAAGCCGGCCCTGGGTGGTTCTTGCAGAAATAGTTGAGTGAATAAAATTTTATAAAATAAAAATCCAGCAAAGTTCAATAAGCTAGAATTGAGTTTTCATCCTGATTTTTTCTTGATACTCCGAACATAAATTTCGTCGAAATATAAAGTTATTTCAAATACTGCTTGGCGGTATATAAATTACATTTATGAAATATCTGACGAGATTTCATATTCGAGTTAATCTATAAACATTACTGGCGCACGTAGTAAAGTGTATTTCCGTCCATTCTGTTCAAACCTCACCCATCATTAAACAATTTTCCATCATTAAACAGGACCTAATTTTTTTAAATCATGAACAAAACATTCAGTCTTGTGCGCTAATTTTTCAAAAGAGGAATATGTAAGGAGTTTGAGCCGCAATAATCATAGCATTTTAAAATTTACATCTTTCCCACCGATTGGAAGCCTAGGTTAAATTACAACCAATATAATTCGAAAGCCAAGAGCTCTACAAACTTGAAAACTGGAAATATTTCAATCTGCAATTTGACAAAACGATTGATCGAATATTGTAAGAGCTCTTTTTTCTTTTAAATATATATTTCGAAGCTAAATTTCTTGATGCATATTTTTATCGTTCACTTATATCATCTAAATTCGAAGACGTTTTGGGTAAAAATAGGGAAAATGAAGAAGCACTGGCTCGCACAAATATTATATATTTTTAAAAAGTTTAAAATAAAATTTTATATTCATAATCCGAACGATACTTCAGACAAAATTATGTTTTCATCTATAAGTTTCGGAACTATAAGCGTCCAACATTTTACGTAACGCTCCGATTTCTGCCACAGAAACCTCAAGCATTGATTTCATTCACATACAAAAGCAAGACTTGTTTAAAAATTGGAAATAGAACACACAGAAACAGCAACGAGAATACGTTTTGCTCTTGGAGAACACCCACACAAATAATCGATGATGCAGTAATAAGATAACCCATGTATCTGCATATAAACACTTCGCCCTCTTCAGCGAAAATGACATTCTGATGAGCGCCAAGACGTCATCAGTCTATATAATTTGCAGCAGCAAATAAGGGCAGTATTCAAAATTCAGAGCGCAACGCAAGCCTGTATTGTTGTCTCAAATGAATTGTTATAATCTTAGTATGTAGATTAAACTCCTAAACCGTATCTTCTACGTCTATATGTAAACAAAAAAGATCAATCATGCTTAAGGCATTGATTACGAAATACTTTCCAAATTCAATGCAATTTTATTTAAGCAAGTCTAAAATGCAATGCATTCCTCGGTAATATCTTAAAACTTATCACAATACTACATTAATTTATTATATTTGAAAACTTAAACTTTCATTGAAAAAAATGAACTTCATTCAAATGACGGCATTGAAATATAAATTGCCTGGTATAAACATCTCTAAAATGCGATACATTCCTCGGTAGTATTTTAAAAACTATCATAATACTACGATAATTTATTATATTTGAAAACTTCATTGAAAACAATTGAAATTCATTCAAATGACTTCATAGAAAAAATAACACGCCTGGATTTCTATATAAAAACAGTATTTCATTCATAACATTCTCCCATTCATTTCATTCATCACAATACTATGATATAATTTATTTCATTTAAAAATTAAGACCATGGAGCTACAAGTAATTAAACTCTATGCTTAAATCGTCATCGAAAAAAATCGTCCTTTTTGTAAAATCAAAGAATATTTCATTCATATCAGCTATGTAGACTCCATGGGCTAAATAATTTTGTGTTAAAGAAATACAGCAATTCTAATACAACTCATTTTACATATTTTGCTGTTTACATTTTACATAACTGAAAATTAGGCTTCGTTATAAGAACAACCAAATTAGGATGATCATTTAAACTCAAATATATTGTAATTGCGTTGTTTCAGTATGTAGATGCACAGAATTTAAGCAAAAATAAAGTGGATTTTAGGACGAATACAACACTCAATATGAATTACAAAGAACTTAAAAAATCACGATTTTGAGACAAGATGGATGCCATTTATCATTTTGAAGTGGGTCATGTGATCTTTTCATATAATGCTCACGTGATCGCTTCATATAAGAGGTGTAATTACTATTTTAATTGTTATTCAAAAAACTACTGAATATATTTGACAGAATTTTTTTTATATATTTTATGGAACAATTTGAATATTACCTAAAATTTTCGAAGCAATTTGTGAATTTTAAATCCGCTTAAAAAATGTTTGAAAAATTAGGTCCCATAGGACTCAATGTATTTCATTTTTTCAACACGGGTTAAATCCAAAACTGATTGGGTGATATTATTCATTTATATTCTCATAAGTCCTACAGACCGTCTAAACAACATACTAAAATTTCATTTTGATTAAGTCATTTTTACGGCAGTTATCGTGCTAATGGACAGACAGACAGACAGAGAGAATGAACAAAGTCATAAACACTTTTCAATTTTGTTGTAAAGTGTTAAAAAACGGCGCAGAATTTTTTTTTCTACCGAAACTTTTCTACCGAACTTCATCGAAAAATGTTCAGCTATTCCTACAGCGCTAATAAAGTTTTTTGAAATTCCAAAAATATTTAAATTTTAACAAAACTTTTCTATAATAAATACCAGTTACGGTGTACATTTGTAGAGCAATTAAACTCGAACTCATGGAGATGTCTCCAGATAAATTGTAATAAATCGTTTACAAATAATGCATCATAAAACGGATTCAACACACTTCCGTGGACAGAGATTCGAATATAATGTACTTAAACAAAAAGGGAATTTTAAAATTCATAAATTTTATTTTTTGTACAGAACTATTGAAGCACATAAGAATTTCTAATATATGCTCCTAACTTCCGTGCAACTTTACGTAGAAAAGTGTCAACTTAAATTATTGGATAATCCGATATATAATACAATAGTTTCAAACTTTTATTCTGCATTTATATTTCAGAATAAAACAAAACCAGACGTACTCACGAGCCCCCCCCCCCCTCTCTTAAATGATTCTAAAAAATCTGATGTGGGCAGCACATCATTTGCTCAACATACAGTGCAATGAATTTTCTTTGAAGAAATGTATAAAATCTACCGCATAACGCTTTTAATGTTAAATTATACATTAGACGCTTTTTCGGACGACATTATGTAAAACTTTCTGAAATACACAATTACCTTATAATTCATTTAACTCTGAATTGACAGTTATCAATATTGATAGCCTTCGCAATAAAGAAAGTCGTTCACATATTAAAATATTTTTGGCTCATCAGTTTGGCGTAATTTTTGTTAGCTTTGCATTATTTTTACAATTTAACGATATCTTCGTCAGTCTGGGGGCGAATTATTGCCGAGTTAGTGACATTTCATTAAATGTGTTGCCAAATTTTTCGCCAACCTTTACAGACAAGCGAAGAGAAAATCAATCGTTTCATATGAGTGTTGGCGAATCATTAGGCGTAAAAATACAAAACTATTACAAACTATCTTATCTTGTGATTCGCACGAACTATGAGAATGGGCTTAACAAATTTATCGCACAATATAAAGTATGAAAAATGAACATATCTTATAAGAATTAATATTTTTCACAAATATGTGCACAAATATGTTTGAAAAAAATGTATAAAAAATATGTTTAAAAAAATGCTACAAAATAAGGACCAACCAGCAACCAGTTTCTTGAGTTTCAGGTCGAATACAAGGCTTTTGATCAAAATATTTTATTTTAAAAAAGAAATTATTCGATTATAGAATAAAACCTGCATACTCACAATGTAAAGTTATATTTGATACATTAAGATACAAAATTTAAAAGCTAGAAATGCTTTTTTGAACACCTTTATTAACTGTCCATATTAACTTTTTTTCACTCACGAAAAGTGCAGTTAAAATTTAAAAAGGCAAATCCATTTTTAGAAATTAAAGTTTCTTTTTTTGCAGTCAATTAATACATTTGAATACACCAATACAAAGACAATATGGAAAAATCACACGAGTTTCAATAGTTTATCTTGAATTCATTGTAGAATTAAGAAACTTGAGATCTATTTTTTTTTTTTGCCAAATGACCATCAATTTGAGCCTTTTAGGTCTTAACCAAATATAAACTTCTATAAAATGTGATTAATGTTAATTAATTTTTCTCCAATTGATTAGGATAAACCAATACTGCATAGAACAGGTTGAGAACCTCAAAATTTGAGGGGGGAAAATGTAATCAGTGCTTTCTATACTTTATTCCAGTATGTTTTGTTAAATATAGGTGCATATCTCGACTTTAATAAGAAGAATTTTGCTAAAAGCCATTATGGTGTAGGGAATCTTTTTAAGAATAAATGTAACTAACAGTAAATTTGTTAAAGGGTTGAAAATTAAGGTTAAGTTTAATATCTAAATATATCGATAACTTTTCATAACATTAAAACGAACTATAATACTTTTAGACTACATGCTTCCTACTAATAGTCTTCTGCTGCTAGAATACAGAAAAGTTTTATATTTATAAAAATAATTGTTGAAAATGCTTTTAAAGGTTTTATATTTATCCCTAATATAAATTGCTTTGTTCAATCAACAATCGTTGAATCAAAGCACTTTCCGCCTCAATTGGTGTTTTGACAGTGAAAATAAAACAAAATTACACCATATATGTAAATATCAAAATTTTCAATTCATGACAATTTTACAAGTATATTACAACAAAACAGAAGTATCCGATTATCCAGCAAAATAAATCGAGCTCACCATTGACCTCGTGGTATTAAAAGATTAAAATATACTTTACGCAGAATTCGAACATCTTTAAACAATAAATTCATTAAAGTAACTTACTTTCAAGGGGAAGCTAACGTACCGTCTTCTTTCTTTCTTTTCTTCTTAAAGTTGAGAAGTAATATGGATTTAACCATGGGTTAATTTCACTAATGACCGCTTTTTCCCTTATGGAAGGATTTTACTTCCTGCAGTTGGAATCTAACAAATCTGCCAAATTGTCCCATTTTGTATTCGTATACAAACCATTTTATGCGAACATTGCTGGTAACGTTCATCGCGATATTGGGTATTTGTTGTAGTCCATAAGACTATTAAAAGATTTCGTACAATTCTTTTTCAAGGTTTTGAAAGCATTTTTTCCTTTCTTCTCCATATAGTTTGCTGTTCATCATTACGTGTTCTATATAACTTATTTTTTGCACCTTGTACATTTCTCGCTTATACTTTTGTCCCATTTACTTAAGATTTTTTCATGATAATAACGACTTGGTTCTGAGTCTGTTCAAGAAAACTTCTTGTATCTGTTTTGGGTAGTTTTAATTTTATGGTTCTTGTATTTAATATATAGATATTTCCCATTGTATTTGGATTCTTCCTATTTTTATGGGATCTGTCCTTAATTCTTCGTTTGGTTAAAGTTTTGATATCTTCAGCTGTCACTATTCCGTACATCGGAGTATGTTTTTGTGTGACTGCTCTCTTGGCGAGTTTATCCGCTTCCTCCTTCAAAGTGATGCCTGCGTGTCACCGGTACCCAAACGAATTGGGTTTTGATCTTGTCTTTTCTGATTTTATTTCTTATACAGTTATTAATTATATCTCTTCTATTATTTTCAATTTTATTGCTTCTAATGCTGATTTGCTGTCTGTTATAATTACATTTTTTTAAATTTCTGTCCACTATGTCCTCTACGGCGCAATGGATTGCACAACTTTCTGCTGTCTATATTGAGCAGCATTTT
The DNA here is from genome assembly GCA_951213105.1 of Amaurobius ferox. Classification (NCBI taxonomy): domain Eukaryota; kingdom Metazoa; phylum Arthropoda; class Arachnida; order Araneae; family Amaurobiidae; genus Amaurobius; species Amaurobius ferox. The sequence continues at coordinate 51,851,792 of OX578155.1, read as the reverse complement.
GGGATTTTTAAATTTCTCTCGCTATTTTCGTCTGTATAGATTTCAAATCCCGATTCATTTTCCATTTTAGATCCATCGAAGCTATCCAGTGTATTTGCTTGTCTTTTTCTGTTTCAAATTTCTCGAACATTAAGGGAACTTCTATTGGATGTGCATTTTGGAAATTCAGATCTTTTGTCTTGATTTCTATTATGGATTTTTCCCGCGGGGGGGGGGGATATAAACGTACCGTGTAGTTATATTACAGTAATTATATTTATGCACTTGGAATTCTGCATCTGGTGCCAACTTTTCAAGCAAAATGTAGCACATAATTTCGCAGAAAACTATGTCGATATAAAAGTACTTTCACATCTTCTAACCGATCTGTCCGACCAGTTAGTAACCGGATAATTCAAAACACATCACCATTTAAATGTGAACATATACTGTAAGAATAATTTTTATTGTTCTGGTGTTTTCTCAAAACCGTTCAAAACAGTCTACCGGTAGAATTAGATTCTTTGCATCATTTCACGACCTTGTGACCTTAGCTGTCATGTGCGAAATGTGGATACGTTTCAGAATTAAGTAATAGCAATTCCAACGCAAGATTCCGTAATTCCCGTAGACACGACTTTTGAACAACTAAATCGTCATTCTTACTTTCCCTATATTTATAATATTAAAGGAAGATGCTTGTCTATATCGTTTGTAGCGAAACATTTAAACATATTTCAGACATAGGATTTAGTAACAGGTATTTAAAGACCCGGCGACATTTTTTTAAATTCGAAATATTCCCCGAGTCAATTTATATTTTATTGCGATTTTCACGCAAATTGGTTTCGTTGTGATCAAAACTATTATTGTATCTAGCAAAACATCATCTGAAAGGCAGAGAAATTAATTTTCGAACAAATTTTTACCGAAATCTATACCATTATAATAGACGAATTTTTGATGCAATTTACATGCAAAAATATCCCAAGTTCATGTTTTAACGCATTTGAGAACAAATGATTTCGGGCCAGATCGGCCCGAGAGTAAATGGTGTTCTGGCCAGGACGAGCCGGGTCGGACCCTGGTTCTAAATTTCTTAAAGCTCGTGCAGGGTTTAAGCACTGGTACTCTCGGGTCGAGGCTAGGTACAAAGTCTGAAATTTCGATCCGTGTAGACCTCTGGTTTGACCCATTTTTATAATTCTGATACTAATTGAAATATAAGTGAAATACAAGGAATGTGAAGTACATCTAGAGTGCTTATGGAACCCTCTGCCTTATATGCAAAAGCATCTTGCTAGATAATATTGAAGTACATGCAGGATGATGAACGACTAAACTTTTTCGTGTCCATTCTTATCTTAAATTGTTCAAGTTCAGATGTCATGCTTTGTATCAGAATGTAATATGAAAATTTCGAAGTTTTAATTAGTATTCACTTAAAAAAGTGTAAAAAGTTATTAAAAAATATATTTTTTATAAGAGCAACTAGCATGATACTCCGGAGAATTTGTGCTTTTGACTGATATCCATACACAATTGTAACACCATTTGCATCCTTAGAGTATTTGAAATTAGCATTTTTTACTTTCCTTATATAAAACAAAGTATAAGGAAAGTTGTGATGGGGTCAAAAACTCGAATTGGAGTTTTCGACGGGAGAGCACGTTTCAAGCATCCCTGATCACGAATCGAGCATTTTTGAGGAGATGTCTTTCTGTGTGTGTGTCAGTGAGTCTGTGTAGACGATAACTGAGGAACGAATGGACCGATTCGAACAAAATTTGGTACAAAAATTACAATCCGTAAATACTGGAAAAATATTGTTTTTATACGCAATCAAAATTTTGGAAACCCCCCCCCCCCCCCTAAATTGAGTAAAATTAAAAAAAAAATCAAAACCTCTAATAAAGTTAAGCAAATAAGACATTTCTTAAGAAATTTTTTTATTAGAAAACGATTAACAAATTTTAGAACGCTAACATGAGCCGTTCTCGATATATTGCACAATTTTCAAAAAATTATATAAAATAAAAAAAATATTTCCTATTGAGATGATATGTATGCCTATCGGATTTCCTATCGGATGATATGTAATATTTATCCGATAAATTTGTTGACCTCATTCTCGTGGATCTAGCTCGTTCCATTCATGAAAAAAGATGCTTTAAGTAATACTTTTGTATTTGATCGCCGACATTCATTTATCAGCTATAAGAATAAATTATCTCTCATTCCATAACGCTTAGCGAGATTTTGGCGGAATGTCGCCAACTTTGTGACTTTTTAAATGTTACTAAATAAAAGAAAATCTCGCCAAATGGGTAAAAATGACGGACGGATGGATGCGACTGGATGTTACAATACTTGAGACAAAGCATACTTAACGGAAAAGATTCAAGAAATCCTGAACTTAGCCTCCGCGAAATTCAAGTTATGAAAAGCATCTAATATATGATCTATATAATTTAAAAACTAACATTAAACAATGGATTGAGTTCAAATTGTCCCATTTCTAAAGTTAATAATAACGTTCAGATTTTCTCATATTTCAGTAAAAAGCATTTAAAATTGAATTTCTTAATTATGTTACTATAGAAACCATTCACCCATAATGGATGGATTAAAACAAATATGGAAGAAGAGTCTGACAGTTTCCGAATTGCATTAAAGTTTTCCTTGCCACAAGTATAGTACTATAATGTAGCACAGATGGTTTTGATTTTAATAGCTATATCGGATGCAGTCATAGTAAATAAAATTAAAATTTCGTTTCATTGCAAAATTTCAGATTCCTTGGCTGGGGAAATGATTAATTTATATATATATATATATATATATATATATATATATATATAATGAAAAATTATATGAAAGAAATTTAATGGCCACAACTCTGTTTATTAGTTCTAACGCTGAGATGTTCATTCAGCCTTTTAAATATCTGCTCGAAATACCTTTCATAGCGGTTAGATACCATCTTCAACTATTCGGTTATTTAGCCATTTGTCGAAAGATTTTTTCCGCTTATCTTAAACAGCAAAGAATGCACATTGTTCGACCAAAACCGTCAGACTTACCAGATGGTATAAGCAGTTTGTTTGGACTGGCGGGACAGTGCTTTCCAATTTAAACAGAAACGTAGTGGGGGGGACGTATCCAGAGGTACAGTATCCTCCCTCCGCTACCGCAAACCTCTCTGAAGGACTTATGGACCCACATATTTAGTGTGCCCGTACTGTACGTGCACATTTTGGGCAGATCCAGAAATCTGATCGTTCGATTCCAATCCCAGTAACTTAACCACTGAACAGTCGAATCCAGGAAAATATGCTTTTGGGAATCTTAACTATCCCCGAGACTATCCAATAAAAATTTGAACTTGAGTTATATCCTTTCGTAACAGTAAGTTCTGTGAAAGAAATAAATTAATTCAAGTAAAAGTATTTTATTTTACAATATAAAATTTTAAAAACTGCTTTACATTCATTTAATGCTTCATTATGAATTGGTATTATAAAATAGCAAAATTATGAACTTTAGAATGAAATTCATTTTAGCCAATTTAAATATGCAAATCTCCGTGAATAAAAGCTAACTATAAAACTATTTGCCTTTATAGGCGAAAACACTCCTAGATTGTGCAAGATAGCTTTGTTCAATACCCCCATCGTCTGTTGAATTCAGTTGACCAGTTCGTTCATAATCAGTTCTTTATTCAAATTATTACCGGTTTCAAAACGGCCTCAGTGCATTTCAGTTTTCAAATCATTGACCATTTTAATGTAGGTTCTAATGTAGTTTAATAGTTTCAGCCATTTTCAGCTGGACTACCAACTTCGTCAAACTAGATTTTGTTTACACATCTAGAGATTCGGTATTTTAGCGAGATTGAAAATGTCCATTGACTGTTCCGGCTCAGATACGACCGCTGTCAATACTTTAGGAAAGATGCTCCTTTACTTCTTCAGCTAAAAACTCGTTCGCGAATGCTTGAAAATTTGCCTCATGCTGATCTTCAACGAGCTCTTCATTGTCCGGCTAGTTTTATTTAGTCATTTGCAATTCTGTCATGCTCCGTGTTGTCTTTGAAGCTGTCGTTTACATAATTCTTATAATAGATATTTCTCTGTCCATAAATATTTCTCTGTTCAATTCAGAAAGTAAATATATGTATAATGCGTACAGAGTTACAATCATTCCAAAACCAAATAAATGAAAAAACTTCTTATATATGAAGCAGTAAATTGATGTCAGAAATAACAAACAAGAATTTACGAAAATAAGATATCGTGTTAGTCTTCCAGAAAGTTGAAGAAACCTTATGTGTCTATTGCGCTTTAGTGCCACAAAAATAAGTTTACAGCTTGTGACGAAGCAAAAAATGGTTAACCCCATTGAAATCCAGAAGATCACTGAATAGTTCAATTCAATCCCGTAATAAGACATTTTGGCGGTAGAGTCTGGCAGAATTTTGCTCGAGAAGACCAAGACGAAGGTCGCAAGGATGAATGAAATGTCTTGAACTGTCCAGTTAGTACACATCTTGTATCTGAAAATAAAATTTACATTACTGCACTCGCAATCAAATTATTCATAAATTGATTTAAATTAATCAAGAAAATTATGCAATTTATATTTCCTAAACTTTAGAGATACCTTACTAAAAGCCTATTTTCTCAAGCAATTTGTGCAATAGACATTACCCCTTCCTCATGTACAACGGAGCCGAAGGTTGGTTGGAAACAAAATCAGCGGCGTTTCTAGCCGAAATAGTTTGAGTGAATAAAATTTTATAAAATAGAACTTCTGTAAAGTTCAAAAAACTAGCATTTAATTTTGTGCCCAGATTTTTCACATCTTATACTTGGTCAAAATATAAAGTTCATGCAAGTACTTGCTTGGCTGTATATAACTTCAATTTATAAAACATCTGCCGATATTTCTATGTAGAGTTAATCTATAAATTTTACTGGCGGCACAAATATACGTACATTTCCATTTATTCGGTTCAAACTCCATCCATCATTAAACATCTTTAGAATCTGAATTCTTTCAAGGACCTAATTTTTTCTAAATCATGAATAAAATATAACATCTTGTGCGAAAATATTTCACCATGAAACAGTAAACAGTTTGAGCCTTAAAAACCATAACATATTAAATATTGCAACTTTTGCACCCATTGGAAACCCAGATTAAATTACAATCATACTTTTCCTATACATTGCGAGGATTTTAGGGAAAGTAAAGTACTAGAATACTTTATAGAGATGCCTAAACACATAATCTTCAATTTGAATCTCCCTGTACTGAATTTAGGAACCAAAAGGTCTGGAAATTTATCGTAGCCGTTACAAAGATCTAGATTGCAATATGAGTAGACAGCCTATATATGCAATATATTGTACACAAAGATTTTCATCGTAATGCAGTAGCTGATGACCTGCAACACGTTTTTAAATGTAGATAAGAATTATTCTTTATTGTCACTGTGAGTATTGATAGAACGAATGGCAATTTATGTAGCTAGGAAGATTGATTTTTTTTCGTATTCAATAATACGTCGATCCTTGGCAGACCTTAAATTATTTTGCACTCGTTTTAATTGAATGAAGACGAAAACATTTCGGCTGTTAGAAACGTCAAAGATTTAATATTTTTCATATTCGCGAAATTTTCGCCTCCCATCCTAAAATTCTCCAAACAGCGCATTAATTCGAGCTGCTAAACAATTTTAGCACAAATTAGGTAATAAGAAAATACCTTATATCTGCGAATATATTTTAAATTCAAGAAAATTCAGTGTCTCATCCAAAAAACTTGAGGAACAAAATGAAAATTCGTGGCTCGAAGTTTTATTGTAATCGTTCTCACAATCGACATAACCAATCAAGTCCTTCCAGAGCTGCTTGCTATAAAATATGGACAACTCTGCAATCAGTTTCTAGAGTTCAGAGTCGAGTTTAAAACTTTTGATCAAATATTTTATTTTTAAAAACAAATTATTCGATTATATAACAAAACGAGCATACTCACAATGTGAATTTATATTTGATGCATTAAGATACAATATTTAAAAGCTAGAAATGAGTTTTTTTTAGCTTCGTTATTGACTGATCTACATTAACTTTTTTCATGCACGAAAAGTGCAGTTAAAATATAAAAAGGAAATTCCATTTTTTGAAATTAAAGTTTCTTTCTAGCAGTCAATTAACATATTTGAACATACCAGTATAAAGACAATAGCGAAAAATCGTTTCAATGGTTTAGAATAAATGTAAGCAACAGTAAGTTATTTAAAGGCTTGAAAATTAATGGCACGTTAAATATCTAAATACCTCTATTATATGTCATAAAACTAAAAGACATTATAATACTTTTAGACTACATTCTTCGGACTAATAGTTTTCTGAAGCTTGAATAAAAAATAGTTTTATATTTTTGAAAAGAATCACTTAAAGGTTTTATATTTATCTCTAATATAAACTTTTGCTTAATCAACAATCGTTGAGTCAAAACAGTCTGCCTCAATTGATGTTTTGACAGTGAAAATACAAAAAAATTTCACCATATATGTAATTATCGAAATTTTCAAGTCATGACAATTTTACAAGTATTTTACAACAAAATAGAAGTAACCGATTATTCAGCAAAATGAATCGAAATCACCATTGACCTCGTGGTATTAAAATATTAAAATATACTTCATGCATAATGTCAGCACCTCTAAACTATAAATTCATTAAAGTAACTTACTTTCAAGGAGAAGCTTGCAGAACCAAATGAAAACGTACCGTGAACAGTTATATTTTTGTTCTAAGAATTCTACATGCGTTGCCAACTTTTTAGGTAAAATGTAGCAAATAATTTCATAGAAATATATGTCGATATAAAAGTATCTTCACATTTTCCGACCGGTCTGAGCGAACAGACGAGTTAGTTACCGGATAATTCAAAATACGTCACCAATTATTTGAATACGAACAAATACTGTAAAAATAATTATTGTTCTGGTATTTTCTCAAAAATGTTCAAAATAGTCTAGCGGTAGGATTGGATTCTATGTATCCTGGTACGAAGTTGTGATCTTAGTCTGGTATGCGGGAAAATTGGAATCTTTTCAGAATTCAAATATTAAATAATAGCAATTCCGACACAATTCCGTAATTCCCGTAGACACGACTTCTAAACAAATAAATCGCCATTCGTACTTTCCCTACATTTATAATTATAGAGAAAGATGCTACTCTATGTCATTTGTAGCGAAACACTTAAACGTCGTACAGACATGAAATTTAGTAAGTACTGAATTAGTAGTACTAAAGGCTCCTTGGTTACTGCCATCGGAAGGTCATAAGTCCTTATAATCAGGATTTGTTTCGAAAACTTTGTATTTGACTGAGCTACTTCGTCAAAAATTCGTCACCCACCAAGGAAAGGGGACAATTCATAGTTCACCAATTCTGAGTTAATAAAACCAAGAGATGAGCAGTGCTTACTTGTAATATGTGAAACTGTTGCTCTTTGTATTCAATTTAACGCATAATATATATATATATATATATATATATATATATATATAAATATATCTATTAACCTCATCGAAATCAAACTACTGGAAATATACCTTAAGGTAACAATCCCCCCCGGCGAAACTTTGATACATTGCTGTTCTTTCTCCATTAACTTTTGTATTATATATATATATATATATATATATATATATATATATATATATATAAAGAAATACAATCCCAAAAAGTGTGAAATCCAAGAAAGAGAAAGGCGCAAATTGCCGCACTATCAGAGTCTTGAAAAATAAGATTTAAAATGAAAAAAGAAAAAAGAAAATATATAGATGGAATGATTGTTTTTACAGGGTTGCAGAAAGGTCAAGGGGGATTGCGACCCCTATTTCCTGGTTAGAAGCTAGCTTTGACTTCATGAAAACGCTCCCAGAGACTCTGCACGCCCGAAACAACAATCGATCATGCCCGTGGGGAAAAATGGCCGAATCCCAGACAACATAAAAATGATCAAAATAACAAAAATTGGAAATTTTACTAACCAGCAAGACGAGAATCTTGGAAGAGTTGCATATCATATCCCTTCCGCTTTGTACAGCACTATTATGATGTTTTTTGCAGAAATTATAGTGATAAAAATTATGTTAATTTATCTGACATCATACAATGTAACTCAACTCTTACCTAGAATTATCTGATTGTTTCACATCCAGATGGCTCTATAAGTTAGATGCGACTTTTTTATGTATGCTTTCCTATTCGAAGTTTATACGCTTTATGCAACTCTTCCATGATTCTCGTCTTGCTGGTTAGTAAAATTTCCAATTTTTGTTATTTTGATCATTTTTATGTTGTCTGGGATTCGGCCATTTTTTCCCCACGGGCATGATCGATTGTTGTTTCGGGCGTGCAGGGTCTCTGGGAGCGTTTTCATGAAGTCAAAGCTAGCTTCTAACCAGGAAATAGGGGTCGCAATCCCCCTTGACCTTTCTGCAACCCTGTAAAAACAATCATTCCATCTATATATTTTCTTTTTTCTTTTTTTATTTTAAATCTTATATATATATATATATATATATATAAATGATTTTGTCATTACATATGTCTATAAGGCAAGTGGAAACTACTCAATTATATGTAAATATTATTATAAAAATACCCTTCAGTCACACTTACTTAATAATCATATCTATAATTTACATAAAACTAACCTTAAAATCTTATACAATAGAATATCAGCCAAATATAAGCAAATCCATCTAAAAAATAGTTGTAATAACATTCCATATATTGTTTTAGTACCCAAGTTTCATAAATCCCCTGTTGCTTTTCGAACCATTAAAAGTGGGCATAATTCTTACATTACTAATGCTGGAAAATTATTATTAAAGATATTACATGAAGTATCCTCGTCAGATGAAATCTCAAATAATTGTCATATTGTAAAAAACAGTTTTGAAGTAGTTAAGAAATTGAAATCTCTTACTAATATTCGTAGTATTTATACCTTTGATTTCAAAGATTTGTTTAATAATATTAATATAGATGATCTGTATAGAATTATTTTAGGAATTTTTGAAAAATATAATATCAACCTAAAATATTCAAATTTTCTTTTTAAAAAATTACTTAACTTCACTCTTTATGAGAATTATATTCAACATGGTGGTACTATTTTTAAACAACAGGTTGGTATCCCACAAGGGGGGTGTGCCTCATCATTGTTAGCTAATCTGTATTTATTCTTCTATGAAAAAAACATTAATCCAAGCTTGCATAATATGCACATGTTTAGATATATAGATGACATTTTATGTGTATCCCCAAATAATAATATCCCAATAGTATTAAACTTTTATCCAAAAAATTTACAATTAAATGCAAGTAATAATGACACAAATGTTGCAAACTTTTTAGATTTAAATTTAAATTTACAAAATTGTAATATGGGTATAAACTTGTATGATAAAAGACAGGATTTTAAATTTAATACATCAAAAATTCAACATTTTGACTCTTGTCTGCATATATCTGTTTTTAGAAATATTATAATAAACCAGGCTCTTAGAATCAATAAAATTTGTGATGAATATTATAAATTAGCGCACTTTATGGAATTATTGAGTACAGCGACTAATAATGCATATCCCCCCAATTTTGTTATTAAAATTATCAAATCAGTGTATCAAATTTCACTCGATAACATCCTAGAAAACATTCCCAATTATAGTGACTAACATACAGGAGGGAAAGAAAAAAAAAAAAAAAAAAAAAAAAAAAAAAAAAAAAAAAAAACAATATATATATATATATATATATATATATATATATATAATTATTTATTAATTATATAAATAAATAAAAATGAAAAATAATAAACTAAGTCAAAAACATTAGAAAAATCAAAAAATCGGAAAATAAGATGCATTAACATTAATGTTTTGAATTTTATTTTCGCAAAAAAATGTAACTTTTGTCAGTATTGAAACTACGTTTTGTGCGCCCTTATAATGGTGTATAGTGGCATTCTCGATTATCCAGTTTTCCTATGAATTCTTGTTTAGTAGGAATTTTCATCTATGATTCATATTCTTATTCAGTTCTGCATGTTTGGGAATTTGTATTCTGAATTGCTTGTCCAGTCTTCAGCTTAGACTCACTGGACGGGTTTGGGAGTATTTCCGTGAACGTTCGTACTGCCTCCCTGGTAGAATTTCGACTTGTTCATTCCGGTGCTTCTAGATTAAGTTGTTGAGGTTGATCGTGTATACACGTGGTAGAAGAGGAATGATTCATGCCGCATGGTAATACAATTTTCTTAATGTATCCTTTTTTCATTTTTTCATTTTTTGATGCCTGTAGTCTGAGTTTAAGCATTTATAGTAATGTACTATTGCTTAATCTGAAACAGGCATTTGTTTGGGTTAATTAGAATTAAATACTCAGACCTGAAGAGGAATTTAATTCTGATTAATCATCGAATTTGGGAAGGTTCTGTTCTTTTCTCTTATCGGCATTATGGCCGTGAATTTGCTTCTATGGTGATGTTAATATTACTTGAATTGTATTTTTATATTTTTATTTTTACATATTCTTATTATTACATTTCAAATATATATATATATATATATATATATATATATAATATCCCTTTTCCTAAAACAATTGGTTTAATGTTTTAGTTAAAATGGCAGAAGGGGATGTATAGAGGATGTAGAGGAGAAAATATAAAACTTCAAAGTTTTCTCTCGAATTAAAAAAAAATCCATTCAGTCCTAGACATTAAGTTAGCAAAGCCGAATATAAAATTGTAAAAATTCTTAATACTCGTGCCTGCTATCGTGTGCAAATCGACCACAAATAGACCGCCATTGCTCTAAAAACAGTCAAACCGTCATCAGGATGCACTGTAATATTTCATCAAAATGTCGAAATGGGAAATCCTTTCTCAATACTACGTATGAGAAGGAAAAAATGAACGTAGACCCATACAGAAAGAGTTTAGTAAACACCATGTATTTTAAATTTTTCTGAAAAGAAGTTAAGCAAAATGGAAATTTAAGCATTTTTTCTCGGGATAACGTTGATTAGGAAATGAAAGTGAATGGATAACTTGCCAACCTCAAAGCCAATGAAAATTTTAGCAATGAATATCTAGTCATCAGAAAGATGAATTGCGGCTGGACGTCACAATACTTGAGGCAACGTAATCTTAATTGGAAAGATGAAGAAAACATTAAACTCCACCTCCTCGATGTTCAGGTTATGATAAGCATTTAATTTCAGATCTATGTAATTGAAAACTAAAATTAACCTACGGTTTGAATTCAAATTGTCCCATTTCTAAAGATCATAATAATATTCAGGTTTTCTCATATTTCAGTAAAAAGTATTACTTTCCTTATATACATAATGTATAAGGAAAGTATTGTGACGGGGTCGAGAATTCGAGTTTCGACGGGAGAGCATGTTTCAAGCATCCCTGATCCCGAGTCAAGTGATGTCTGTGTGTGTGTGTGTGTGTGTGAAAGTATGTGTGTGTGTGAAAGTATGTGTGTGTGTGTGTGTGTGTGTGTGTGTGTGTCAGTGAGTCTGTGGAGACAATTACTGACGAACGAATTGACCGATTCGAACCAAATTTGGTACAAAAACCACAATCTGTAAACACTGGAAGCCTATTGTTTTTATACGAAATCGCATGTCCAGAATCCCCCTTAATTTTTGAATAAAATTTTGAAAAAATCGTTAAAAAAAAACAAAACCGCTAATAAAGTTACGCAAATAGATATTTCTTATGTAATTTTTCATGAGAAAACGATTGGCATAAATTTTAGAACGCTAACACAAACAGTTCTCGAGATATTGCACATTTAAAAAAAAATATCAAAAAGTCATATAAAATAAAAAAAAATATTTCCTATTGAGAAACATGTTCACTTTTTATATGTAATACCATACGATAAATTGGGTGACATCCTTTACGTGGATCTAGGTCGTTCCATTCATGGAAAAAGATTCTTTGAGTAATACTTTTGTATTTGAACGCCAATAGTCATTTGTCTGATGCAAGAATAACTTATTTCTTCATCCATAACGCTTGACGAGATTTTGTCGACGAATTTGGCGGAATGTCGCCAACTTGGCGACTTTTTGAAATGTTGCCAAATTAACGAAAATCTTGCCAAATGGATAAAAATGACGCTAAATCAATGAAAATGACAACTAATTATCGAAAATTCAATATCTTGGAAAGAATATTAGTATCTACTATAAGAAAAACCTATTTTTTTACAGTAAAAGTAGTAAATTCATTACATTATATAATCAAAGTCATGTGTTGCCCACATCAGATTTTTTTAAATTTATTTTCATAATTACTTTCCTTATATACATAATGTATAAGGAAAGTATTGTGACGGAGTCGAAAATTCGAATTCGAATTTTTGACGGGAGAGCACGTTTTAAGCATCCCTGATCACGAATCAAACATTTTTGATGTGATGTTTGTTTGTGTGTGTATGTGTGAAAGTATGTGCGTGTGTGTGTCACTGAGTCTGTGTAGACGATATCTCACGAACGAATGGAGCGATTTGAATGGAATTTGGTACAAAAATCACAATCCGTGAATACTGGAAGTCATCAGATTATTTCTATTGTTTTTAAACACAATCGAATGTTCAGAACCCCCCTAAATTTTCGAGTGAAGTTTTGAAAAAATCATCAAAAAATCAAAACCTATAATAAAGTTAGGCAAATAGACATTTCTTATGTAATTTGTCCTTGGAAAACGTTTGACATAAACTTTAGAACGTTAGGATGAACAGTTCTCGATATATTGCACATTTTTCAAATAAATTTATCAAAAAATCCCATAAATTAAAACAAAAATTAACTGTTGAGAAACATGTTCAGTTTTCACATTTAATATCATGCGATAAATTGGATGACATCATTCTCGTGGATCTAGCTCGTTTCATTCATGAGAAAAGGTACTTTGAGTAATACTTTTGTATTTGAACGCCTATAGTCATTTATCTGCTATAAGAATAACTTATTTCTCCGTCATTAACGCTTGGCGTGATTTTGACGACAAATTTAGCGGAATGTCGCCAACTTGGCGACTTTTTGAAATGTTGCCAAATTATAGCCAAATGGATAAAAATGAAGCTAAATCATTGAAAATTACGAATATTTGCCGAAAATTCAATATCGCTGAAAGAATATAACTATCTACTATAAGAAAAACCTATTTTTTTACTGTAAAAGTAATAAATTCATTGCACTATATAATGAAAGTCATGTGTTGCCCACATCAGATTTTTAATTATGTTACTATAGAAACCATTCGCCCATAATGGGTGGATTAAAACAAATATGGGTGAATAGTCTGACAGTTACCGAATTATAATAAAGTTTACCTTGGCACAAGTACGAGGTAATTTTTTACGCTAATCTTAGTAATCTTAAATCAGTAATTTTTCCCGCGCATCTTAAACTCATATAGTACTATAATGTTATAATGTTGCGCATATGGTTTTGACGTCAATGAGTACATCCATTTCGTTTAAATGAAAATTTTTTTATTCCTTGTCTGGTGAAGTGAGTAAATTGAAAATATATAATATATATATTAAACAGACATACCGAAATATATATATATGAAAGAAACGTAATGGCCAGAACTCTGTTGTTTATTTAATTCCACTTGTTTATTTCCATCTAATAATGTCCAATCCAACTTGTTGATTTTATTCCACATGTTGAGGATTCTTTATTTCATGTGTATCGCAAGCATGGAGATCGGCGAAATTTTGTCGTGTACCGCTCAATTTCTGGTTTTCAAAATTTTAGTAAATTGAAAGATAAAAATAGGCCTTGTTTAGAAGGCAGGTTACATGTTGAAATTTCAGAATTTAATAAAACTTAAAACCAATTGTAATTTGATTATTTTATCTGCTGACAAGACCAAACAAACTGTGCTTATTGATCAAATTGATTATATTGAAGCAAGGCGGAGGTATGTTGCCGAGATGAATTGTACTAGAGTTAAAAAATACCCGATTATTATTATAAATTCTAGAATCACCAAACTTAAAAATTCTATTGATCTTATTTCTAATATAAAATCGGCTGTATTTCGTAATTCCTATCAATTGCCTCAATTTTTTGGCCAAATTAAATTGAAGTTAATCACCCAAAGCCGCCAATCGTTTCAAAATGCAATGGTCCGACTTACTTTTTAGAGAAGCCTTTGGCAAAATTCCTTAAATCATTTTTTAATAATCATTACTATACTGGTGCATCTACTGAACAGTTTAGTAATAATCTGTTTAATTCAAATTTGTTTCTAATTGTACTTTTCGTAATTTTTTTTTCGATGTTCGCTAATGTTCCCATTAATAAGACTGTTGACATTATAGCCAGTAAACTTTTAGTGCATAATCGTAGTACTCCCCCTATCAACGCAATAACCTCTGTATTGAATATTGTGGCCGAGACCAATTATTTTTGTTTCCGTGGCGATATTTACTTACAACCCCTATGGGTAGCCCTCGTGAATGGTATTTTTGCTGAAGCTGTGTTCCAGAAACTCGAGAACGAAGTTATGCCTTTTTAACTCATAAACCTATTCCTTGGCAACATTATGTTGATGTTTTTATTATTTGTGACCATAGTTTAAAGGATCTTATTCCTTTGGATATTGTTAATAATTTTTAACCCGCCATTAATTTTACTGTCGAGCATGAATCCAACTGTTCTTTGCCGGGTTTAGACTTTCTTATTTCTCGTAATTCTTTTAGTTTTCAGTCTTTTATTTTTCGTAAATCCACCTTAACTAACACTTGCATCCCTGCTAATTCTTTTCACCCCATCTCATCTAAAAAGTCTGCTTTAATGTGTACTTTAACAGAGCTTTCCATGTTTGTTCTACTATTTCATCTTTAACAGCGAAATTGATTTCATCTTTAAACATGGTCAGAATGCCGGTTGCTCTTTTGAGTTTGTTTAATAAAATAATTTCAAATATTCTCCGTAATTATAATCAACCCAATTCTAAACTCATTTCCATTAATGATCGTTTGCAGTTTAAAGCTGGTTTTCCGTACCACCCAAAAAAATTTTCTTCCCTTTATCAAATTTTGCAGAGTTTAATTTTTGGCCAGCTCACTCGACGGTTACCACTTTGTTTAATCTTATTCGAACTGATAAATTTAAGGATAAAGATAACTTTAAAAGCCATGTGTGATATATGTAGTGGTCAGACAATGCAATGGTCAGACTTATTTTTTAGAGAAGGCTTTGGCAAAATTCCTTGAAACATTTTTTAATAATCATTACTATACTGTTGCATCTACTGACCAGTTTAGTAATAATCTGTTTAATTCTAAATTTGTTCCTAATTTCACTTTTCATAGTTTCGATGTTCCTTAGTGTTCTCATTAATAAGGCTATTGACATTATAACCAGTACGTTTTTTTTTTTTGCATAATTGTTGTATTCCCTCTATCAACGCAATAACCTCTGTATTGAATAATATGGCTGATACCAATTATTTTTGTTTCCGAGGCGATATTTACTTACAGACATCGGGTGCCCCTATTGGTAGCCCCATGTCTGGCATTTTTGCTAAAGCTGTGTTGCAGGAACTCCAGAACGAAGTTATGCCTTTTTAATCCATAAACCTACTCTTTCGCAACGTTATGCTGATGATGTTTTTATTATTTGGGATCATAGTTTAAAGGATCTTTTTAATCTTTTGGATATTGTTAATAATATTTTACCCCTCTATTTGTTTTACTGTCGAGCATTAATCCAACTGTTCCTTGCCGGTTTTGGACGTTCTTATTTCTCATAATTCTTTTAGTTGTTAGTCTTTTATTTTTCGTAAATCCACTTTTACTAACACTTGCACCCCTATAAATTCTTTTCACCCCATCTCGTCTAAAAAGCCTCCTTTAATGCTTGTTTTAACGCAGCTTTCCATGTTCGTTCTGCTATTTCGTCTTTAAACAGTGAAATTTATTTAATCTTTAAACTTGGTCAGAATGCCTGTTACTCTTTTGAGTTTGTTTATAAAATATTTTCAAATATTCTCCGTAATTTTATTCAACCCAATTCTAAACTGATTCCCATTAATGATCGTT
Organism: Amaurobius ferox; assembly: GCA_951213105.1. Lineage (NCBI taxonomy): Eukaryota > Metazoa > Arthropoda > Arachnida > Araneae > Amaurobiidae > Amaurobius > Amaurobius ferox. Next base: position 51,835,636 of record OX578155.1, on the reverse strand, counting down.
TGCAGTTTAAAGCTGGTTTTCCGTACCACCCAAAAAATTTTCTTACCTTTATCAAAATTTGGGGAGTATAATTTTGGACCAGCAAAATCAACGGTAACCTCTTTGTAAAATCGGATTCGAACTGATAAATTTAGGGATAAAGATAACTTTAAAAGCCATGTGGGATATATGTAGTACTTCTTCTTTCTGCAGATAATGTTTATAAGTTTTATATTGGTAGCCCTAAACGCACAGTTGGTATGCGGCTGGCTGAACATGCTAGTGACGTTAAATACTATAGGTAATCTACCGCTCTTGCCCATTAGAGATAACTTTCAATCACTTTCTGAAAAATCATTTCTTTTGATCAATTGTAATAATCCCCATGCTATTTTATGAATCCCCTATGAATCCTTTATTTATCTATATCGTACCTCTATCTGTAATTTTGACTCTGTCCATGTTTTAAGTTATGCCTGGAGACACGTTCTCGATTCCACTCCAGTCAAACCATTAAAAAGTAACATATAAAATATAAAATATTTAATTTTTTTTACTTACGTATATTTGTGCTTAAACTGGACTATGACATTTTGTCTTTCTTGTATGCGTAATTTTGTAATTTTTAAATCTGTTTCTGGTGACTTTCTATGAATTCATTAAACGTGTTTACTAATGATGCCAATTTTGTAATATGAAAATTCAGCTTGCGGGGTAGTGGACAGACAGCATTTAAGCATGTTAGCATGATTTTTTATTTAATGCCAATGTTTTAATAAAATGGCGCTTAAAATCTAATGATTTGTCATTCATTTATTATTTAAATCTATAAACATTTTGTTAATGGGACGCCTGCTTCCAGAAGGACTGTACCCTCCGTCCGATACCGCTAACATCTCTGAAGGACTTATGGACCCACACACATAAATTGCCCGTACTGTACGGCGACATTTTGGGCAGATCCAGGAGTCGGATCATCTGATTGAAATCCCCGTACCTTAACCACTGAACTGCCCGATGCACTGCCCTATACAGGAAAATAGTTTTATGGAAATCTTAGCTATCCCTGAAAATAACCGATAAACATTTTGTCAATTGCAAAAATGTGTTTTCATATCAGTGTAAGTTCTGTGCCAGAAAAACATTAAGTAGTCAAATAAAAATGTTTTATTTTACAATATAAAATTTTAAAACTACTTTACATTCATTTAATGTTTCATTATGAATAGATAATATAAAATGGCAAAATTATAAACGTTAGAATAAAATACATTTTAACCATATGAAATATGTAAATTTCAAAGTCAAACTATAAATGTATTTGACCTTGTAGGCGCAAACACTCCTTGATTGTGCAAGACAGCTTTGTCCAACACCCCCATCGTCTGTTGATTCAGTTGACCAGTGCGTTTACAATCGGTTTTATATGAGTCATGCGATTCTTCTGTACAGTCTTTTAAACTGTCTGTAGTGTATTTCAGTTTATGGACGTTTTTAAAGTCGTTGTCCACTTTAATATATCTTCGATTGTAATTTTTAACCGTTTCAGCCATTTTCAGCTGGACTACCAACGTCGTCAAAAGAGATTTTGTTTACACATCTTGACATTCCGTATTTTAATGAGTGCGAAAATGTTCATTGACTGTTCCGGATTAGATACCACCACTGTCAATACTTTCGAAAAGATACTTTTTTACTTCTTCAGCTAAGAACTCGTTTGCGAATGCTTGAAATTTTGCCTCATGCTGATCTTCAACGAGCTCTTCGTCGTCCAGCATAAACAATTTAGTTTTTTCGTCGTTTGCAATTCTGTCATGCTCCGTGTTGTCTTTGAAGCTATCATTTAAAGAATTCTTATAATAAATATTTCTCTGTTCCCTTCAAAAAGTAAATATATGCACTCGTATAATACGTATAGAGTTGCAATCATTCCAAAACCAAATGAATACAAAAACTTATATATCAACCAGTAAATTGATGCCAGAAGTAACACCCAGAAATCTACAAAAATAAGATATCGTGCCAGTCTTCCAAATAGTTGAAATCTTAAGTACCTATTGCGCTTTAATGCCACAGAAATGAGTTTACAACTTGTGATGAAACAAATACATAACACAATTAAAATGCAAGAGAACACCGAATAGTCCAATTCAATCCCGTAATAAGACATCCTTTTGGCGGTCCAGTCTGGCAGAAGTTTGGTCAAGAAGATAAAGACTGAGGTCGCAATGATGAATGATATGTCGAGAGCTAGTGTCCAGTTAGCGCACATCTTGGATCTGAAAATAAAATTTACATTACTTCACTCGCAAATAAATTATTCATAAAAAGATTTAAATTAATAAAATTTTGCAATTTATATTTCCTAAACTTACTAAAAGATAATAGATAACTTACTAAAGCCTATTTTGTCAGACTGAGATAACTTACTAAAAGTCTATTTTGTCAAGCAATTTGTGCAATATACAGTACCCCTTCCCCATATACAACGGGGCCGAAGGTTGGTTGGAAACAAAATCGGCGGTGTCTCTAGCCGAAATAGTTGAGTGAATAAAATTTAATATAATAGAACTTCAGAAGAGTTCAATAAACTAGCATTTAATATTTGTCCATATTTTCCCAATCTTATACTTGGGCAAAATATAAAGTTCATGCAAGTACTTGCTTGGCTGTATATAACTTCAATTTATAAAATATCTGACGAGATTTCTATGTAGAGTTAATCTATAAATTTTACTGGCGGCACAAATATACGTATATTTCCATCTGTTCTGTTCAAATTTTATCCATCATTAAACATCTTTGGAATTCAAAAGTTCATTCAAAGACCTATTTTGTTTAAATCATGAATAAAATATAACATCTTGTGTACAAATATTTCACTAAGGAACAGTAAACAGTTTAAGCCGTAATATTCATAACAATTTAAATATTGCAACTTGCCCACCCATTGGAAACAAAGATTAAATTACAATCAATATTTTCCCTATAAATTGTGATGTATTGTAGGGAAAGTAAAGTACTAGAATACTTTACAGAGATGTCTAAACACATGATCTTCAATTTGAACCTCCCTGTACTTAATTTAGGATCCAAAAGTTCTCGAAATGTTATCGTAGCCATTACAAAGATCTAGATTGCAATATGAGCAGACAGCCCATTTATGTAATATATTGTACACAAAGATTTTCATCGTAATGCAGTAGCTGATGACCTGCAACACGTTTCTAAATGTCGATAAGAATTGCTCCCCATTGTCACTGTGGGTGTTGATAGAACGAATAGCAATTTATATAGCTAGGAAAATTGATTTTTTTTTCTTTTCGTATTCAAAAATACGTCGATCCTTCGCAGACCTTAAAATATTTTGCACTCGCTTTAAATGAATGAAGAAGCAAACAATTCGGCTGTGAAAAACTTAAAGGATTTAATATATTTGATATTCGCGAAATTTGGAACCCCCCATCCTCCTAAAATTCTCCAAATAGCGCATTAATTCGCGTTGCTAAACAATTTTAGTACAAATTAGGTGATAAGAAAATGACTTAAATCAGCGAATATATTTTACATTCCTGAAATTCAGCACCTCATCGCTGAAACTTGGGGAACAAAATGAAAATTTCTGGCTCGAATTTCTACTGTAATCGTTCTCACCATCGGCATAACCAATAAACTCATTCGAGAGTGGCTGGCTATAAAATATGGACCACCCTGCAACAAGTTTTTAGATTTCAGAGTCCAGTTTAAGGCTTTAGATCAAACATTTTATTTTAAGAAACAAATTATTCGATTATATAACAAAACCAGCATACTCACAATTTGAATTTTTATTTTATACATTAAGATACAAATTTAAAAGCTAGAAATGAGTTTTTTGATCTTCGTTATTGACTGAACTACATTAAATATTTTTTCATGCACGAAAAGTGCAGTTAAAATACAAAGAGGAAAATCTATTTTTTTTAAATTAAAGTTTCTTTGTTGCAGTCAATTAACATATATGAGTATACCAGTACAAAAACAATAGGGAAAAATCGTACGAGATTCAATAGCTTATGTCGTGTATTCATTGTAGAATTAAGAAACTTGAGATCAATGTACATCAATTTTGAGCCATTTCAGTCTTGAGTCATGTATAAACTACTGTAAAATTTGAATAATGTTATTTTCTCTTTCTCCAATTTATTGCGATAATTCAGTGCTCCCTAGAACAGTTTGGGAGCCTCAAAATTTGAGGGGAAAATTTAATCAGTGCCTCCTATACTTTATTCCAGTATGTTTTACTAAATATAGGTACGTATTTTGAATTCATTTAGAAATATTTTGCGAAAAGTTGTAGGGAATTTTTTTGAGAATAAATGTAAGCAACAGTAAGTTATTTAAAGGGTTGAAAATTAATGATAAGTTACAATATCTAAATAGCTCCAACATATCTCATCGCATTGAATGACATTATAATACTTTTAGGTTACATTCTTCAAACTAATTTTTTTCTGAAGCTTGAATGTAAAATAGTTTTATATTTATGTTATAATTGCTTAAAAAGCTTTTAAAGGTTTTATATATATATATATATATATATATATATCTAGTATAAACTATTGTTTAATCAACAATCGTTGAGTCAAAACAGACTCTGCCTCATTTGGTGTTTTAACAGTGAAAATACAACTAAATTTCAACTATCGAAATTTTCAATTCATGACAATTTTACAAGTACATTACAACATAACAGAAGTATCGGATTATTCAGCAAAATGAATCGAGCTCACCATTGACCTCGTGGTATTAAATTATTAAAATATAATTCATGCTTAATGTGAGCATCGTTAAACAATAAATTCATTAAAGTAACTTACTTCCAAATGAAGGCTAGCAGAACGACATGTGAACGTACCGAGAATAACAGTTATAATTATGTTCTTGGAATTCTGCACCTACTGCCAACTTTTAAAGTGAAATGTTGAAAGTAATTTCATAGAAATATAAGTCGATATAAATTACCTTCACAGCTTCCGACAGATCTGGTCGAACAGTTAGTAACCTGATAATTCAAAACGAATCACCATTTAAATGCGAACAGATGCTGTAAGAATAATTTTTATTGTTCTGTTATTTTCTCAAAAATGTTCAAAACAGTCTACCGGTAGGATTGGATGCTATGTATCCTGGCACGACCTTGTGATCTTAGTCTGTTATGCGCGAAATGTGGAATAGTGTCAGAGTTAAAATGTTAAGTAATAGCAATTCCGACACAATTCCGTAATTACCGTAGACACGACTTTTAAACAACTATATCGCCATTCCTACTTTCCCTACATTTATAATTATAGAGGAAGATGCTACACTATGTCAATTCTAGCGAAACATTTAAACGCCGTACAGCCATGAAATTTAGTAAACAGAAATTTCAAGACACGGGATGAAAAGCCTCAAGGAAAATTTTTTAAATTCGAATAATTCTCAGAGTCATTTTATGTTATGTTGCGATTTTCACACAAATCGGTTCACTTGTGATCAAAAATATTATTGTATATATTTAAACATCATCTGAAAGACCGAGAAATTCTTTTTCGAACAAATTTTATACGAAATCCATACCATTAAAATAGACAGTTTTTTTAGAATTTTTAAAATATATGTGAAGTAATTTCACAAATTCATGTTTTAACGTATTTGAGTACATTTAATTTCGGGCCGGACTGGGTTGACAGTCAAATGGTCTTCTGGGCAAACGGGCCGGACTCTGGTTCTAAATTCTCTAGATGGCTTTAAATATGGATGCTCTCAGATTGGACTGGGCCTGTGCAAAGTCTGAATTTTCGACCCGTGTAGACCTCTAGTCCGAACAATTCTTTTAATTCTGATACTAATTGAAATATTAGTGAAGTTATTCAATGTATGGAATGTGTATGTATGGGGAACTCTGCTAATTGAGCCTTCTTGCCTTATATGTTCCAGCCTCTTACGAGAGTGATCAATATTGAAATACATAGAGTGTGATAAACTACTAAAATTTCTCACGCGTATTCTTATACTAAATGGTTTAAGTTCACTTGTCTGGTTCTGTGTCAAAGTGTTATATGAAAATTTTGATGTTTTAATTAGTATTCATTTAATAAAGCATAAAGATTTATTAAACAAATATATTTTTACTTTCCTTATATACATAATGTATAAGGAAAGTATTGTGACGGGGTCGAAAATTCAAATTCGAGTTTTCAATTTCGAGCACGTTTCAAGCATCCCTGATCACGAATCAAACATTTTTTAAGTGATGTCTGTGTTTGTGTGTGTGTGTGTGTGTATGTCAGTGAGTCTGTGGAGACGATAACTGACGAACGAATGGACCGATTCGAACCAAATTTGGTACAAAAATCACAATCAGTAAATACTAGAAGCCTGTTGTTTTTATACGCAATCGCATGTTCAGAACCTCCCTAAATTTTCGAATGAAATTTTGAAAAAATCGTCAAAAAATCAAAACCACTAATAAAGTTACGCAAATAGACATTTCTTATGTAATTTTTTATTAGAAAACCATTGACATAAATTTTAGAACGCTAACATGAACGGTTCTCGAGATACTGCACATTTTTAAAAAAAATTATCAAAAAATCAGATAAAATAAAAAAAAAATATTTCCTATTGAGAAACATGTTCACTTTTCGTATGTAATACCATGCGATAATTTGGGTGACATCATTCTCGTGGATCTAGCTCGTTCCATTCATGAAAAAAGATACTTTGAGTAATAATTTGTATTTGAACGCCAATAGTCATTTACCTGCTGTAAGAATAACTTATTTCTTCGTCCATAACGCTTGGCGAGATTTTGGCAACGAATTTGGCGGAATGTCGCCAACTTGGCGACTTTTAGAAATGTTGCCAAATTAACGAAAATCTCGCCAAATGGGTAAAAATGACGCTAAATCAATGAAAATGACGACTAATTGTCGAAAATTCAATATCATGGAAAGAATATTAGTATCTACTATAAGAAAAACCTATTTTTTACTGTAAAAGTAGTAAATTCATTACATTATATTAGGAAAGTCATGTGTTGCCCACATCAGATTTTTTAAAAGAGCAACTGGTATGTTACTCCAGCGAATTGGTGCAGTTGACTGATATCCATACACAATTGTAAAACCATTTGCATCCGTAGAGTATTTCAAATTACCATTTTATTTTTCATATACAGGGTGTCCAGTGCTATCGGTGCCCAATGTCTAATTCCTCACACAGAGATACACTTCCAATTGCAAAAATGTTTTAAATTTTAAAATCTATTATCTTAGAAACAGTTTAAATCAATAAATGCATTCCTGAAAGAAATACGAAATATAAATTTTTATACAGTCCTACCAATTATATTTAGGAAAATCATCCTCATATAATTTATGCAAAATAAAAAAAAATCATCCGTTTACGACCAAAAATTGACCGACTTATAGCTCTTTAAAGTTGGATCACTTTTTGTGCTGAGAAATGGTCAATACGGTCCCTGATTGGTTAGTTGCCTAGAGAAATGGTCAATACGGTCCCTGATTGGTTAGTTGCCTAGAGAAATGGTCAATACGGTCCCTGATTGGTTGGTTGCCTGAAACGGGGCATTTTTATGCGTGGAAAACCGACTTAAGTCATAAAGTTTAATGCTTCATAACTCGATGAATTTTGGTAGTAAAAGGAAGATGTTTTTTTTTATTTTGCATGAAATTGTATGAGGATGATTTTCCTAAATATAATTGGTAGGGTCGGGGGACTGTATAAAATCTAATATTTCGTACTTTTTTGAGAAATTTATTTATTGATTTAAACTTTTCCAAGATAATAGATTTTAAAATATAAAACATTTTTGCAATTGTCTCTGTAACTGACGGTTGAGGAAATTGGGCACCGATAGCACTGGACACCCTGTACAGCATACTAACACTAATGTTCCAGAAACTGTCCTGTTGTATACTAAAAATGGTGAAAAACCTTTTATTTTGAACAATTCTAATGTAAATTACAAAATATTTTAGAATATTTTTATTTTTTCCACCATAATTCATTCATTTCATAGAATAAGTGTATCCAGTCTTATGTCCACAACCCTGTCATACATTCAGATTAACGTGCAGTGAATGCGACATAGATTTAGATATATAAGGAAGTAAATCTCCTAAGGAATCTCCTAAAGCTGAAACACTTGAAAACGCCATAATGCTTTCAGAATGATATCTAGGTGTACTAGTGTTAGTAAAGTAGCCACTATTGTAGTTGACACAACAGAAAGGCGTAGTATTTATTATAAGCATTTAATTATTTTTCAGTTTTATGTTATTTAATTATGACTATGAGTATAATTAACCAATATTATTTGATAGTTGCGGGATACAGAGCAAAAAAATCTGATGTGGGCAGTACATGACTTTCCCTGCAATCTTATATTCACGTTCTCTTTATTTTATTAAATTTTAATCACTTTTAATTCAATTTTCGTTCTCATTTGATAATTGGACATATTTTTAAAGGTGGCGTAGAGAAAATACGAAAACACTAAAATATCTCGAGAAAGGTTATTCCTCGTGTAATGGGGTTGGTCTTATTCTTTTCTTCGTTAAGAATTAAGCATTAAACAAACACTTAATGGATATATTTGAGTATAAGTAGTTTTTTATTTTAGATTTTGGCAATATTTGCTTGCCATTTTGCAAAACAAGGCAGGTTATTTTTTTTATTCGCATCAAAATTCAATCAGCACCAAGGTGTCTCACAAGAGACTTATTTACCGAATTTTGTGAAATTCGGTCCATTAGTTTCTCAGCTACAGTAGATACAAGATTTCGCTGCCCATTTCGCATAAAAAGGAGAGTTCTTTTATCCCGAATCGTACCCAAAACTAATCAGCACCAGATTCGCCCACAAGTGACTTACCTACCAAATTTCATGAAATTCGGTCCATTAATTTTTTAGTTAAAGTGAATACAAAATCTGCACAGACTGACAGACACACAGATAAACACACACACAGACGCCACGCTAAAAATAGTTTTATCGTATTCTAGAGGTCTCGAAACGTGTAGATCCGTCGAAAACTCAACTTGCGAATTTCGGCATGATTCTAATACTTTCTCTATACATTACCATGTATTGCAGGGAAAGTAAAAATCTGATGTGGGCAACACATGAATTTCCTTATATAATGTAATGAATTTACTACTTTAACAGTAAAAACAATAGGTTATTCTTATAGTACATATATTCTTTCCAAGATATTGAATTTTCGTCAATTATTCGTCATTTTCGTTGATTTAGCCTCATTTTTATCCATTTGGCGAGTTTTTGTGTTAATTTAGCAACATTTAAACAAGTCGCCGACATTCCATCAAATTCGTCGCCAAAATCTCGGCAAGCGTTATGGATGGAGAAATAAGTTATTCTTACGGCAGATAAATGACTATTGGAGTTCAAATAGAAAAGTACTACTCAAAGTATCTTTTTTCATGAATGAAATGAGCTAGATCAACGAGAAGGGTGTCATCCAAATTATCACATGATATTACATATGAAAACATGTTTACTTTTACGCTGTCATGTAATATATTTTTTTTTATTTTACATGAGTTTTTGATAATTTTTTGGGAAAATGTGCAGTATTTCGAGAACGATTCATGCTAGCATTCAAAAATTCATGTCAATCGTTTTCTATTGAAAAATTGCATAAGAAATGTCTATTTGCGTAACTTTTCTATAGGTTTTGCTTTTTTATTGATTTTTTCAAAATTTCACTCAATTTAGGGAGGTTCTGAACATTTGATTACTTGTAAAAACAATAGGCTTCCAGTATTCACGGATTGGGATTTTTGCACCAAATTTCGTTCGAATCGGTCCCTTCATTCGTCAGTTATCCTCTCCACAGTCTCACAGACACACACACAGACATCACCTCAAAAATGTTCGATTTGTGATCAGGGATGCTTGAAACGTGCTCTCCCGTCGAATACTCGAATTCGAATTTTCGTCCCCGTCACAATACTTCCTTTATACATTATTGTATATAAGGAAAATAATATAGGGGGATAAAAATAAATTGAAAGGTAAAATAATTTTGAATACTTAGGAATATTCTTTACTAATGCAGGTCTACATTGCATTCCGATAAATATTTATTTTTACAACATTGAGAGTTTAAATAAGTAAATTAGACCCTTCGGCATAGAAATGTATAACAATTTTTAACTTATCCCAGCGCCACCTGAATGATTGTTTCCCACGATATTAGAGTTTTCGTAATATGAAGTTTTATTCATTTACTTTTATTTCCATAGAATCATACTATTGTTTCAATTTTTGAAACGTGCTCGAAAAATTCTCAAAATTGAAAAATTGCTGGAAGACTATTTACTAGAATGCATTAGAATGAGAATTAAAAAATCTTTATATATTAGGTTAGGTCAGGAATGACCTATTGCAAAAGGCTTTTGAAAACTAAATTAATTTTTTATTTCACATTTTTTAATTATAAATGTTTAATTATTTCAATTTTCAATTAATATCGAGAAACAATGCATTTTACCATGCGAACTTGCATTAATACTGGAAAAACAGACTTCAAATTAACAGATGTAAATTATTTTATGTGCAGGGAAGAGCAAATTATAAGTGAAGTACTTGAAATTTGTTAAACACTTCAGACTGATTAATTGTGAATAAATACATTAATTTTGATTATAAACCCATACTTATCTATGTTCCGACCACTACTTTACATTCACAGTTTTTTGCATGGAAGTGATAACTGAAGTCCCATGCATCATGACGTGCATTATCAACCACTGACATCACGAGCAAATCGAAACTAAGGAAATTTACTGAAGGCTCTTTGGTTACTTCCATCTTAAGATCATATGTCCTTTTGATCAGGATTTGTTTTGAAAACTTTAAATATTATATTTGACTGAACTTCTTCGTCAAAAATTTATCACCCACCAAAGAGAGTGGGAGAGTGGACAATTCATAGTATACATTATATATATATATATATATATATATATATATATATATAAAGAAATACAATCCCAAAAGTATGAAATTCAAGAAAGAGAAAGGCGCTATTTGCCGCACTATCAGAGTCTTGAAATATGATTTAAAATGAAAAAAGAAAATATATAGGTGGAATGATTGTGTTTACAGGGTTGCAGAAAGGTCAAGGGGGATTGCGACCCCTATTTCCTGGTTAGAAGCTAGCTTTGACTTCATGAAAACGCTCCCAGACACTCTGCACGCCCGAAACAACAATCGATCATGCCCGTGGGGAAAAAATGGCAGAATCCCAGACAACATAAAAATGATCAAAATAACAAAAATTGGAAATTTTACTAACCAGCAAGACGAGAATCATGGAAGAGTTGCATAAAGCGTATAAACTTCGAATAGGAAAGCATACATAAAAAAGTCGCGTCTAACTTATAGAGCCATCTGGATGTGCATCAATCAGATAATCCTAGGTAAGAGTTGAGTTGTATTGTATGATGTCGGATAAATTAACATAATTTTTATCACTATAATTTCTGCAAAAAACATCATAATAGTGCTGTACAAAGCGAAAGGGATATGATTGTTCCCGAGTTCCGTTGATTAAATGCATCATGCATTTATTAAATTCTGTAATAGATGAGTTTAATAATCTGTGTCTGTTCAAGTGATTTACGATTAAATTAGTTGTACGTTTAAACTCAAGTTGGTAATATCGAATCGGAGTCAGCGAAAGTAGGAACAGTTGATTTCCTTGACATCACTATTTATTATAATTTGGAACAGAAATTATGTTATAAATTATTTGACAAGAGACATCTATATGATTGCAAGATCAATTATTTTACCCACTGGAATACCAACTTGAGTTTAAACGTACAACGTAATTTAATCGTAAATCACTTGAACAGATACAGATTATTAAACTCATCTATTACAGAATTTAATAAATGCATGATGCATTTAATCGACGGAACTCGGGAGCAATCATATCCCTTCCGCTTTGTACAGCACTATTATGATGTTTTTTGCAGAAATTATAGTGATAAAAATTATGTTAATTTATCCGACATCAAACAATACAACTCAACTCTTACCTAGGATTATCTGATTGATGCACATCCAGATGGCTCTATAAGTTAGACGCGACTTTTTTATGTATGCTTTCCTATTCGAAGTTTATGCGCTTTATGCAACTCTTCCATGATTCTCGTCTTTGCTGGTTAGTAAAATTTCCAATTTTTTTATTTTGATCATTTTTATGTTGTCTGGGATTCAGCCATTTTTCCCCCCCGGGAATGATCGTTTGTTGTTTCGGGCGTGCAGAGTCTCTGGGAGCGTTTTCATGAAGTCAAAGCTAGCTTCTAACCAGGAAATAGGGGTCGCAATACCCCTTGACTTTTCTGCAACCCTGTAAACACAATCATTCCACCTATATATTTTCTTTTTTCATTTTAAATCTTACATATATATATATATTGTATACTATATATATATATATATATATATATGTCACTTTTCCCAAAACAATTGCTTTAATGTTTAATTAAAATAGCAGCATAGGATGTTTCAGGCTAAGAAAATATAAAATTTCAAAGTTTTCGGTCGAATTAAAAAAAATTCCATTCAGTCCTAGATTCTAAGTTGGCAAAACCGGATATAAAGTTGTAAAAATTCTTTAATATTCATGGCAGCTATCGTGTGGAAACAAAATCGACCACAAATCGACCGCCATCGCTTCATCAGTCAAAGCTTCATCAGAATGCAATGTAATATTTCATCAAAATGTCGAAATCGGAAATCCTTTCTCAATACTACATATGAGAAGGTTAAAATGGACGTGGATCCATACAGAAAGAGTATAGTAACCACTATGTATTTTAAATTTTTCTAAAAAGAAGTTAAGCAAAATGGAATCTAAAATATTTGTTCTCGGGAAGACGCTGATTAGAAAATGAAAATGGATGGATAACTTGCCAACCTAAAAGACAATGAAAATTGTAGAAATGAATATCTAGTCTGCAGAAAAACGAATTGTGACTGGGCGTTACAATACTTAAGGCAACGTAATCTTAATTGGAAAGAAGCATGAAAACATTAAACTCCGCCTCCGCAAAATTCAAGTTATGAAAAACATTTAATATATGATCTATATAAATGAAAACTGAAATTAACCAATGGTTTGAGTTCAAATTGTCCCACATCTAAAAATCATAATAATATTCAGGTTTTCTCATATTTCAGTAAAAAGCATTTAAAATTGTATTTTTAAAATTAATTATGTTACTATAGAAACCATTCGCCCATAATGGATGGTTTAAAACAAATATGGGTGAATAGTCTGACATTAATTTTAAACCAGTAATTTTTTCCGCTCATCAGTTCTATACTGCTGGCCATTCAAAATGCAACACCATGAAAGACAGGAGATATCAAAGCCAAATTTATTGGACAAAAAACATAAAGTACAAGGATGAATTGATTGGAAATACAGCCCCGTTCGACTTGCGAAACACGAAGAAATCCGTATTTTGTGCAGCCGCCATGGCTGACAATAACTGCTGCTACACGCCTCGGCATTGAAAGAAAAAGACTCTGGATGTGTTCTTGGGGTATGTCAGTCCATACTGCTTCCACACGTTGGCAAACTTCATCTGTCGTAGCAGCTGGAGGTGTTTGCTGGGCCAGTCGTTTGCCAATCATCGACCAGGCGTGTTCAATGGGCGACAGATCTGGAGAATGGGTGGGCCAAGGGAACAGTGGAACTTGGTGGGCAATGAAGAAATGCTGAACGATATGTGCCACGTGTGGTCTTGCATTGTCCTTTTGAAACTTGGCCGCAGGCAAGCCTTGAAAATAAGGTAAGACAACAGGTTCCAAAACTTCAGAAATGTAGCGGTGGCTGTTGAGTGTACCGGCAATGCGTATTAGGGGGGTGCGAGAGTAAAATCCAATGCTACCCCAAACCATAACGCCAGGTGAAGGACCGCTTGTAAGTGGCGCTACTGGCGCACATGATTTGAATATGAACTAAAATTCTAATCATTTGTATGTCCTATCGAGGTCTACGTATGGTGCAAATTTCATGCTTATTGGATGCTTCCTTCATGGTGTTGCATTTTGGATGGCCAGCAGTGTATGAAGACAAGTGGATGGCCATTTGATAAAAAAAATCTGATGTGGGCAACGCATGACTTTCCATATATAATGCAATGAATTTACTACTTTTACAGCAAAAAGTAAGTTATTCTTATAGTAGATACTGATGGGTACAAATCGCATTCGTTCTACAGCATACCACCCCATTTCAAATGGGATAATTGAACGTTTCCATAGACATCTAAAATGTGCATTAAAAGCACATGAAAATGCTAATTGGACAAACACACTTCCTATCGTACTTTTAGGAATACGAATAGCTCTCAAAAATGACATCCATGCCTCTTGTGCTGAATTGGTATATGGTAAGACATTAACTTTACCTTCAGATATGTTTTATAATTCCATACCTAAACAATCGTACAATTCAACGTGGGTGACAAATTTACGAGAAAAAATGAGATCACTCAAGTCCCGTAGCAACATCAAGACATGGCAAAAATTCTATTTTCGTCCACCCATCTCTGGAAAGCTGCACCCATGTTTTTCTTTGCACAGATTGTACGAAACCACCTTTAAGTCAATCGTACACGGGATCTCACAGAGTGATCGAAAGAAATAAAAAAAACTATAAAAATTGAACTTCCAGAGAAAAAAAACTGTATCTTTAGATCGAGTGCCCGCATTCCTCCTATGTGAAGAGGCAGAAAAACATAAGCCTCTTATGACTTTGGATACATCGAATGAAAATTCAAAATCTGCCATCAAAACCAGGTCGGTAGGACGGTTCGATTTCCTGAAAGACTCGTACAATACATGTAAGATCAATGTAGATTCAATGTGTATTCCTAAACTAGTTTAATTTGTATATTTTAAATTGTATATATTGTATATTTGAGATCGTTTCTTGGAACCCCTCGTTCACTGGGGGGATACTCATATGGAATTATGGGGGATACTCATATGGACGGATAAAAGAACATCAGTTCTTCGCTGTGTCAGTCGCTGATAAGTTGAAGGATGTAACTTTCTTTCTTTCTTTTCTTCTCAAAGTTGAGAAGCATTATGGAGTTTAACCTTTGATTAAATCCTCCAATGACCCCTTTTTTCCCCAATGGGGGGATTTTACATCCTGCAGTTGGAATCAGACAACTCTGCCGAATTGCCCCATTTGTACTCGTATACGAACCATTTTATGCAAACTTTGCTAATAACGTTCGTCGCGATATTGGGATTTGGGTATTTGTTGTAGTCCATAAGACCGTTAAAAAATTCCGTGCAATTCTTTTTCTGATTTTCAAGATTTTGAAAGCATTTTTTTCTTTTTCCTCCATATAGTTTGCAGTTCATCATTACGTGTTCTATATCATTGATTTTTTTGCACCTTGCACATTCCTCGCTTATACTTTTGTCCCATTTACTTAGGATTTTTCTTGTTAAGATCGACTTGGTTCTGAATTTGCTTGTATTCTGTTTTGGGTAGCTTTAATTTTACCGGTCTTGTTTTTAATATATGGATATATCCTATTGCATTTGGATTCTTCCAATTTTATTTTTGATAGTTGTCCTTTATTCTTCGTTTGGTTAAAGATTTGATGGCGTCAGCTTTCACTATTCCGTATATTGGAGTATGTTTTTGTGTAACTGCTCTCTTAGCGAGTTTATCCGCTACCTCATTCAAAGAGATGCCCGCGTGTCCAGGTACCCAAACGAATTGGGATTTGATCTTGTCTTTTCTGATTTTATTTCTTATACTGTTAATAATTATATCTTTTCTATTAATTTCATTTTTTATTGCTTCTAATGCAGATTCGCTGTCGGTTATAATTACATTTTCCCCATTTTTATCCACTATGTACTCTACGGCGTAATGAATATACTGCTGTGTATATAGAGCAAGCAGCATTTGGGGATTTTTAGACTTATCTGCCTATTTCCATCAGTATAGTTTCCAAATCCCGTTCCGTTTTCCATTTTAGATCCATCCGTAGCTATCCAATATGTTTGCTTGTCTTTTTCTTTTTTAAATTCCTCGAACATTAAGGGAACTTCTTTTGGATGTGCATTTTGGAAATTCAGATCTTTTGTTTTGATTTCTATGGTGGATGTTTCCCACGGGGGGATGCCGACGTCTGTTAAATTCCTATTTGGAATTAGGTTTTCCTTTCTTATTAGATCTTTTGTGTTTTCCAATTTTTTAGTAGCCCAAGTGTTCTTTTTCTTGTCTTTTAAGCTTTCAATATTCCAATTTATATACCCTTCTTTTATTTTAATTATTTCTTTTTTTATCATATTTTTTTCAATTCTGTGGGTTTTACGGATGTCATAATCTGGCATGTTGAAATCTGTCTCATAACATCATTAATAGACCATTTCGGTAAGCCTGTGGCAATTCTGATTGCGATATTTTATAACTTGTCATATTTCAGTCAGATGAATTTTGGATCTTCAAACCTGATCTCCGCAGCCTAGTCGATTTGTGCGTTTATGACTTGTTTTATAATTTTTATTAATATCTCTGTGTTTAGACCCCAGTTTTTGCTAGAAAACCATTTCAAAGTTCCCATCGACTTTATTACTTTGGTCTCCGTAATCTTTTGATGCTCTTCCCAATTTCATTTCTTATTCATGGTTAGGCCTAAAATAGAAATGTTTTTTTCCCATTTTATTTCTTTGTTATTCGTAGTAATTTGACGGGTTAATTCTTTTCTTTTCGGAGAGAGATTTATAATTTTCGTTTCCCGGTTGATAATTCCATGTTCTTCTCTTTGGTCTATTTTGTCATTTTCCCTAGGTTGTTCTGGATTTCCCTTAAGTTTCTTCCTCATCTTTATCGCTGATTATTAGTGTAATATCATCCGCATATATATAAATTTCTTTTTCTTCTTTTATATTCCTTTCAGGTCATTCATGTAAATATTAAATAGAAAAGGGGAGATAATGCATCCCTCTGGCACTCCAAGGTTGCCATCAGCCAGATTGGTGCAATAACCCTTCCATTTAATTTGGATTTTCCTATTGGATAAAAAAGTTTTGTATCCACTTGCATAAGTACATAGGGCACTTGAGGTCAAGGAGCTTCTTTGAAAGTATTCGTCTGTCCACATTGTCATAAGCACTTTTAATGTCATAAGCTATGGCTACCACAAATTTCTTTTCCTGTCTATGTTTTCTAATAGAAAAATATATGTAATTTAGACATTGTACAGCATCAATTCCTTTCCGAAAACCATAAATATTGCCATTGAACACTTTATTTAGGTTGTAACTTGAAGGAGTTTTATAATAAAGCAGATGACGATTGGGCAGTCTAGTGATCAATGATGCGAAACACTACAATAATTATATTATTTCCAAGATATTGAATTTTCGTTAGTTAGTCATCATTTTCATCGATTTAGCGTCATTTGTATCCATTTAGCGAGATTTTCGTTAATTTGGCAACATTTTAAAAAGTCGCCAAGTTGGCGACATTCCGCCAAAATCTCCCCAAGCGTTATGAACGGAGAAATAAGTTATTCTTATAGCAGATAAACGATTATTGGCGTTAAAATACTAATGTATTACTCAAAATATCTTTTCTTATGAATGAAACGAGCTAGATCCACGAGAATGATGTCACCCAAATCATCGAATGACATTACATATGGAAAGTGAACATAACTCTCAACAGTTAATACATATATTTTTTTAATTTATGGGATTTTTTAAATAAATTTATTTGAAAAATGTGCAATATCTCGAGAACGGTTCATGCTAGCGTTCTAAAGTTTATGTCAGTTGTTTTCTAAATAAAAATTGCATAAGAAGTATATATTTACCTAATTTTGTTAAAGTTTTGATTCTTTGAGGATTTTTTCAAAATTTCATTTGAAAATTTAGGGACGTTTTGAACATTTGATTGCGTTTAAAAACAATAGGCTTTCAGTATTCACGGATTGTGATTTTTGTACCAAATTTCATTCGAATCGCTCCATTCGTTCGCGCGATATCGTCTCCACAGACTCACTGACACACACACACAAACACAGACATCACCTCAAAAATGTTTGATTCGTGATTAGGGACGCTTAAAACGTGCTCTCTAGTCGAAACTCGAGTTCAAATTTTAGACCCAGTCACAATACTTTCCTTATGCATTATGTATATAAGGAGAGTAAAAACTATGTATATAAGGAAAGTAAAAAATTATTTTAGCACTATAATGTTAAAATGTTACACAGATGGTTTTGACGTCATTCTGTAATCAGATGACCTCATAGTAATTGAAACTTAAATGTCTTTTCATTGAAGAATTTTAGATTCCTTGTCTGGTGAAGTGAGTAAATTGAAAATGTATATATATATATATATATGACTGCAAGATCAATTATTTTACCCACTGGAATACCAACTTGAGTTTAAACGTACAACGTAATTTAATCGTAAATCACTTGAACAGATACAGATTATTAAACTCATCTATTACAGAATTTAATAAATGCATGATGCATTTAATCAACGGAACTCGGGAACAATCATATCCCTTCCGCTTTGTACAGCACTATTATGATGTCTTTTGCAGAAATTATAGTGATAAAAATTATGTTAATTTATCCGACATCATACAATACAACTCAACTCTTACCTAGGATTATCTGATTGTTTCACATCCAGATGGCTTTATAAGTTAGACGCGACTTTTTTATGTATGCTTTCCTATTCGAAGTATATACGCTTTATGCAACTCTTCCAAGATTCTCGTCTTGCTGGTTAGTAAAATTTCCAATTTTTGTCATTTTGATCATTTTTTATGTTGTCTGGGATTCGGCCATTTTTTCCCCACGGGCATGATCGATTGTTGTTTCGGGCGTGCAGAGTCTCTGGGAGCGTTTTCATGAAGTCAAAGCTAGCTTCTAACCAGGAAATAGGGGTCGCAATCCCCCTTGACCTTTCTGCAACCCTGTAAAAACAATCATTCCATCTATATAATTTCTTTTTTCATTTTAAATCTTATTTTTCAAGACTCTGATAGTGCGGCAATTTGCGCCTTTCTCTTTCTTGGATTTCATACTTTTTGGGATTGTATTTCTTTATATATATATATATATATATATATATATATATATATATATATATATGTATATATATGTATATATATATATATATATATATATATATATGTATATATATACATAAATATATAAATACATATACACATATATATATACATAAATATATAAATACATAAATATATATATATATATATAAATACATATACATATATATATATATAAATACATATACATATATATATGTATATATATATATATAAATACATATACATATATATATATATATATATATATATATATATATATATACATATATATATTTATATATATATATATATACATATATATATTTATATATATATATATATACATATATATATTTATATATATATATATATATATATATATATACATATATATATTTATATATATATATATATACATATATATATTTATATATATATATATATATATATATATATATATATATTTATATATATATATATATATATATATATATATATATATTTATATATATATATATATATATATATATATATATATATATATATATATATATATATATATATATATATATATATATATATATATATATATATATATATATATATATATATATATATATATATATATATATATATATATATATATATATATATATATATATATATATATATATATATATATATATATATATATATATTTATATATATATATATATATATATATATATATATATATTATATATATATATATATATATATATATATATATATATATATATATATATATATATATATATATATATATATATATATATATATATATATATATATATATATATATATATATATATATATATATATATATATATATATATATATATATATATATATATATATATATATATATATATATATATATATATATATATATATATATATATATAT